>JAYKKI010000005.1:55295000-56495000 GCA_039881145.1 Druceiella hillmani | reverse complement strand
GGAACAATTATTGCACTGTATTTTGGAGTAGAGTGCCTTTGCAATACTTACGCTCGGTACAGCACTACAATACAACAAATGGTAAATTCAGGTCGGGCAAATCATATTCAAAATAATATTTCCTGCCTAACTACAAAATTAACGCAATTAAAATTAATTTTTTATATCTTTTTATTCATAATGTAAACCAAGTTGAAACAATTCTTATCAAAGTTCGAATCGAACCCTATTTTAATATTTAATTTCGCATCTTGACAATATAGAAAATATTAAATTTCAATCTCACGTTTTCAGAAAAGTGAAATATCACAGCAGTTAAAGTTAATTGTTTCCTCACAAAAATGTTTTAAATAAAAAACGTTCGAACATTTTTTTAATAAAGAACTGCGGGCGAATATAATGCTTTCACAAATTTATGCTGAGTTGTTTGAAGTACTCAAATTTAAAAGCGCTATTTGAATATTATCTTTTTTGATGGTGATGTCACTCCAGTAATATAGCTTTCATGAATGTTGCCTAAGTACAATATTATTGCGAATATTATAGAAGTAGGAATAATGACAAATTATTTTAAAATAATAAATCACGAATATTTTTTTTGTATATATATCAGATATATATATATATATATATATATATATATATATACATATATATACATATGTATATATATATATATATATATATATATATATGTATGTATATATAAGTATATATTATTATATACAGCTCAATAGATAATATGCTGATTTAATTATTTTGTAAATCGATTCCTGACGGAAAAAGCTTGACTTGGCGACTTCGCTAAAAAACAATATTATGTACCTACTGTAAATGCTGAAATAAAAAATAAATCATTATATTCAAAGGTATGAATAATTTCTATTGAAGTTAGAAATAGATAAATTCACACATTTGCAGAAAATAAAGATTAAACGGAACTAACACTTCAGTAGTTTTTTATAATTCTGTGAAGGAATTTCAGACAGGCACGATTATTCTGGTTCGGTCCATCGTCATGATAACTATTAATTTTTTCACCTTGTTTTTTCAAATTAAATATGCTTAAAAATGTGAAAGTAATTTGTTTAATTTTAATAGACTGAGAATTTACGCCATGTAGCAATATTGAGATATTTGTTTATTTATTCAAAATACTTGACTAGCCTACATTGTGAAAAATAATTTTGACTAAGATAGTTATAATTTTACTATATCAGGTGACTTGTTTGCATTCATTTCAATTTTAGCGACTTTTAAATTACGTTAGAAATTTTAATGCGCTGAGGACAGTTCATGCCCCGTGTTATTGTAACTATTTGCAGTTCGATTGAGAACATTTTTCAACGATATTTCTGCAGAAGATGTTAAATATTCAACACGAATTTATGAACTAATTCTACAAGTTGCTACATTTTTAATATCTGAATCATTCGTTCTCGCATGTTTCCATTTAAGTATTGATACATGAATTTCACAATGAAATTTTTAGCACAAAACAATCTTAATGAAGGACATTGAATAAAATGTATATTCGTATTTCAGTAGTAGATAATTTATATAATTACCTTGTTAGTAATATTTTGTAAATCAGTTTTATTGTGAAAGGAATGAAAAAAAAAATATTGATTCTAAAAATGCTTAATTTAAAAAAGCTGAATAAAAACTATACCAACACAATGAAGATACAAGAAAATATATCACAACATAGGTAAAAAAGCACTAATTCGGAACATGGGAAATTATTGAAAAATAAAATAGCTGAACATATTTATAAATAAAAAACTTTTATTTGTATCCGTAGTACAAAAATAGGAAATAAATTTACTGTGAAAATTCTCCAGAACTTCTAGACACAGGGTCAGGTATTATAGTCACTGTTTTATTTTATTTATCATAAAAACCTATAGTGATTAATATGTATATATAATGTAGGTTGTAATTGTTTACAAATTAACGAAGGAACGCTATTGCAAAAATAAAGAAAAGCTAGTAAATGTATTTGCAATTGTGGAAAAACTTACAACAATAACTTGAAAATTATTTATAGGCATCATAAGTATTTGAAGACATACGATTGTGTAAATTGATTTTCTACACATATCCATGTATTATATTTGCCAGTATACTAAGGATATCCATGATAGAAATTAGCTGCGAGCCAACATAGCAAGCCATGTGTTTTAATAGATTTTCTATTTGGAATCAATTAATGAGAAAAGTTTTTGGGCTAACGATGAAAGTTGTTAACAAAATTTATAAATTAAAATAAGTATCATGGACACAGAGAGAAAACTTTCATTAATATTATCAAAATGCCGGTATGAGTGATAGGCCGTTAAAACTCAATTGAATATGATACGCCTGGAAACAGAAAATAAGAATGTATCAATAAAAATTTACGCTATGTATAACACTTCAATTTTCATTCCAATTAAAGGATATTATTAATCGAAAACTTTGTTGTTCGGCTGATATTTTGGCGCTGCAGGAGACGTGGCTATTGCCGCACGACCTCGGATACCTGGCCTCCATAGACAGTGACTTCGACTGCACGGGTACTTCTGCAGTGGATACAGCGGAAGGTGTTTTACGTGGTGGGCCCTACGGCGGTGTGGCCCTACTGTGGAGAAAAATGGCGTTTCCGACGGTAACGGTAGTGATGTGCAATAGTGTTCGTCTTACCGCGATAAAAATCGAGCTCAGTGCGCGTTCTATGTTGGTATTTTCCATGTACATGCCTACCCAATCTAATGAAAATTTAGTGGAATTTACTGAGTGTCTCAGTGAAATGGCCGTCATAATTGAGAGTCACAATGTGGACACGGTATTTATGTTAGGGGACTACAATGCGCACCCCGGTGAGTCATTTACAACTGAACTATTAACTTTTAGTGCGGAACAATCATGGTCTTGTATAGATATGGAGCTTATGCCGACGGACAGTCATACGTTTGTCAGTGAAGCGCATGGCTGTCGGCGCTGGCTCGACCACTGTTTGGTGACTAGTGCTGCGAAGATTTCTGTGACCGCGGCCTCTGTATTATATAATACCTGGTCAGATCATTACCCTGTGTCCATACAATGTAATTTTGATCTTGTTAAGCCTAAGTTTTGTTTACCTACTAATTGTATAAATAGAATAGTCTGGGGTGAACGTAACTTGACGCAAATAGCCCAATTTAAAGGTGTCTGTCACTCCTGACTATATGAAATTCATTTTCCTCCAAATCTGACAAACTGTTTAGATAATATGTGTTGTAGTATGAGTCACAAAATAATGTTAGATAATATGTATAATGATATTGTTTGTATACTGTCGGAGGCCGCTATATGTAGCTATAATGTTATTGAAAGGCGTAGAGGCAAATATATTACTGGGTGGAACAGACACGTTAGTGACGCTCACAGGGCGGTGCGCGTATGCTTTCGGGCCTGGTTTTATGGAGGTAAGCCCCGGGCGGGCCGTCTGTATAATGATATGTGTGAAACTAGGCGCGTTTTCAAATCTAAGCTGAAGTGGTGTCAAGACAATGAGCAACAGATAAAAATGAATACTTTAGCCGAACTTCACTCAACCAAAAAATTCGGTCAGTTCTGGAAAAGCACCAATAAACTAAATCTCAGGCCGGGCCTCCCTGTCAGCGTGGCTGGTGTGCACGAACCTGGTGAGATCGCGAACATGTTCTCCCGTTATTTCAGGGTGGTCTCTTCGTTGGGCCAATCACAGCAGGTGCTCGATGTTGAGGAGGTTACTAAGCGTAGTGTTTCCTTTACTACGGAGGAAGTATCATCGGTAATCAAAGGCATGGTGAGGGGCAAATCCCCGGGTGACGACCACCTTAGCATCGAGCACCTGCAGCATGCAGGTGTACATCTACCCAAAATGCTTTCCACCTTTTTTAATCCATGTTTGGGCCACTCCTACTTGCCTAACAATATGATGCGTACTATAGTCGTACCAATCATAAAAAATAAAACTGGTGATGCATCGGATGTGGATAACTACAGACCGATCTCTCTGGCCACAGTGGTCGCTAAAGTGCTGGATAGTCTGCTTGGTCAACACCTGGATAAACACGTCTCGCTACACGACGCGCAGTTCGGCTTCAGGCCCGGTCTTTCCACCGAGAGTGCTATTTTGTGTCTCAAGCGGACTGTACAGTACTACAGGAGTAGGAAGACCCCGGTGTATGCATGCTACCTCGATTTATCGAAAGCCTTCGATCTTGTTTCGTACGATGTCCTATGGGATAAGCTAAAATAGGAAACTAGTTTACCTAGGGAAATTGTACAATTATTTATGCACTGGTATAGCAATCAAAAGAATTTTGCGAGATGGGCAGGATCTCTCTCGTGTGAATACGGGCTGGATTGTGGTGTGAGGCAAGGGGGATTGACCTCTCCCACCCTCTTCAGCTTGTATGTCAACCGGCTGATCGGTGAGCTCAGCAGCACTGGTGTCGGATGTCACATAGATGGAGTATGTGTAAATAACATCAGCTACGCAGACGATATGGTGTTGCTGAGCCCATCAATTGGTGCCCTACGAAGGCTCTTAAAAATTTGTGAGTCCTACGCGGTGACCCATGGTTTGAAATACAATACGAAGAAAAGTGAAATAATGATTTTCAGGCCGGACAACAATCGATACACTTTTGTCCCTAATTTCACTTTCTGTGGTACAGTTCTAAAGAAAGTTGAGGAATTTAAATACTTGGGCCACTGGGTCACCGAGGACCTTAAGGACGATAAGGATGTTGAAAGAGAGCGCAGGGCGCTGTCTGTCCGATGCAATATGTTGGCCCGCAGGTTTTCACGGTTCACAGGCACTGTCAAAATTGCGCTTTTTAAAGCATATTGTCAATCATTTTACACCAGCAGCCTGTGGGTCAACTTTACGTAGCGGACATATAGCGACCTGCGTGTGCAATATAATAATGCGTTCCGGGTGTTGGTGGGACTGCCGCGTCATTGTAGTGCCTCCGCGATGTTCGCTTTGGCTGACACAGACGGGTTTGCGACCATTATGCGCAAACGCTGCGCTTCCATTATGCACCGTACGCGCGGCAGTCCCAATAACATCCTGCGCGCGCTGGCAGACTGGTGGGACTCTCCGGTGCTGGCTCGGTGGATACGGCTGCACGCAGTCGTATAGCCTGTCACCATCATCGGGGTCTCCAACCGGGTTGCCATTTACTTATTATTATTATATTATTATCACTAACACTAGTTTGTAAGTTTGCTATTGTATCTACTAACATTATATGGATGTAAAAATCTGAAATAAAAATTGATTATTATTATTATCATTATTTCCGTTGTTATTATAATGAATCTTCAATAAAAGAAAGACATTTCTAAGAATTAGAAAACAAAATTAAAATATACGACTATCCGATAAAAAAAAATAAATAATAAATTATATATTAAAAACCAAATTCGAAATATTTAATTTATAAAACTCTGTAACAAAAAAATTCAACCGGTTTCAAATAACTGTTGAACAATAAAATATTGAAAATGTGAGTATTAATTGGAACTTATGTTGTAAAATAACGATACCGAATACGAATATATTTCAAAATACTACTACTGTTATTGAATGAAAATTTTGATAATTTAGAATTATATACATTTATATCATTACTTTATTCCAATTTACAAATAATAATATTGTTTGTAAATCGGAATACTAATAAACTTTCTTAAAAATAATCATTTACAAATACCGCCACCTCTATGATAGATCAGCATTTTAGACTTGGCGCTTTCTCAAAATGATTACATAATTTTTTTGTAAAATTATTTGGTTAATTGCAATAAGTATTGACAAGTGAGTGCATTTATTTTTAAGTTATAATTTGTTTTAATTTTATTACATGGTTTGCGACTTTAAGTACCAAATATCATTGAATCGAATTTTAAAATTCATAAGAAATTATTTTGTAATACATAAACTTTTCTTGAAGGAATAGAATTCTGTTTTATTTTATTTTATTGTGTTATGTCGCAAGATTCCACTGTGAACTCTTGCCGAGAAAAGTTTTTGGTGAATAATTGAAAACCAGAATATTAATTATACATTCTGACTCGAGGGATTCTTTGTGTTTAGTCGAAAACTGATGATAAAATATAAATAGATAGATAGGTCTTCCCACAATCATTTCCACTTGATTCTCGTAAAAAATAAATAGTAACAGAATACTTCGAGGAAGTTCTACGACAATCATAAAATTGATTTTAAAATATCGTGCTACCCAAATACAGTTGGTGTTTGGGATAACGAATTTTTGTAAATAAATTCGACGAGGATCAATAAATTTAACAAAAAGTACATTTATTTTGAGAGTTTGCTTTAAAATATCGTGTTAAAATATACTGTTTAGATTTCTGGCATAGGTGCCAAGACGAACAAAATTAAAAAAAAGTACACATACGCGGTTTGAAGTATTTGATGCTAGTTTATATTTAAACTTGATAGATTTTTTTCTTGAAACCTGTTTATTTATAGAACAATAATACAAAAAAAACATCAAATATAAAATATTAAATTTGACGGAAGTAATATGCCGTAAATTTTTCACAATGAAAAAGGTAAATTTCCAGAATAGCGCTTATAACCGAATTAACGACGCAATGTGAACATTCTATAGATAATTGATTCATGGTTGAGGGACATAAAATACTAATTTGCCTCCGGTCAAGATAGATAATTAAAGAAAATATATAAAACCACCCTCGGCACTGTAGCCTCATTGGTAGAATTATTGAATAACTTTGCGAAGTGCATCGCTATTGACACTTCGCTAAAAAGAATTATAAGCGATCCTCCGCAAAATGAAGTAATTGTAATGCAAATAAGAATGGTAACTACGTGTCTCGAAATAAAATCTCTTATTATTATGAGCAATCTGATACCTCTGAGAATATTGCATTTATGTCAAATTTGCTCATGACCACAAGAGCATGTTTATATCATAGATGTTGATAAAGTTTCTAGAATACCTGAAATAAAATCGCATAATTTTCACCAAGTATCCATAAGAACGCTGAGATCTCGCATAGTAAGTAACTGTAGCTAATACCACATAAGATTTTGTATAGTAAAAAGAGGGTACTTTTAATAGCTATTATTATCCTCGAGAATATGTTGTCATTGTAAACTTATTGTCAGTGATAAAACCTTTAGTGACGTTTAGTATGTACGGAAATGAGCATTACATGATGCATAAGAATGATCAAGTTGAATTAATTAAAATTAGTAGGAAGTCATATTGGTAAATTTATGAAAAAAGCTTAGGTGCTAAAGTTAAAATTAGGGTTTCTGATAAAAAAATTATGTCAAAAAATGTGTTATTGGGAAGATGAATAAAAAATTATTGAAATAGTTTGGCCATTTTGGAAATGCATGCCCGGTTCTAAGAAAAAACGTATGAATTATTAATAGCTGTATATCTGTGCATCAAACTGAGCTATTTAAAAACATCTCGGTCAACATAAATTAAAAAAAAATCATTTAAAAAAGCACTTAAAATATATTCAGTTTGACTCCCCATTCTTTCCTTATTTTTTATCACTTTTTCTTTCACGCTTACGTTTTTGTATATTTCCTTTAATTTTTATAATAGTTTTGTCCATATATATATATTTGTCCGTATGCCCATGCCATAATTTTATTAGAAATTTATTTTCATTACCTGTGTACCTAACAGGTAATGAAAATAAATTGCCAAAAAAATTTGGCAACCCATAGACACCAATAATTTTAGGCTACCATTAAAATACAAGTATTATTTATCTTCACAACATTTATTTCGGACAAAACACAACCTTGGAAACAACTTTTGTTGCTCAAGAAAAGATATCATTACCTGCATAACTAAAACCGTAGTCCGTGAGGTTGAACTACTTCAAATCCATTCCATAAATTATATAGTTTACGGAATGGATTTGAAGTAATTAAACCTCATGGACTAAGATTTGGCATGGAAACATAATTTAATTATCAAAATATTAAGTCTTATAATGACATGTGATTATGAGACTTAATATTGCCATAATTAAATGGTATTGGATGTTATATCTCGTGGTTACATGACGTGGTGGTTCCGTAGTGGTTCATGACGTGGTAGTGGATTGTTGGTATAATTAGAAACGTACGAGGAAGTATAACATTTTATGTTATATTATTAAATTTAAACTCACTTAGACGCTACTCGTACTTTTACTTCAGGTTCGTTAACAATAAATAATAACTTTATAGACTTACATACAATCACATTTGCATTATGCAGTTTTTTATTAATATTGCATAATATAATACGTTATTTATAAAAAGTAACGTAAAAAATTAGTATGTTTGATTGAATATTTAATTTAAAAAGACTTTACGCAGTCAATCCGAAGTTTTGTATATATTTATATATATTCAGCAATATTTCACTTTGTTTATATGTACGGTAAAATATATTTTCAGTCCAATCTTACAAAATCCAAATTAAGTTATTACTCGAAATTTAAACAAAGGTGATCTAAATTTTGATGCACAATTTGAACAAATTTACGGATATATTAGATAGAAGAGGTTACCTATTCATATTTGATTTGAATAAATAACGCAGCCGAAAGTACAAATTAGAAGGAGAAAACGAGTATTTAGTTGGAACTTTTACTGAACAATGTCTACCAATTTGTCACGGTCTACAATAGGAGTACACTGATATTTAAAAAAAAATTAAAAAAATTAAAAAAAGAAGCATCAGAATAAGTCGAGAGCCGGAGATATGTAACATACATAAAAACGGTTGAAGTGAGAACCTCCTCCTTATATGAAATCAATTAAAAAATGTTGGTTGAGAAAGCTTAAAATACACAAAAACACGAAAAATACGACAATTAAATGTTTTATGTGAAAAGCAAAACCTAAGTAAATAAAGTAGTAATTAAGTAATTATGGTGCATATACAAATACTTACATATATAATAATATTTTTATTATACAAATAAATATTTCTATATTACTTGAAGCTTTTGAAACAAATCATATTAAAATTAGTATAATGCAATTATTTAGAAAAGATATGTAATGAAACTATAAAAAATATTTGATGGAACCGTATATAAAATTGGTTTCAAAAAAAATAAACGTAAAAAAAGGTAAACCTTAAATATAATTTAGTTTAAACATACATTTGCAAAAATTATTACTATTTCATTTTTAAACTTTATGTCGAAATTTAATTTCAAATAAAAATTTTAAATAAAAAAGTATGGAATTTGTCATGAAACTGATAACTTTATGAAGTAACAAGTTAACAGATTCAGTTACCATCAAGTTATCAGATTCAGTTAGCATCAAGTTATCATACGTGGGGTCTATGGATAAGAATGTAAAAATATTTTGGTTGTTTTAGAAGCCATAGTTTTTAATATAGTCTCAATGAAACATAAATTGTAGTAGCAAATTATGTTTGCAATTGAATGAATTATACGTATCTATAATTCATTAAAATATTAATTTAAATCGGATTAGGGATCAGAGAGACATAGTAATAGTTTAACCGCCATAATATTACTTCCAATTATGGAGCTGATTCAATATGGGATTAATTCAATAAAACTATGTCACACAAATAACAATTATGGAGCTATTGTACTTCAGCAGAACTATGTCATGTTCATAAATAAGCCTTAGATATCTCTTATTAATATTTTTATTATAATTTATTGCATAGCGTATGGAAATTGGTTCATTAATATAAAATGCGTAAGAATTGTATGGTTTTATGTTTGAATGTTATAAATTTTTATATCGGAATATATCTTTATATATAAAGCATACCTATATATGAAGATGACTGATTGACTGTCTGATCTATCAGTACAAAGCAGAAATAGTTGGTTCTAAAAATTTTAAATTAACATTTTTATTAAAAATAGAAATACATCACCGTATTAACTCGATACTTTTTAAAAGTACTCTGAAAATAAATTAAAAACATAGACAAAAGTATAATATATAAAGCTTTAATTTAATGTCATTTCAATAACTATTTGAACTGAAATAATTTCTTTATCGCATTATCTTTTGAATTGCAGACGAGTAAAATTGGGAAAAAATGTTTTTCCAAATTTTAATATCTATTTTCATCCTTATTTATTATTTTCCAAGGCTTCCTTTTTAACAATTTTTTTTTATTTAATTCCGTAAATAAAACCAATATACATCGAACAAATTGTTGAACATTGAACATATTGATTTTATCAGAAGTCCCTACTAATAAAATAAAAGTAAAACGTTTTCTGTTTACTTATTTGTTTGTCTTTATTTTATGTTTAAATGAACCTACATAATCCATTGATTATGGAAACAAATAATATACTTGCTAGGTAAAAAAATAGACGGTATATAATTAAACAGTCATTCGTAGATGGAGAGCAATGAACAAAAGGCTAAAAAAATTATATCCTCGTATAAAAAAATTAATGCGCTGCTAATAATTTAATTTTTCAAATGTAGGTATCTCATATGATATGCCAAAGTTGTGGGTTAATCATTGCAGTGCACTTTAGTCTAGACACTATCGTGTAGCTCGTGCGGCGTGCCGCACTGCAACACAATATACAATAAAAGTCAGGTCTGGGAAATTATATTCAAAATAATGCTGACCTCGTAACTATATAACTAGCCTGATTGGATTACGTAACTTGAAAAAATATTTTTACATTTTCCTAATTCCATACGTATGAAGCTGCTGGCAAAACTAGTACTAATTTAAACTACTTTAATTCATTTTGGCAGTTCATTCTCTGCTACATTCATGTTAAGTGTATAAATGCATTCTCTCTGAACGAAATTATAGCATAATAAATTTTTAAATTGGCTGTGAGGCAAAGTAGACAAATCCGTGGCTTAATAGATTTAAACGACGGCTTACAATTAGCTAACGAATGGGAATTATGTATTCCGTGCATCAATTTTTGCATATAAATAATAACAGTGAAAAATATAAACCAGTCGACGGGCGTGTCCGATCAGAATTAAATTATATTCCGTGGTCATTTCACAAAATATCAAACTATATACATCATTTAAATTATTATGTCGTGCCAATACGTGTATGTGTGGGTCTATGATTTCTATTGGGATCCGCCTTCTGTATTCTTATTTGAATTAAATATTACAAAACATATTTTAGTATTTCACATTTAATAATCTAAAGTTCGTCTACAAATTAAGTCGTCCAGTAATTTCTATCTGCGCCCTATCTGCATACTAATGAGTATTTTATTAAAAGTTTCAAAACTAATGAAACAGGCCTACTCAAAACAATTTCATTGAAAAGTTCTCCCCAAAGTTATTTTCTGATTTTTTTACGAATTTCTACACAGCGTTGTTTGAAATGTAAGGAGGAGAACTTTATAATTGGAAAAAATTTTTGATGCTCAATACCATACAATGGAGGTTAAAAAAATTAAGTTAAAAAAGGATCTTTCTGAAAATACTTCCATCTTCCTGCAAAATAGGTAAGGTAAACGTTTGTTTTTTCATCTCCCACTGCTTATGAATATAATCATGTAATGGACATTAAATATTAACATACAAGCAATGAAATAATATAAATTACACGAACCATATCCGAGAAATTCTTAACACTCCGCTAAAGTACCGAGCAAGGAAAAGTATGGCAGAACATAAGATAAAAGTTGTTGCTATGATCTTCAGAAACGAGGAATTGAATCGACAAGAAAAGGATTCAGGAATCCGCAGAACTTATTTATAACGAATAGGTATAGATTAAATATGAAACAGATTCTTAATTGAATCTCCATCATAATATAACATTACCATTCCAGTACGTCATGTCGAACTGTATAATTACGGAATGATGCAATCGTTGAGTTTTCTTATTACAGAACATTCCAAAATGTCTGCGGACTTACATATAGAGAAATATCAAAACAAAAGAATCGTGAACAAACTTTCTTCCATTCTTTAAGGTTTCGTAGTTTAACGCGGAACCCCTATAATTTCATCATATCTAGTGCACATACCATCCATCTGTCACACTTTCATAATTTCTACAATTTTACATCTATGTGTAAGTTTGTGCTTCGGATAATAATTTCGAATTGTATGTAGTAAAAAATAGTTTCATTCTATTTTTTCTAATACTTCACCGTGAATGATAAAGGGAAGAAAACTTATTATGGAATTCTGTTGAACATATTTCTATATGTAATAGACATTAGATGTAATAGATTTTATATAATAGCAGTCATTTTGGGCCTATACCTCCAGCAAAGTATTTCAAAGGCGTCAATTCTTTTAAGATCGGTCATATTCAATGTCTATGACGTCTAGATCTTTATAGACTTGACTCCCTATTGTAAGTAAACGTAGCTGCTGTTTAATTTGCCTCCAATATAAACAAAAATCTTATCGAATTTTGCAGTTCTTGAGTTACATCGTACACAGCTATAAGTTGATTTAATAACAGTTTTTGTGTTAGGTAAAAATGTTATTTTTTGACAGCATGTAAAATGTTAGTCAATTTATGAACGGTGTGTCAGATAATACATATATGAACCAAAATAATTCCAATTGTTGGGAAATTAGAAATAAAATCATAAGTGATTTCAAATTTTCGTCGCTCCATGACCTTCCTAGGAAAGACGCATGAATGTATATATATATATATATATATATATATATATATATATATATATATATATATCAATACCCACACATTGCATGTGTGTATGCGTAAACAGGTACATAAAAGTAATAAGAATACCCTCTTACGTCCACTTTGGCAGTAATACAGTCTATACAATCCTAAGAATCTAGGTGTTTTGACGTAAATTTGTCTAATGTTTTTAAATTACATCATAAATTACTTCAGGTAAGGAATGATTGTACAGGTAATGATCTTAATGGACACAGATTTCAGGTTCAATTAAACAGATGGTTGATTTTATTTTTGCTTGTTCCAGAATATTTACTACGTAACATGTTATTATCGGAGCACTCATTAACATTTCATATTAGACGAAAAATTAAAACATTGTTTTCGCGCGTTATGGGATTATTTTTTTCTGTATATTTTTTTAATGTGGAAAATTAAAAGTAATTAGTTTATTTGTTTATACTTCCTTCACTCTTTAATGTTTCAAAAGATTCTAATTAAATTTTGTATAGATATATATATAACAACATAAATTCTAAATTAAATCGTAGTCTATATGTAAATATGTTGTAATTTACAAGAGCAAAAGAGTGGACGTGAACGCTAAAAAAATTATGCCTGCGTACGGTAAATTGAATGAGCTGTCAAAATTGTGGGAAAAGTTCACTAGGATATTTACCTATGGTCAATAAATCTTGAAATTTTAAATGAAAGTGTTGGATAAATAAATAACTGGTCAGACTGAAGTATATACATATTTCTTTCAAAATAAAATTTTGTTTGCATTTTCCTAATAGCACGCGAGTAGAAGCCAGTAAGAAATAAATTTAAAAACAAATTACGGTTAAATATTATGTTTGACTTAACTAAAGTTATATTTACATCGTAATCAATATAAATTTTTATTCAATAAGAATACGCTTCGGTGATTCTCTTTCAATTCTGACAAGTCATACGTAAGTTTTGTGGCGAATATAAGATTTAATATTTCCAGACCTGGCAACCTAATTGAAACTTTATAGTTATTGAAAATGTAACAATTTAAATATTTGTTCCACATTTTATTGAATTTGTATACTTTGATTTGTCAGTTGAATTGCATCAAACACGTGTATTCAACGGAATGGAAATGAGCGAAATGTGTCAGAATGAGCGAAATCTTTTTATGGCCTGCATTTTGTTCGCCGAACATTAACAATGCATCAGACTTTCTTCTAAGCGTCATTCGTAATAATGGAGATAATACGTCAATTTTGTGAGCACAGTGGAATATCTTATCTTGCAAACATTTCTCGGTTTGAAGGTAATTTCGTGGGATTATTCCGTTTTTATAGTTCAAATATAAAAAAGAAAACGTATGGTTTAATTTGGTCATTGATATTTTCTTTTTTAAAATTTGCATTGGTTTAATTACGGGTAAATTAAATCGGATAAAAAATGAAAACAAAGTCTTTTAAACTTGAAGGAACGCGCTTACGTCTTAATATTTGGTGTAAATGAAATAAAAATATAACACCTGAACAAAAAAAACAAATACGAACAAAAAACATTAATCAAGGTTAGAACTAACAGAGCAAGCAATGTGAAGATTTTTTAAAAGTAAGCCAAAATTTCAAATTGGAATAAAACTTTTTAAAACCTTTCAATTTTCTTAATTCCTGCTAATATTTAAGGTCATTCTTATTCGATTAAATAACCGTAATATTTTCAACACATATATGTATATCATATTTAACTTTTCATGTACATTTTACTTTTATGTCAATTATATTTCGGGTTTCGAGTTCAAGTCTTTCTCAAATGTTTTTTCATCTTTCCACAGAACATATAATATGCTCTTTGCATCTTCCTTTGTACATTCTATTAATTTGGAAATCAAAATTAATTGGACATAATTTGAAATATGTACATAGAAATACACATGACAATGTAGAAAGTGGCACAAAATATATTTTTTAAGGTTATTAATTGAGACCTCTCAAATCTTATTAATCATATAATTATTATTTCCTCATAGTAAAAGTTACAAAATCGTTACAAAGAAAACATAGATTGAAATATCACATATAAGTTTTTGAAAAATATATATTTTTATTTAATTTTAATTGTAAAAGGTGTGAAAAAAGTTTAAAAAAGTATTCAATACATATAGTTATATATCGCACCGACTTTTTAATTATAATGTTGTAATTTTGCTATAATTATTGTCAAACAAAAACAGTCAAACGACACCACTGTGCACTGTCGACGTATTTCTGTAATATTACTTTGGCCAAAAATACAGAACATATCCTGTCGCATTAGAAATGCTTTATGCACTACGGATTTATATGCTACGCAGTGTACTTCCCTGCTTTATTTGAATCAGACACTAGATAATATTTCAAAACTATTGGATGTTGCATATTAAAATTGTAATTTAAAGACAAATGGTCATTTACCGTATAGCGTTGCTTCGCTTGTGGTTTTTAAAATTACATTTAATGGGTTACAAGTATCTTGTAAGAAAAATCACTATTTCAATAAAATAATATAAAAATATTGTAGTCCTTTTTACGATTTTACGCACAATATTTCATAGTATATTATTTCGCACAAATTTGATTACAAAATTCAAGGTCAATCACAAGTAAATGTATATAAATACAAATACACACACATATATATATATATATATATATATATATACCTTGGTCTCCCGTCGACCATCCCTTGGTTTGCTTGGTGAGCACAGAAAGTTCTAGAATTTCCATAAAGCTCTACAATCTTCCACAACGTCTTAAATTTCTCACAAAAAACCAGCCTTACCGAATATGCATTCTTCCCCACTTATCAGTAGCTATCGAATGGCTATGAATATTCAAGGATGTTCTGAATTCAACATGGTGTATGCTATCCTCTAGACGTTTCAAGGATCGAAATAGCATGGATCCTCAACATTTTTAGAATATGGAAGGTAAATAAGGCGAACTTCTGAGCGCGTGTATTATTTTAGCGACGAAAATGAACAGATCGAAGACAATAAAAAATCCAAAGACCAAATTGAATTTTTAAAATTTTTTTACTTGTTTTTGTATTTTGCAGTTTCGTAGTTTTGGTCGCTGAATTATCAGAACACATGATAATCTTTACTCAATCTAGCAAAGTTGCTAAGAACAAAACTATATGGAGGGAACAAATAGAAGAAGAAAGACAACATATACTAAGAACAATTCGAGAAACTGAGCGTCGAATAAAAGGAAATTCACGTGGAGGACAACTTCAGAATAATAGAGAAAAAAATTGTAAAGCTATTACATAGGGGCGAATCCATGTAATGTGGCAAGTTTCAAATAATATATTCAAAAGTCTCCCTCAGCGCTGTTCAGGAAAGAAATAAAAAATCAACCAATTGTAAAGGTAACGTTATAAATTGGTAAATAATTTAATATATAATTTGTAATATAATTTGTAATTATAATTTGTATGTAATTTGTAAATAAAATGTCTATTACAATGTTATACGTAAAGACATTATAATTATTAATTTTTAAACTCTCATTTATTACTTAAATTAATTAGGCGTACAGTTCTGAAAGCGCAGCAGGCTGGAAATCTTTTAAAGATATGGCAAGTATAGGAAATATTTAGTGTCACACTAAGGCTGTGCAAGCAACATACAAACAAATACACTTTTATGTTGAATATGGTAAAGCAATTGATGATAAATGACACGAAGACACCTACATATAATGAGAAATTGCCAAGAAAACTATGCGTAATAACTCATTGTTTTTAGTTAAGGATCTACCTCCCACACAAAACAACAAAATCTATCCCAATAAGTGGCAGAAAACGGTGCTCTGTTTTCGCAACAAACGTAAAGATACAAACTAAATATTAACGCTGATTGCTTGAAACTGATTTGTTTTTAATATATTAGTGAAGGATCAACAAAAATTGAAACATTATGAGACTTTTTTACCTGTAAATCTAACCATTGAGTTTTGCTCAGATTTCTAAAACCAAATGATATGTATATATTTCAAATATAAATATATTTAAACTTTTTAATATAATAATATGTCCACATAGTGTATTAAATTTCGATATTTCAAATTCGAATAGAGAGGTCAATGTCGGAGAATACTTTTTATAAAAATAAATAGAACCTGTAACGTAGAGATTATTTTATTATTAAATTCGTAAAAATTTGGATGTCTTACCCTTTGTTAATCACAACAAAATGATTACAGGATGTTATTAAGAGAAATTCTTAAAACTTTTTAATCTAAAAATAGTGTTTAGTAGCCCACCACGTCAAAAAATGCAAAAATTAGATCATGTTACTATTAGAATATTTAACAAAATTAAATTTTGGTTTATTAATGACATTTATACAAAATATCAAAAAAGGCATTATAAAGTTGCATTACTGTGCCAGTGTGCGTATGCTTATGTGTAGTTAAAAGGTTTTGCTTATTCAGTTTTTATTGCATATTCTCAATTATTATTGTATATTCTCACTTTAATAAATATTACTACAAAAGTTTTGTCTTCCTTCGGATTTATTTATGTCCACAGGGAATATATTGCTTTACGAATAATATTCCCTTTGCCTGAACCTAAGTAAATGCGAATAAAAAATCTAATAAAGGTTTCTCCTGCATCCACCTCGAGGAGCACAAAAATTACTTCAAAGGATTTGTCTGCCCTTAAATCCATTGAGCATTAACGAACACAAATTGAAAAACAAAAAGAAAACTTATGTCGACATTTAACGTCGTATTTTCCTTAGCTGTAATATTTTAATAACGTAGTTCACTTTAAATTGCTTATCTTTAATAAGGAAAATATTTCAATAAGAAATTTGTTTATTGCTTAATAACAATAAAGGAATAGCGCTCATTATTACACGATATATTAGAGTAATGAAAAATGTATCATTGTCATACATTTTTCCTACAGATATAGAAGTAAAGCTGTCGTTTTTTTGATATGATGGAAGCAAATTGCAATTATCAAAATTAGTCAAAATTATATTTAAAATTGTATTTTTATGTGATCTAGATTTTATCAATAAAAATATGAATTTTAGTAACAAAGTCTGACAAGAATAATATATATATATATATATATATATATATATATATATATATATATATATATATATATATACATATATACATATATACATATATATATATATATATATATATATATATATATATATATATATATGTACCTATTATAAGAATTAAAAATTTTAAAATTAAATTCTTCAAAAACATTTGAAAATTTTCTTTTCAACCCATCAGAAATGCATACAAACCTTAATGTATAAATTTTCTAGTCGTGTCCAAATCTGGATACGACAAAATCATATTTTATCCTTCTAGGTTATGAATTGACTACTAATGACTGACTAGTAATGCTTAAATAAATTTATTTGATATAAATATATATTCGTAAGTAACTATTTTACTGTATACAGATTACATTAAGACCACTTCAGTTTATATGAGGGATGTAATTAAAGTAAGCTCTTTTTTTATTACTGACTGTATATTCTACACTTTCAGTTATATTATTGCATATAAGTGTTTATATATCATACTGTGTTTATATGTAATGGACATAATAACAAAAAAACCAAAGTGTCTAAACCCGGCTAAGAGCGAGTCTGGCTCGAACGCCGAGGGTTTGTTGCTTCATTTGAAGCGGAATTATCTTTTTTATCTAGACTTTTAAGCATAATAAATATTTATGAATATGTAGTACAATTAAGCGGGAGAGAAATATGTATTATATAAATTACATTATTAATATCTCCACAACTATGACATCTAGAATCATTTTTATAATTTTTCTGCAACTTTTGTGTACAATTTCAAAAACTTTTTTTATAATTTTATTTTCGGTAAGATTACGAAAAATGTAATATTTGCCCTTGGAAATGACATCTTGTATAATGAGGAAAAAAAAAATTCGATTAGTTTTGCTAAATTTTAAAATTTGAATCTTAGCTACTGAGATATGCGTCAATTATAAACTTTATTAATAAGACAAAATTTCTACGTCGAGCGAATTAAAAAAAAAGTCTAAGAGAGATGGAGAGTGATCTTCGTGATTCAGTCGTTCCTCTAGACGTGAGAAACTCAAAAACATTTGAAAGACTATTTTCTCAATTTTCTCAGCCGTAACATTATTTCAAAATCTCAAATTGTTTTTACACCTCCAATTTTCAAGTCACTTTTTCAAGTCGTTGAGAAATCCTTAAGTCTAGCTATGTAAATTAATAAGACTTTTATACCCTGTTGGTGGGATTCAAAATTTTATATTTTAAAAGTTCTTTTCAAAATGTTATTTGTTCCTGTCTGAGATGAATTTTAACGTTTTTTTTTTACTTTTCAAACTGTCACTGTTTTCAAACTATTGAACCTATTTTATCCATTTGAGAACTTAATTTCGATTTTGATTCAGGTATTTTGGGTAATCAGTTCCACCCCTATGTGACGTCGTATTCGTCCCAATGTGTTTATTTATACACATACACACGCATATATATATATATATATATATATGTGTGTGTGTGTGTGTGTGTGTGTGTGTGTTTGTGTGTGTGTGTGTTTGTGTGTGTGTGTGTGTGTGTGTGTGTGCGTGTGTGCGTGTGTGTATGTGTGTGTGTATGTGTGTGTGCATGTATGTATTGTACATAAATGTTTGTAGTTTACCCTTCAATACTGCTAACATCCGTGTGGACTCTAGACAAAACACTATTTTGTCTGTGCCATAAATATTAGAACGCCATAGAGCGACTCGACCAATGTAATCTTTAATTTGTCCCTACTGCTTGTGCGGAGATAAAATTTATTCCTTGTAGAATTTGTCTGAGTTTAATCTGGAAAATTGGGTAAGTTAAGCTAAGATAATTAGACAGCGAACAAAACAGATAATTGTGCCAAATTGAATTAAAAATTTGTTTATCTTATAGTCAATTAGACAGGGAATAAACCAGATAATTTCAGAAAAAATTTATGTACTAAGTTTCCTAAAGTTAGGGCTATCGGGGAGAAAATATCCACTTCTTTGATTGTTGGAGCCTCTTCACAAATATGAAAGAGTACTTCTTTGCCAAAAACAGAATTTATGAAGCAAGTGAACTTTAAATTCTCGTCGAGAAATTTCAATATTTTGTTTCTTTTTTACCCATCGAAACTCACTTTTTAACTAAACAGAAGATCAAATGTCATGCATTTCATATACTCTGTCAGAAATATGCGAGAAATTTGTGTAACGTTCCGGAAATAGCTGAAAAAATTAACGATTTTATTAATTGTCAAACTAATATGCACAGATTCAACATTAACATTATTTTTACGAAGTAAATGTAATGCCCGCTATATCTTTCACAGACAGGAATACGTCGTGAATTTTTAAAAAATTGCGAGATTTGAAGTTATCCCAGAAAAATTACGTAAATTTTTCACAAAACTTTTTTTCATAATTTTTACTTTGATAGTTTCATAAGAAGGCTGTGTAGGTCTTTGTGAATACTTCCAGCAATGTATTTAATGATTTTACCTAAAATTATTGAAATATTTTTGGAATTCTTGTAACTCGCTCCTTCGTGGTGCTAAATTGAAAAAAAATCGAGTACTTCGTTTGTCGCCTCAAAATTTTGGACAATGGTATTTTTCTTATTCATACCCCTTAATGTACTTTATAAATCTGCTTAATTTCATGTTTCTATCTTACACCAATTTTAAGAAAAACTCTTGACAAATAGTGATCTCATAAATTTCATGAATTACTGGACAAAAAATTAAAGTACCCCACCAACAGGGTGTAAAAAATTATTAATTTACCTAGCTAGACCTAAGAATTTCTCAACAAAAATTCACAACCAATACAAATTCACAAGGATAAAAGACATGGACTTGAAAAAGTGACTTGAAAATTGGAGGTGTAAAAACAATTTGAGATTTTGAAATAATGTTACGGCTCAGAAAATTGGGAAAATAGAGTTTCAAATTTTTTTAAGTTTCTCACCTCTAAAGGAACGACTGAATCACGAAGGTCACTCTCCATCTCTCTTAGACTTTTTTTTTAATTCGCTCGACGTAGAACTTTTGTCTTATTAATAAAGTTTATAACTGACACATATCTCAGTAGCTAAGATTCAAATTTTAAAATTTAGCAAACTAATCGAATTTTTTTTCAATTCATTATACAAGATGTCATTCTCAAGGGCAAATGTTACATTTTTTGTAATCTTACCAAAAATAAAATTATAAAAAAATAGTTTTTGAAATTGTACACAAAAGT
This sequence comes from Druceiella hillmani, assembly GCA_039881145.1. Lineage (NCBI taxonomy): Eukaryota > Metazoa > Arthropoda > Insecta > Lepidoptera > Hepialidae > Druceiella > Druceiella hillmani. The sequence continues at coordinate 56,474,001 of JAYKKI010000005.1, read as the reverse complement.
TGCAGAAAAATTATAAAATATATTCTAGATGTCACAGTTGAGGAGATATTAATAATGTAATTTATGTAATACATATTTCTCTCCCACTTAATTGTACTACATATTAATAAATATTTATTATGCTTGAAAGTCTAGATAAAAAAGATAATTCCGCTTCAAATGAAGCAACAAACCCTCGGCGTTCGAGCCAGACTCGCTCTTAGCCGGGTTTAGACACTTTCGTTTTTTTGTTATTATGTCCATTACATATAAACAAAGTATGATATATAAACACTTATATGCAATAATATAACTAAAAGTGTAGAATATACAGTCAGTAATAAAAAAAGAGCTTACTTTAATTACATCCCTCATATAAACTGAAGTGGTCTTAATGTAATCTGAAAGTAATCTGTATACAGTAAAATAGTTACTTACGAATATATATTTATTTCAAATAAATTTATTTAAGCATTACTAGTCAGTCGTTATTAGTCAATTCATAACCTAGAAGGATACAATATGATTTTGTTGTATTCAGATTTTGACACGACTAGGAAATTTATGACATTAAGGTTTGTATGTATTTCTGATAGTAGATGAAAGTAGAAATAATACTACATCACGTAGTTTCATTTAATTGTGAGTGACAAATAATATTGGTAAATAGATCTTTACAAAATTCATCTTTTAGATTATCATTTACCAATTTCGTTATATTCAGATTTTTATTGAAAAATGAGTGGTGGAAATAATTATATTAACGTCCCTTTATTGAATATTAAAGTGTATCAAATAACATAATAAACTACAGAGTTATAAGTTATAATATGGAAATCGTATTAATGCTTTTGTAATAACTAAAGAATCATTAAAACCAATAACCTTTGGGAAGTTCATTTTCTTTCACTGCTTACAAATTTTATGTAATTTTTTACGAACCTGTAAGATATAATGAAACTCTGTAATATCTAAGTTGGTTTGACTTAATTAACTTAGTCGAAAATATCAACACACTCTATTTTACGTAGATTTCAATTCCCTAGTGGCCTATTATCTTAACGTGTTTATTTATATGATCACTTTTGTTAATAAATGGTTTAATTTGGTAATTTAGCTATTCAGGCAAGCAAAATGAAACTCAGATGTAATTTAAATTAGTATGTTTAATGCCAACATTTAAATAAATTTATCAAAAGATAGCTTAGGTAATTTCAATAAAACAATTATATGAAAGCGAAGTTATGTGAATGAAATATAATATAACAAGATTTCACATTTCATGGTATGTTAGAGTTACTAAAATTGATTTAAAGAATTATATCGAGTAGATACCAAGTTTCATTTTGTTAAGTTATATATTCTATGTTGGTTTATAATAGAACATTTTCGAATTCTACTTATAGTCAAATATGATTTCTCGAGTCGTACTCATATCACTCGTCTTTTATTCGATTATCTCTTTCTTTCTCTTCCCCCTTTTTCAGAACACAACATTGTAGTTTTAAATGAATAATTTTTTTTGTAAATTATGCAATGATTTCATTTTAAAAATTATTAAATGATTATATATTTGTCTATCTAAAAGAAGAAATAGAAAAAGAAAACAATTAAATAATATAAAAGTTCGAACAAATGTTTTTTTCCATTTCTTCTTTTGGATAGACAAGCCCGCCATTTCGTAAAGGAGTGTTAGCTCATGCAGTAGAGAAATTTTCACTTCCTCTTTAAAAGATAAAGTATTTTTTCTATTGCAGTGTAAGTGAATAATAGTAGCTTAGTCAGACAGACCAAACTTAATTGGACATATATTTCAATCAGGCTTTTTAATTTATTTAGACATCGCAAATCGCTCTGGATAAAGATTATCGGAGAGACAAAAGTGCACTTCTTTGAACCATTAACACAAGTAATTGGCTATATATATATATATATATATATATATATATATATATATATATATATATATATATATATATGTATATATATATATATCTCAAAATATGTGCCCAGCATACGTTAGTCAGATTTATGGATAAATTAACTTACTTTGTTTAGATTAAATCTATTTTAGAGAGTTTAAATAATTACTAATATAAAATAGGTACTTAAAGAGGCAGGGTTGATGCAAAACTTTTGAACTTGTATAAGTAGCCATTTATTAGCCAATGAAACTGCATGTACTATAGATTAAAGTGACAAGGCATATTTTCCTCTTCTTGACTTCACTTGATATTCAATAAAGTTGGAAAGCTTACTTTTGATACAAATTACAGTTTCCGATGTGACGGAGGAGATGAATTTTAGTTCGCTAACTATGGAATTGCTATTTAGTTGGTATTTAACTTCATTGGTACAATTTTTTATGAATTTACGTGTTCGAGGTTTTCAATTATTTATATGTTAGATGTGTTAATCCTGTAAGCTATAAAAATTATAAGTGAATAATAAAATAAAACCGTGCAAATTTGGTTTGGGCATCAAGATTTCCATATGCAATTTGAAGCGAATTCTTTTTATTTATGAAAACTAAAGTCAGTGATATGAATTTCCTGCAAAATTTAATTTGATAATATCTAATGTATATTTCCTTGTCACGAATACCTCAAAAAACTATAAAATCTAAAACCAACACTATAGATGTTTTTTTAAATGTTTGCATATGCTTCTAAATACTCTGCTTTTTTCGTAATTATGTTGACAATAATTTCGGAAATATTATTTAGATATGTTTTATTTCAATCCTTATGATATAGGAAACTTTGAAAGATCAAATAAATATGTGTAGAAATATATTACATCTACAAATTTATCTCAATGCATTTTAAAGCTAAGAACTATTAATATTTATGAAGTGAGGCATCCTATAACGGTTAGAAACTATACATGGTTTCCATGCATTATTATTTTGAAGTAATAGCATTTGCAATATTATTGTAAAGTAGTTTACTATATATATATATATACATATTTAAATATATGTATAAATATATATATAGATATATATATATATATATACATATATATATATATATATATATATATATATATATATATATATATATATATATATATACATGTATATATATTTGTGTATACTATAGATTGTATTGTACTTATATACACTTTGCAGACTTTCTGATATTACGTACTTCATAGCAGCAAGGTAAAAAGTTGCTAAACCATAATAAATCCAAAAAAAATCATCTTATTTTATTGAAAATTTTTATAACAAAAAATATCAAAACAGCATCGAAAAGTTTTAAACTGTGACATAACGCATTCTTTATATTCGTGTCTATTTCGTTTTTTAAGTTTTCTTTTTAATTTTTTTTAATATACTTATTTTTTTTACGATTATGAACCGGTTTTTAATAAGTGTACACATTATTATGCAATTTTTAATACAAAATCGCGTAAAGTGTTAGTTGTGTTTTGTTTGTATTAGTTTTAGAGCTTAGAATAAAAACATGATTAAGAAGCGGTTGATTAAGATTGTAGTCACTAATAGTCCTAAAAAAATATGATTCCTTTCTTCTAATACTCTTTCAAAGTAACTGATTTTTCTAGGCTTTGCTTTATACTTGAAAATTATTTCTTTTTGTTAGATTAGCAGTTTTTTTCAGGATGAGGCTTACGCTGTAGGTTAGCGTTTTCATGGATTTATGTTATTTTTAATAATTAAATAAATGTTTGCAGTTGTAACGTCATAGTTTGTGATCCAGAGTGTAAGAAAGTGTTCAAAGTTGTATTTGCATTGGAAAAGACCAATTTTTCTTTAAATTGGTATGCAAAAGGTGTATTATTTAATATTGTTTTATATGAAATTTTTCATATATTCACATTTTTTCCTGCTTTTTCGACAGAGAGATTTTTCCGTTCTTTTGAATACATCAGCCTAAACAACAAAAAATTAAATTAGCCTGAAATTTTGGACAGGAAAAGGTTGGAAAACTATTCATTACATGGACCATGGTAAGTCTTATTTCTCTTTAATGTGTAGTAGTTTTCTTTTTAATATATAGTAGATAATAGTTGTTTTCATAACTGCATTCCTTGTTTTCTTTTTCCCTGTTATTTGTGTTGGTAAGTAAAAATGTCTGTTTCTATAATTTCTAAATTCTCATTTTTGTTATTTCAGAAACAAATTGTCCAGTTCAACTATTTGTCAATATACGACAGCGCATTTACGGCTAGTATTTTCTTTACACTATAGGGCAGTGCAAAATTGCATGATGCACTTTCAAACACTTTTTCATATAAGCTGACTCAGTAATTTCTATGTCCGTTGTTTTATTACAATCAATAATTATTTTATTATTTCAATTAGACAAATCACAGTGGTGGTTATACGCAGAAATTGGCCTAATGATTTCAATTTACTATTAATTCTTTAAATATTTTGACAACCCCACGATACAACGTAGAATCATAAATGTATATAAGTGGACGTGGTGATTTAATTCGACGAAGAAATATTTATATATTTCAACGGTTCGACAATTTAAATTGAAATAAAATAGCGCACTCACCGCCTACCCATTATTTAACCATCAGACGAGAACTCAATTTGAGTGCGATCAGAAATCTTAAGCGAATATTAATATTTTCCTTAGCCACTTTAAACTAGACTCAAAATATAAAACAAATAATATTTATTTGGCCATGTCTTTTTATTAATGTATTAGGATGAAGAACTAAAAAAAATAGCTATTTACAATATAAAAATATTTCGAGTACACTTAATATATCAGCTCCAAATTATCTTTTTTTGTACATAAGTAAAATGAGCTTTTCAAATATCTCTTTCCAAAAAAATAACAATAATACAACAATTCGATTACGTGGTGTTTTCTCTAAGTCAAGAATATGAGTATTTCAGCATTTATAATGTATAAAACTGGTGTGAGCTACAATTAGTACCCAGAAATTTGGAATTCTGTATAAAATAAAAAATATTGATAATTACGCAACAGATTAATAGGAGATAATTATAAACGGATATACGGATATATTAGACGTTTAAGAAAATGTGAAATGCGTATTTTTTTCTGCCTTTTAGTAAACCATTTATTAACAAGTGAATTATTTGTTAACAAAAAAATTAGGAGTTCTAATTTCGAAATGAATTTGAAAAGGATAAAATAAATTGTATTCTCTTTATATTTAGTTAATACGGATGTTATTTAAGATAGTACGGATTAGTACGAATAAACCTTATAACCATCATAAAAAATAGATAATGGATTATTAAAAATACGTATAAACAATAATTTAAGCAATCATCCTAAAAATTTCAGATTCTGCAAAACGTTTGACAAAATTTGCAATTAAATTCCTCATTAGCCTAACTGCAGAAATACATGACACAATATAGTATCTGAAATTAAAAAAATTGTTTACTAAAACCTAACCGAATCTATAAATATTTAATATTAACTGTACTCTGCGGTCCATCTAGATTTGCCCAATTCAGCTAGATTTGTCTTAATTATGGGCCTAATCGATATTTGTTGTCAGGGTGAAGTCTAGCGGCGGAAATACTCGGATGATCAGCTAATAATAAGTCGGCATCTCTCTAGTTTGCATCGTTTACGTAGTGTTCTCCGACTTCTGTTACATTTTTTGTTATAATTCTGCCCCTATTAAATACAGTATAATGATAAATAATGATATAACTTGTAATCTTCAAAAAATAACAAGTTGAATACAGAACAAATTCAACAATAAATCTTATTTTCATGTGTACTTCTACAACTTATTTTATCTTAAGCGCTGAATTTCTTCGAGTCACAGTAGGACTGATAAATACTAAATTCTTTTTTATCTTAAAACATTATAATATAAAAATACATTTTCTTTTCAAGGATACAACAATATTTAATTGAATAATATGAGATCCTTCTCGCTGTACAAATAGAAAAGCGTCTCAACTTAATATCAATTTAATGGCGAGATAAATTTACCTACAAAAATTATAGGAAAATCCCTATCAATATATATTTCAATATAATTCATTTTTAAATAAATATTTCGTTTAATACCTAAAACAATTACAGTGTTGAACTTTACAATAACAGTGTTGAACTTCACGTGATCCAAACAGATTATATGTACATATAGAATATAATAGGAATTAGTTTCTTATTCATTTCATCATACATTACAGGAATGTATTGATTGTTTAGATTAAATTTAGTGCATAAAATGCACTAGAATTTCTTTTAAAACTCCGTTTAACATTTTGTTTAAGTATATCTTCAATATGAAATAATTTTTTAAATTTTTTTCATTTCCAGAAAAAGTTTAGATTTCACGGCAAACATTGAAAGTTCCAAAAAATTAATTATTTTTCAATAACATGATAGGGAAGAAATTGTTGGCACGTAGATATCTGACACAAGCAATTCATAATTAAAATGACGAAATGCCACTTCTTTGATAAGACGAAATCGAAGTTTGTAAATTTCGCTTGCCATTATATATTTACATGGCTGCAAATAATATTTGAAATTAATTTTATACTTGCCTAGCAACAAATAAAACCTATGATTTCCATCAAATTTTTGGAACTTATAGACACTTCTCGAACATTTCTGGTGTAGTATAAAAAGTGTCTGACATTTAATCTTCTATTCAGTTAACAACTAAACTTTAGTGAATAAACAACGAGCAAAACGCCATGTATAATGTCATATTTCGCGCCATATATAACGTTTAGGGGAAAAAGTGATCTACAATATATCCACAACCATGGATCAAGGTGTACTCTTCTATGATACAGCAACGCATGGCCCTGAAAGCTCAAAGAAGGAAATTTTGGCATTGACGATAAATGTCTTTCAGGTTGATCTTAAACATTAAACTTGGAAAAATTAAAAAGCCTTGTTGAAACAGGTTCTAAGTTGAGATTGCTTTCATTCGCGGAGCTATTTTCATGTTCTTATACTAAAATGGAAAAATAACTTAAACTTTGGAGAAGTGGAAATGTTATGTTTGTCTAATATATGAGCTAGCAATCAATAAAAGGAGATGGCGGATTAATTAGTTGAGAATTCTAGTTATTTATTTATTTGTACGGTAGTATATCTATGAACACATAAAAATAAAAATATTTTTACTTCAAAATTTATCGCACTAATTGTAGTGATATTTTCACTATTTGTTTGGAAATTGTGTTGAAATATCTAATATATTTAATAGTTTTATATTAATTTTAATTAGAGTAATATAATAATGTAATTTATGTAAGTGTTGTTGTTATTATCTGCCTTTATTATAAACAAGCTGGATTATGAAGCTAACTACTTAATGTACCGTAACATGTCCTTCACAATTATGATACATGATGTATATTTGGTAAATGAAAGAAATATTGGATTCAGTAATGAGAAAAAGGTAGATAATTGCAGCAAGTACTTTACTTAAACATGTTTGTTATCTTATTATAATGTTAAAGAAAATGAAACATGGTTATTGATGAATTAATAAATATATTAGTTTTATTGATGTGAAATTCATGCCCGGATGAAAATTTAAAATTTAATTTGTAAATGTTATTACTAAGACGGCTAGTGTGGTTTCACTCTGATATCTCCAAGGGTTGCCTATTCCAAGGGTTACCTATATTTCGTATATTGAGGAAAATCGTATATTATCCTATTATATTTCCTATATTGGGGAAACCAAGGCCCTCTTTGTTCATGGCAAAAGAGACTGAAAATAATACAGCCTCTGCGTTGCTTTGGTTACTCTACTTTTATATATTACATATAATCTGTTTATTAACCTAAGATGTGTGTTATATATATATTTATATATATATATATATATATATATATGTATTGCAAAATTTCCAAATAATGTAATTTAAGACATTTTTATTGACGAAGTAGACGATATATAATCGTAGGGTCCTGAAAAGTAATTTTAATCTAAATTATTTATCTAGATTTCTTCTTTTATGTTCAATTTAGATCGTTTAATTTCAAATATATATAATATGAACAAGGGATCTTTCACTCCCATCGCACACTTAGTTTAGCGTACTTGTGTAAATTCATTTAAGAATAAACGTTCCATTTAAGAATAAACGTTGATTAATTTTAATTCTAGATCAAAATTTAAATTTACGTGATATATTTTTAGGGTGGTTTTCTTCAAAAGGAAAGTGGTTTACCTCAAAGGGAAAAATCTTTATATGATTACTCACGTGTTTTTCTTTCCGACTGTGGCAGCCGTTTTTTTCAAATATTATTGACGTGGAAACTTGAAATTACGCAAAGTGGTAAATCATAATTTCCGATACATATATAAATAACTAGCATACAATATATTTGTAGAGAAATTTTAGTAGGGACCAATTATCTACTCGAAAAAAAATTTCAAGTTGCATGGGTAGAACCATTATATGCCATCAGGAAGGGCTAGTGATTATAAGATTTTAGAAGGTTTTAAAAAAATATGAAATTTTTTTTTTCTCAAACTACTTTATTTCCAAAAGTACTGAATGCAGAGTTATAAAGAAAGTCAAGTTTTTACAAGTTCATGAAAAGGTTATATAGGGAAACCATAGTTTTTGAAATGTTCATAATAATATATATGTGTACTCCCTAGCTAATTATTATATATAAGTTATTATTAAATATTTGTTGGGCTAGGAAGTCCATGTTAGTGAAACCAAGTGACAAATAGAGATTTCACTTCAAAACCTGGTAATAAACCCTTGATACGCTTGACTGGTTCCCGGCCTCGCACTTGGCTGGTTTTTTCATGAAAATACATGCAGTTTTAAAAATGAGATTAAATGTATCTATATAAGACTGGAAGGATATTTTGAAATTTGATAAATCGTCGAAATGCAGCACTGCAATAATGCCACTTTTTCGAGTATCTCAGTGCACCGTTGCGTTCTGTGATCCACAGTGCGGTGAAAAATTCGTTCATTCCAGTGATAAAAACACAGGTGGCTTCAAGAATTAGAATAACCACGATATTATCCATCTTTGAGAGCAACTGAACTAGAAAAAGAAGATAACAATTATTTTGAGATAAATCGACGAATAGTGCTCGTTATGCACCTTATATGTATTTTTTTATATTTGTATGTATGTATGAGTATATATATATATATATATATATATATATATATATATATATATATATATATTGACCTTGATGGAGTGTATTTCTTTTTGGTTTCATAGATATTGATCAAATAATGCCTGCTGAACCTGCATTGCAGGTTCTATTTTTTTACATTTGGAAAAACGCCACGGAAGGACCAATAATCCGAAAGATGACTTTATAACTTCCGCAGATGTTGTACAAAGGTGTTTTTCTTTTATTCTTGTTCTTCTTTAATCGATGTTCAACGAATATTCTGTTTTATCGCAACTCAAAAATGATAAAATGTGTAAAAGTAAATAATAAAAACGAAATAGCAAATGTTTTTAGATATTTTAAAAATTAAAAAAAAAATCCCAAAAATAAAAAAAAAACCTTTATACTAGAATATCCCCTCAACTAAGGAGGACTTTTCGTTTTAATTAATGTTTTTCCTTTCAAAACATGTAAATTAAATGACGGGAAAATAAACTATTATTCTATTCTTATATCAGACCATTTTTATTTAAGATCAGCATTATAGTTGGATGCAATTCTATGGTTATGTTGTCAGTATAACATTACACCACTACTTCACTGTTTACTACTGCACAACCACATGATTGAAGTTTTTACCCAAGTATAATATGTTTTTGATAATGAAGTAATTTACAAATTAAGTAATGACATTCAGTAAAATTTGTACAATGAAGAAGAATAGGCCCCCATTCAAGTTATTCCCCACTTGTTGTAACTTTAGACTCCTCCACAAAATTTGATGCGAAATAACTTATTGCTGTTGTTTCAGGCGTCATTAATTAATTCTATAACGTTTTCTCTCCAACGAGATCTACGTACTACCTTTCAGTGGGTAAAGAACTCAAATATTCTACTATTTCTATTTATTATTCACTTAACTCTTTTCCAAAAAATTGAGAGAAAGCCGAGAAACCGTCAAAAGACCTATCTTTCCCCTGTCAAAAGACCTATTTATTTAGCGCGGTTCTATAAACCGAAGACAATTCACTACTTAATTATGAGGCATTAATTATTTCAATATAAACAATTATTCATTCGAATTATTTTCAAGTTTACTCACAAACTTGACATCTGCTCTCTGAATAAAGTTTCTAAAAAAATTTAAATTCATTAAGATGAAGGAATTGGTAAATGTTTTGTTATTATGTTTAGGAAACGATGATATTTGATTAAATGCAATTATATGCATATTTCCGATTACAAAATATATTTTTAAAGCCAGACATGAAATATTCAATATTTTAGTAAAAAGTACAAAATCAACTTATCCTTAAGTTAAATATTCAATGATTTGTCAACATATAGTCGAATTAAGGTTGCTTCTCATTGGATTGTTTTGCCATTTTACTTGGCAATTTTTTTTGGAATCATAATTATTTGTCTCTATAAATATGCATAGATACACGCGTTTATATATAAGCAATCCGCAAATATATTGACGCAAGTAAATTTACGTACAGGAGGTAATGAAAAAGAACATGAGGTTCGCAATAGGTTATTCATAGATTAACAAGAATTCAGTACACAACAAATGAAGTGTTTCTCATTAATCACGTTTATATTGTATACAGATGTACAGGCGACAAATCGGTTCAAAAAATATATTTATTAGGGACCGAGTATTACCTCGATATAAATCAATTGCTAATAGAACTACGACGAACAATTCATTTTGATATGATATCTGAAGGATAAAAAGATTATCGTCATTATCGCTTTTAGTTGGTTAAAATAAACTCTATGTTCAATGGCAGAGTGATTACAAACGCATGCGTCTCTTATCAAGTATAATCAATGCGTCGCTTGCTCCATCACAATCACATCTTATTGTCATTTGATTCAACGTCTTGTAGCGATCTACATGCTTGTACAATTTAGTGGATTAAAAGTCCCCAGACCGGTTCCGTGTTTTTGACAATCCAAATTAACATTTCAACTTGAACATCTTACAGCAGAGGTTACCAAAAATGTTTGCCACTTAGATCACTTGCCGGTATCTTTTTTCTCGTAGACCAGCCTGCCTAACATTGAATGTTCCTAAACGTATTAATATCGAATGCGTGTATCACAGTTGACACAGTGTTGCTGATTATAATAGAGTTTTTTGGTGTAGACAATTGGAAAAGGAGAAAAACATGTATAATTTTTCCTCAAATCTTTATTGAAAAGACACAAATATTTGGATTTAGGAATTCACATTTACATAGAGTTTAATTTACCAACTAAAGCTAATAGCCATTAGCAATAGATATGTATCTTCTAAACAATATTCTTGAGAACATTAATTATTGTAAGAGGAATACATCTTATTTGTAACTAACAACAGATAAGAAGATGAATATATAAGCGGATGAATTGAATTTGTTTGTGGCCTTATCACGAATCATTAGCTTTATGTTATATAACACAAAATCTAATAGTTACTACTATTGTGAGAATAGCAGAAATTTGTGGCAATAGTAAATATGGTTGAAAGAAAAGGCAATTGTAACTTGATTCTTGGTTAAACGGTAATTTATTAATTTCACTGCATCCAACTATAGCACTTATATTACATGAAAGGCTCTATTATAAATATTGTAATTAAAAGCATTAGCCCGATAGGTCCTCCGAATATCCTTTAAAAATTTGCTAAAAAACATTTAACGCACTATTTTTAAATTGTTATCCAAAGACTTGTACTGTTTAAAAAGTTGTTATTTTCAAACGATTTTATTTACTTGAAAATAAATAATTTTGAAACAATTAAAAACATTCAAACCTTTTATTCGCGTGATTCAAAAGTCTCCAGACTGCTTTTAATTTTTTCTTTTTGGTATCCGTTTGCTTAAAATCAACTTTAAATATTATTCTCAAAGCAGAAATATATGTTTTAATATCCCTTTATATAATTATATTATATTCTTACACATAAAAATATTCAAAATTAGTTATTTCCTTTTGGAGGTCTACAAATTTTATATTCATTTAACATTAGACTTGCAAAAATATATCAAAGAATGTATAATGTATCATCACTTGTTGACACCGGTTATAAAATTAAAGTATTGCAAATGAAGTATATAAGAAAATAAACTAAACATCGCCACTTCAACCACTTTTTCCATCAATCATGTGCAATCCGACAAAACGTTATTTTTCTCAAATTAGTCACCTAGTTTATAAAATAATTAAAGTTTAAATTTTGTATGAATCCATAGATATGTGTAAATTAACATGAATCAGCTCGAAATCTCAGTTTAGCACCGTCTAATATTATTTTGAACTGTCAAATGTCAAAATGAATAATCATTTTTCTGTTTGAAAAAAAAAACTAAAAAACGTAAAATGTATAATTAATATTTTAGAATCATAGCTACAGTAAGACGGTTGACATAATATCCTAAATGTCTTCTATCCATATCTTACCCTATAAATCAGGAATATTGTTAAGAGTGGCGGTCCTATCTAAGGGGTAATGGCGCTATGCCCTCCGATTTGTATGTCAAAGAAAAGGATTATTTTAATTTTTTTCCAGCCATACTTTATTATCTTAAATATGAGAACTAATTTTAATTATTTCATGTGTGAAAGTTTAAGAATAAACCCTAAAATAAAACTAACATAAAATTTAAAAATTAATACAAACTTCATAAATAACAGAGTCCACAACAACAGCGTACATACTGTACGGCAGCGTTTCTTAACCTCGGGTCGCGATACAAATTCGGGTCGCGAGCCGTATTGAATGGATCGCAGGAATGTTTAAAAACGTTGTGAGCGCTATAATCGCTGTCATCTTGACTCGGAACGCACCGTACCATGCGGGGCGGGAGGTGTGACGTGGCGAATTCGCAATGCAGCGACTCGGTGTTCTAGCATGTTTGTTAATGAATGCACCCTATTTTGTTACACCATTTTAAGGAAATCACGTTTAAGTGAGTACCAAACTACCTAAGTATATTTACTACAGACACAGTGCTACAAAATTGTGCGTAGAAGGTATTAAATAAAATAGGTATAAAATTGTCGGGTTGTTATTAAAATTCAAATTTACAATTTGTCGTCATGTTTCCGAGAATCTTTTATTAATAAAATAATGTTTGTAAAAAGTAGTCAATAAATAAAATAATTCTTCAATCTTCGAGTGGTTAAAATTAAAGTTTATAATTTATTTATTGTTTTGTTTCCGCGATATTTGAAGAATATTTGAGATATTGTAAATTAATGTTTTTATTTTGTCATTTTGTTTCTACGAATATTTCAATTGGCAGACAGCGTGTTTCCCACCCATCAGTCATGGCGAAACTGATGTTAACTTATAAAAAAGGGTTTTTAGGATTTATTGAAATAAAAGATTGCTCTGGTGTCCCGCGTCCAAAATATCTCCCCGTCCAAAGTGGTCTGTGGCAAAATCTTTCAAATGAATCGTTAAAACTCAACAAATCAAGAGACATCTTAAAAAATCCATCCGACTCGCGTAAATAAACCGCTTGCTTTTTGGAAAGAAAAAAAAACACAAGCAAAGCGTGTGAAACTTGATTCACCATCAAGTTCGGTAACAGTTTCGTTAAAAAAAACTCCCTGTGCTCCTTTTCAAATAGCTTTAAAAGTGGTTCAATGTAAACAACCCCACGGTATTACTGAGGAGTTGATTAAACCAGCTGCGATAGCCATGGCGAGAACTGTATGTGGAGATGAAATTTTAGAAGAGCTAACAGATCTCAAAACAGCAATAAAATTTTCTGTTCAAATCGACGAATCAGTTGATATTGAAGACTTTCCACAGCTGTTAGTGTATGTAAGAGACAGAACTCCTCAAAATTTTAATAGAGAAAATCTTTTTTGTGAAAAGCTTTCTGTAACTTCAACCGGGACTGATATATTTTATCTAGTTGATAACTTTTGTGAGAATCACCAATTGTAGTGGCAAAATTGTGTCGTAGTTTATACGGATGGAGCACCAGTTATGATAGGTAGTCGCATAGAGTTTTGTGCCAAAGTCAAGGAAAGAATTAGCAGCCGATGATATTAATTTTAGCCGATGATTATCATCATATTTTTGCAATCAAATGTTGCCATGCAATATTAGTCTTTGTAAAGTTCTAACGCTGGACAAACTAAGTGTTTCGGTGAGAACTCGATAAGCAACCGCACTCGCCAAATATATATTCAATGTGAACATTATATATTCTTCATCATATCGTTTCCACGAAACTTTCGTTTTACTTTTTTTTGTATGTCGATAATTTTTTTAAGTAAAGGCGGCATATCCGATTCTTTGACAGGAACCCTACTTTCTACTTGCGATTCGCGCGATCTCCGTTTAGGCCTTTTTATTTTAATTTAGCTTGCAGCTTCCTTTTTCGAGGTGTATCTTCTGATAAAAGTTTAGTTTTCTGTTGCGAAGTACCTGTAGTTTCCACATCACACTGCCTCGATATTTATGAAGTACAAGAGTTACATGTTAGTTTTACGTCAGTTTGAGTAAATTTTTAGTTATCAGACGGATTTTCCAACTGTGGTAGTAATAAAGTAGGAACAGCATATGGTTTAAGTTTTCTTTTAAGGAAGTCAGATTTGGCAAAATGAAGATTACACACAAAATAACTTTTATGTATGTTTAAGTTTTTACTCTTCAAGTCCATTAGTCCTATTGATTTAATGCATTTCCCGGGCCAGGAAAAAAATTATTAAAATCACTTATTTAATTTAATTTAATATAGACATATAATAAAGCCAACCGCCTCCTTATTTTAGAAAATTCTCTTTGATCTTCTCAAATATCTATGATTTTCAGTTTCAATTTATGTTTCCGCTATACTCTTGAGTGGACTGGGTTTCTTAATAAATAATATAATAAGTCAAAGGCCGATCCTACAGGGATACATCGTACAATCCCATCGACGTTCAAATAAAACAAATGAATTTTAAGAACAGTTTGAAATTTAAAACTGCTCAGTGATACGTTTGAAGACATAAAATTATAGGTACTCACCAAATAAATTGGGAATATAAAATAACATTATTTGCAAGTATATATAGTTGTCTTACTTTGTTTCATCGGAATCTTACTTTGTATCTGCGGGTGTCGTTCAATTGGCGGGGGGAGGTGATTGTCGCTTCCTCACGTAATAATAGTTAATATTATTTGCCTCAATGCTGTTCAATACTGGCATAGACCATCTGAATATTTAACACAGTATGCAGCCATTAGACGACTTAAATAATTGGCTACAACCCGACTCTCTGACCTTATGAATCGTAAAATTCACACAATCCACAATTAAATTGGATTAGTTTGGATATGTGCAAAGTAAATACGAGTAACTAGTAGTTTTCAAATTCGCAATTACTTTTTTGGTTGGATCAATAAGTTTTTGTAAGATTTTTTGTTTTCTTTGTTATAAGTGGTAGTTTTATTTTTGGGATGGTAATTTCAAGATGTAATTTTTCCTTAATTGCCTATAAAAAATAAAATTTTGGGAGAAAATTAATTTATCTATCTAAATCATGCAAGGAGAAACACAAAAACCATACACAAAATCCAGTTTCATCAGAAACCCATATAGTTACAAACGATGTGAAATAAATATTTAAATCACTAAAACATTAAGAAATATATGAAAATAGTTGAAATTACTTTTGTAGTTTTCATATATCTAATGCTCAAATTTTTATATTTTATAAATTTTAATATAATAGAATAAAAATAAATATTAATATAATATAATAAAAATAATAATATTTTAATAAACACATAATTATTTCGAGTATCTTCTAGTATACTCGAGGAATAACATAATTAAGGTACGATTATAAAATATTATTTAACGAGTTTAACGTTTTTATAAACTGAACTCATTAACAATAAAAATGTATATATTTACAGTTTTTTATTTTCAAAATTAATATATATTTCGGTTTTTATATCTTCACTATCGTTATAATGCTTCTTTGCTAATTTATGTACATCTATATCTGAATTGGCTGCCTCTAAATTGTCATGTAACTGTTTGACTTTAATATTGATATTACCATTTGCTTTTAAGTTTTAGTCTTTTTTTAAATTATCAAAATCCTTGCAATTTTTGATTACCTGCCATTTTTTCAAATCGTAATTTTTGGGTATTACGACACTTTTGACTACTCGGCTCTTTTGGGCGTCTTTGCTAATACCCTTTTTATTTCTTCTAGGTGTTTCTCCACCTTGCTTAGGCATAATCTTCCAAAATTGTTCCACATTTCATAAGATTAAAGCTCTGTGGCCTTCATGGCAATGCTCTCTAGCTATTGCTTTTTTTAATGCTGTCCATTTAATTTTTAAGTGCCGTTGAAAAAGCCCCTGATTTTATTAAAATATTCTGAAATGATTTAAGCGATGAATAAATTTAGATTTTACAGTATGGCTAGCTTTTTTAATAATATTTATGTAATTATTTCAAAACTTTTTGTCTCATTTGTAACCTTTCATAATTTTGTTTCTATTTATTTTATAACGAAATTTGCATACATAAGCAAGCATATTCTGTTCTTTCCAAGTAGATGTAGAGATGTATTAGAAATACGGATTTTGTAATCGATATATGAATAATATTTAAATTTTATTTTTGAATCGCAAAATTCACAAAATATCTTTTAAGGTACATCACCTGCAATTGACAATTCGTATTTTTTAATTAAACCATACGTTTTACAAGAGCTTAATGAGGATTGTTGCCAATTGAAACGTCAAGTTAATTTAAAGTTACTTTATTTGTCATGAGACATAAGTTATATGGACGTTCTCTTGCAGTGTATATTTAATAATACCTAATATTATCTCTTGATAATATTAGGTATTATTAATATTAGGTATTATTAATGGGATCTTTATATATTAGGTATTATTAATGGGATCTTTATATTATCATGAACATGATGAGTCTGCAACCTTCGAGCCCACATGGATTGTTTTATTTACAGATTTTGTTATAAATATTTCATTAATTTCCATATGACCTATCCTTTATATATTTCATTATTTTTTCCCGTCAATAGTTACTTCATTTAGAAAATTGTTAGAAATAGATATTCCCCTCTCATTTAAGTGCCTAAAATTTTAAAAACTTAAGGGTATTTAATATTGTTTCAAACTACTTGTATTTTTTTTTCTACTAAGTAATACCTATAATTTTTCTAATCAAGTATTAACATTACTTTTTTGTGTATTAATAAATTGGTTGGTATATATTTTACAGGCGTAGGAAAAATAAATTAATAAAATAAAGGGAAGTTAACCATAATCATTTTCCATTAAAGAATTTACTAAATTAATTTTTGTAGACTGTATAATTTAGTAACTCATATCGGATACTAACAAATGAATTTTCGAACATATTAAATTGGCATGTCTTCTTTTTTAATTGTGTTTAAATAACAAATAAATATTATTCACAAATATAACTTAGAGAAATTCGCAATATGTTTAAGCCAGTGAAAAACGAGCCAAGAAATGTATTTATGCGTTGAAAAATATTCATATTTGTAAGTATTTTTACAATAATATTATATACACTTAAAGGGTTATGTATATATATAAATATATATATATATATATATATATATATATATATATATATGTATATATATATACATGTATATATATGTATATAGTACAATGAATTGATTAAAACAATAAATATTATTTAATACATAAACAATAAAAACAAAACTTACCTTCTTCAAAGGCGTATGGTTACATAAATGTAAGCACACTTGTAACCCAGTTTCTGAAAGATATAAAAATATCCTCGTCTCATATATCACTCGTATTTCTTGAGTGGATACGACATGGAAATTGAACAAAGGGTTACGTTGATATTATATTTTGGGACATAAAAAGAACATTTATTTTCATTCATTTCCCCGTCTCGACGTACAGTCCTTGTTCGTACATTATCTATTTCCTGCTCGTATTTTCGTACATTATTTAATTCTTTTTTACTGTAACGTTGTTGAGATGTTTTCATTACTTTATATATATTTAAAATTAGTTAAACATAAAGTTCATCGACAAAAACGGTGCATCTTTTAAACCAGCCAAACCATGCTAATGGAAAGATTTATAATATATAATTATCAAAAGATAATAATAATAATATTTTCAGTATGTCGAATATTTCTGTATACTGAAAGTATTTTCAAAAACAATTTTTAAAAAAAATGTCATAAATTTGATGAAAGTCGTTCCTTTACACTTGTGATTACCATATGAAAAATAATGTTCTTCCGTAATTGATTTTTAATCGATAAACATACATTTGGTTATTCATAGCTTATTGCTTGAAAATAGGTAATTTTTATTTTAAAACTATTATATTTTTTATCTGATGAATAATGTTTATTTTCGTATTTTGAAGTTGTAATTGATAAAGGATGTGGCTAAAAATCTGGGTTACAAGATTAAAAAAGTATCAAGGACGGTTATTTAAAGATCCGTCAGTTGATATTGCGTTAAAATCGTTATCCCGCTCGCAGACGTTCACTGTGATATTTTATTGTTAAACATTATTTTTTTTTACACCAAACACGATAGTTTTATTGTTATAATATATGCATTTTCTTTTTGCATATTGAATTTTATTAGGGGGTTTGATTAATTATGACTGATAAGTTATGGTTTTTTGCTGAAAACCTTTAATAATATTTAGGTTTTGAATATATTTGGCGTTAATTTTGTAGAAATTCATTATTCACAATTAAATAAAACTACGTGATGTAGTATTATTTCTACTTTCAAAAGATTCATATATCTTTGCTAATAGCCCACCTGAAAATGTTGTAATACAACGAAACCTAGATCGTGGTCAAGAACTTAAAGAAAGTAGAAATAATACTACATCACGTAGTTTCATTTAATTGTGAATATTTAGGTTGTATGATACCTAATTGTCAAAGTAACGTTAAACAAGTTTAGTTATCTTTTATATTTTAAACCATATTATTATTTGAAATTGAATTTGCGGAGTCCTCCACTTCTCACCAGTAAAATAGTTTCTGGTGAATACTTTCAAGTTTCCTGTTTTAAAACAGATAAATAGCTTACTCTCCTTATCGAATAGGGAAGATTTTTTTTTATAATGTGATGTACCGTGGATATCTCCTGGTTAAATATTTGGGGGTAATTATTTTTATTTATTTATTTAAATGAATATTTAGTGTTTTGGTTACCCAATTTAATATGCACGTGTTTATGAAAGATCGAAAGATTACGGCTATAAAAATAGTGTATCTATGGTGTGTTATTTTAACACAAATAACATACAAGACGATATTATAATGTACTAAGATATATAATTTTAAAATATATAAGTTCACAACAAACAATTTTATTCTAAAATGGCCCGAAAGCAAGAAATTAACAAAAATATAAGCTCACAATCTATAAGAAAGTATTAATACTCAATAAAATTCACGATATCGACACTGTACACAAGAATTCCAAACATGAGTTGCTGAAATCGTAATACGTTTTCACATGGTCGAACTCCACCCTGAGGTAATATCGGTTACTATCCGCTCAATTTGTTTCTATTACCACTCACAAAGAAGAAAAAAACTCTGTTTTTGCTCACGAAATATGTAAGGGGACAATGTAGCGCGATCAAAAATAATATATTTATTTTCCTTGAGACTTGGAATATTCGAGGGCGTGAAAATTCTCTGTATATCATGTAAAGTGGAAATCAAACAATGTAAAACTCCACTCCACTTAAAAGACATATTCTTCTTGTTTACAAATTAAAAATGGTAATTTTATAGGTTCTGAGTATATTCAATTAAGAATTGTTATGTCATTGAGTACAAAGTACCTTTTACCTGCACGACATAAAATTTGTGACAAAAGGTTCTAAAATATAATTCACAAATATGTTTGTGTACTATAATACAATAATAAAAAAGCCCAAAACTAATCTATTTTATTAACGATGAAAGAATACATTCGAATTTTTTAAAAACTTTCTTGTTAATTGCGATTACATATTATATTATAGATTAGAATTTAATTTACTCAAATAGCTAATTTACATTATTTTACCACTAATTATAGAATTGTAGTTTCTTCTTCTATGTTATAGGTCTACATTCAGAGAATCTTATAGCCCTCCTTATCTCCAAACATTGTAATACTTTCGATTGGCATTCGCTGTGAGGTTATAAAACAAATTCTATATCGATACCAAGTTTTCACCGTCCATTTAAGTGTCCGAAAGTCGTCTGAGGAATGATACTTTCCTTAATTTCCACATTCCAGTTCCTTCCACACCTTCCACGCTTTAATCTTCTCTTTTATTTTCCTAACTTTTATTTTTGTAATTTTTATTATTTGGCTTTTTCTTTTCTTCTCATATCTATTTACCTGCTCAGTAACTTTATGTAAATTTAAATTAAGTAAATTATTAAATAATTAAATTAAGTAAATTGTTAAATAATTAAATTAAGTAAATTGTTAAATAATTAAATTAAGTAAATTGTTAAATAATTAAATTAAGTAAATGAGAAATAAATAAAGTAAATTATTTACACCCTTAATATCAATAAAAATATTTGTTCTTTTTTGTCATATATATAATCAGTTTCATATTTTTTAGAGCTCGCAGACTTGTTACATTTTTGTTGTAAGAGATTATTTAGAATTCTTTAATTACTTGTCATGCTTTACAAATTTGTTCCATACTACATATACAAGGCAAAAGTTTTTATCCCTGTTAGAATAATAATTCACTTCAATTCAAATATTTACCATAAATAAATAATTTTACCACCTAAATAAAATAAAGCAATTAAATTACTGAACAAAATATCTTTAGAAAATAATTTCCACGATGATATTAAAGATTTTTGTTTGATTCCATGACGGAAATGTTTGATTATGCTGTAAATTTTTCAAATTAATCTATTTTTTTATATACCTGTGATTGACTGGTAATCCTTTCGTTAGAATTAAACAGAATTAGGAAAATCATCACGTTATAAATGAGTTAAAGTAATTCATTAAATAAATTAAAACCAAATTTATAATATTGGTAAAATAATTACATCGATATGGATATATGGAATAAATCTAAAAAGCATTGAGAACCTTCGGTTAGTACGATATTATAAAGAATAGCGTGTCTTAAAAAGTTTCAAAGCGAAAAATTTTGTCTTTTGACATAATTTCTTGACATTATAAAACATTACTCTGGAGCTTCTATTTAAAACTTTGCTTTGTTACGTAGCGCAATAAAAGACTTTTCGAATTTCTTCGTCAATATTTGAATGTGATATGAAATATATTTTATATTTAATATTTGATATAATGCAAATTACATTTCATTTACTCATTGAACCAGTTTCAAAACCTTTCCATGAGTATTAAAATTTCAGTAAATATACCACCATTTTAATTAAGTTGCATTGACTCATGTAACATTTTCCGATAAATTTATTGCTAGCCTATTTCCTTTCGCTCTGTGCATCCTGGGCGGATCGTAAATAATTCCGTTAATTTTTATAATTTTTGTTGGAAGTAAAATAAGTATTTAATCAAATTTAAATCTGTTAAAACTAGTATCAGTCCAGCTTTTTTCGTATCCTCGAAAAAAATTCACTTTTAAAAGACAATAATCAAGTATTAAAAAATTAATTAAAATCAGCTCAATATTACCCAACGTAAATTTAACTATTTCTATCATTCCACCATCAACTTTGACGGAACTTTTTAGAAGTAGAAAAGGTAAGCTGATACCATACCTCTTACATAGTGCGATTAGAGATTTAAATTTGAAGTACGTTGACGCGTTATTTAAGCTATGAATATTGAATTTTTTTAAGAAGGTAAGCAGCAACACTCACACGATTTTTTAAGTCGTAAAATCCCTCGTTGGACATTTAAAAACAATGTTTGGACTGCTATTATTTTAGCGTTCATTACAAGCGATAAATATGCATACGTTGAGTAAATATTCCCGCCTCGGAAGTCTGCTAAATATAATTAGTTTTCTTGGTTTTGTTAATTACCTTCTCAATAGCAGAGTGAAAGTTACAGCATTCATTCAGTGCGTATCAGGTAATAAGTAAATTGTACATTGCCTTGATCGCGATGTGTATATATGGTATACACATCGCGACCATGGGTTTATTTTTATTTTGACTTTCAACATTTTGTGCGTAAAAAATGATGTCCGCCCCATCTTCGTTGCTCTCTTTACGATGCTTAAAATGTCATTCCAAAATATGACAGAAAGTGAACCGATTCTTTGGTTGATACGTAGAGTGCGTCGCTTCAGTTAAATAATCTTTCTTTCCCAAATTTAACCTAAACTTTTGATTTTATTACGAGTATCTGTCTGATGATGGCATGCCATTTGCATGTGTTTTTAATTAATTTTTACTGACTAATAAAGATAACCAGCAAGTATATAATAAAGGAAGAAAGATATGAATGAGGTTGTTAATTAATTTTAATAGAATAATTTTATTTTTGAATATTTATTTAAAAAGGTTTGGTCCGAACTCATAGTATTTTTCGTTAACCAAATATGTAGTCTTTTAAATGTCAAGTTCATGAAATATTTTAAATATAAATCTTTCATTCCTATATTCTTTGCTAGACATTCCGAAATACTGTAACATTATGAAATATTCTATTTCTTTAAAATATGCGATTGTTTAAATGTCTTGTGATTTTAGAAAACATTAAGAATTTTTTTGACTTAACTCAACTTGATTCGACTTTAAATTTTTGATACCAATGTTTAAAGGTTTAGAACTTGAATCTATAATTTTGGAATGTTAATTTCTGTGACTAATCTAATACATTAATTGTAAAACTCAACTATTTTCAAATAAATATTTATAAACATGATGTGGATTCATCCACCACCATTCACCAGATTGTAGCTCTTAAAGCGTTTCTTAAAACAAATTTTAAATTTTTTAATGATGGATTATAAAAGCAGATTAAGAAATAAAGAAAAGATTAAAACTTCATTTCGTTTTAGAAGCTTATAGCACCGTATTATTATCTTCATGCTGACCATCGTCTGCATGCTCAAAAGTTGCAAATTAAAAAAACCTATGCCCGGTAACCATAGACATTTTACAAAAAATATCCTATCTTATTAACTGCAGTTTGAGTTGGTGTAATAATTCCATATATTTTTATTAAGTCTTATTGTTAAAACGAACGTTTATCTTGCTTAAACACTCCCATTACCGTCAATTGTCTGTGGAGATGTATGCTATCCCGATCTTAACGAAAATGCATCCATTTCGTTTTTGACATACGAAAATAATCATATTTTTGCATACAGATTGTACAAGTCCGGCCTTGAGTCAATTTAATACCTCAAATGATTGACGGCCAAATTAATCTTCACGCATTAATTTCCAATGCATTAACCCATCGGGCGTCTCCGTCCCGGATACTCATCACTGCGACTAGCGCCACTCAGATGTAATCAGGTTAAAATTAAAAGAAAAATATTTAAACATTTATATATCATAGGAAAAGAATGAAATCACGAATCGAATAGTAATAATTTTTTCTAAATGGTGTGTGTTGAGTTTGTGATCATGCAAAGAATGGAAGTTTCTATATTTATCAAATGATGCGTAGTTATTTTTGCTGCAACGGTAATTTTATTTTATTCAGGTTAATTTTAAAATATACGACATTGTTTTTTTTTTGGTAAATCTGACATAATTGACGAGGGCGTAAAAAACTTAGTTTTATTCAATATAGCACAAATAAATACTAAAAATAATGGCTCATATATACTACCTTTATGTTTTCACTATACAGGTATATATTACCTGAAAATTTATCCAAGCACACGTAGTGAACCAAAATAACTTTAATCTATTTATCTAGCACGCTATTACTTCGACTTGAACGGAGCTTATTATCAAATATATCTTGAAAAGCACTTTGACACCTTTCTTTATGGTTAATTTATAAGCAACTTTGAATAGAATTTTGTAAGTTGCTTTCTAACTAAGCGGCAAAACCTGACCCTTTGAATACTAATCAGTGTTAGATCCACTTTTAATTAAATCTCTTGTAGAATGGTAAAAATATTTTGTTATTATCCAGTCATTTGGAAATAATCTCTGGATTTTCGCGCAATTTTTGAAGAAAAAATAATTGATTGATATACATATTTATTATTTTTTGTCTAAGTTTTAAGTATATGAAAGAATATAGTGTGATTTTTTTGTGTTAAAAACAGTGTTAATTAATTTTGATTTCACTAGAAACATCTAAATAGAAATATTACGTAATTTCGAAAAATATCTCCGTAAATGTTTTAGGGTAAATACCAATTTAGCCACTTTTTCATTCAAATGTGAAATAAACTATAAACTTTAGCGCGAGCTACCAGTTCAACACCTTTTGTGGAACAGAAATTATGGTGTTATTACTATTAAGTTAATAATATCTGGTAGTAGCACAAATGTCGTACCATGTTTAGTTAACTAAATTCCGGCGCAGCAATAACCCACCTGTAGTATATTGATAAACACTATCAAGTTATTCTAAAATTTAAAAACTTAATTTAACAAAGAACTTTTATCACATGTATCTCTAACGAAATAATATTTGTTTTACACTGAATTTTTCACACTTAACTAGAAAATAATTAAAATAAATTTCCTTACGCATATATTGATCTATGTTATATGGTATTTTATGGAACTGAATCCCGTTTATTCTGATTTATCCTAATCAGTAGTCAAATGATCATGAAACAAACATGGGTTCAATGTCCAATATGGCCAGATATCGCAGTCACCTTTGAGGTTTGGATATCGACGTCACAACCTAGGTGATTAATTGAGGCTATTGTTAATAATTTGCAATATAAAAATAATTAAGATGAAAAATTTACAATAATCGACCTGAATATTTTATTAATATCTATATTAAATTATTTAAGCATTTAATTACGACATATTTACCATTTGATTAATTTTAGTCCTAATTTCAGTTTATATATTACTCCGGTAATCCAGAATTTTTTTTAACAACTGTATTCATATTAAGTTTTTTTTTCGTTTCTTTCAGCGTAGTTTAACCGCTTTTTAATACGTCAATTATTATATAATTTAAATAACTAGTTACCGGAAAAGCAAGTTACAAACAGATACCATTTGATAAAATAAGAAAAAAACAACGTGGGCTTATGTTATTTTTAATTTAAATGAAATAACATTTTATATTCGTAGCGTGACTTCGTTCACTTGGTAAGAACCTTTTTAAGTGCTTAGTAGGACTGAAGGTTCAGTAGTATTTTTTGTCGTTATCACGTATCATCTTGTTTTTCATTTAATTGACTGCAAAACTCTCTTTTAGTGTTTTCATCTTATTCATATATACATTTTTTTTACATGTTATTCGGTATTTTGCCGTCTTTGACCAACAATCAAATGGAAAATTATAAATTTTTAAAATTTTAATAATTTTTTTAGGGTACAATGGAATACACAGAAAATATTACACAAAAAAGAGATCATTAAAATAAAGAATTGGAAAATACTATGTTTCAGATTCAGTATTAACGACTTCCCAATGTATTTAAAAATTAAAAGATATTTTCGTAATGAGTTGGTAACTGAATAATTAAATTTATAGATAAATACAAGTTTTTAAGAGACATTGATTGGTAAAAAATATATTTACAGTCTATGACGATTCAATTTACGAGTGACTAATATAATATCTGAGACAGTATTGCTAAACCAATAAACAACAATTTTTACATCGGAATATAACTTATAAAGGATTACATTTTTTTACATGGAACCCAAATTAAGGAATATTAACTTGTTTGCATCAATGTAAGAATAAATAACGAAAATTCTATTTATAATTAAATTTACATCAGTCAAGTCAGGTACTCGATTAATATATGTACTTTAACTTTTACTATAATTAAACACAAGAAATATTTTATAAAAAAGATTCAGAAATTATATTCAACACACAATTATGCACCCGTGTCCCAGAATTTTCCTATTCAACACGATAGTTCAGTACAGGAACTACAAAAAACTAATAAAGGGTAATGTTAATCAGTTTAGAAATACGGCGATATACTCACGCATGGATTTATCGCCTAGGCAGAATGATCCATGCTGCTTTCACGCTTTGGCCCCACAGCGATCCATTACGTCCCAGCCCTCCTCCTTCTGTGCCTACAGTGTCCCAAATTAAAATTAAAAGGTTAAGATTGTAACAAAATTATAATCTATTATTAGCTAGCAGAGACCCATATGGTTGTTAGAGGACATCCATCAAAATGACATAAGTTATGTATACCTCGAACACAGCAAAACGTGGAATATGCAGATTGTTTTAGGGAATAAGGTTCATAACGTTTGAAAGTTTTATCAAATTCTTTCAGTTATTTCAGAGCTTATCTCGGCCAACACATAGACGTCTAGACAGACATGAAGGGGGATAGAAATTTTAAAAATGGTTGTCTATGGTTACTGAGGAATATATAGCGGGGCACGATTTTTACTTTGTGTCCATTCAACTAATTGGTTAGTTTTAGCATTGGTGAAATACTATACTCCTTAAACTTTTTAAGTAGACCTAAGATGTGGTGTTTTATAGATCCTCATATACTAATTTCTAAGGTGTTTGATTTGTCATAGGGCAGGGAAATATCGTGAAGCCAAATTAAGTTCTTGAAGGGTGGTCGTAGTCTTTTTTTCTGGTGAGTACCCTTCAATTTTTTCTAAGATAGTGCAGTAACTAGTAACATTAACCGTTCTATGACTGTAAAAAAATCAAACAAAGTATCGCCGATGAGTCTCAGAAAACTATTATTCAAATTTTTCAAACTAATGTCTCTTTCTCGCCCTTCAGAAATTATTTGGTTACCATAAAATATTCACAAGAATGTTTTTCGAAGATTGCAAAAACATTTTTTGCAATCTTCCCAAAATTTTAATTATCTGAATGGATCCTTTCCGTTTTAAAACCGTGCGTTCAAATATCAGGTTAACATTTTATGTACTTCTTGTAGACAGCGGTAAAATCTTTAACCTGATTGATTTCTTAATTTCTCAAGGAATCACATTTATTTATAACAAAACATCAGGAATGTATTATCTACTATCAAATCACATTATAATGCTATCAATGACGAACGATAAAATAAACAAAAGGGGAATAAAACATAACCTCACCAAGAATTATAGCAATTCGAATTTATTTGGGGTAATATAGATTCAACCTCATTAACCTAAAAATCAAACTAAAACTCTCGATGAACTAGAAAAACATATACATAAGTTTATTTAACATAAATGCTTGGCATCTGATATTGCTACAAAGACTAATTACAACAACAAGTTAATTATAGAACCAAATAAACGAAATAAACCGCATATATGTGTAAAATTATTATAGGTGAAAAGTTTTTAATCGATTGGAAAATCAAGTTAAAAAACTAATTAAAGAGCTAAAATACATCGATAAATACCTACTTGAGCTTTAAATCGACAAAGATCGATCGTGAAAAGCAATCAAATTAGAAACTTTTGTAAAGTATTCCAAGATAAGAACAAGCGTTAATTGACTTGTTTTATATTATGGAACAAAACAGAGACCGACCTCGAGTTTTTGAGATTGAATATTTGCAAATGGGGTACCTACCTTAATTGTAAATTCAACGATAAATGGGGTAATATTAATGAAATAACAACACCTTGAAAATGAGCATTAGATTATTAAGATGTTATATATTTTCAACACTTTTATATGGTGCTGAAAGCTAGATTAATACATTTCAAGTTTATCAGTTCGTTTAAGTTTCTCATATTTGGTCCTGGCTTCGTTGGAGTAGATTCTTCTTCTTTCTAGTTTTTCTTCATTAATATCCAAATAAAATGTGTTCTCCCAAAAAAAAAAATTAATCCATTTATACAAAATCGAGGGCACAGAGTGTACATACATTTTTTCATAAAAAGTCTGTTATGAAATTGTTTTATGGCTTTGCATCCAAGATTCATACATTGGAATATTAAATTTTTACGACACATTTCATGAAAAGTAGAATTAGAAGGGCTCCTGTCTCCAACGCGAATGTATACTTATATATATATATATATATATATATATAATTATATATATACATAAGGACGGGAGATGAGCTTTCTACTTCTAGCACATCTAATAAATTATGTCTTAAAAATTAAATAGTATTTATTAATCTTGGATGATCAAAAGCCATAAAACAATTTTGATTATAGACTTTTTATACCAAAATTTCAACTTAAAAATTCATAAATTTAAAAAGAGTGTTTAGCATAATCTTAACGGATTTTTCGAAAAATTACAAAATTAAAAATATATTTTTACTACACAAAAATGAAAAACGCAATGTATCTTTCACCTTCCCCGTACATTTGCTCCTGACGTGGCAACAATTAAAAAAAATATCATTGTTAAATTAAAAAGGGCAGTAACATTTTCTAAGTTTTGTATGTTTTTGACCATAATTAAAATTGTTTCTAACCTTAAATTACTTTTTTTGCTTTGAGATCCCAAGTGCATTAGAGCTAATTGCATTCAGTTTCAACACTTGTTATAAAGAAAAATAAAAACCTTATTTTTCGAAGAAATTGTTAAAATATTTTGTAACTTTAAATTGATGTTGTTGTTTTTAGGTATATTTAATAGTTTCCATAAAAAAAAAACAAAAATACATTTACAAGAAAATTTTAAAGACAAATACATTTACTTTAAAATTCTAACATAGGTAAATACGTAATAATGGGTGCCTTCTATGTTAAAGACATTAAGACTTTTATTGCTATATTTTTCTCAATAGATGTGCCAATATTTCAAACGGTTTGCTAGTTCTGAGTAGTACATTTATTTTCCCACAAACAGTCACGTTTGGATGACGAAAATATCGAAATGCTAAAAATATCACTTTGAATTTTTTTTGAGAGAACCATATAGCTCTCGTAAAATATTTCAATTAATTCAAAAGAAATATTATTTAACTATACTTAGCTATAAAAAATGCAATCAGATTTAATTTTTTGGATACTACTACAGTTTTGATATACAAAAGACCGAACCAGAGTGATATTCACCAATTTCAAAAAGCTTGGAAACTAAGAGATTTTCCTTAAGATCAAATTTCGTCCGTAATCTACTCATAGCTTAGTTTATCGTCCCTTTTTGGCTGATCCATAACTTACGGGATATTTTGTACATATATTAAAATGCAAATTATGGTGCTAAGTTCTGCCTCCCACAGCTAAAAGAAATAAAAATAGTGTTCTTGTGTCGTTTAACTTGAAGACTTAAACTTTTTTGAAAGTATTTATTGTAGTTTAATTTAGGACTATTTCCGAAATTTTACTTTCAAATTATTAAAACATTGACTTCTTTATATGAAATTGCTCAAAGTTTAAGTTTTAAATGCAAAAATTATTTTTTAATTTGAAATTCTTTTCACTAGTTTTGATTAAAGATATTATATGCAATCAACATTTTTTATTGCTTTAAAACCAATGAAAAAAAAACGCACAATGGCATCATATTTAGGTGCAATACATAAAAATTTCCTAAAAAAAAATACATGAAAAACGGCTGCATTTCTGTTAACTGACATATTAATATTAAGGAAGACTTTGATTTCTAATGTAAAATGAAAAGAAACTTGCTTCGTTCAGGGAAAGTTTGTTACCAGTTTTAGTCTCATTTGGCTTTAAAAAATAAAAGAAAATTAATAATAATTAATTATTCCACGCGAAATAATTCCTTATTACACGTGCTGAATTTTTAAGTTTTAGGCGCAGCTGGAGTTTAATCTACTTTAAAAATGCATTTGAAAATTAATTTAGTTTCTTTGTACGTTTGCTGATTTCTCCATAACACCTGCAACGGTGTAATAATTTTGGGCTTGTATTTTTGGTAAATACAGATTGGAAATACATATGCATCATATCACCTTCAATCATAAATGGTCTACAAATCGTAATTGGGTTCACTTATTAAAAAAATTACTCCACGAATAATACAAAATTGCTAATGTACGATTATGATGAAGTTTAAAAATAAACATTGAGAACTAATATCATTTATGACCTGCATACAAATTGATGTAGATTTCAGTTATTTAAATTGAGAGCGATTACTGTCAAGATTACAAAACAGACCTGATATGTCTGGATAAAAGGGCATAAAGTAAGATAATGGTTATTTATAATAATTTACCCCATCAGTATCATGACAGTTTAAATAAATTAAGAGCGACGTGTAATGACTCGTGGTGTAAATGAATGCGTCTGCAGTTTTCAGTCAAACAACATATACTTATTGAATCAATGACTTGACTGAATCATTTTATTTCAGCTGATAAAAACAAGTTTTTATAGTGGGTATACTGAACAAAATCACTAAAAATATTTTTATTTCAAGTTATCTATATCGCTGTATAGGTATCATTTAATGTTTTTTTGCTATAATGTGGTTTCGTCAGTCTTTCGTTATCAGGGAAGGTACGAGATTTCCCACACGATTTTCTTCTTTTATACTTTATCTGTTCTGAAAGATACGTTTAGGTACGAGCTTTCAAAAATGTTAATTAAAATTTAGAAAGTATCTTACTAAAAACCATTTACCAGTATTTTTCTCAATAAAATTTTATCATTTTAAGTTTTGCAACAAAAATTTTGATTTGATCGTAAAAGTTGTTCAATATTAATTTCATTAAGTATCGTAATAACTCGTAAGTATTCTTTGACGGTATGCTCAGCTGGTATTGATATAATGAGTATTATAATAGTTTATTACCTTAGTTTTTCTTAAGCACTTTTTGTTTTATTATCAAACGCCTTATTTAGATTTTATTAAGTAATTTTACTAGTAATTTAATTATGTTAATTACATTGATATACTCCGGAAATACTTAAATGTTATTAGATTAAAAAGTATAACAAGGCACCTTTATCTCAATTACGCACTTACGTATTAAATTATATTGAATCAAAATTCCGCTTCATAAATGTCGTGTCGCGTGAATTTATTGCTGACTCGGTACCAAATAAATTAACGTCGCCCATTCTACATCGGACTTCTCGTATACCGTCTTGGCGCCTCAAACACCTCTATCAAGGTTTGTAAAATAAACTTGCTCTTCAACAAGATTTCCATTTATTCTTATGCAAAATAATTTCGTAATAATTCTTACCCAAAATATTTTTCCAAGTTAATTGAGAGAACATCGAAATTTTGTCATTACAAAAAATATTTTCAATAAGTAATAACTAACGGTCTTTCGTCTAGAGTTTTATTCTTCTACTATTATTTTCACATATAATTTAATTAATAAGTTACACAATTTCCACTAATAATTATTATTATATTTAGTTATTTATGTTTCGAGAAAAGAACAGAGACCTTTGTTTTTTAAACGTAATGAAAAAAGTAATTAAAGTATAAACTATTTCGGCAAATAATATGAATCAGCATTATTATGCAACTATTTAGAAGAAAAGAAAAATGTTTTTGAAGTAGATCTAAAATAGCACCGAATTAATTTTTTTTTCAATTTAATGCTGAATGCTTGATAAAGAAAATAATATGAATAAGAATATTTTAAAAATTAAAATAATATTACAGATTTAAAATTTAATCTTCATTTCAAAAGGGTGTTTATCTACCTATACCTACAAGTTTAAAAAAAAATTTACTCAAGTTTCAATAATCGACAATAGCATTGAATATCCGAAATAATAATAAGAAGTTGCTTATAAATAAACAAATAACGATCTGGGTTTATCTGAAAATAAAACTAAATTTTTTACGACAAAATCTAAATAAAAGTTTGAGTATGAGTGTTGCTCTTAAACATGATTCTCGAACAAAGATTTTGCAATTTAAATAAATTTCTCAAACAAACATACTTAAACTCTTATGATGGTTGCTAAATTTCTATTAGAATAGGGTTTTAAACTATATTATTTTATTATTAAAATAGAATAAGTAATAACATTAAAAACGGTTAAAATAAATATACTCTAGTTAGGACTTTTCATTACAAAGTTACAACGACTTAAAAACTGACGAACTACGATTCGCGGGAAACGGCCCCGTACAAAACACAATTGGTTTATGACGTCACCCGCCCGTATTTAGCATTAATTATAAGGGAGTTTATTAAATATCTTTAGTACCTCGTTAAATATTGCGTTTAAGTTAAATACTGCATATTAAAATTTTCTTGTTTTTTGTGTGAAAACTAATTCATAATAACATTTTCTATTTAATGAAAAAAATTGGTACTTTTTCTACATAGAAGTCATGACTTATTATTTGTTACATATATTTTTTTTTCATTCTAATTTTTTTTAACCTACTCTACAATTCTAAAACATTTTTACAAAAAATATCGACGTCAGTGAAATAGCCTATGGTACTAAATTTGTATTTCTCTTTAAAATATTCACCAATTTGTTTACTCTGCCTAACAATTTCACTTTATCTAACAAAGATCATTTTCATCCACCACAATTTGTTCGTAACCAATTTTGTCCTAAAACTTTCGTTCAGTCGTCTTAACTTCATTGTTTAATAACTACTAGGTACATTCTAACACATGTTTAAGACATTGATTAGTTATTAAACTTCATTCTGTTTTTCTTAGTGCCAGTTATAATATATTTATAGTAATTCTTGACACCCGAATGATTTCACTCACATTTCAGAAGCCTATTTGCCGTGAATACTTCTAGGAAAATTATTGAAAATTTCAATGCTTCGTTCGATATAATTTCTTATGAACACTTTGTGTATCAAGTTAGTGTATTAAATATTTAAAATAACTGTAATACGATTTTAAAAAATTAAGATCTTAAATAAGCACTGTGATATACCACTTCAGATATACCAATACACTCAATGGCACAGATGTTCCAATCTCTCACCATTGCCGGTATTATTAAAAGTATGGCTGTGTAGAATTAAAGTTATTTTAGCGTTTTGCCAAAGTTTTTGAAGGGAACAAACGCGCACATTGATTTTATAAACTAGTGGATATTAACTGGAGAGTACGGCTAGTCCTACTATAGGGCGAACGGAACGGCTGTTCCAGGGGTCGAATACCGGAGAGCGTCTTGGTAGTAAAAAATAAAAGAAAAAAATTTTTGAATTTGTTCCTAAAATTCTAACACACGATTCGACGGTTGAAATAAATGAAAGAGACGACGCTATACTTAGAAAGAAGAAGCACTCACAAAATTTTCTTTCCTTGGACAGCATCGTTCCTTCCAGTCGGCGGTTGGATCCAACTAAATTCTATTGACTATTAGAGTATTCGTTTTTCTATATTTCTACCCTAAAACTCAACGGTTGATGGCTGACGTGTTCGTGTAGGTTTCTTACGAACATGTGGGTACTATAGGAATGATGTCATCTATTGAGTCGCGAGTGGGATACCAACGTCCGCCATCGCCTGGCAGCAGTATCGCCGATGTCGTGGTTGTAGAGTCTACTTCGAAGCGGTGTCACTGTTAAACATGCGGGCATGCTTCCACGTTTCCTGTAGAAATTTCAGTTGACGACTGATGTGATCGTGTATTATTGTATATTTAATTCGCTTGTTAAAACATTATTTCAATATTTTCGTTGAAGTATTGTATAAATACACACTAACATATCTCACTTATACTGAATAAACAAATATTAGAACAAAGATGCGGACAACAATTTCCGAAAACAATGCCCCTCATTTGTTGCAAGAAAAAACAATATGGCGTTAGAAATAATTCGTGTAAACGATGATTTTTCCAATTAATTATTACGCAGGCGCCGATGTAGCGCCGATAAAACTTATTGGCAACTGCGCTATAAGTATCCTGTGTCCACTGCCACTATTATGGATGGATCTAGTATTTCAAATAATGAAAAAAAGATACTAATGTATGGTCAAGCTTTAAAGTATCAAATGTGTTACCTAATTAATTTCAGCTGTTATGTACTGTTAGGGTCTTTCAGGTTCTTGTTATAATTTATTTCGTGTTTTAGTTTTTCTCTACTAAAAATGACTTATCTTTTACTCATCAGGAGATAAAGCATGCTTTTCTTATAAACCTCTGACAATTTAATAAATATCTTAGAAAAAAGTTACTTGGGTGGACGTTTTATATATTTATAACTTATAACATTATATATTTATAACTTATGACAAGTAATATTTTTGCTGCTATATTTTTAACCAGTCCAAACTCTATAAATTTGGTAATGCCGGCTTTAGCGACTGGTCACATGTATCCCTAGTTTACAAAACTCAGATAACCACTTGCCTAGGAACTTGAAATTTGAAGAAAACTAGGTACATGTTCTGGATCTGACAAAAACCTCAAAAGGCAACTAGATAATAAGAAACACAAATGGGCTTCTGTGCTGATAAACATAGTGGCATTTTTTTGGATAAAAATAAGTTACCTTTTTTGTCACTAGTGAGAAATTAAATGCATTAATAAAGGGCAACTTTCTCGATTTAGTCCACTTATTGGAAACATTTGGTTCAGTCGTCATAGAGCATTTTTAATGAAAAATGCACAAGGAAACTATTTATTAATATTTCAGAAAGATTTTTGATTTTGATGAATTTTGCTTTTTGGCTAACAGGTATATTTTGGATTAAACTGACAAGACAGAACTGGACTAAACTTCCAAGAGAGAAAGGCTAACAGGTATATTCTTAACTAAACTGAAACACAAAGACGTAAATAATTATAACTGAGAAGGTTACGACAATTGAACTAATATGATTGGGCATCAAAATGTAGTTTAGAGTCGCGTATATTAAAATTTTCCCAGAGCGTTTTTAATCCTTGTGGCTGCCATAATCTGTGACTTCTCATGGCTGATACAGCTATAAGTTTATTTGATCAGTTTCGTTATTTTGCATACTCTAATTATTGTTTTTCTCTTTTGAAACTCAAAAAAAAGATAGACGGTTATTTCGGAACATGTGACGAATTTAACTTTAAAAAGGGTTTGTGAAACAACCTGGGAAAATATAGTTAATATCTTACACGTCGTGCGATATCAGCATGATTAGTAAAAAATGCCTTTGAAGAGAGATATAAACAATCAATTAATCTCGTAGGGAGTTCTAAAGCTAAATCGTTTCCAACTAATTTGGAATATTTAGAGTCTTTCTGTAGTTAGTGATTTGGTACAATGTTTTAGTCCACATAAACCTTGTTAGCAAATTCACACAATCAGAGCCCGTAAACCCGTCAGATGTCATAAAAGTGATGCACAAATATTTAAAATTACCGTAAACTCAATAGAAACACGCTTTTCATAATTAATGAGGCCTGGTTATTTTCTACGATCTGAATATGACCGATAAAAATTTAAAGGATGCGTGCCTATATTTTGATAAAATATTAACGTATGATCTATAATGGGGACTACAACATTCAAAAGAAATTGTGTGTTTGAAAAAGTTTGTACACAATGATAAGGGTCGTTTGAAAGCATTCCTTCAGATTTCAGCATTAACTTGTAACTTGTTTCTGTAATTATACCGATTACAATGACTTTAGTAAATTTAAGCTAACTAAGACGTAGATTAAGTCGACTCTAGTAGAAGACAAGCTTTCTGATCGAACCCGGCTGTCCTTTGAAATGGTATAACTTACACATTTTAATATGAGAAGATCATAAATCAATTTAGAAAAAGTACGAAAGGAGCAAATTACTTAAAATTTATTCTCTGCCAATACATTTTGATAAGCATTGTTATAGTACACAATTAGTACCATTACCAAAGTTAATTATATCTATTAATATCATCAAATAATATTGACCAAATTTTATTTTATTAGTTGATAAATAAGATAACTACCTATTTGTAAAAATAAATATTACAGGCAAGTGAAATATTTATTAAATTAATTCTTATAATAAATAAATATACTTTGATACATACATTATTATTTGTCGTCTTGTCAACTCTTCCTACAGGTATTGTAAGCACTGCAGCGCCAACGAGCATGGGTGTTTTCAATCGATAAATTAAACGGAGACCTAAGATATCATCGAGATTTCTTATTCTCGAATGCTTATTTACAAGTTAGTTACTAGTTAGTTACGAGGAACTCTGGTCGAGAGAAGGTAAGTCTGATGTCAGTGGTTAGGACGCTGAGATTGGCCATCGTAGTTTTGGCTGTTCTGAAGCTAAATTTGTTAGTAGGAAAAATAGAATGGTGTTCTGTAAACCATTCCAAACGATTATTAATTAGATGTTCCGTAATCTTCACTAAAATAGAAGAAAGGGCTATGGGTTTGTAGGATAAATTGGGATCTTTTTGCGAGGTTTAAGAATGGGAATTATTATTTGAGTTTTTCAAGACTTTGGAATAGAACCTGATTTGAACATGGAGTTAATGAGGGATAGAATATACCAACGGGTTGATGGTAAAGTATTTTTCACCATTGAATATGGCATTCCGTCAAAACAAGGGAAGAATCCTTAAGATCATGAAAGGTGAAATCCAATTCATTAATGGAGAAATCTTCTTCTAAAAAATGATTGACGCTAGTAAAGTTATACCTGAAAGGTAATTCATCTAAATTAGGGACGAGTGGTGGAGCAAATTTATTTAGAATCTGATCACCTAATTCCCGTGTACAGATTTGTGAACGTCAGGCTGAAAAATAGACCGAAAGTGTTTTATATTAGACCAGATACACTAGAGGCAGTAAAAGGAGGAAGGGAGTGACAGAATTTCTTCCAGCCTTGCCTCTTTTGTTTAAGGAGAATTCGTTTAGTCTGATCTTGGGTCTTTCAAAACAAGAGGAAGTTTGCTCCTACATATTAGATTTATATATAGTTTCAGCCTCTGTGCAGGTTTTAACCGCTGCGGAACGGTCTCCATACCACCAGAGGGAGAGAATCTAAAGTGGTTAAATCTTTTAAGTGGGATAAAGTTCCGAGCGGATAGATTTATAGCCCTTACATATTGGTCATAGCAAGAGTCAATGCTATCCAAGTCCACTGGAGTGAGGGAATCCACTTCGACACTGAGGAAAGTACGGAATTCCACCCAATCTGCCCTATGCAGATTGTATTTTTGAAGAGGGGGAATTTTTTCAATATGTAAATTTAAACGAGGGCAAAAAATCAAAATAGGGAACTGGTCGTTTCCAAAGGACTCAGATAGAATATTCCAGGAAACTAAGGATGCTAGGGATGAAGAACATAGAGAGATATCTACTGAGCTCGAGTTTTGAACTGGCCATTCCAAAAATCGTCTTGGAGTTCCACCAAGGAGACCCCAAAGTGGGTTGCTTTGGGTGGGACTCCAAGAAGGGTGATGAGCATTAATATCACACCAGAATAATATATAGGCCAAGAATTGAAATTAAAATGTTCCGTAGTTCTGATACTGCGGAACATGTTGGAAGGGGGGCATATATAGAGAGGATAGTGATATCTTTAACTCTCGCAGCAACAATATTGAATTGACAACTGTGGGAGCCAAGGGAAATCTGGGAGAAGGGAAGTAATTTGTCAAGTAATGGGGCGGATCCGCCCTTGCCATCCACTCTATTATCCCGGAGACAGACATAGCCTTGGATTTTAAAATGGAATCCAGGCTTCAGCCAAGTCTCCGAGATGGCAGCCACGGATGGAGAATACTTGACAAGGAGGTGACGAAGATCTGCTTTGTTGAAAATAATGCTGCGATTATTCCATTGCAAGACCCTCGCCACTATTGGCGAAGCCATTAGAAAGAAGGGATTGAAGGGAAGTAAGAATAGAGGAGGCAACGTTGAACGGTATTTTATTGGGGGAACTCAGAATTTTGACCAAGGTGGTCAAAAGAAATTGTCTAATTAATACTCGTAGAAGAAAGAGTATTAGCTGAAAGTTGTTGACTAAAACCGCAACCATTTTCAGATCTAGGAATTCGAAAGTCTGCCCAGGCTTGTTCCAGAGCCGAGCGGTCATAGCCCTGGTAGGAACTAATCGAAGAGTGGGATCGGGGTTTCAGAGCTATAATTTTTTTGTGAGAAGAGTTGTTAAGACGAGACGGAGAAAGAAAACTTTGGGAAGAAATTGAAGAAAGAAGAGTTAGAGGGGGATGAGCTGAAACACCTCAGTTTCATGGTTTTTTAGCAGAAGGGACCATTTTGGAAGCTTCCGCATAAGAAATATCTCTTTCAGACATTTCAAATTGGTTTTTTTTTGTCTTTCGAATTCTGGACTAATTCTATCAGTGGAATCATAATTTCTACTGCAAAAGATATATTTTGCTTTATCAACAGGAAGTGGGCTGTTTTTCCCAATGTGACCTTGACTACATCAAAAACAACGCTCGGAAGATCGGCATTTGTCAGCAACCTGTCAGCAAACCTACAATATTTTAAAAATATGAATTCCACTCTATTGTAGGGAATTCATATTTTGAAACTGGAAGGGATGAGTAAGCCATATATATATATATATATATATATATATATATATATATATATGAATATATATATATATATATATATATATATATATATATATATATATATGAATATATATATATATAAATATATATATATATATATATATATACGTCGGGGCCGAATATTGGTCATTAAAAGTAATGACCGTCGTCTCAGATGGAAAATATTTAGGCTCAGCGAATAATATCCAAAATATCCATAATATATGAAATCACGATAGTAAATGTAATATTGATAATGTATTGAGAGTTGCATATACTCGTCTGATTTAATATTGGTTTTTTATTGTTTATTCTATCGCGCGGAGCAGATTACTGCTCCATGCCATTTAGTGCTCCAAATTTATTTGTGTGATCGAAGAAATTTACACCAAAATTGTAAGCAACCGACCAACGCTACGGGTCGAAGCAGCTTTGTAAGGAAAAGTCAAACACTGACAATCGCGAACAAACATTGCTCGGGGCGAGAAGATCAACAAAGACAGCTGAGAAAATAAATTGCTTTACAATTTGCATTGTGATTGGGTTGTTCGGTGTTTACTTACGCCTCGTTCAGTAGTTTCCAATTTCCATATAACGTAATGTCGGGTGTGTAGTTTATTGATTAGGCAGTGTTTCGAAATAAGAAAAATTACCAAGAGCGTGTCGAAGACGTTCGACTGCTTGTTTTGCACCTCGAACACCTACGAGATGGTTGAGCAAATCAGTTTTGTCTACAGCTCAGTTGTTCAATTATTCTAAGGATCTGTCAAGATGAATTCGGTACAAGCTAACAAATACTATACAGTCTCAGTTATGAATTATCATTTACAATATTTTTTTACTATGAAGCACTTTCCCACCGGACTGATCATGTTAAATGTTAGTTTTATGATGATAGTACTTTCGCGCTTACTGGATTTTTCACAGTGAATGTGCACCAGAGTAGCCAAAACCTAATTCAAACTGCTAGATGTTGTGTAGTTTTTGGGACTAGCAGAGTAAATTATTTTTTAACAATGTAATTTCTAAGTAGAAGCCTACCAAAAAAAAAACATCAAAACACACGCATGTTAGTTGCCTCATAACTACACT
The DNA here is from genome assembly GCA_039881145.1 of Druceiella hillmani. Lineage (NCBI taxonomy): Eukaryota > Metazoa > Arthropoda > Insecta > Lepidoptera > Hepialidae > Druceiella > Druceiella hillmani. The sequence continues at coordinate 56,434,293 of JAYKKI010000005.1, read as the reverse complement.
CAATATCACATAGCGAAGCTTATTCACATTCGAAATTGCAATGGAAATATGTACTCAATCCTTTCCATTGACCAGATTTTGTTCCCTCGTTATCATTCTTTTCATTTATTAGAAAAACCTGTAAAAATCAATATATACATTTTTTTTTAATTTCAGGATAAATTTCAATTATTTTCTGATAAAAGTTCAGATTATATAAAAGAGTTCAATATTAATGAATGGATTTTACTTTTAAATGGATAAAAATATCACTCCGAAAATCTCCCGCCCTCCAATAATTTAATAGCCTAACCAATATAATACCACAAATGAAATTTTAAGTTGAATTAGAGTCAAAAAGAAGGACCTTTTTATAATTTCTTTTAATTCACTACACCGAATCACCCAAGTGGCTAATTGTGAGTATTATTATATCCTTGTTTGAAGATACTTAGGTTAATATGAATAATAAATTAATGTCAAAATAATATGAAAAATTACTATACTTTATTTTACGCGATTTCTATTAAATATAGTACATTCCACAAAAATTTTATAACTACGTGTTCACACTTAATACATCCGCAATTCAAATGACCCACCACGTGTAGATCATTAACAATTTATCAAAAGGGACTATAAAAAATATATTATCTCATTTTCGTCCGCGGCTTCGCTCATACAAATTTTTAATTTGTTACTGGACTTTTTTCCCAGTTTTTCCTCAGTGATGCTTCGTCGATACCATTGATCAGAATGAACTTAACAAAAAAATATAGAATACCCCCCAGAGAATTAGAATTATCTAAGTGAAGTAAAGGTGGATTTATACTATACGAGAAAAATCTTTTTTTATGTATTTACACTATATTGGATAAACATGCTGTGCTCTATAACAATACAATTCTGAATGAGAGTGTAAAACCAACATAATCCAACCTGGCTCAACGTATTATAGCGCAACCTAACCTAATAACTTAACTTAACCTGAACCAAGCCTACAAAAATAAGTCTTTACCCGACTTATCTCACCCTGACTTAGTATAACGCATCCTAACCAAAGATAACTCAACCTGACCTATCTCAACTCAACCCAAGCTAACTTAATTAACTTAACCTGACCCATTCTAACCTAACTTAATTCAAACTGACTCAATGTAATCTAATCCAACATATTCCAATCTAACTCACCATCACCCAAGCCAACCGAACCTAGCCCAACTCATTGTAATCCAACTTTAGCTAATCTAATATAACTCAACCTAACCAAAACAAAATCATGCTAATATAACTCAACCTAACCAAAACAAAATCAACCTAACCAAAACAAAATCATGCTAACTGAACCTAATTGATCCTAGATTAGATATGTTACCATACTTAATCTAATGTAAAAACCAAAAAGTACTTAAGGTTTAATCTGCTTTTTGAGTGTTATCCAAATGGAAGTTTACTTTAATAAGTTAAGCAGTATATATGTGTTGCTCAGACAAATAGACACAGAGGTCAATAAAAACTGACAACCAAACGAAACGTCCAATCGGATAAATTTCTGATATATATTAAAAGTGGTACAAAATTTGAACCGAAAGAATTATTTCAGTTAAAATTCTATTCAGATCGGTTTAGTAGTTTTTGGGTGCTATTCAAACAAACGGACCGTGTGAAAAAGATGAAAATTTGTAGTTCATTTTATGATATTATATATAGTCGTGTTGAGAGGAAAAATGTGAATTATTATTTTATTTTACTAATTAAGATTCGCGGTGTTGTTGACGTATGTTGTTTTTATTCATTTAATACATCCTGCATGTTGTTTTTACGCCATGAAGTTTTTCTCAGTACCAATTTCTTCATTTTAAAGATTCCCTGATTCGAATATAAATGACGGAGAAATGTACGAAAGCAACTAACCAAGTTGTGAGGAAGAAGTGATTGAAAAAAGGAGGGGATAAAGCTCCTCCATCTTACATAAACCCACCTCACGGAGATGCATATTCCTTGTAAAAAATTTTTTAAATATTACGTACAAAGAAACCTAATTAAAATAGCCGAATATTTCTTCTTAAATGTCTTCAATATACAGTTACACCTCTGTTACATCTTTAGTACCTATATTCCCCATTATTTTTAAACATCATAGCCAAAAAAAAACTTTTATCATTTTTGTACGGGAATATTTAAAATTAAGTCAAAAGCATGTTGTCGAGTGGAACATTTTATACTTTGCTTAAAAATATTATCTATTTTACTACTGAAAAACTTATATCCAACAATGTCACTCATTAACTACATGTATAAAACGTGGTTCATTAACGTGAATATTCTAAAAAGATTATAATATAATAATTTACCTTTAGAATTTGGAGGAATATTTTACTTTACTATTAATGAAATATTTAATTTTACAGCATACACTTATAAAATATTCAACTACACACGCAGATGGTCCATAATGGATAGGATACTTAGGTTAAAATGAATAATAAATTAATGTCGAAAAAAAATAATAATTATAGCTAAAAATTACTGGCCTTAAAAAGAAACTTAGTAATAATATTAATTTTATAAACATCAAATGAAATAAAAAAAACATGCTTACAACACATCATTGCAGTGCTCCTCTTTCTTTTAAAATTAATGAATTATTTAATAGTGCATTCATTTGCCATTTATATTAAACAAATATAAACAATTAAATAAATTTCGCAGAGTATAATTATTTTCTAAAATAATTTTTCTTTTAAATTATCTCAGTTGAAGGGGAGCTTTGAAAATGATTTTTATGTTTTATTTTTTATTTCCTCATCCATATTCTAATCCTAACCCAGTGTGTAATAAGCCTTCATGTGCGTTTTTGTTATAAATGTTTGATAAGTTCCGCATAGCAAACAATAGAAAACAATTGAATTCTAATGAAATGAATATTTTTCTCATTTTTACTATATAAACAACTCTTATTTAAGTCTTTTAGAAACATTTTCCGGTATGCTTTTTATCTGGTAGTAGCACACTCGTAGTTATATTAATTTCACAAAATGTAAATATTGCCTAAAGTAATTTTAATATTGCCTAAAGAATTAAAGTATGAGAATTACTATTATATCTTATTCTTCTTTATTTTCACCTTTAATCTAGTAGTCGCATAATTTATTCACATAAAAAATGAAATTTATACATGATCTAAATCGCTAGTTTTAGAAACTTGAAATTGTATGCAAAGTTTTCAGAAAAGTCCAACGTTTTTACAGACATTTTAAGCAAGTTATAGGACATATCCTTTTGCTAAGGTAGAGTTTTTCAAAATTCATCCATTTACGAAGTGAAGTTGTAGTCTCAAGTTTGTTTGAAAAACATGATGATGTCCTGATAGCTTTAAAACTGCATATAAAGTGCTACCGTTTCCAATTTTATTAGGATACCACTCCCTAGAGCGTATCTGTAGCGTAAGAGTAACAAATACTTACAATTAAATAAAAGGTATGCATGCAACGACGTTGTAATTCAGGTCACGCCAGTATTTAATAACATGGGTGGAGGGTGTAAGTTCTAGGATTTCCGTAAAAGTTGTTCTTCCTGCCAGGAGGTATGCATCAATTTGTTTTTATTTTAATTGTATATAACGTATTCCAACTAATTTAATAAATGCAAAAATGACGTTGTTTATTTCGTTCACTGTCCTGGCTTAAATATTAATTTTTAAACAAAAGTGATTAAATTAAAGTAATTTTTAATCCTAATATCGTGATTGTCACGAAATTAAGCTTAAAAATGACTTGTTATACGGAAATGAATGTCAATGCATTTCTGTTTATATTATTTAATTGATCTGTTAACAAGGTAGCTTCCCTGATTTCTGGATTTAAGCTCGCCACGTAATTTCAACAAGTTAATTGATTTATTATCCTGATTGGCTTTTTAGGTTGGATTTACAGCTTTACAAGTTGTCAGACGCAAGTATTCGATAAATTTATGTACCTGTTTCCAGATCATACATTTATATAGATCAGATTGAAAAGTTCCTGAATAATGTCAGTGTATTTATTGTTGAACTTACATTTCTTGTTTCTTAATTATCGTTGGACTCAATGTGTGAACATGATAGAATTATGACCGGAGGTTATATTACCCACATCGTCTATTTTGGTGAGATTGGATGTAATTCCACGTGAAATCAAGAATTCAATCAGATCAGGAATGTTACTTCTACCTGTAGACCAATATGTTGAAGTATTTGACAATCGGACTTATATGTTGTACTGGCAAAAAATGTATGTCGCTAAAAATGTCTCGTCTTCGAGGGTTATTAAGGTAAATGAGTAATTGATTGCGTGACATTCAGATTTTGTGAGTAAATCTTTTTGCAGTAATTTTAACCAGTACTAATTCCTAACCTCCAAACCTTTTATTTCAAGAAGTACGAATTCCATGCGAGGAAATTCGCGGCAACAGTTAATATATATGCATGCATAGAGAAATGCTCGGGAAGTATGTAAACGGTCAAATTATAGTTTAGCGACATTGTTACATTTTTGGGTAAATTATATTTAAAATTTCATAACATATAACTCTTTAATTTCTTTAAAACTAAAGTAATTTTATTTTAAGAAGTTCTCATTCCATACGAAAAAATTAGCCGCAACGGTTAATATATATGCATGCATAGAGAAATGCTCAGGAAGTCGAAGTCTAGTTTAATGACATTGTTACTTTTTTTGGTAAATTATATTTAAAATTTCATAACATATATAACTATAATTTCTTTAAAATTAGAGTCGATATAATTTCTTTAAAATTAGAGTAGATATCAACCTTCGATATAAAATTATCACGTTCCATCCTACGAATAAAAAAACGACAATATTTCTCTTAATATTGAATGTGCACAGAATTTCTTAACGAATCAAATAATGAAATCTGATTTCGCCAGTTTCAATATGAACATGGATAATATTTTAAGCGGCTTTCTGTAATGGATATCATCTATCTCATATCTATGTAGTTTTCTCGACATTTTTATTTAAGGAACTAATCTACAAAATGACTTAGCAATGAATTTAAATTTTATAACCTTTTTGTAAGTGAAACCTAAACAACAAATTATTAATAACATACAGGTATCTTGAATAAGAGTATCTGAAGAGACGGCCCTATTATCTATAAAATAAATTAAAGCAAGTGTTCGAGGCCAAGTAATAATCGAATCAGGAGAGGCTATGTATTTCGTTTTTAACCTTACTTTGGTAGTTGGGCATACTTAGAAAATATAAGTTCTTTATAGTTCTGCAAATTTAGAGATAATTTGCCCAATTTACTAAGTTACATGAAATACCTAAACGTTTTGCTTGAAATTTGGTTTCAATTATAACTTGCAGCACTATTTTAATTGCGATAGGCTCATAATGAAAAATTAATTTATTATAAAGTAATTTTTAATCCTCCATTAAATGTCACTCAACGTTTTTTTACACATTACTAATTTATTTCAATTTAAATTTATAATACGCAATTAAGTAAATGTATAATTTTACTAGAAGTTGGAGAGTATACCACAAATTTAATCACAGGTCACGTTAAGATAAATCTAAAACGATAATTAAGGGCAGATGTAAAAGGTGATAGACCTATTGCCTGAATAAAGATTATTTACACATTTAAATTATATGCACCGTCTTACTCTAGTAATTTATTGCTTGAAATATTTAACTTATTTGTGGTACCACGAAAACAATTATTTACTTTAAGTCTGGCCCACATTGAATGGCTAGCATAAAACATAGTCACCACAGCCAATGGTCACATATTTTTTGTTTGTTCAAACGTTCCAAGTTCTTATTAAGTCACGAACCTTTTGAAGGAAGTCCGAAAGAAACACAAACAGGTTTTACGGTATCAAAATATTACCGCGATTTAATAAAACCTTTAATTACTAAATGCTGCCCGATATTAGAATTCTTGCTTTGGGAATTGCCTTTACGTAAAGAGTTTAATTTTTCTATATTTCTTTTCAATGTTGCCATTGGTTTATCAAGGGAAATATAGGAAAAAAAATCTTCCAATACCTATTTTAACCCTTTCAAATGACGCGTCTGTACATCGGTTAACATACTTTAAATTTTTTCATTATTCTGGGCAATGCTAACTTTATGTAACCTTTGCTTACTAAATGCAATCGCTATTAGGTCTATTGTCCTGCAATTCCTTTTTGTGGAGAGTTTACTTCATTTATATTTTCTTTTTCTAAATCTTTCACAACTAAACGAAACTACGTGATGTAGTATTATTTCAATCTTTAGAAAAATTGTCGGCCTGAAGATGTTGTCATACAACGAAACCTAGATCTGGGTAAAAAATTTAAATAAAGTAGAAATAATACTATATCACGTCCTTTCATTTACTTGTGAAAATTTAAATTATAATTAGTTTCTACAAAATTAACGTCAAATATGTTCAATCATTTGTATTTTTCCTTTTAACTTCGGCATTGGTTTATTAAGGTCGATATAGGGATAAAAATCTTTTTACCTCTACTTTAACCCTTTTATATAATACATCTGTAAATCTTGTAACATGCCTTCAATGTTTTTATTCACTCTGTTAATTCTAAGTTTCATACGACTTTTAATTGCTAAATGCATTGGTTATCAAATCTGTTGACCCAATACTTTCTTTACATAAAGAGAATAATTATTCCACACCTTCTGCTTTAACTTTGTCATGGGTTTTATTAAGGTTCATGAAGTGATAAACATTTTTTAATCTCTATTTTTACTCTTGTGAATATAACACGTCTAAATATCTCGTAGCATACTTATAATTTTTTTATTCACCCGAACCGTTCTAACTTTCATATAATCTTTACTTTCTACATTCAACAAGTTAATAAATTTGTTGTTTTCGCTATTAATTTACATAGGAAGTTCATTTTTTTTATAGTACTCGTTAGATGACATTAATTATATTAGCAAATTTCTAGTACTGCTAATATCAAATATAATATTTATATTTTTCACCTCGGCGACTTTATCCAATTCATCATAATTAAAGTCTTCCATGTTGTTATTAAAATGATCTCCAATCTCACCAAAAACCAAAAAAAAAGAACAGTTTTTCTCAGAAACTGCTAGACGTATAATTTTAAATTTTAAAATCCGTACATATCTCAATAGCTGGCACTCAAAAACATTCATGTAGAAATTCAAAGGAGTGCAGATTTCGTATGTGATTTTTTATAATTGCTTTCATAGCCCCACACTATGGCACTCTTAAAATGATGTATTGAAAAATACACGAAAAATTATATATTTTTGTATCTATATATATATATATATATATATATATATATATATATATATATATATATATATATATGTATATACATTTTTTTTTTCTAAATAATGCATATTAACTTCCTTTTATTTCCGAAATTACTGAATTACTCAAATGATAAGAAAATAGGGTTTTTAGAAGTCTAGGCATAGGTTGCAGGAAAACTACAGCGACTATCTTAGATCTTACATTTTTTTAAATATGCACTATATTTTTAGGCCTTGGAAATATGTAGAAGAAAACATAACAACATTGTGAAGAATTTATTATTTTTCCACAGTTTAATGGAAATACTATTTACACTTAAATAGCTATAAGTTTCGTAATGTATAAAAATTCTGGTATTGCAAGTTCTATTTATTTCCATCAGGCTGGTCTTAATTACAAAATATATCGTCCATGAAAAGTAGCCATTCAGATCAAGAAATAAACGTGTCATAAAGTAATAAATGTTATAAAATTATTAGAATTCTCTTTTCATTATCAAAGCACAAGAAAATTTATTTTTGTGTTTTTAGCGTATTTCAAAAAAAGTTAATAATACACAAAAGTTAATAATACACCTTGTTTTTCTAAAGCAAAATGAAATAAAAATGTCACGTCTGGGTAAAATTATCAAAAGGTTTAATTATTTTAAGACTGTCATAGAATTATTAAGAATTATTAAGCAAAAACCTTAAAAATACCTTAATACGTGGAAAAAGCTAACTATTTTAAAAACGTGTTCAATCAATTATTCAAAATCTTTCTCATAATAATACGAGCAGTATTATTGAGTAATGTATTGGGTATTTCATTTAGAATCTATGTTGTAAGTCCATAAGTGTTACATTTTTTTTGTTGCACTAAACATGTTTATTCTCAAAATGAATACAACATCAATGTAAATAATGGTTATTCCCCTATGTAAGTAGAATGACGAAATAAGGCTTTAAAATCATACTAATTTTAAATTAACTGCACGGGACCAAAAAGTCCACATTTTTTACAACATTGTTTTAAAGCTACTCTCCTTAAATTCAATTTACTTTTACGCCATTATCTTAACGATATCGCACGGCGAAGGCAAGAGCTTTAAGACACTCGAACAAACATACATAAATTGAATATTAGCCACGATCATGGTACGTGACTGCGGTCACGTATTTGTGGCAAAAAGGAAAAGCCACACGAAAGCGCAAAGCGAGCAGAATATTTCAACTTTAGGTGAAATTTATAGTGGTTTCGTTTTCGTGAACAACATCTATTGACTACTAATAATCAAAGCAAAATATTATCCTTAGAATTATCTATAAATTATTGCACGAAACGGTAATTGAAATAGTAAAATGTGTTTTGGATCATTTGTCTCCACTACGCTTGGTCTACAATTATGGCGGTACTTACAGATCGAATTCTATATTATGAAGCACTATTTACACCTTTACATTATCCAAGAGAGTGAATCCTTTTAAGAGATAGCAAAAACGCTGCTTCGCGTTTCGAAGACCGTTATTGTGTATTTTAAGTTAAGCACCCTTTATTACTCTAGTTTCCAGTTACTCAGAGCTTTAGTTTTATATAATTTTGTAATCATTGTTTAATGTTTAGGTCAACTGAGTGCATGATTAATTAATTTTTGCAAAATTATAATCTAAGTTTTGTAGTAGCTTCATAGTAAAGATACAATCACAGCGTATGGCACAAGGTAATCATATTAAAAAATGATATTACTTTTTAATAACTTTCTTCCAATTTTTTTAATGATTGCATATACATTACGTTGAGTTACTTAACATGCATAATACATATTGAATATATTTGGCGTTAATTTTGTAGAAATTGATTATTCACAATTAAATGAAACTACGTGATGTAGTATTATTTCTACTGTCTCTAATTTCTTTACCACGACCTAGGTTTCGTTGTATTACAACATCTTCAGGTGGGATATAAGCAAAGATATATCTTTGCTAATATCCCACCTTAAGATGTTGTAATACAATGAAACCTAGGTCGTGGTAAAGAAATTAAAAATAGTAAAAATAATACTACATCACGTAGTTTCATTTAATTGTGGACATATATTTTTTTAAATTTTTTTTGATAATGTTTTTATTCACTCTGATAATTCTAAGTTTCATACGACTTTTAATTACTAAATGCATTGGTTATCAAATCTGTTGACCCAATACTTTCTTTACATAAAGAGATTAATTATTCTACATTTTCCGCTTCAACTTTGTCATGGGTTTTATTAAGGTTCATGAAGTGATAAACATTTTTTAATCTCTATTTTTACTCTTGTGAATATAACACGTCTATATATCTCGTAGCATACTTATAATTTTTTCATTCACCCGAACCGTTCTAACTTTCATATAATCTTTACTTTCTACATTCAACAAGTTAATAAATTTGTTGTTTTCGCTATTAATTTACATAGGAAGCTAATTTTTTTTATAGTACTCGTTAGATGACATTAATTATATTAGCAAATTTCTAGTACTGCTAATATCAAATATAATATTTATATTTTTCACCTCGGCGACTTTATCCAATTCATCATAATTAAAGTCTTCCATGTTGTTATTAAAATGATCTCCAATCTCACCAAAAACCAAAAAAAAAGAACAGTTATAAGTCTGCCCGTTTGACCTAACCGTTTTTCTCAGAAACTGCTAGACGTATAATCTTAAATTTTAAAATCCGTACATATCTCAATAGCTGGCACTCAAAAATATTCATGTAGAAATTCAAAGGAGTGCAGATTTCGTATGTGATTTTTTTACAATTGCTTTCATAGCCCCACACTATGGCACTCTTAAAATGATGTATTGAAAAATACACGAAAAATTATATATTTTTGTATCTATATATATATGTATGTATATATATATATATATATATATATATATATATATACGTATATACATTTTTTTTTTCTAAATAATGCATATTAACTTCCTTTTATTTCCGAAATTACTGAATTACTCAAATGATAAGAAAATAGGGTTTTTAGAAGTCTAGGCAAAGGTTGCAGGAAAACTACAGCGACTATCTTAGATCTTACATTTTTTTAAATATGCACTATATTTTTAGGCCTTGGAAATATGTAGAAGAAAACATAACAACATTGTGAAGAATTTATTATTTTTCCACAGTTTAATGGAAATACTACTTACACTTAAATAGCTATAAGTTTCGTAATGTATAAAAATTCTGGTATTGCAAGTTCTATTTATTTCCATCAGGCTGGTCTTAATTACAAAATATATCGTCCATGAAAAGTAGCCATTCAGATCAAGAACTAAACGTGTCATAAAGTAATAAATGTTATAAAATTATTAGAATTCTCTTTTCATTATCAAAGCACAAGAAAATTTATTTTTGTGTTTTTAGCGTATTTCAAAAAAAGTTAATAATACACAAAAGTTAATAATACACCTTGTTTTTCTAAAGCAAAATGAAATAAAAATGTCACGTCTGGGTAAAATTATCAAAAGGTTTAATTATTTTAAGACTGTCATAGAATTATTAAGAATTATTAAGCAAAAACCTTAAAAATACCTTAATACGTGGAAAAAGCTAACTATTTTAAAAACGTGTTCAATCAATTATTCAAAATCTTTCTCATAATAATACGAGCAGTATTATTGAGTAATGTATTGGGAATTTCATTTAGAATCTATGTTGTAAGTCCATAAGTATATTCGAAACACTTTTTTTGTTCCACTAAACATGTTTATTCTCAAAATGAATATAACATCAATGTAAATAATGGTTATTCCCCTATGTAAGTAGAATGACGAAATAAGGATTTAAAATCATACTAATTTTAAATTAACTGCACGGGACCAAAAAGTCCACATTCTTTACAACATTGTTTTAAAGCTACTCTCCTTAAATTCAATTTACTTTTACGCCATTATCTTAACGATATCGCACGGCGAAGGCAAGAGCTTTAAAACACTCGAACAAACATACATAAATTGAATATGAGCCACGATCGTGGTACGTGACTGCGGTCACGTATTTGTGGCAAAAAGGAAACGCCATACGAAAGCGCAAAGCGAGCAGAATATTTAAACTTTAGGTGAAATTTATAGTGGTTTCGTTTTCGTGAACAACATCTATTGACTACTAATAATCAAAGCAAAATATTATCCTTAGAATTATCTATAAATTATTGCACGAAACGGTAATCGAAATAGTAAAATGTATTTTGGATCATTTGTCTCCACTACACTTGGTCTGCAATTATGGCTGTACATTAATATCGAATTCTATATTATGAAGCACTATTTACACCTTTACATTATCCAAGAGAGTGAATCCTTTTAAGAGATAGCAAAAACGCTGCTTCGCGTTTCGAAGACCGTTATTGTGTATTTTAAGTTAAGCACCCTTTATTACTCTAGTTTCCAGTTACTCAGAGCTTTAGTTTTATATAATTTTGTAATCATTGTTTAATGCTTAGGTCAACTGAGTGCATGATTAATTAATTTTTGCAAAATTATAATCTAAGTTTTGTAGTAGCTTCATAGTAAAGATACAATCACAGCGTATGGCACAAGGTAATCATATTAAAAAATGATATTACTTTTTAATAACTTTCTTCCAATTTTTTTAATGATTGCATATACATTACGTTGAGTTACTTAACATGCATAATACATATTGAATATATTTGGCGTTAATTTTGTAGAAATTGATTATTCACAATTAAATGAAACTACGTGATGTAGTATTATTTCTACTGTCTCTAATTTCTTTACCACGACCTAGGTTTCGTTGTATTACAACATCTTCAGGTGGGATATAAGCAAAGATATATCTTTGCTAATATCCCACCTTAAGATGTTGTAATACAATGAAACCTAGGTCGTGGTAAAGAAATTAAAAATAGTAAAAATAATACTACATCACGTAGTTTCATTTAATTGTGGACATATATTTTTTTAAATTTTTTTTGATAATGTTTTTATTCACTCTGATAATTCTAAGTTTCATACGACTTTTAATTACTAAATGCATTGGTTATCAAATCTGTTGACCCAATACTTTCTTTACATAAAGAGATTAATTATTCTACATTTTCCGCTTCAACTTTGTCATGGGTTTTATTAAGGTTCATGAAGTGATAAACATTTTTTAATCTCTATTTTTACTCTTGTGAATATAACACGTCTATATATCTCGTAGCATACTTATAATTTTTTCATTCACCCGAACCGTTCTAACTTTCATATAATCTTTACTTTCTACATTCAACAAGTTAATAAATGTGTTGTTTTCGCTATTAATTTACATAGGAAGCTAATTTTTTTTATAGTACTCGTTAGATGACATTAATTATATTAGCAAATTTCTAGTACTGCTAATATCAAATATAATATTTATATTTTTCACCTCGGCGACTTTATCCAATTCATCATAATTAAAGTCTTCCATGTTGTTATTAAAATGATCTCCAATCTCACCAAAAACCAAAAAAAAAGAACAGTTATAAGTCTGCCCGTTTGACCTAACCGTTTTTCTCAGAAACTGCTAGACGTATAATCTTAAATTTTAAAATCCGTACATATCTCAATAGCTGGCACTCAAAAATATTCATGTAGAAATTCAAAGGAGTGCAGATTTCGTATGTGATTTTTTTACAATTGCTTTCATAGCCCCACACTATGGCACTCTTAAAATGATGTATTGAAAAATACACGAAAAATTATATATTTTTGTATCTATATATATATGTATGTATATATATATATATATATATATATATATATATATATGTATATACATTTTTTTTTTCTAAATAATGCATATTAACTTCCTTTTATTTCCGAAATTACTGAATTACTCAAATGATAAGAAAATAGGGTTTTTAGAAGTCTAGGCAAAGGTTGCAGGAAAACTACAGCGACTATCTTAGATCTTACATTTTTTTAAATATGCACTATATTTTTAGGCCTTGGAAATATGTAGAAGAAAACATAACAACATTGTGAAGAATTTATTATTTTTCCACAGTTTAATGGAAATACTACTTACACTTAAATAGCTATAAGTTTCGTAATGTATAAAAATTCTGGTATTGCAAGTTCTATTTATTTCCATCAGGCTGGTCTTAATTACAAAATATATCGTCCATGAAAAGTAGCCATTCAGATCAAGAACTAAACGTGTCATAAAGTAATAAATGTTATAAAATTATTAGAATTCTCTTTTCATTATCAAAGCACAAGAAAATTTATTTTTGTGTTTTTAGCGTATTTCAAAAAAAGTTAATAATACACAAAAGTTAATAATACACCTTGTTTTTCTAAAGCAAAATGAAATAAAAATGTCACGTCTGGGTAAAATTATCAAAAGGTTTAATTATTTTAAGACTGTCATAGAATTATTAAGAATTATTAAGCAAAAACCTTAAAAATACCTTAATACGTGGAAAAAGCTAACTATTTTAAAAACGTGTTCAATCAATTATTCAAAATCTTTCTCATAATAATACGAGCAGTATTATTGAGTAATGTATTGGGAATTTCATTTAGAATCTATGTTGTAAGTCCATAAGTATATTCGAAACACTTTTTTTGTTCCACTAAACATGTTTATTCTCAAAATGAATATAACATCAATGTAAATAATGGTTATTCCCCTATGTAAGTAGAATGACGAAATAAGGATTTAAAATCATACTAATTTTAAATTAACTGCACGGGACCAAAAAGTCCACATTCTTTACAACATTGTTTTAAAGCTACTCTCCTTAAATTCAATTTACTTTTACGCCATTATCTTAACGATATCGCACGGCGAAGGCAAGAGCTTTAAAACACTCGAACAAACATACATAAATTGAATATGAGCCACGATCGTGGTACGTGACTGCGGTCACGTATTTGTGGCAAAAAGGAAACGCCATACGAAAGCGCAAAGCGAGCAGAATATTTAAACTTTAGGTGAAATTTATAGTGGTTTCGTTTTCGTGAACAACATCTATTGACTACTAATAATCAAAGCAAAATATTATCCTTAGAATTATCTATAAATTATTGCACGAAACGGTAATCGAAATAGTAAAATGTATTTTGGATCATTTGTCTCCACTACACTTGGTCTGCAATTATGGCTGTACATTAATATCGAATTCTATATTATGAAGCACTATTTACACCTTTACATTATCCAAGAGAGTGAATCCTTTTAAGAGATAGCAAAAACGCTGCTTCGCGTTTCGAAGACCGTTATTGTGTATTTTAAGTTAAGCACCCTTTATTACTCTAGTTTCCAGTTACTCAGAGCTTTAGTTTTATATAATTTTGTAATCATTGTTTAATGCTTAGGTCAACTGAGTGCATGATTAATTAATTTTTGCAAAATTATAATCTAAGTTTTGTAGTAGCTTCATAGTAAAGATACAATCACAGCGTATGGCACAAGGTAATCATATTAAAAAATGATATTACTTTTTAATAACTTTCTTCCAATTTTTTTAATGATTGCATATACATTACGTTGAGTTACTTAACATGCATAATACATATTGAATATATTTGGCGTTAATTTTGTAGAAATTGATTATTCACAATTAAATGAAACTACGTGATGTAGTATTATTTCTACTGTCTCTAATTTCTTTACCACGACCTAGGTTTCGTTGTATTACAACATCTTCAGGTGGGATATAAGCAAAGATATATCTTTGCTAATATCCCACCTTAAGATGTTGTAATACAATGAAACCTAGGTCGTGGTAAAGAAATTAAAAATAGTAAAAATAATACTACATCACGTAGTTTCATTTAATTGTGGACATATATTTTTTTAAATTTTTTTTGATAATGTTTTTATTCACTCTGATAATTCTAAGTTTCATACGACTTTTAATTACTAAATGCATTGGTTATCAAATCTGTTGACCCAATACTTTCTTTACATAAAGAGATTAATTATTCTACATTTTCCGCTTCAACTTTGTCATGGGTTTTATTAAGGTTCATGAAGTGATAAACATTTTTTAATCTCTATTTTTACTCTTGTGAATATAACACGTCTATATATCTCGTAGCATACTTATAATTTTTTCATTCACCCGAACCGTTCTAACTTTCATATAATCTTTACTTTCTACATTCAACAAGTTAATAAATTTGTTGTTTTCGCTATTAATTTACATAGGAAGCTAATTTTTTTTATAGTACTCGTTAGATGACATTAATTATATTAGCAAATTTCTAGTACTGCTAATATCAAATATAATATTTATATTTTTCACCTCGGCGACTTTATCCAATTCATCATAATTAAAGTCTTCCATGTTGTTATTAAAATGATCTCCAATCTCACCAAAAACCAAAAAAAAAGAACAGTTATAAGTCTGCCCGTTTGACCTAACCGTTTTTCTCAGAAACTGCTAGACGTATAATCTTAAATTTTAAAATCCGTACATATCTCAATAGCTGGCACTCAAAAATATTCATGTAGAAATTCAAAGGAGTGCAGATTTCGTATGTGATTTTTTTACAATTGCTTTCATAGCCCCACACTATGGCACTCTTAAAATGATGTATTGAAAAATACACGAAAAATTATATATTTTTGTATCTATATATATATGTATGTATATATATATATATATATATATATATATATATATATGTATATACATTTTTTTTTTCTAAATAATGCATATTAACTTCCTTTTATTTCCGAAATTACTGAATTACTCAAATGATAAGAAAATAGGGTTTTTAGAAGTCTAGGCATAGGTTGCAGGAAAACTACAGCGACTATCTTAGATCTTACATTTTTTTAAATATGCACAATATTTTTAGGCCTTGGAAATATGTAGAAGAAAAGATAACAACATTGTGAAGAATTTATTATTTTTCCACAATTTAATGGAAATACTATTTACACTTAAATAGCTATAAGTTTCGTAATGTATAAAAATTCTGGTATTGCAAGTTCTATTTATTTCCATCAGACTGGTCTTAATTACAAAATATATCGTCCATGAAAAGTAGTCATTCAGATCAAGAACTAAACGTGTCATAAAGTAATAAATGTTATAAAATTATTGGAATTCTCTTTTCATTATCAAAGCACAAGAAAATTTATTTTTGTGTTTTTAGCGTATTTCAAAAAAAGTTAATAATACACAAAAGTTAATAATACACTTTATTTTTCTAAAGCAAAATGAAATAAAAATGTCACGTCTGGGTAAAAATTATCAAAAGGTTTAATTATTTTAAGACTGTCATAGAATTATTAAGAATTATTAAGCAAAAACCTTAAAAATACCTTAATACGTGGAAAAAGCTAACTATTTTAAAAACGTGTTCAATCAATTATTCAAAATCTTTCTCATAATAATACGAGCAGTATTATTGAGTAATGTATTGGGTATTTCATTTAGAATCTATTTTGTAAGTCCATAAGTATATTCCAAACACTTTTTTTGTTGCACTAAACATGTTTATTCTCAAAATGAATATAACATCAATGTAAATAATGGTTATTCCCCTATGTAAGTAGAATGACGAAATAAGGCTTTAAAATCATACTAATTTTAAATTAACTGCACGGGACCAAAAAGTCCACATTCTTTACAATATTGTTTTAAAGCTACTCTCCTTAAATTCAATTTACTTTTACGCCATTATCTTAACGATATCGCACGGCGAAGGCAAGAGCTTTAAAACACTCGAACAAACATACATAAATTGAATATTAGCCACGATCGTGGTACGTGACTGCGGTCACGTATTTGTGGCAAAAAGGAAACGCCATACGAAAGCGCAAAGCGAGCAGAATATTTAAACTTTAGGTGAAATTTATAGTGGTTTCGTTTTCGTGAACAACATCTATTGACTACTAATAATCAAAGCAAAATATTATCCTTAGAAATATCTATAAATTATTGCACGAAACGGTAATCGAAATAGTAAAATGTATTTTGGATCATTTGTCTCCACTACACTTGGTCTGCAATTATGGCTGTACATTAATATCGAATTCTATATTATGAAGCACGATGTACACCTTTACATTATCCAAGAGAGTGAATCCTTTTAAGAGATAGCAAAAACGCTGCTTCGCGTTTCCAAGACCGTTATTGTATATTTTAAGTTAAGCATCCTTTATTACTCTAGTTTCCAGTTACTCAGAGCTTTAGTTTTATATAATTTTGTAATAATTGTTTAATGCTTAGGCCAACAGAGTGCATGATTAATGAATTTTTGCAAAATTATAATCTAAGCTTTGTAGTAGCTTCATAGTAAAGATGCATTCACAGCGTATGGCACAAGGTAACCATATTAAAAAATGATATTACTTTTTAATAACTTTCTTCCAATTTTTTTAATGATTCCAGATACATTACATTGAGTTACTTAAAATGCATATTAAATTTGTAAAAAAGTATCTTCATGGTCGACTAGTCTTTAAAATAAGGCCATTTAAGCCATTATGTAATTATATAAATGTTCATTGAAATCTATGTAGTCTCTCCAACGACAGACCTTTCTTCCTCACCTATAAAATGTAGAATGCCATGTAATAAACACCGGAAGTAACCGCGGTCTCATTTATATTCTGTGAATTAGTGAATTAAAATACTATAATGAAAAGTTTGTACGCAAAGAGCAAACTGATAATAAACGATTAGATTATTGTTTTGAGATTTTGATAAAATGGCTATCGCATGATCCTATTGAGTTGTGGTTTAATTGCATTAAAATGGCTACAGCATAAGTTTACTCTTACTTAAATAAAACGCTGTAAAAATTAATTGAACAAAATTTTGCCACATTATTATATTGGTATTCTTTTATCATGTTGGTTCTTTTTTTAATAAAACTATTATTCTATCGCTATTAGCCAGGACATTTAGTATGTCCTATCTGCAAAGTTATATTCTGACTCCTTTTACAAATAATACAAACATAAAAATATATTAAAAAAGGGTTAATAGTAATACTAAGGATCCTTTATCAGTCTTCGACAAAGGTTTTCATCCTAATAAATTGACAAGACTAGATCGGAAATGATGTTTGATCGGAAAATAATGATAACGAGCCTTATTATAGCCAATGGAGAGATTTTTTATAGCCAATGGATATTTACGCCAGAGAAATTCGAAGGTAAAGAAAGGGTTGTATTTCAGTGGTATTTCATTTTGTTCCAGATACGAGGTAAACTGTTTCGGTTTAATATGTAATAAGTTTACAGATAAAATGCAAATCTAATTAAGTTTTATTTTCTAGGCTATTTCACCTAAAGAATTTTCGTGACTTTTTTGAATTTTTAGTTTTATTCTTCCCTTCTGGTAGTTATTTGTAGAAATATTTTTAGTAATTTTGGCTTAATCTAATTTGCCAGAATTTAATTATACCGACTTTTCGCTGACACAAAGGTCATAGCAATTTATTGTGAAAATTAATACGTCTTTGTTGTAAAAAAAATGTTTCATTAAATATTCCAAGTCAACTAAATATTCAAAGAATAAATGGCCGGATTAAAACTGCGAGTAAAAATGCGATGAAACGTGATGACGTGAGACGGTGAAGATGATATATGGTTAGACGTGGGATTGAGGACATTATTCAAGAGAAAGCTGCGAATAAACGAGTTTATTTTTTAACGCTTGAAATGTTTGCGTTGCTTGCGTCTACGTCGTTAAAGTTGAGGCGTACTTCGTTATTCATACTTTTCACGCTAGTGAAGGTAAATTCATTACGATACTGCGAAATATCGTGACTATATAAGTCTTTAAGCTAGTAAAGAGTGTGGTGTCAAACAAATAACAAATAAAATTATTAGTTGATACGTACTTTAATCATAATTATGAAATGAATACACTAGATTATCCTCTTTGATACGAACTATCTTCTTTGATACGAACTTTATGATTATTTGCATCTTCGATCCAAATAGACCTTATTATACCCCATAACAGATCGATGCCTATTGTAACTCGGTATTGTGAATGTAAAATATGAATATAGCTATATTTATACATGTGTATTTGTAGCACAATAACTTCCAAAATACTCAAGATACTGTATCGAAATTTGGCAAGAACCTTACTTAGATTAGAATACTGTAATTTTGTGTTACCATTTTACAAATATCGATAGTTTTTTAAAATTATAAATACGGTATCAATTAAAAATTAATAACGATGGTAAAAACCCGAATTTACACTGAATTATGGAAAGTTTTCAGTCTTGGTCACTATATTGGAAAAAAAATAAATCTTGACCAAACTTTCTACGCAATTCAGCAGTAGTAATTAGATTGAGCGAAGTAGTCTTAAATTTCAATAACATATAGGGAATCAACTTTGAGTATACGTTCACGTATACTCCGTTTGTTTGAAACATGATAATTTCTATAAAAATCAACCTAATTTAATTCAACAGAGATATTTCTAAAGGTATTTCTCGATTAAAGTTCGGCGACATTCCGTATTTCATCATTTTGAACCATTATTTCCGTCATTTTGAATCACGATTATTTAATTTTTTTTAAATTTATCAATACTGTATACATTCACATATATATACATATATATATATATATATATATATATATATATATATATATATATATATATATATATATATATATATATATATATATACATATACATATACATATATACTCGTATGTGCATGTGTGTGTGTATTAGAGTGGATTAAAAATGGAAACTTTTTTTACTTTTCATTTTTCCTGTGTTGTCAATGGTTGACCACACAGTAACCCGCTCTCATTTCAAAATAAATACACACGACTTTATCTTCAGGTGGCACGAAATGTTTATTTAAAAAGAACCTCAATTTTTACTATTTATTTCTACCCCTAATTGAAAATTATGTTAAGATTTTCTTGAAAGTACTGTACTGACTTTTCCACTGAATAGTTTGTATGGGACTTAATTTAGGTTTCCTTGAAGTCATATTCTGCGTTTATATTCATTAACACTAATAACTTTAACTATATTAGTCGCAATTAAATTTACATCTTAAGCGAATTTCGTGACAAATGCTCAAACAAGAAGTATTTCTGTGGTGAACTTAATGATTACTGTTTATAAACATGTAGTTCCTAATTAAGGCTTTGTATTCTGTGTAACGTAGTTGGATGTCTGCCAGCTATGGTGCATTGCAATGCGGTGAGCGATACCTTTGTTTATGTTTGCAATAAGGCTTCACTAAATTGGCAGTTCGGCATTTTCCACTGAATAGTTTGTACGGGACTTAATTTAGGTCAGTTGTATTTCGCGATACAAGTATGTAACTTTTTTAAAACTAACAATGTAAATGAATTTTTAATATAGAAAAGACTTCAAGTCACTTTAATACCGTATATTTGTGTGATTTAGGATAGAAGATATTGCGCTAACTAAAAGTATTAAAATGTCAAAAATACGGAAAGATTTGCATTGCCTTTTGAACCAAATAAAACTGTCTTTAAGTGATAATATGTTGCCGATGAATTGTGATTTAATTACATATTATTTGCAGGTCAAAATTATTTTATTGAGTTAAATAATGAAAAAAAACTCTGCAATTAAAGAGCTGTAGGAAATGGTTTCCACTGACATTTTAAAGCTATGGAGAAAATATCACTTTCTACCATAAATTATCAACAAATTATCTTAGTATTAATTATCTATTATAAAAAATACAAAAGTAGAAAACAAAAAAGTAAAAGTTATATGAAGATTATTGGAAAAAGTTGTTTGATATTGCAACATGTAAATATATTTTAAGGCAAATGTGTAAATGTGTGAATAAGACAGCTATTACAGAAGAAGCCAATTTAAAATACTAACGAAACAATTGTATAATGTATATAGATTCTATGGATCTATTGGCAAATAAGTTAATCTGTTGTAAAGAACTGAGGAAAAGAAATTACGAAGAATTTAGAAAACTATGGTTCTATGTCTCAGAAATTGTAGTTGTTCACTCACTCCCAGTACACCTACTTCTGTCCCAGTTTTGGAATGTTCTTTGGACATTTACTTTATGAATATATCAGACCTACATGAGCTCTATATTATAAAACATTTTAGATAACCCGAAAAAGCAAAAGTGATCCAAAAAATGAGAGAAAAGGTAAATAATCTGGCTACAGCTTTGAATAGAACTGGTGTTTCTGATCGATTAGCAGCAATCATAATAAGCAATAGACTATTTGATTTAAATGTTACTAGTAGGTACAACTCATAAAAAGAAATAGATTGAAACAAATTACGTCGAGAGCATCAGAAATTACGTCAAAATGCACAATGTGCGAGTAGTGAAAAATCTATTTCCGCAGTTTATTTTGACGGCCGTTCGGAGAAGACTTTAGCCTTAACTTAAAGAAAAATACGGCACATCGGAAATCACTGAGAAACATATTTCATTAATATACGAGCCAGATTCTAAGTACTTCGGATATCTTTCAACTGATTTTAATCAAACCTTGTGATGGTCTGTATACCTACTATATCAAAGTGAATTACCACTTCCTCATCGGTTCACCAGTCTTGTACTAAAACAAGTCCTAATAGTTTTAGGAAGCATAAAAAAAAGTTGAAAAATACCTTTAACATAAAGTGATAAACTTTGAAACCATAACCATTTGCAAAACATGGTCCCATTCATGTTTTTAACATGGTTAGAGGATTTTTCTACTTACGGAATGGATCTAAAAAATATCATCTTAAATACCATTCAATGAAATTCTTTATTTTTATACCCAGAAAACTTGTTGCTATCTATGTTACAAGGCGACGAATCATACGAGAGGTAAAAGAACTGAACAAAGATAAAAAAGTATGTGAATTTCAGCTTCCTCACCTTTCAGATCGAAATATCTTATTTTGATATTCGAAGGGAAAGATATTGAACCACCAGTGACAATGAAATAAAGTGATAATGAAATTATAAAAATGATTCATTCAGGAAATAATTTTCTGTATTTTTAGAACTTTTCTTTCAAAACTCTGGCAGTAGAACGGTGTATTAAGTTTGTAACACAGGCTGTATTATTTGCTTGTGGATCAGAGGTAAGAGATGATTATATAAAGACCAAGATAAAAGCTAAACAAGTCTTAGCACTTTTTGAGGTAAATTTCAGTACTTTCATCGAAAGGAAAGTTCAGATACTCCTAACAGAGACGCCTAAATCTGATTTTGAATATAATTTTTTTGTCTAATATTATTTCTATAACGCTCGTCAATTTAACGCATTCAGTAAAATAAAATAATAAATATGTTTTTTGTTCATTTTGTTATCACCGACTAGCTTTTCTAGTTTTCTTTTATTTTAAAAACTTTTAATAAATAATGTATAAGCTTCATAACATAATAATTTCAAAATCATTCTGGCATTTTTAAGTCGGTGAACGTTTTATTTCCTGAAAATATTTTTTTATATTTATTAATCTCATTATTATTTATGACCATTTATGTATGTTATTAAAGTACCATATTTTTTTTAAATACCTATAACTAAAGAAATTAAATAAAACATATTTGCTTATTTTGATATGGATGCTCACTTTTCATCACTATAATAAATATCAATTAAATACAGTTTCAACACAATTAGAAATTTTCAGTAATTGTATAAGGTGTTTGAAATAGATATGGAGACCACATTAAGATTTATTATCCAAACTGAAATTAAACGCCAGCCACAAACAAATACCTGACCAAATGTTGAAACATAGCAGTAATATAAACGTATGCTAGTGCACAGACAGTAAACAGCAATTGGTGAACTTAACTGGAGCTTTATTGCATCTTCAAGTATTAAATTTAGCTCGACGGCGAGGATGGAAGTGGATTGCCCAATGGGATTAACTTGCGATAGTAGACCAGAAAGGCAACCTTAAAAACACATGGAAATGGCACTCTGACGTGCAAAAATGGCTATGAGTATTAAAACAAAATGACATGCAGTTTATAATTGTGTTTTAGTTGGTGTAAACCTGTTACTCATTTATACAATTAACAGGGTATATGTGATTTGCATATTATTAGACATTGCAAGCAAATAGTAACAAGGTGTTCAGGTGTTTACGATCTATTTATTTCTGTATGCACGTCGATTGTCGAAATAGAAATAACAAATGTTTAAATTCATATTTTTAGATTTAACTCCTCTAATATTTCCATCTTTGTAGAACAAGGCTTATATTATTCCAATACCCAAATTTTCTGCCCTTACTTAACTCGAACACTTTTGTCCAATATTCATTTTATCACTTTTATCTGAAATTTTCATACTTATCATACACGGCCAATTAGCGTTTTTTTAATGAGCATCAATATCTTAATTTTTTTTTCCTTCAGCAAATCAAATTGCTGTTACAAGTTTAATTAATATCTGTGATTATACATATCTTAATATGAATAATATTTCCATCACTATTATCATTTGAATTGATTTCAGCAGCGTTTTTAAATATATGGATTTTTATGTTGAAATTATTTAACATATCACAATCTTGTTTTGTTTGACTTAAATCTAATTTACAAAGCCACAAACAACTTATTAACGTATATATGTTTTGAGTGAATTGATTTATTAATTGGCCTGCCACAAAATGATGGACATTCTCCGCTCCTTTTCTTAAATTTTTATTGCAGTGTAAAGACCTGCATAGCAATTATCACTGGTAGCAGATGATTTGCAAATTTATGCACATACAGATGTGAATAATGTTCATGCTACAATTGACTTCATAGATTTTGATCTCATAGTTAACGTGATCGAAAAAGTAGATCTATTTTTAAACTTGATAAAGTGGAGGGTAAGTACCTTATATTTTAAATCAACATAAATGATTTACTACAGCTTTTATTAAACTATCCTGTAACCCCATTTTCTAATGCTGTTAGGATTGTGCAGGGACCTGGGTTTATTACTTGTATAAAATCTTATTTGGTAGCCCTAGGTAAATGATGTTAGTCATCAATTTTTTAGTAGGTTGCACCTTCTAAAACATATCAAAAGGTCCATTCCCCTCAAATTTAAAATCTTATTAAGTGAAACTTTCTTACTTTCATTTGACCATGGTGAAATATGCTATCCAGATTTTATTAACCAATTATTTAATCAACGAGATAAACTTTCAAATGTATAAAAAAAGCAATCAAACTTTTGAGTTTAGAGTCCAGCTTAAATGGATAGCAATTTGTGGTCCGCAAAATCCCTGTTCTTTCATTACTTTATAAAACTGAAAACAATCCAACCTCTTTATTGGCTGACATTTTCATGAAAATATCTGCTCATTGCCTGGGTTTACTTTCAAAATTTTATGCATATTTCTCATTCCCGAACATTTCTTTTATGAATATTCTCCTATTGTTTATGCTATTAAGTTTTTTTAATTTCCAGCGTCTTAACATCAGAAACCATCCATACGCCACCACCCATACTCATCCTGTGCATTTTTCAATATGTTCGTTTCTTCTTCATTCGTTATTTTTTCTTTTTTCCTACATACCATTATTTCTTTTAATTTAAAAAGACTGACTCTTTTATTAAAATTAATTATTTTCTGAAATCAACCTTCAAAACAATAACTACATTCCTTGGTCGTGGTTATTTGGAAGAGGTAGCTCATGTAACAATAGCCTTATATATAAACGCTACATTCAATAATAAATATCATAGGTTTTTCATAATTTATTGCCGGTCGATTGTAAGAGGCAGACGGAAAATTTCGCTCCCCGTAATTTCATGTGATCAATTAATTCAAATGTTGTGTTTAGACTTTTTCATACGTGTAATGATAATGAAGTGTTTCTGCTTATATTAAAGTAATAAACTAAGCTCTTTAATAACCAAGAATTGTTCTAACATCAGTGAAATAAAACCGGACTACTCCATTGATGACTGTCCCTTGCACAACAACGAGAAAAATTTAATTTACATAATACTCACGATTGATAATTGTTTTAAAATAGAAACGGAACTGAAACGTTTAGCTACAAGTACAATGTCGGAATAGGCAAATTTCAAAAGAGGCTTGTCACCATTTTATCAAAAATAAGTTTTCATTCATTCACAGTCGAAATTCTCTCCGCCGAGTTCAAGCACCTTCGGGATCAGATGCAGGCCATGATGAAGTCACTGTTAAAGACTACAAAAAAATCCTCATTCACGGCATAAAAGAAGAAGCTGTTGTCACTCCGCCATCAGCTGCGCTCGGCATCATCGTTGATAAACTTGGCTGTTCCGCTATAAATAAAGTCAACCTAGATACGCACTACCGTCTAGGCATTGACACTGTAAATATGCAACTTCAAGATTAATATTGGTCAAATTTACCTACAACTACCGTTATAAACTTTGGTCGGTAAAGAATACGTTAAAGGGAACAGGCATGATTATCACGGAATATCCAATTCGACCCCGTCAGTTATTGTTCACTAAGGCTCGTGCTATCTTCCAAGCCAAAAGCTGCTGGACACGCGATAAAAGGATTATTCTGATGTTTTCTGATGACTACAAGGAATGTACAAGGAAGTTGAAGCAAGCCAAATTAAGGTTATCCACTTTTAACACCAATAATAGAAATGATCGTCACAACACAACCCACAAAAAAAATTTACCTACAGATAATAATTTGTTTATACATGATTTACTAATTTATTGGAAAAAATACAAAACATGGTCACGTGGTAGTCCATATTCATTATAATCGGTATCGGAATTGACAGAAATAATTTTTTTTCGAAAGTTCAATTCAAATGCTAGCATATGTTAAAAATGTTGTGGATGTTTTAAATCCAGGGTTGAACAATTTGCACGAAAAGAGGGTGAAATACACTTTATGTTGAAATTGAATATAGTACAGGCCGAGTTTGAAATTTAAAAAACGATAACGAAGTCTCAATATCATTTTAAAAAGTATGTACTCTCCAATGACTCTCTACTTAATGGAAAAACAAATTTTTTTTTAAACATTTTGCTAAATTATAATTGAGCTTTCCATGTTAAGTATCTGCTTTCAAATCTTCGGGCGAATAGTTATACATGCGTAAAAATTGTTTGACTGATAGGCGGACAGAAGAGTATGATGAAATTATAAGAATTTTGTTAGAGATCCTCGAAAAAGATGATAAAATAGTAGCAAGGGTCGTTAAATTATTATTAAACCTTTCAGAAAAAACAAATATTGGAAGTAAGGTTCGAAACAAGCATATATTATTTGGTAGTTCCTCAAATTACTTTACTGCAAATATATAAATTAAATCACAACGACTGCTGATTTTACAACTTTGTTTTACGGTAAAAGTTTATACCACCTATATATGCATACAATTCCTTCAATCATCTTTTCATGCAATGCTGCCATGTCGTCATATAACATAATAAACATTTTACTTCATAATGATCTATTTAAGAACGATTCTCTTTAACTCTTCGTACAATGAAATCTATAGTAAAAATATATATGAACTTAAAGACTTGTGAATCTAATATATTCTTAATTTAATAGAATTCTTATTGTTATTTATAAATTTACAATATTACATTAATGAGTCTATAATTTTCTGAATTTAATTATACAACAAATATTTACATATTTACAGTTACATGATACCAAATTGTATCAAAAATATATATTCTTGTTATTGAACTACGTTCGAAAATTGCTATTCTTTCTCAAAAGGTTAATTTTTTTTTGGTAAAATAATTGAAATAAGACAAACAATTTATTTCCCAGATTTATTTTTAACGAGCAGATATGCTTAATTACTCAGTAATTTTTTGTGTACAATGCGATAATTTTTTTCGCTGAAATTAAAATTACAAAACGGGTATTAATATAAAAACATACATGTAAAGCATGTTTTAATATTTTCCTTTTAATTAAAATAAAATACTTATATTCAGTTCCATTCGTTAAATATAATTTCAGCAAGTTTACCTTGGATAAATTAAAAATTTTACCAATACTTATCTTAATCTATCAAAAATGTAAGGTATTTTAAAGAGTTATGTTTTATTTGAAGAATACATCACAACGTATAGACTGAAAAATTTAGGTTTATATACGTGAGAAAAATTTCAAAGAAAAGTTATAATATAGTAAAATCCATCCTCAAAAATTTTTTTGTTATACCATGTGATTCTGCGTTTCATTTCATTCCAAGTTCCGTAGATGACTCATTTCTGTCAACACGGTCCACCGCCAGCTCTGCTTCAGGCCGTCATGCTATTAATTTTTTGATAAGTACAAATCTAGAGATTGTTTAGAAATATTTATAATTCTTTAGGATTTTATTAAATTGGGTAAGTTCAGCACTCGGATGATAGTTGGATATTGTGAAGTAGAGTAATATGAGTAACAAAGTATTCCTGTAATAAAATATTTTATTACAGGAATATTTTGTTTTTTATTACAGGAATATATTATTTACAGTTATGTTGTACCCAAACACAATTATAATATGTTTTCCCAAACCACGAATTTGTTTTTGTACGGGAGAATTATAATATATCTGTTTTAAATGGAATCTTAACTTATCATTGAACTTAATCTGTATCAATAGAGATATTCTACATATATCTAAACAATAAAGATATTCTTACATATATCTAAATTTTAATACAGAAAGTCGTCTTAGATATTTCGATATTTGCAGAGTATACATTTTTTAGCAACATTTTTATCACCCTAAATAATTATGTGGTGCTCTTTTATTAATTATCATGCAAATATTGAGTAAAAACTTGTATTAAAAGCTGCTTAGAAATCCTTAAAAGGATCGTCGCTGTTTGTTTTAAATGCTAATTATTGATTGTTGAGTTTCCAAAAGTTTTTTTTCCTTTAGTCGGCAAAATGAAGTAGCTTATTTGACAAAAAGTCATAAGCCATGCTTTTCGCATACTCTGCCAAATATTTTCGAGGAATTTCCATAATATTTTTAAATAATTGAAAGTTACTAAAATAATACGAATAACAATTTATTTATTTTACCTAATACTCGTCACAATAGTGCTTCATGTATTACGAAGTCAAGTTTTCGTTAATTGAATATAATTATATCACAGGCAATTCTATTAAAAGTATCACTATAAAATGATTTTTCTTTAATTTTCGCTGTAAAAAGTTAGAGAAATGCAGTTTGGCTCGCGCAGTTTTGCTTGAAAAGTATAAATGAGTAAGATTTTGCGTATAATTTCTTGAATATTATTATACCCATCATAGCTCAGCCGCAATAAATTTCTATCTCTCTGTTGCAGCTCTATGAGAGAATACCTTGAAACAATATACCGTGACCAAAATTGAGCTCAGTACTTTGGTACTCAGAATAATAAAAGGTACGACGTAAGCATAAACTATGGCCTGACGTGTGAATTACCTTATGAGCACACACGTGAGCAGTTTTTAGCTTAATTAGTCTAAAAACCTTGTTTATATTCATAATTCTTTTTAACATATATATATATATATATATATATATATATATATATATATATATATATATATATATATATGTATATATATATATATATATATATATATATATTTATTTATTTATATTATAAGGTTCGGTATGACGGAACCAATGTTTATGGGTCATTTAATCCATAGTGGATATCTTATTTACGTTTACTTTTAACATTGTATATTTACTTCCCCGTTTGTTCAAAGAATAGAACGAAGTAATATGAACTAAGTACTACATGAATATACTTTTGTTATTATAAAAAACAGGACAAGAAATTTGCGATGTATACTAGAATATTCAATCTACGTGATTTAATTAATAAAATAAAAGTGTTTCGTTGAAAAGAAATTTGTTTACCCTAGAAAAAATTTTGTGATTTTTTTAAATATAAGGAAGTAAAAGCACAAAAATAATTGATTATATGTTATTTTTATCTCGGAGTGATAATTGTTTATGATGCTTAAAAATTAACAAAAATTTGAAAAGAAATATGCGAGCTATTTGCAATCATTTTAAATTTATAAATTAGATTTCTTATACTTAACATTATATCTTTATACCGTTATTTCACTTAAAATAATTGTACTTATAGCATAATTATACAACCTAAAATAACAAATTGGTACTGGCAAAACGAAGTGGAAATAATAATTACATCATGGCAATTAAAATTCCTCTGCCATAACTTATCATCATTTGGTATTAGTGAAGCGCAATTTAATTGGCAAACATTAAGTTTATGCAAAATGTTTTAGAATGTCGTGTAGAGTCAAAATAATTACAAAATAATAAAAATGGTCTATCTCTAAATACCATTTATTGATCCGTTTAATAGAAATTGTAAATTACTTTTCAGAGCTTTTAGTACACTCTCTCTCCCTTCCCTCTCTCTGTCTATCTCCCTCTCCCTTCTATATGATGCCCTCTCTTACCCTCTTTCGCTTCTTCCTACACTCTCTCTCCCTCCCTCCCTCCCTTCCCTCCCTCTCTTCCCCCCCCCTCACTCAAAAGAAAAAACGGAATTGTTATAATATCACACACGTGTCTGCTTACTTGTCTGTCAGAATCGTTTTTTGCAGAAATCGATTGACATAGAGACTTAAAATTTGTACAGTATTAAAATATTATCCAGCGCATATATCAATACCTAATACGCAGAAATAATTATACGTAAATTATTTTGTGCCAGGTGGAGGTCAAATTAAATACTGGAGATTTTTTTTAATTCCTTATACACATATACGGAATTATCACGATATCCCACATGGATAAGATTTGAAATATTTTACAAAAAGTGCTTCAAATATATTTGTTACATAATTTTAGGAAATTTTATTTTTTTCCATAATATTACATACTTTTCCATATTATCTTCAGAATTGTACTAAAAATATGTAAAAAAAACATGTTTCCCATTATTTCCGAAATTATTCAAGCAAAAATAATGAAAAAAATAAAGTTTTTCAAAGCCTACAAAGCCTATCGTTTTTATAGCAGATGTAGCAAAAGAAAAATACAAAAGTTTTTATATCTAAACACCTCACACCAAACGTGCACAAATGTTAAAACTAATAAGATTCAGTACAAAATGGCTAACGACATCAATAAAATTGGAATTCTAGAAATAATATATAGCCTACTAATTCAATAAAACTTCAAAGATCGAAATCATTCAGTATTTTAGGCTCTAGGGTAGTGTGTTATTAATTATGGACGTGTTTACATTTTTATCGGAACACCTTCATTTTTGCCAAGTTTACTTTAAACTCTGAGAGTATAATAACTTTGATATTAAAAAAATAAAACAAATCTTCATCTATAATGCTCGTTAAGTACTTTTATTGGTTTTGTATATTTATATCGCTAACAAACAAATAAAATATAAGACAAAGATACTTTAATTTGAAGTGGGAAAAAACTGCCATTTCATCTTCTTTCATTTTTAAGAGAATTCATTTTCTCTTCTTTATTTTGTGAGAGAACATAAAGTGTTCTCTTGATTGTATAAGTGTTCTTCAATTGTCAACAAATTTTCTGCCCTACATTTTGTAACACCTGTTTGTCATTTCGCGCCGAGATGCGCCGCAAGGTGGTCGTTTTATGGCCGCTGTGAATAAAAATATAAGTGATTTATTTCTACATTACTTGTGTAATAATAATCGGATGTATCATGCATAGTTATGATAAAAATTGCATCAAATTAAAATATTTTACTTTAAAGTATCTGTTACTATAAGTTAAAGTTATATTTGACCGTTGAATGATACTTAAGTTCTAAACTATATATACATGTATATATATGTACACACACATATATATATATATATATATATATATATATATCTATATATATAGGTACACATATATATATATATATATATATATACACATATATATATATATCTATAATATAAAAATAAGTCGGATTTTCCTTCTTGACGCTGTAACTCCAGAACGCACCAACCAATTTCCACGGTTTTGCATTCGTTGGAAAGGTTTCGGGCTCCGTGAGGTTTATAGCGAACAAAATTCAGGAAAAATTTCAACAGACAAGCAGGAAAACAGGGAAAATCATTTTTCACATACAGCGCCATCTCTGATACATAGCATGTACTACAAACCAATATGGTTTTGCATGGTTGTGGAGCAGATGGCGCCAGTATTTTACGTAGGTGGCGCCGGTGCGTGATACATTGTTTGACAGCTACTCATTGTACTCTGCTCAGTTAATTTCCCAGAACGCACGAACCGATTTCCACGGTTTTGCATTCGTTGGAAACGTCTCGGGCTCTGTGAGGTTTATAGCAAACAAAATTAAGGAAAAATTTCAAAAGAAAAGCACGAAAACAGGGAAAATCATTTTTCACATACAGCGCCATCTCTGATACATAGCATGTACTACAAACCAACATGGCTTTGCATGGTTGTGGAGCAGATGGCGCCAGTATTTTAAGTAGGTGGCGCAGGTGCGTGATACATTGTTTGACAGCTACTCATTGTACTCTGCTCAGTTAATTTCATGTGACATTTATTATGCGCACGTTCTTTCAAACGCTAACTTAAATCCGGTATTGTGTTCACTGTGAAATTGTGAAATTGAGGTTAAAATTATTCGTTTCCTAACAGTTCAATTGGAAACCATAAAAACAATCACGCGTATTGTGCAAATTTTTAGTCAATTTCAACAGCAGGCATTAAACAATTTTGTGGATATTGCATTTGAGGTTAAATTCACCAGTCTGTCCATAGTCCAAAATGCCTAGAGGACGATGTGCGAACATCGGCCGCCACACAAGACATGCAAGCCAGCAACAAGTGTATTCACAGAACTTAAGCGAAGAAAGACAAAATATAATAAGAGAAAATGCCCGATTGAGACAACGCGTGAGCACACGAAGATCCTTGGCATCATACAATCGCTTGGCATTCCAATATGATCCAACTGCGAACTACAGTGATGATAAATTATTAATGTATGTATTCCTCGAATGCCAATGATTCCGACTGATCTTCCGTTTAACTTCAAACGATTCACCTTGCGTTCGCAATGACAATTAACAAGTCGCAAGGCCAATCGCTTAGTGTTTGCGGGATAAATTTAGAAAATCATTGTTTTTCACATGGGCAGCTATACGTTGCGTGTTCACGAGTTGGAAAACCATCCGCTTTGTTTGTATTAACGTCAGACCGGACACGTATAACACTTCAATTCAGTATTTACTTTGGATTCACTTTAATTTTTTACTCAGAGAAATTCAACTAAATTACACTTTATTTTTGTAATCGAAATGAATTCATTACTGTTGTGAAACGAAATAAAATTTTTCCTTTTCAAATACAAAAAAAAAAAAATTTTCTTCATCTTTTAATCCCCAAACGAAATGTTACAAAAAACCAAGCCATCGGGTGGCGAAACGGAGTTCGCCGGGTTTGCTAGTATATATATATATATATATATATATTTCTATATATATACAAACATACATTGTATCATACAATGGTCAAATATAAAAATTAAATTAAATTAACATCCGTTTATTCTCAAAAGCCACATGACGCAAAAACTAGTAATTTCGCATGATATTAAAACTTATAACGCGCATATATTTCAAAAACTAATATTTAACAGTGTTTGTAGAGCGATTGCGTAGGTATACGTAGACATACTAGAATTTTTTTCCCATTTCCGTATATAGTAACGTATATTATTCGAAAGAACAAGATATAAATGAAAATTTATTTAAGACTGGATATAATTATAAATATTATTTTTGATGGATATTCTGAAAAATATGAAAGAATATACTGAAAATAATGCATCCTAATTTCAGTATTAATGAACCCAAATATATGAAAAATACGGGGTTTTAAAATCCAAGTAAAGGTCGTAAGAGAATTAAAGCGATGACTCCAAAGGTCACAATTGTTAAAATAGTGTTTTCATGCCTATGAACTTCCAGTAGGCAATATATTTCTATTTTTCTACATTGTCAATCGATTTTCTCGGTAGCCATGCAACGTCGAAGATTTAAATTGACATATCAATGCATCTTATTAGCCCATGTACTTTTTATTAATTTTTAAAATATATAATTTAAAGACGGTTTAGTTATAGGACTTAATTTTTATTAATATCTTATGGATATTATTAGCTTATAAGGCATACATAAATATTTTAAGTTTTATTTTAAAAGGGTATTCTAAAAAATTTAAATTTTTAACATTCCCCCTTCTTTACGGAACTATTTAATATCTTCATGTTATGAAAAGTTAATATTTACAAATAATTTAATAGAAATACTATGTATGTAAGAAACCCTCGTAGCGAGAGTTCTACATGACCATTTTTAATATATTTTATATTGATAATATAGTGTATATTATCAATCATCATCATAATACAATTAATCATTTTTCAGCCTTTTTATATTTAGTTTCGATTCCGTTTATTCAACTATTTAATTCTGCATGACAATTTTTAATATATTATATATTAATACGTGTACATGCTATAATTTTAAAGTTTCTCTGTTGTAGTCATTCTAGAGTTACATTAATAATCAAATTAAGCATTTTTTAGCCTTGTCATATTTAGTTTCGATTTCATTTGTTCAACTATTTAATGCGTTTCACTTATTCGTTCGAGTAAATTATTAGAGTAAGTAAACTTGTAAGAAGTATTTGAATTATTTCGTCCATTCGTTTCTTATTTTTGATTTTAATTTTGAATATGTGCAAACAAATTAAATGTCACGAGCCCCGTTTTTTATAAAAATGTTAAATTAATATTCTAGAATAACATATTTATTCAAAGTTTGTATAAAACATATCTAAAGGAAAAACTCGTTTTATCTGTTATACTAACTTTTACCCATGACTTTGCTCAGGTGATTATAATTAAAAACTTATACCTAGATATTAAAATATATAGTGCCATCTAGAATGATTAGAGTAAATTAAATGCCAAGGCTTTTTTTCTTGACTTTCAAATAGAAATGACAGGAAAAAATAAACCACTTTAATTTTGTGATTAAAGGAAATAATTATTTTTCTACCTTACATTGCACAGGTAGCGTTTCAAAATCAAATACGAATTGTTCCAAAGTAATGAGCTTTCTTGTAATAAAAAGAAGCCTATATCATATTTTGGCTTACCAACCATCTTTGTATACAAAATCATGTCATTCCGTATCTCCGTCGCTACATGAAAAAAGGAAAAACTAGCACACTTTTGCATTTATAAATAAATATTGTTTTTGAAATTGGTGTAAGCCTGTTTATTTCTTCATGCACCATGCAATAGAACCTAAAAGGGTTTTGGTGAAATTTTTACACGTGAATTCCGTTGGCTCTGAGGTAACGTATAGGCTATGACAACTTAATTGACAACTAAAAAGAAAATATGTCAATTTCATATTTCACTGGAAAATACGAGTATACTTGCCTAAAAGAAATTTGTTTTATTATTTTTTATAATAATCTTACTTTTAACTTAATAATATTTTCAATACAAGGCAAAGCTAGTTAGAAAATAAATTCTTAGCTGCTTTGTTTCTAAGGATCATTGATTTAAAACATACGTGACTCTTTCAATTGGAATAGGAGATATCCAATGGTGTTTAATTATATTTTATTGTACGTTTTACTGTTTAAGGGTAATTACGGAAATACAGTGTTAGGTTTTACATTCAATATATGATGCCTACCATTTTAAAAATGGTCAAGAGGGGGCTTTAACGTGAACAAATGTCGTATTTGTCTTATTATGATTATGTCGGTAAGTTATTTAGTTCTAGTCTACAAACATTTTGGAAAGAACGAAGAAATCAAACGCTGCATAATAATATTGTAATAAAATTGATCTTCTTTATCCTTGTTTTCAAAAGAAATATATGGATAACTTTCCAATAGTAAAAGTAATTTATGAGTCAAATACGTATATATATATATATATATATATATATATATATAGATATATATATATATATATATATATATATATATATATATATATATTATTATTTTGGTAAGAATTCTATATTTGCTAGTGAATTTTCAAGTAAGCTACGTTATTCATTACTGTTGACCTATAGATTGTTTGACGATTTAAGTTCCTATCAATTTTTATATATTTATAAAGACTTCATCGCTCCTCTAGGGAAGTCTGGATTTGAAATATAATAAACCTAAAGAAAAAAACTGAAAAGTAATGATTAAATCAAATTCCATTCTAAGTCAATTCTCGATTGTTCTCTGCATTAGCCTAGTAAATACTCTAAGTAATAATTTACATATTTTTCTTTGTACAAAATTTTTCAAATGCGATAATGCCATACTGTGAATAGCTGCAATTACCATTTCTTTGTATTGTACAAACAATTAGTGTATTGGAAACGGTCTTAAATACATACGTTACATTGATCATAATAATTTTTTCAGCTTAGTATTTATGATTTGTGTTAAATACACGAATGCTAGAAAATGTTTGATAATACGTTTGTATATAAAAATTAAATACATGTTAATAGTCAGCTTGTTATTAATACAATAGCGATTTTATGTTTTTTTTTCCTTATTTTGTAATAGTGACAATGAATTTTTAGCCAAGAACATGAGTTACCAAATAAAAACGTAAAAAGAGAAAATTTTCTTCATTTATTTTAGAATGTTTTTTAAGCAGTAAAAAGAAAATGTTTTGTTAAATATCTAACATAAACAACACATCAACGTTTTGATATTTATGTCATTTTCATAGTGTTTAAACTATTTTTATAATCAATTTGTTTACCAATTAAATTTACTACTGTTTGTCGATGCGATTACTTTAAACTAATTAATTCGGACGACGTGTGAAATAGCAAAAGAGCCTTCAATCAACGTCGAATTCATCTATATTATAGCCGTCTAAGTTCCTTGTTTAAAGTAACTCGTACATAAATTATATTCACTTTTGGTTAGCAATCCAGATCATATACTGCACTATATGTCTGTACGGATATCTGACATATTATTAATAGCAAACCTATAATCTCTTGGACAACTTTCAGCGCATTGTATTGTCGGCAATTCCGTTGAATTAAATGATGTCAAACCGGTGACGCGCCCTTAAGAGAATCGACACAAATTAAAAAGAATCAAATGAAAACCCAATTGAACTTTTGAATGTTAATTTTCTTCATTCTATTCACTTTACTACCAAAATGAATTGCATTACGATACATAATTTTTATGAAATTAATGTTTAACATTCAATTTGTTACGGTGAAATTAATATATCGTTTAAAAGCGGGGGAAAAAATTATAGTAATCTATTGCTTTAAATAATATATTTCTTTAATCTGCTACAAGTAAATATGTACAAATTAACATTTGCAATGGTATGCATTATTCCTGCACCGTGGCGCATAACTCACTTTGCACTTCCTTTCTATGCCTAAATTATTAATGAATTTCACATTCAATTACGTTAAGTAAGATTAGACAAACTGTAGATTTTCTTTTTAATTTTTACAAAACAAGGAAAAAACTATTTACTTTTTGCATTAAAATTACGTAATTGAACTTTTATATGTACGTATTGAACTTCAAAGCAATATGTGAGAATGTGCGTAATACACACAATAAACAAATTTATTCCAGTACTAATTTAAAAATATTTCTCACGGATTAGATGTTAATGAATTTTAAACGTGACGATGGCCTCATTTTTTTAAATAATTCATCTAAATGTAACAACTCTTTTGCACTTTATCGCGGAAAATTTATGAAGCAAACAAAAATTAATTCAATGATTTTAGTATTTACAGTAAAGAAAATAAGATCAACTTTATGTATATAATTATACTACGGTGATGTCCCTTAAACGGAAATTTTCAGATCCCATCGTTACGTAAATTATAATTCAATGGATCATCCAGCTTTCAAGCTGGATGATTCACAAAGAAATAATATAATCAATTACTTTTTTATTTTGAGTGTACCTTGTGTATATCAGAATTGACTTTGAAATGTCACTGTTAAATATTTATGGTTCAATTATTAAATGGTACTGCATTTAAATGACGCCATGTTTTTATGTTTATAAGTGGTGTTATAAATAATAAATGAAGTTGTTATCACTTGCAGTAATAAGGTTCTTTAGTTTTTATATGACGTTTCTAAGCAATATTAGCATTGAATAAAGTAAATTAAAAAAATAACTTTTCATTACTAGCTAATAGTACTTTAAGGTACCGATCAATTTCCTCAACGAGGGACAACTATAATGGAGATCATATTCCTCCATTCAGAGATGTTAATGTTACCTTTTCATTCTCAAGTCATTGTCAAATTAAGGTCGCACCTAAGTCCATTACAAATATTGAACGTAAGAATTATAATTAGCACGGTAAAAATAATCGGCAACTAAGGAATATTTTTAATTAAATAGGAAAATTTATGAGGTAATTTTTTTAAAAATCGTTATTTAATTAACTCATGTAATCACAGTTATTTAAAAAAGCAAAAACGTAATCATACTAATATAAAGATTTCATTAACTGAAATTTAGAAAAAAACTATTTATATTTTTTCTAGATACATAGACTGTTTCACTTTAGAATTTCTTCACTTAATTTCTTAATGTATCAATAATTGCATATTTACCTTATTCAGTCAAGGGTTTTGCTACCACACCATAGGTGGAGTTCTACGGAATGTAATTGAAAATGTAGGCATCATCTAAAAATATATAATAAGTAAATAATCAAAGATTGAAATAATTATAGGATTCCACAAAGCAATTTTTCCAGATTCCACTAGATTTCATAGCCTATCTGAACTTCATTGGTTATACATGTTCTTACTTTTTATGTAAAATGAATTCCAATAACTTAAGAAGTTTTCGTATTAAACCCATTGACATAGGTAGAAAATAGGGAGAAAAAATTTTTTTAAAATTAAGTTGGTTTTAGTAATCAAAAAAAGTATTCAAAAGTTCAAAATTCAAGAATGGCAGTCAGATACTTCGATTTAATATATGTATACCGATTTTAAATAAATTTATTACTTACGAGTATCATTCGCATTGTAAGAATTCCGTATATATTTATATACTTACAAATAAAACTTTGAACATTTAAGTATACAAAATAAATTTACATAAATTTTACAAATAATCGTATTATTTCTCGAATAACGGTGAAACCACGAACTGGTGATAGTTTATAATAAATATATAACATACAACAAAGATTGAGCACTTAGGAGGTCTAGATTAGCTAAGATATGAATATTTATACACATAATCACAT
Organism: Druceiella hillmani; assembly: GCA_039881145.1. NCBI lineage: Eukaryota > Metazoa > Arthropoda > Insecta > Lepidoptera > Hepialidae > Druceiella > Druceiella hillmani. The sequence goes on along the minus strand of JAYKKI010000005.1, from coordinate 56,395,736 downwards.
ACATACTTAGAACATACAGACAATGCATTTGGAGCTGTATCTTCCTAGCATAAGAGACATATATCAATATATTGACCAATTAAAAAAAAAATTAAGCGTCATTGTGGTGTAATTATTTTTGACAAAATATTGTGTTTGGAAGTAGGGTGGGTCTTCTTCTTAATAACCTGCTAAACTATTAAGTTACACGAGAGTTAACACGAGAGCGTGAAAGAAGTCGTACATAGGTAAACTTGTCGCGATTCAATGCAATTTCTTACAACAGTACGAAGAATTTAATCACTAAGAATACACGTCAAATCTAAATAATAATCATATTACCCACGTTAATGTGTTTATTAGTTCACCTACTGTAGATTCACATTATTGTTCCTATATAGGTATGTATATATGCCGAATACAGGGGATTTTTTCGCTACATACTTTCATACAACAAATGTAGTGTTCACGATGACTAAGTTTGACCAGAAAGGGAGTTTAAAGCAATTCTCTCTTTTTATTTATATGAAATCGCCCTATTATTAAATTAATTATGGTCGCACTGAAGTATAATTTAGCAAAAAAAAATTAAGGACTAAAGATAAATTTTTTGAGATTTTTCGTTACTTGTAAATATTCTGAAATGTGGAAATGTTGTGTACATCAGAGTCGTTACTGAAACTAAGAAATTTTCAAATAGATATAAAAAAAATTGTGTAAATGCGGCACATATGATATTTTAATCAAACGTTCTAAATGCGGGTTACTTTCATAATGTTAAGAAATGGAAAGAGTAGCCTTGGGAAATAATTTGGTGTCAAATTAATTTAAATATAAATCAGGTAATGATTAACATTTCAAGAAATAAAGTACTGTAAATTAAAATTGTTTATAAAGTTTTCTGAAACTATTTCGTGAAGTATTCATAAAAGTAAACTTTCAGTAGAATTAATAATTAATTTATTGTAATGCAGAGGCAACTCCACAGAGTTAACTCAAAACTTCTGAAATTTAAAATGTTACCTGTATAACAAATTTATTCTCACATTATATTAATAAGGTGGATAATATTTTAAAATCGTGGCAGCTAAATTTTTTTTCCGCGTCGCTAAGACTACAGAAAAAAACTTGTTCTGTATTAATTTTTTCAACAAAAGATAAAAAACGGGTTTTGTAAAGTTTGTTATAACAAGTATCGTAGTTGAGGCGTACGCCGTGCACCTAGAAGTAGAGGTCTATATCTTCTTATAAGACGCAACCATATATCAAAATCCGGTATCTATCAGTCGGAGGAACAGAATGTTAGTGTCGCATTCGGTAGTAGCCTCTGTGGTCATGCTATCATCTACTGGACACGCTCCATCAGTCATTACGGGCTCTGGAGTGTAACATTTGATATCAGCTGTTGGCAGGCTGATTCGTAATGTCAACTAGAGTATGCTCAGTGTTCAGACATTAACATGAATGTCAAGATAAATTCCGCAATAGTCTATAATAAATATTTTGATAGCGTGCATAGACTGAAAAGTCAGGCGATTTTATATTTTAAAATTAAATTGCTTTCAATGACTCTAACCGGTTAGGTATCGTCTGCATGAATTGTGGAAATAAATTGAATGCAACTGTATATTTTTATTAGGAAACAAAACTAATATACATGAAAAATGCAATCCACTTGCCACGGAACTAGAGGTTTACAAATGCGAACACGATGGTTTGATTCAAATCAATAGACAGTAAACTATAACTTAAAATATTCTAGATATTGTTTGCAATTTAAGTTTTGTTTAAACACTTTATTTTGCTATGGACCATGTACATGCGGCGTGTCGCATGTGCTTGGACACGTTCTTCGGCCGCCCATATCATGCAGCTCAGCGTCAGTGTAATTATTGCGGCGGCACTCATTCAGTGTGGTCTCACTACTGAATCGTCGAAATTTATCTTGCATGGAGTGTATCTCCAGAGTATACTTTAAATTCACTGTGTTACTAATCTAAAAGTATGTAAGCGGAACTAAGCCGTCGTAAGATTTGTATTATAGGTTTATCGTCCATTGATCCGAAGCGCAATTAAGGATACCTTTACGTATCTTAGACCAACGTAAGACAGTGATGATATTTTCCAACACATTAAATTCTTAATGTATGACGATTATCTCAAACTGGCTATAGACGACTGTTTGTATATGCAAGATGATCGCAATAGACTCTATATGTCCAGTGGCAGATTTCAATGTTTGAAAAATTGTAAAAAAAATACACCTCTAATACAAAGTAGGTTTATTTTAACTTTATAACAACAAATGCGGATTTCATTTTTTAAAAACCACGTTTTCCAAATGGCGGCCATCGAGTCTGACACACTCTTCGAGTCTAGCACGCATGTTTTCAAAAACGCGTTTGCAGAGCGACTGGGGTATCCTACTGACTTCGGCTCGAATATTTTCTTTACGTTGTGTCACAGTGCTCGGATTTGTTTTGTAAACTATGGATTTTAAGTATCCCTATAAGAAAAAGTCACATGGGCTTAAATCGGGTGACCTAGGTGGCGACGGTACGGTACCGTTTCGAGATATGTTTTTTTCTGGAAATAACTGCGGCACTGCATTCATGGACACATTAGCAGTGTGAGCTGTGGCCCCTGCTGGAACCATGTGTTTTGGTTGAAGGATGGACAATTCTGTAGTTCTACTCTGACAAAGTCATTTAACATCTGGGCATATCTTTCCGAATTCACAGTGACAGTTTGGCCACATTGATTTTCAAAGAAATAAGGCCCTATGATTGTAGATGCAGACATGTCACACCAGACTGTTACTTTAGGCTTATGTAAAGGCTCTTGATGCATTTGTCTTGGGTTGTGGACATCTCATTAACGAAAGTTCTGCTCATTCACATATCCTCCAATGTGAAAGTGAGCTTCGTCACTAAAGAATATGTTGCCCATCCGGGTAGCAGTACGAAATTTCAACAACATCACCTCCGCGTAAGTATTTCTTGATTCAAAGTGAGAATTGTGTAAATCTTGAACAATTCAAATTTTATATGGATGGAACTTGAGCTTTTTTTGCATTATTACCTGTAAACTTGATTTCGGAATTCCCAATATCGATGAACGTGTACGCAGTGATAAACGGGGATTTTCAACGACAGAAACCATTACACGCTCGACATTTTCATCCGTGGCTACCAATGGTGTAGGTCCTGGCCTGGGCCTCTTTAATGTTGATCCTGTAGCTCTGAATCTTGCTACCCATGACTGAATGAGGTTGATCGATGGTCCATCACGTAATCGACGAATACTGTAACGATTATTAAATCGACGGCGTGCTACAGACAGCGAAAATCCACTCCAAATGTACGCCTCGACGGCAAAAGCGCGGTGCTCTCCACTCCACTGTTCCACGGCTACTAAAAAATCCGCACCGCTTGCACTTCTAACGACGCCCCTCGCGCCCCTCTTATGTGTTGCGTTCAAACTTTGGAATCTGCCACTGGACAACCTGTATATTGCCATCAGAATAAGCTGGAATTTCTCCAAATTTAGGTAAATTAAGTTTACATCAAAAAAAGCAAATCGCTTTTAGTTTCACGCCACTGTTGGGAATTTACTCAATACTATCGGCAACACGGCCGTTATATTTAACAATGCGCCGCATTTTACTTTAAGTGGACCTTAACAAAAAGTGTGGAATACTTTGGTATTATTAAGAACAAGTAAGGTTTCCAAAAACTTTAAAAACATCTCATTTTATAAGAAATGTTTTTAAAGTTTTTGGAAATTTTTTTTATGATCACAACTCAAGAATACCACTGTTGTCTGGAATCCTCTGTACTCCTTGTCCTGGTAGTATTAAAAGCATAATAAAAAGTTTTGTAAGAGTTATATATTGTCATTCACTTGGTTCTATACTATTCTACCCTTGATCCTGGGGGTGCATTATTAGACATAATGATTCTTTATAATATCTGCGACTGTAACTACGACAATCCGTCTTCACTGAATATGAACTATACTTACATCTCATAATAGTTCCTTGTTCCACCGTTCCGACGGATGTATGATATTTAAAATAAGGAGATATTTCTTAATTTTCTTAAGATTTTACACATTCGGTTCAGCATAGGTGTGAAGAACCAACTTGTTATGTTACATGCATGTGGGCAAATGTGTAGTTAGAACTCTTCAGTAATTTTATTTTCCTTTATTTTCATATTCAAATTATTACACTATTGGTTAATTATTTATACCCATAACCTTGAATTCTATATAACTAATTATGTATTGTATTGTTAAACTGTTTGTACTTTATACCCGTGATATTTTTAAAATCTAATATTCCTTTTGCTGTTTTTTAGCAAAATGTAGAATCTAAGTTTTTTTTTCATAATTTTAAATTTATAACATATTTCTAATAATGAGGAAATATTTAAAAAATAAGAAACAAAATGAAAACTGAAATGAAAGGAATAAATTGATGGACGACATATTGGAGATCCATCATGTAATTACTAAAACATTTTCCTTGTACCATATTCGTAGTAACTAAATTGTCGAAATATCATCATGGACAGAAAATTTTCGAATCGAATCAATCTTGTCGTCGAGCTGCAACTATCAATTTTTATAGTACTTGCGGTAGTTTTGACATTTACTTCTCTCTAGTTATATAGTAATTGAACGTAATATTCACCGAGATCGTGCCGCAGTACTCATTAAGAAAAAGTTTAACAACTTTAATAATAATGCAAATCTTGTTCGCCATCAAACACACTTGTTTTATTTCATTAAAAAAATACGATATTTGTTTCAATATGTACGGCGTTTGTATGATTTTATTTTACATACATAGGATAATAGACTTCAAGGAAAATGTCTTGTCATTTCAAAACCTTACTGATTATTTTCTACTACTAACCTTAACAACCCGGTCCTTCCAGTTTTTTATGGATAAATTCCAGTCTTTTATGGTCCTTCCAGTCTTTTATGGATAATTTTTTTTAGCCAAAATACATTTAATAAAATATATCTCGATTTCTGCCATCAGAATGGCAGAAATCGAGACGATGATGAATTTCACAAACAGAAGACAAATTTATGTTTATATGAGAAAACAATGTTCAACCTTGTATCTAATAACTGTTTAATTATCATTTAGTCGCAAGTAGGCGGTAGTTCTATTTTACACCTAAAAATGTTCACCGCACATATAAACTCTTTTTACCTTATAATTGCGACTATCATTTATTCTGAAATATTAATGTATATGTTAATAGTGAATGTTGTAAAGACAAAAATTTACGAACTAACTACCGAACTTCCTTGCTTTGAAAATTTTGAAAACATAAAAAAACCGATTGTTGGTATATTTATTACAGTTAAAATATTTGACGGATCACAAAACAGATCTAATCTGACCTGGCATGCACGTGGTTGATATATACAAGGCTTGTTTCAAATTGTTCCATATTTGTGAAATGATGAATGAAGTTTTCTGCGTACAGGTAATCAAAAAAATATTTGATTTTAACATGCGAATGACTAAAAATTTCCATTAATATAAAGCTTCATGTTTTTTAGCATCTAATTTACGTTGCCGTAACATTTTCAACTACCTTGATATTGATCAATCTATATTTAAACGAAGTAAGATGTTTTATGGTTATCAATTCAACTTTGAGTCATGTGTTTGTACGTCAAATAAAATAAAATAATATATTTATACTTCGTTTCTTCTGCTCGTGTACCAATCACTTACATATACTTCAGAACTCATATTCTTCAGAATAGAATAAAGACACACACATAATCTTCAGAATTATCAAGATTTTTTTATGTTTCCCCCATATTTTCTTACGTCAAATTATGATATAAAATGATTGATATATTTTTCCTGTTCTTGACCAATATTTTCATCTACTTGACATCTATATCCATTGCACACTTAATCTATTTTAGTGCAATGGGTTTACTCTGCGACAAGGTGCAAAATGAGATGTTTAAAGTAAAAAGGACGATTGACCGGATAAAGTTAAATGGTAAAGATAACATCTATTTAAAAAGTTTATTTTTATCACCCCTTCTACTAATAATACATGTTTAAATTTTAAAAAAAATTCCTCTCTATTTAAGAATTCATTTTCCGAATATAACTTTTGTGAAAATTAAATTTTGGTGACGTGAAAATAGCTTTTTAATTTATTTAGTACGATCTCTTTCATTTCATTAAAAGTTTATATCGAGGTGTTAAATTCTGCAGCTGCATATAAATTTAATTTGATATCCTAGTCTAACAAAAGAGCATGAATCATTTATAGCATTTATGAATATCAATCTATTAATATGGTAGAATGGTTACTAATTCACAAAACATATAACTTAAATATAGTATCGATCATTTATATTTGAAGTCATTGGAATATATCACTATTTCCCCATCAAACGTTCAAACACTAGGAGGACAGTTTTAATATTAAGTATTCAACTTTATAACAGATGACAATGAACTTATGAGAAAAGAACTAAAGACTTATTTGTTGTATTTCGAGTTAAAAAATATGAAAGTTTATGGTTTTATTTAATAATTAATATTCTGTTTCAGATGAACAGCAAAAGACTGTATTGGAACTTCTAAGTCAATTGCTGAAATTCCCTCCGCAGTTCACTGTATGCGGCTTATTTACACTAAATCTCAAGCTTGTACTCTACTACTTCAGTTTTTCAACTACATACGTGATTGTACTGGCTTAATTTCATAATTTTAAATTTAGTTAAAAGCAACAATATATTCATTTGTTTTCATTTTAATTTGAAATTTTCAACTTAAATTTATCCACTATAATGAGTTATACTTAAACACGTTACAATTGCAAAATTCTTTTTAATGTATATTTCTTAAAATAGGAATAACACATCAAACAATATCACGAAGTTTGTTTGCGTTCGAAGTATATGAGAACTTAATCTACAGTTTCCAGCGGTTTAAATAATTCCTCTAAATAAAATCATAACTGATTAAATTTTTGCTTTATTTTCTAGTTCATAATTTTTCCATTTTAAGAATATTAATTAATTTACATTCACCTAGGTTGAGAAAGATTAAATTGTACTTAGAATTTTTTAGACATATCTTGTGTTAGAATCTGTATAAGACTTGTAATGGAATATAATTTATTATTTATTACAATTTTAAAACATGAAGAAAACTTGTGTAATATAAACAGTCAACGAATTTATTCTCTTACTAAATTTCAGTTTTTATAGCAAAGGTTTTAGGTTTCTTATATTCATTTTAATAAATAATAGGGAAATATCTGTTTAATAATTACTGATTTGTTCTTATATATAAAAAAAATCAACACTTCGTAAAACTTTAATTAAAACCAATATTAGTCAAAAAATACTTAGTACAATTTAAAATTGAGATTGAGGTAATAAAATGAGACAAAGAAGTTTGGAAATAATGAATCAATGTCTTATCTAACGATTAAAGTTATGATAAAAACCATGTTATGAATCTACTTATATTTATTGTTATTTTTGTATATTTCTTTGGTAAAAATCGTTATAAATAAAAATAGAATGCTCTCGATATAATTTTCAGACATATTTTACAAGAAGTCTTAGTTTTATAATCCTTTTCTCAATCATAAACTGTGCAACGAGAAGATAAATTGAGTTGAGATCTGAATAAAATTATCTCTAGGTTCTCCGAATCATTTCCAAGTAAAAATCTAATTTAAATTTTTAACATTGAGGTCAATTTTATGACAAATGCTTTTTTATTTGAGACATAATAAGACTCTTTCAATATGCCTATTCTAGGAGGCATAACTAGTCCTTAGTTTGGTTTATTTCACTTCAAAGTAATATTGGCATTGTTCCCACCTACATTTAGTAGCCCGTAAAATAATACCATTGGCCATCTTTTTGTTATGCGGGATATTGAGTAAGCTCCACATAACTTATCGACGACATCAACACTGTATTTGTTTATATTGTAATCAATGATCATTTCTTGCTTCTCTTCTACACCAGTATAATACTTGGTATCGTAATACATAGTCGAAGTTAAATGTACAACGTTACTTTTTTGCAACGTACGAGATTAAAGTTACGTCTTTTTAAAAATCATAAAGGTGAAATCTACATCACATTCCTTGGTCATGCAAAGGTAGACTGATTCTCTTTCTTATTCTTTTGTAGAGTGCCCAATGTTGTGAGTCCATAATTTCTAAGGAAACTACACAAAAATAAAATACACGTAAACCAACTACCCATTACAATATAGCGGTGACTACTTATGATAGGTTTTACCAACCAGTTTACAATATGAATTGATGAATTGCTGTGATCATATGGCCCGTCACTTTTGCCAACTTAAATTTCCATATTACTCGTGTAGAAGGTTCGAGCATCCGTCAATAAAAATATTTTTATTCCATACTTTTCAGGCTTGATGAGGATATATTGTCTAAATGGACTACGTCCACGTATTTTCTTTAGCTTTTCATCGATATTAAGGTTTTCACTCAAGGAATAATATTTTCCTACATTGACATTGAAGTATTAAAATGCATTTCAAATGGGGGTTAATTTGTCATATTGTCATTTTTTGACTTGTGTTTGAAGATTGTCAAATTGCGAATACTTTCACAGTTACTTCTGTCTATTTTCTTAAGATCTTTGGTGTTAAAATGTTCACTTTGTACCACAGAAATAGAGTTAGCTAAAAACAGCTCTTACTTCAAAAACGATCTCTTAAACGTTTGCTTTCTACGTAAGTACTCGTACAGCAAAGAATTATTTATAAATGTTCATCTGAAAATAACAAACCCCATGCTTCCAAATACTCGTAACATAACCTCGGCCTTTTTTAATCAGTCCTGGTAAACTATTAACAATATTATTTAATCGTGTACGTACATTCTGTGGAGACTGGCCTATTTGCCACACGTGTCTTTATCTTTTCCTAGAAATCTTTCTACCTGAGATATTTCAAGAGTATATTCTTGAGGTAATGTTCTATTTGTTCGAGATAAAAACAGGAGAAAAACGGGTTTCTTAAATGAATATTGGCTCGGTGAAATACGTCATTTTATGTTGCAATCGCAAAATAAAATAACTGAGTATAAGACATCACGGCTCATAATTTCCATTGTCTTAAATGTCGAAATATAAATAATTTAAAAATCGCTATTGAATGAAAATATAGTGTCAATGGCCAAAACAATTTCAGTCCCGTAATATTATGCTTCCGGTTTGTATTATCTAGTTCGAAAAGCTGAGCGCACTTAAATATTATTTATTTATATTCAAAACAGTTTATTCACTGTGCATGCAGCTTTAACATAATCAGTTTAAATAAGTGTATGAAAGTTACTTTCGGAAATTAGTAAAATTTTCCAGACAAGAGAAAGCAATATCTCTAGAGGAGATTATTGCCCTTAGTCAAAAAATACTACATGAAATTATTACTATTTTATGAATATAAATCACAAATTTACATTGATTCAGTATGACTTTAATTAAATAAATTTGTGTTTGTATATGCAAGAGTGGTTTACATGAACCCAGCTTAAAATAATTTATATATATATATATATATATAATTCGAATCGACTTCTAATAACCATCTAATAAGTAACACACTGAAAAGTGTGGAATTATAAAATTATTACTTCCAAATTTTGCAATACAATATAGTGTCTGAGCATAATAAATTTGCAAAATTCTACTAATGCTATATATTTTTGGAGTCTATACCAAATTAAATAAAGCATTCATCTCTATGCGGGGTGTGCAAAATTCAACAATAAATTAAATTTTTTCCAAAAAGATTCTTTGCAAGAAAAATCCATTTTAATGAACTGTTGGATAAACAATTATAAAATAATAGGTAAAAGAATATGTTGGAAAATAATACTAAATTTCTTACAATTCATGATAACAGTGACGTCGGTATTTCTGTCAACCCGGGTAGAACTCACACTACTTGTATTTCGTGGACACTTATGTACACATACCTATAAAACTTATGCATTTCAGAGTATATCATTCTTTTAAATGATTACAAATAACGAATTATTTTTACACTGAAAATGTTTTGCCTAATGTAGCACCGACGTAAAATTATTCTAAATTTCTCAAAGTTATCTTGGTCCTTGTCACTATTAACTTTTATAATATTATGTACTTCACTTCTTTTTAATGTACTCTTTTATTATAGGATATAATGAATGTAAACATCAAATTACAACTAGATATTGTTGGAGTTCATGAAATTATCTGTTAACAATATGGGTCTAAATACGACGACTTTGATGACACCCTAAATCGTCATTTTTTAGTGAAAAATGGATTAAAAAAGCGATTTTACTTCAATAAAAAAATTTTTTACACGCTATTTCAAATTTAGAGAATAAATTTTGAAGAAATGTTTGTTTCAGATCTCTTCAAGGGGGTCTGTCTTTGAGATATATATTTAAGTTATTTTTTAATATAGATTTTAGGGCTAATGAAATATATATTACATGTAAATTTTTAATTTCTATCTAATATTAGAAGTTATAAGTCTCTAATAGGACGGCCCGAGAAACATTGCCTTAATAATACTGTACATTATGTCCGTACGGAACCTTAATGAAGGGCAATTAAGAGGGTGGAATTAATGATATAGAATTTTTACAGAAAGCAGAAGTACTGGTGTTCAGAAATATATAATGTGTACAGAAAGCCTTTTGTATTATTTTAAAATTTTTGCTATTACAGATGAATGCTATTATAGAAAGAATGCATATTTTAGTGAAGGTAATGCGACTAATGGATGTAACTTAAAAATTTATGGTTTTCGGATTCTTCACACTGCACCTCAAATTCATTGTTGGCTATTTCGGTCTCACAGCCGCTTATATTCTTATCATTGCATAATTCCAGTGATCTGTATGAACTAATTTAATTCGTTATTTAGTTACTAAGTAATTAGCGGGTACAAAAACTATGTCGAAGGCTCAAAAGAGGCCCTGTTTTTGCAGATTTTTGATGGAAAAACGTATATAGGTTTAAACAGAAATTTTATTTAGTTCGTTAAATGTGATCTTTATTTTAGACACCCCATCTTGGACAATGTTCCGGAGGAAACAAATTAGGCTAAGGTATATCAGATGTAAAATAAATGCAGACGTCACGCAAATACCAATGTAGTTTATTAAGCACTGAAGAAATTATCGATAGTTTTCTCATAAAAACTAAACATGGAGTATATACTGCCAACATTACGTTTAAGAAAATATGTCGAGCAGAATTTAAAAAAACTTAACCAGTATGTGCTTTAGATATATATGTAAAAGTGCTTAGATTTTATCGAATATCTTTATTTCCGTTAAAAATGGCCGCAGAAAAATTTGTTAAGAACTACTTTGAAAAGCTTGAACTTTTCTCCGACTTAACTTGTGCACGGAGCGCTATACAGCGCTATGTATTTTTTAATGGATCTAATGTAATCTTTCTATTAGAGTCTAATTTTCTCTTTTAATTTAAATAAAATAATTTTAATAAAATTTTACTTAATTTACTTTACATTAATATAATTTTAATAATATTTATTTTTCCTATTGGTATTATTAGAGAATTACTTACAGTTAAACAAACTGTTACTTTTAAATTTTAACACCGATAACTCGGAAAAATAATGCAGCTTTAACATTTTCTACCAAGGTTTTAAACAGTACGTAGTATTCTGGGTAAACTGCTTATTTAAAATAAATATTTATAACTATCATTAAATTATATTTAAAATTTTCCAAATTAAAATTAGCCAAAAATCGTTTTAGCTACAAATTTAATGTACAAAACTTCGAGCGTGCTACCAATTAATAAGACTCTTTAGGAAACATCAATAAAAATATTATTAAGGGACCAGGAAAACTTGCAAATTATAACTTAAAAAAATGTAAAATAATTTTTATGCTAATAAATTTCCAAAATTTTTTTAGTAAAAGTTACGGAACAAATGCTGGAAAATTTATTCTTTGCGGAAAATTCTTAAATAAATTTCTAATTCATTATTAAAATTCTTCAGTATCCCGATTTCTGTGATCATGGAGTACATTTTATTGAAAATATTTTGGTTAACAAATTCATCAAAAGATTGGTGATTCTTGTTGATTCTCTCAGAATATTAATTAAATACATAAATTCTCTGGCCAATGATTATACATTTTTGCAGATTTATATTCAACATACATCATATATTTTGAAATAAATATCATATTTGTTGAACAATCTCATTTCATACCAAGCGAATGTTTGCACTATCATTATGGCTTTTAAGCTAATATTTAAGAATAATGAGTGTCTTTCTCAATCATTATTATGATAACTTGGATAGTCATATCCAAGTAAAGGCCATGAAATATATAGGCTGCTGCATTAACTTTAAAGATCATCGGTTACTCCTTGACGACGATTCAAACATTTTCCATTCATAATGATATTCCAGCAATTTAATAATTGTGAGCGCATTTTAAGAAACGTAAATATTTGCATAAATAAAATTCCTCGCTTGTTTTTAAGATTGCCCTTCCGATCGGTTATCGAAATTCGCACCCGTTATGCAGTCCAATTCCACCCTCGCCGTCGAGCTAGATTTAATACTTGAAAGCTGCCGTAAAGATCACGTGAAGTTCATACGGACTTGTTTATTGACTACGTACTGGCATAACTTTTTATTACGGTCATATTTCAAGATCATCTCACTAAGCATGTGGAGTTATACATTTATTTCTGGCCGGAGTTTAATTTTAGTTTGAGTAACAATTTTTAATGTCTTTGTTTTAGGTATCTCAAAACAACTATAGGAAACATGAAACATATAGAAATTTGACTTTAAAATTACAAAAAATATTTAACATTCCTTAATATCGCTTAAAAATGTTAACAAGCGAGATTTGTTTTAGTGAGAAAAAATTGTATTGGTTACGTCTCTATCAAAATATCTAAATAATTTTCATTTAGTTCCTCTAATTATACATATTTTAGGGTTGGTTGTATTGTAATACTACCAAATATAACACGTGGTCGCAAATGACAATAAGGAAAATAAAAATCAATGCAGATTTTAAAAACCAAACTCAATGAATATCATTAGATATGTTTGTGCTAAATTTGTATATAACGGTACAAAATTAAATCTAGTGTATAATGTAACGACTGTCAAAAACTACAACAAAATTGGCAAATTAAAATTTACGAAAGTTCAAGTAAAATCCGACCTTAATGGTGTCCCTCCTTTAATTTAGTTTTAAACGCTATCTAACGATCCCTTTGCGTAATTAAAAATTTGGAGAAAAATTATTGATACGTGGGTTATTCTTATAATTAAGTGGAATTGGGTGGCTGTCTCTGTGCTTTGAGTTGTAATATGGGATGGAGCAATGATTTGTTTTGATGTAACAATGCCTTATAACGATTTATGGGCAGTAATGTGTATGTGTACGAAAACTGACGCGGGTGGCACACTCTGCATAGTAGACAAAAAAAAGAGTAAGACGTATTATTATGACATCATTCAATAGATCAATTAAAGTATCTAACGAACCTCATAATGATTGGGCTATAAGGATTGGCTCAAACGGGGGATGAGACTGGGTAAGTGTTTATATTCATTATGCGTGTCCAAATATAGACAGTTAAAAAATAAATAAAAACCCTTTATTAATGCCCTTATTTGGTATTTATTTCGTTCTCTGATACATTCAGATCGTATTCGAATAAGCCTCATATTAATCACGCAATGCATTATCTTACCTGACGAGCTACAATGAACAGAGGCGTGCTCGAAAACATATGTCGTTTCGTTACAAGGAGGTCCGCGGAAACGACATTTTATTCAAATTCTGGCCCTGTCAACGAGAAACAACTCTGGTCGATTTAAATTAAGATTCTGTTCCTCAAAAAAAACAAGGGCTCTGCCCTTGTAAGATTACTAATTTATTTGTCCTTCGTCGGCTACAGTCGATTTTTTCAGAAACGGTTTGATATAGAAATTTGTAATTTGGTATAGTCGTAGACTGTTTTAGCGGCATACTTTATATTATAGCAGTAGCTCTTACTGTTCCATATTTTTATAATAATTTTAGAGGAGGCAAATAAAATACTAGACAAAATTTCTTTTGTTATCTCAACCTATTGATTTAGTTTGAAACGGATCGTTAGAAAAAAAATTAAATATATTTCTTTTGGAATTTTCAGTAGCCTATCCTCGAAGATACGTCTGAAAATGTCCAAGAAAAATACTTTTGAAACTACTGAACAAAAAATTATAAAAAAAAGTCTGTCGGCCAAATCTCATAACAAGATTACACAAAAACTATATCGATTATTTCAGACCTCAAAGCTTTAGAGAAATTCATATTATTATTACTCTTGTGAAAAGTAGGAAATACAAATTAATAATTGCTTTATAAATAACTTTATAAATAGTTGAACAGAAACACTTTGCAACCTTCAGTGTTTGAAATTTTACATGTACATAAATATGTACAAAATAGGAGGTCTACGCTTAATTGAACACTTTCTTTTCAAAACAGTTCTAATAATACCTTTAAATATAAATATATTTTTGCACGATTTATCTCAAGAGTTAAATTTTTTGCAATTGTATTGTTAAAAAGTGAGAAAACTTTGAATGACAATTTTTTCCCCTGCTGCTTTTTCGCCAATATGTATCCTTTAAAGAAATTCTAAATATCCTCTCCACAAAGTATTTTTTTAAACGCACCCGCAGTAATTATTAATATTAATTGATTTGGCGCCAATTTTTGCAACCTTTAATTAAGCTTACAGCCCATTGGATGGTTATTTGTAGACTATCAATAATGTGGTTGATTCAATGAGCTGGTGTTCCATCTCGAGGTCTTGTGAGCTCAAGCTCGTAAAAATAGTTATAGTGAAATAGTGTTTACGTTTTTTAAGAATTCTTCTAACTGTTCAGTTGTTTGAAACACGACATTTTCCAAATATTATGTTATAAATGGCTAAAATTTCACGTTACCAACTGTTGAAATATGTGATTTGGTTCGAAACTGCCATTTTATTTGTCCAAATATACAATTAAGTTTATGTAAATATCTAATAAACATTTTAAATAACAAATTGACGTATACATTTTTACATCTTACTTTCTATAATAAAAAAGAGACGAAAAAATATTCGAGCAATATTTTGACGTCAGAATTTAATTCCAGTAATAACATATATATTTTATTATTTAATAACTTTCTAAAAATTAATTTCATATTAGCGGTATTTATTTTATGATGATAAGAAAAAAGGTAAATACGTTTATGAAAAATACTATATACTATACATATATATATCACAGAGCAACCTTATAATATGATGGTTAATATGACTTGTGATGTCCTTGAATTAATAATACAGTATTTCTTTACGAAATATAATATGAAAAATAAACTTTTTCGAGGCTCTTGTAATTTATGCTGCGTGCTATTATAGTAAATGAATTTAATTTACATGTACATTTAGAGAAACGATAACTCCAAATATTGCTATTGAGGAAAATTCTAATATTTATGACTCATACAACAATTTTTTTTGTATCAGTTACCCCGCCCGATAATATAAATAGATACCGTTTTATTCAAAGTTTGATTTTGTGTAATATTTGTTAATCAACAAGCACGCAACAAAAACTTTTTTACGTGACATCCATCGAAAACTGTCCGTTCTATAGACCGCCTTAAAGATTCATGAAAAAAATTAATTCTTATAACCCATGCTATTCATACCATAATATATTTGTTAACACAAGTGTAACATTGTAGTGTCTATATTGCCGAATTAGTGTGAAAATGAAATTTTAAAGTTATTAAAAGGCAGATGATGAGACCACAATATTTTACCTTAAATGATCGATTTCTCGCGTGGGGTCACGAAATATAATTCGAGAATAGCAAATTTGATAATTCAGTTTCATAAAAGATTTTATTAGTGTGTCAATTTTATTTACGAAATTATTTTGTGAATCTCTTCGTATCTTTATTTTTTGAATCTCTTCTTATACCTTCTTTGTTTACATATCACAAACAGGCTAAAAGTTAATAAATAGCAAATTCCACTTAATTATGAGAATAACTCACGTATTAGTAATTTTTCTTTAAATCTTTAATCGAGGTCGCATTTTACTTGAACTTTTGTAAATTTTAATTTGCCAATTTTGTCATAGTTTTTGACCGTCATTACATTATACACTAGATTTAATTTTGTACCGTTAGCTGTGATAAATTTAGTTTATATGTTGTGTCAAGTATAAAATAGCGTTTATTAATAAGAACTGCTTTCTTCATAAATTATTTTATCCTTACTCGTTTCGCTAAATAAATTTCAAAGAATGTTTTAAATTTATATACTATTAAAGTTAATACCTCATTGAAATATTCCTGTTTTGATATAATTATTTTCTAATAAACAGTAGATAAGAAGACACTGGCGTTTCCATTGTAAGAAATTCTCACCCCCACATTCTTTGAGCTCGATTCCTTGTTGCTAGTCCATTAATTTCATAATTTTGGTTAAAGTATACATAAATTTAAAATCTAATCGCGGGGACACCCCATGATCATTCTAACTTTCGTCACTAATGAAATTTTAATGGGAAGTTTTTATAAAATATTTAGTGTCAATAACAGTTAAATAAAACTTAAAAATACTTAGAGATTGACATCACATTCTTTACCAATGTTAAGATATGTATATGTTGAAAAATAGGTCATGATATTTCTCAGCGTCTAATTGAATATACGTTTATTACTTCAAAGCTTCAACGAAATGCATGTCACCTTTACAGAGGGTTTCTTTTTCATTTTGAACGTATATAGACTATGAATACAGTTAAAGCTTATACGCGTACGACGAGAATATTTCACACGATAAAAAATAAACTCATTTATTCGTAGATTTCTTCCGAACAATGTCTTTTGGTCCCCTGTCTAAGCATATATCATCTTCAAGGTCCCTTGTCATCACTTTTTATCGCATTTTTTACTTACAATTTTTATCCGGTCATTTCTTCTAGTTACGGTGTGAGTTCGCGTTAGGAAAAGCTTCTGGTTATTGTATTTCTGTAGACTTTATCATACAATCCTTGTGTCATGATTTTACTACATTTTTTAGAATGCGGTACATATTTGAATTTGGCACTAATAAATCATTACATGTCAGGCTTCCTTAAACCACATGGCCGGAGGAAATGAAAGGACCAATGAATTGATAAATTATGTAGTGAAAGACTTTCCAGTTTGAAGAAAAGCCAAAGAAAGGAAGTCCATCCTCACCCAATTTGACCTTTCACGCCGTGTCCATTTAAACTTAGCCAATTTGTTATATAATGAATTTTCCTTAAATAATTTTCTTTTACAGTACAGATCTATTTCATTTGAAATCTTTTAAATGGAAATAATTTACCTAGGGTGTTTCTTGTCATTTCCCAAATTTTGCATCATTATCGTATCACATTATTTTCATTTATATTCAAAATTTTTGACACAGAATGATCCGGCTGATCTCCATAAATTAAACCAACGGTTTTTTACAAATGTATATCGAAGAGTAGCATACACATTAGCACATAAACCTAAAGATTATACTGAAAGCCTGAAAGCCAAAATGAGTTGATGGAAGTAATGAACGGATCTTGAGAGTTGCTAGTATATAGACAGTTGCTAGTATATGGAAAGTTACTAGCATAAAGTACGGGCAATATATTTCACTGCCATTTTAATAAAAAAATTAGAGCAAGTACGGCTCAATAATATAATAAATCCCAGAGGATTTCATGGCATTAATGTATAGATAATATCATTTTCATTTAGTTTTTAGCTTACTTCCTTACTCTGATCTAAAAGTAAATAGATATTTTATATTTCAGGTGGTTTGCAATTCAATCTAAAAGACATCATCGCTCAACGATGAGATTGAATTCAAGACGTGAGATTTTTTTGAGAAAGCCATATTAAATGAGACTTTTTAGGACCTTATGGATGCTTGTTAGGAGATTCAAGTTAGGCATATCCTTAATATCATAACAAAATCTCCTTGCTTATCGTCTTCTTTGTAGTACGATCACTACATCTCAAGAATTAAAGTATAATGGAGCTCATATTGCTATCAGAAATACAATAGAACGTTGGTTTGGAGTTCGGAATCAGCCTTTGCAGTCTTTTAAAAGGATCAATTTGCAACTTAGATATCGCGAAGGTGTACGTACTAGTACTAACAGTGCTCCGTAATATGGCATTCAATATGAAAGTATGATTATATATGCACAGTACATACGTAGTGGAGACGAATGAATCAAACGATATTTCACCATTATCCCTTTTTTCAATAATTTATATGTAATCTAAGGACAATATTCGATGATTAGTAACCAATCGATGTTATTCACTTAAACGAAGCTATTATAAAATTGGAATATTCTGTTCGTTTTCCGCTTTTATCCCGCGTTAGTTCATTTTCCTTTCGCCTCTCGTCATTGTTCGAGTCGAATGTGGCGAGTTGCTCAGCTAGCGCGCGTCACGTAGCCGCAGTCACGTACTACGACCGAGACGAATATTCAATTTACGTATGTTTGTTCGTGTGCTTTAAAGCTCTTACCTTCGCCGCGCGATATCGTTGAGTTAATGGCGTGGACGGAAATTGAATTCATTGAGAGTATTATTAAAACAATGTCGTAAAGAATATAGCTTTTTTAGCGTAAAGCCATTTTAATTTATAATAAACAGGTTTTTGAAAGACTTGTTTCGTCGTTCCACATAAATAGGACGTTCCATATAAAAACCATTATTTACGTTGATATTACACCCATTTCGGGAGGAAGTATGTTTAGCAAAACAGAAAGTATATTTCGTTATTTTTAATTTATCCATCACGTTTTATTTATATTTTATCCATCACGTTTTATTAAACATTACTTGTTTTCACATATTAATAATTTTTGAAATTTTTTGGGCTAATAATTCCACCCTAATCCTAAAACGATATGAACTTTTTGATAAATTTAGTAACAAAATAACACATTTTTTTGGATTTTATTTTAAAAAAATATAAGTAAATAAGAACATAAAAAGTAAGCAGGAAAAAATAGAGCCATTCTAAATAAATCAGATAAAAAAATCATTTAATCAAATAATCCTCAAGCTAACAGGCGCAATTTAAAATTTTCATTCCAGTAAAATTTAGAAACAAAAATAATTGTGCACAAAAAGTTAAAGTGAATTAAAAGTAAATAATCTTATTATTTTGTTTTGTTTTTGTTTTGAGTCATAATTCTGAAAATAAAAAAAATATTGAAAAAGAAGTATTTGTTAATTATTTGGTTATAATAAAATTAAAACAATTAATGCATATAATTAATACTTATTTTAATAACATCAAAATTAATCAATTGAATTGAAAAGTAGCAGGCGTTACGTGTTTCCGGTTCAATGCTACGTAGTAATAAAAAATCATTTTTGTATTCTAACGTGTTTAAGAGTAGAGCGAAAAAATACTTTTTACTAATTAATAAAGTTTTTTATGTTCATGTAAAATAGTAACGATATTAACGTGGAAATATATGTAACATAAGAAGTCCATTAAAAATTCACTTTTATAAAAAAACTATTGTAATCTCACAATCATTCATCATTGCCGATTGCACTTCAAAGGTAACAGTATTGGTATTAAAATACGCTATGACCACTGCAAACGATGCTATCTTTTTTATTTAAAATCCAACGTGACTTAATATTGACATCACTCAATATAGAAATTAAAATAAAAGAACATCAACGATATAAATTATCGAATACATAATTTTCGTTTTATTTATTTTTAAATCTTATGGAAATAATTATTATACGCAGGAAAACAGTTTTAAAAAATTTAATTTCGAGGTTATACACAGTTTAACATATTTTTACAAAAAAAGAAACAAAATAAAATTAGAAAGTAATTTTCTGCATTCTGATTATATATTTAGACAACATTTTTGAACAAAATAATAGGTAAGTGTAATATCGACGATATATCAATAATTTAGCAGTAGATTTAAAATATTTAGTTTATGTAGTAAACGCTGGATAATAAAATATTGTGATAATATGCAAAATATAATATCACGCTGAATGCATACAAATATCTTTGCATGATAAATTATCTCAAATACAGACACAGATTTACGTATCAACGGAGGCAAGTCACGCCAACCGTTTTTTGCTGCAGACATCATCATAAACTTAAGTGTGGAAAGATTGAAGTGGCTCTTAAAAAAGTTAGACGTAAAGGGTGATGCCGTGAAAGATGTCAACTTATTATAAAATTTTGCTAGGGAAGGCTAGATCGTTCATATAGATTTTTGCGTTTTGCGTTTATTGAATATTATCTCTGTTTCGATAATTTTATCATGTTCTTTGTCGAGTTTCTTTAAGGTTTTATGGCTGGTAAACATTTCAAAGTCGAAATACTTCCTTTTCTTTTTGTTCGAATTTTCCAGCGTACTGAATTTTGTCAATAGTTAGTCGCATTATCAATTGACAGCATTGAAGATAATTTCCTTTGAGATTATTTTAACTACGTTGGTCACGGTTGTTCCACTGAAACTATTTTAATAACAAACTACATATTGCATAATTTTCGATCTTGATAGCGACATATAAAATTCGAAATTTCTTCCTTGATTAAGCAGTTCATAGTAGACAGGTATGTTTTATTTTATACGTATCCTCAGTGGACTGATCTCAGAGCTGGTGTACATATGGTGGAGTTCTATCTCCTCTCCTTTTCTCAGTATTTATTGGTGATGTTGTTAAAAATATTTCTAGCAATTATGACCTTTATGCTGATGACCTACAAATCTATGCGCACTCGAACCTTCATTCCTTATCTAAATTCAACGACATCCTTAATAGAGATCTCGCTTGGTCCGTGGGCTCAAGAAATGGGTCTTTTAGTTAACCCAAGTAAGTCAAAAGCTATCATCATTGGTAGTCAGAGACTGACTTCTAAAATAAACCTACCTAGTTTACCTAAACCTACCTAGTAAACCTACCTAAAATAAACTTACCTACCGAAATTAGTCCTAAATAGTACAGTAATACCATATACGTCAACTGTTGAAAACCTGGGCCTACTGATCGATCAAAATTTTAGTTGGCAACCTTAAGTAAATGATGTTAATCGTCTTGTTTTCAAGAGGATACACTCTTTGAAACATCTTCAAAATTTTCTACCGAATAAAACAAAAATCTACATTTATCAAACACTTTTATTACCGTTAATTGATTATGGAGATGTGTGCTATCCTGATCTTAGTTAAGAATATTTGTGCAAGTTGGAACGTCCTCAATACTTATGAATCCGGTATATCTTAGGCTTCAGAAAATATGATCATATTTCTGAATACAGGTCATTTTTCAAATCGTTGAAGATCCGTGATCGACGCCAATTTCACTTACTTACACTTCTTTTTAATATATTAAAAAAACCTCATAGCCCAAATTATCTTATTGGCAAATTTAGAAATTTGTCTGCTCAAGGCCTTGGGCTACGATCTGAAAGTTCACTTACTCTATTTATTTCTAAATGTACCTCGGGCACTTACGAAAAATTCTTCACAGTCCAAACAGCAAAAATTTGGAATCACCTGGATCCAGACATAAGGAAAATCACGTCTCTAATATTTCCAAAGATTGAGTGAAAAAATCCTGCCTCACCTTCTCTTTTTGTCCTTGTCTTTTCCATCACAAATCATGTTAATAGTTTATTTTTACTTTTACTTTTGTATTTTTTAAAATTTTTTATGTCTTATGTGCTATAAATAATTTTTATCGTAAAATCTTTTACAGTCTACCAACTAAATTGCGATACTAATGTTATGTTATGGTTTACTGGAAGAGATTGCTCATATAAATATGAACCCGATATTTCCTTAATGAGTCCATTACTTCCTTAAAAGATAATTAAACGAAAATTTCATTTTCTCATGTTATTTATATTATGTCCATTAAAATTGGGCTAATGTCCATTTGAATTCTTATTTGGTTTCATAATCTAGAGTCCTAAATCAATCGATACGCTAGAACAAATTACTTACACTGGTTATATTCGTACACTGAGTCGTAGGTAATATCATAGCAGACGAAAAGCTATACAAAATTATTTTCCTTCCAAATAATACTACGATAAGTATTAAAATATCGATAGTGTAAAATCTTGGTGACTTATACTACAAACGTTGCAGATGCCTCTAAGCGCTGTGCGCCAGTCGTTTTGTATAATAGGAAGACCGAGTTTCTATTTCGATCAATTATCGAATGTTAAGTTCACCGACGGTAATTGGAATGTGACAGCATAACTGAATGTCGAGCACATCTTACTATATTTAAAAAAAATAGATATCAACATTAATGAAATACATATTTCTTGTATTTATCACCTTCTTCTCAAATTAATGTTGATTGTACTATTTCTTTAAATCTTTTACAGAGTCAACACGAAATTAATACGTAAAGGTGTTTTCTCTATCACATCTTACGTCCAGTAAAAATGGTCTAGAAAGGTATAAAACTTGAATTATTCAATGCTGATGGTTTTATTCTCAAAACATTCTCCGGAACTTTAGACTCTGATGACACATGTTCACCGATGCCATTTCACAAGTACTGTCCGATGGAAAAGAACTAGCACGTCGGATGGAAGGTAATATTTATTTTATTAAAAGGACAGTTCATCATTTTATCAGTTCTATGTCTACAATAACTAATAATGGATTATGTTTAAATAAAAATTTAGACGTTATAAATAATACTTTTGAACAACTGATAAGTTAGAAATTAAGTCGCAATTAAAGTTTTTATTTAGTTCTCGTCAAAGTTTAATAACTATTCTGTCTTTGTATATTGATTATGTGAGTGATGCTATTTCATTTAGCAAAATACATATACTCTATCCCACCTATACATACCCTAAGTTTGCTGCAAATATTATTTATCGCGGACTAGAAAATATAAATTTAATTTACCTAAAGATTATGATTTACCAATATTTGTTACTCCCCAAAATATTCATGAATTAATTGATTTATCCACCTTGATACGTTAAGACCATTTAAATAAAACAATTATAGTTATTAAGACCACGTTTTTATTTTCCAATATTTAAAATTTTTACAATATTATTCCATTACCATTCCTATATGATATATTGTATGCCTATGTTTTTACCGCTACTTCCTCATTATACCTGGCAGTAACAGCTGATCGTATGTTTTATTCGGAGCTCAAGGACGTTAGTCATTGTAACTTGGTACTTGGAAATCATTTGGTGTATGCGTTAAAGAATGTTTATTCTACAGTAACTAATCTTACAAGTGAAATAACGATATTATCTGAAGTTATCACCAAATTAAAAACGTTTTTTTGAAAATAAATTGTTTTGTGAATCTATCGATTTGTTTCATAGAATAAGTAAAAATATATGGATATTTATTTAATCAGAGCCTAGTAATATTCATTTTATGTTGGAATTGTGATCCTTACAATTATGACGAAATATTAATTGGTTCCGGAACAATTCTAGTACCCAAAACTGCAAGGATTTTAGTTTTCAGTTTTTGTCAAACTTCACAACTAAAAATTTAAAATTTTAACCTAATTGATGATTATTGTTGTAAAAGATCGAGAATTAAAAAAAGACCATCTAACTATCTTATTTACCATTCGTTAAGTAGTAAAAATAATTTTGTTTTTCTCTCTTGAAAATTAGAATTCACCTCAACTATTTTGAAAAGGTTTTGAAAAACCCGCAAATGTTTCTCAATTACAGAAATATAGTTATCATTATTAATTCCCTACATATGTTATTGTATCTTTAATTTTTTGAATTAGTGATTTAAAAATAAAGGATTTCTATGTCATAAAAACCCTACTAGATGCTATATTCAAATATGTAGTCAATATAAAGACAATAAAAAGCAAAATTTGTAGCGAGAAACCATTTCCAGAATTAAACTTGTTAATGAAGATGATATACATGGGGGTATCCCGTAAGTCGTGGTCTAATTAAAAAACGGCGATCGGCCAAGTTAGGACTGGATTATAGACATAATTTAACCTTTTTAAAAATCTCTTAGTTTTCAAGACACAGACGTTTCTTAAACATTTGTGAAAATCGTTACTATTTGTCGATCTTTTAGTTACCACGATCACATATTAAGTCGGCTTGTAATTTTTTTTGTAGTTAAGTATAACTGAGTAATACGCCTTTCGAGTAAATTAAAACATTTTACGATAACTAATACAGTTCTCTCAAAAAAAATTAAAAATATACTCAGAACTAGCAAATCATTTAAAAAATTGGCACATGTAATGAAAAAATTATAGTAATAAAAATCTTCCTGCCGTTAAATATAAAAAAATATATTCACGCTTAAACACAGTAGGCACCAATTAATGCGTAATTAATTACCCAATATTAACATTTTAATGTAAATTTATTTTGCTTTACATTTTTTTTAAAAAAATTTACCATTTCTTTAAAAAAATAAAGTTTTTATTTTTTGTTAAAACAAATGTTAAAACTTCGTCCAATTGGCTCCAGTACGTCGATATCAAAGTAATTATTTTAGAAACAATTTTATTTACCTTAAAAGATTTGTTGTTTAGCAAAAGTTGTTCACCTTTTTTATCATATTTTTGTTTTTAAAATAGCCCCAGGTCAGAAGCAAATGTATGGCTATGAGAAATGTTACATACGTGTCATTCGTTTATGTGTAGGTTAAAAAGTATTCTGAATTTTTTAATTTTTCGAAGAAAGCCGACAAGATCACCTTAAATTTCTTTTTTATTACTTCTTGTGATTATAAACACTTATACATGTCGTACCGATATAAATTAGTTACGAGTGTGCGAGAAAGAAATTGAAAGTGGATGGAAAATAGGGCAGAAATTAAATGCAGCAGTAAATGCGATTAAAAATAATAATCGTGCTCTATGGAACTTAAGGCAAAACTTCATTAGTGAATGTAATATATTAATATTATATTTCTTACACTTAACTTATTTACCCTACTTAACAAAAACAAAATTAAAAATCAGACTTAATTTGTAATCGTGGTACCCAAAAAATCGACCTAGAGTAGGGATTTTCACAAATTTTAAAAAAGTGTGCATTACTGTGCATTCCAAATATCTTCTATTTATAAACAATAAGATCAAAACATTAATAATTTTTTCAGTCATGGTAATATAAAAAAAATATAGTATTTATGATCATATGGCATTTATTATGTCTTTTTATTACAGTAAATGCTCAAAATACATTCCTCTAGCTCTTATGCATAACCAGCATTTTCTTACAAAATTTCTTCTTAAACTTCGTAAGTGCCTTTCGTTGTTTTTGATCGCTTCAGGCATAAGGCGTAATTTTGTCTTAATTTTATTCATTATCGTTAGTAGTCTCATAGATCGCCTCCTTGAAATATCCCCATAGAAAATAGTCCAATTGATTAAGGTCTGGCGAACCTTGTGACGATGCAATAATACTGCCACGTCCTATCCTTCGATTTGGGTAATCTGCATTTAAGTATTGAGTTACTAGCGCGATAAATGGGACGGTGCACCATCGTGCTGTAGCCACATCCTATCACGTGCATCTTATGGTATTTCCTTCAAAAGATTTCCAAGTTCGTCTCTTGAAAACCTTAGATGACGAACTCCATTAAGCCTCGGTGGGAGTTCAAATGGACCGATAATTTTGCCATACAGTTTTCCAACCCACAAATTGACTCCGAATAAATGTTGAAATCTATCTTATCTTGCTATGAGGTGATCCTTGACGGCCCTTTGGTGTAAATTGTGCATTTTAAATACTCCCATTCTTTTAAAATATTTTAATATTTATTTGTTAAAACCACGACGTACTGTGGAACTTAATTTTGGAAGTATATACATACACACACACACACACACACACACACACATATATATATATATATATATATCACATAGATATCTAAATAGACTTTGGGGGAAATAGGGAAGTATTTTCAAGTCTACTACTGACTACCTACATATTCAAAAAGAGTGAACTGTGGTTGCCCTAAATTATTTTAAGCAGGTAGTGGAACAAGCGGAAGTATTTTTTAATTATATTTTTGAATTTCAATATGTGTTTGACTTATAACTTTTTCAAGATAAAAGTGATAGGAATATAAAGTAAGAAAAGAGCCGTTAGGTTTAATCATCAGTCCTCAAAAAGAAGAAAGTTTTTGACATAATACGTTACTTTAGATGCATTAGAAATAGTTTTAGTTTAAGAGTACATTATCTGAAGTAAAAATAAAGCCACACATTAAACAATGACAAATTACAAATCTCATCTTACAATGATAAAAGTAAAGCAAAACTTAATACTAGAATTCGGAAATTAATTTGCACTGGTATTTGGATTAAACCTAATTAGTGAAATTATTAGAGACAGAACAATTAGTTAA
The DNA here is from genome assembly GCA_039881145.1 of Druceiella hillmani. Classification (NCBI taxonomy): domain Eukaryota; kingdom Metazoa; phylum Arthropoda; class Insecta; order Lepidoptera; family Hepialidae; genus Druceiella; species Druceiella hillmani. The sequence continues at coordinate 56,369,203 of JAYKKI010000005.1, read as the reverse complement.
CTGAATCTAAATATAAATATTTTCATGGAAGACTTGGTTTACTAATATAAATATTGTTTTCATATTAAATTTACTATTATAAATATTTAATATTTTCCTCAATTAAGAGCCCGAGATATGTCATCCATATTGAACCCAACTCACAGTGACCGCTTGTATCCAGCCACATCGGGTCTAGTATCCATATTTGTTTCATAATCGTTTGACTGTTGATTAGGGTAAATTAAAATAAATGGGATTTAGTGTCGAATAGCATATAAAATACATTCATTTATTATAGGACAATTATTCAAATTATTTCCTAGGCTTAATAAGTTACCATTCAATTTAAGGTGAAATAAAAGTTAATTTTTAAATTAAGCTTTTAAACTTTCAATTTAATTTGATAGTCTTTTTAACTATAATAGGCAAAAATACCAACTGAAAAATTTTGTAGCCGCAAGGTAATCGATTTCTCTTAAATTTCGTGTGAAATATTGACAGAAAAAGTTTGGCAAGTTGTTTTTTTTAATTGTACGTAAGATAATTCTGTAGGTGTTATTTAAAATATCCATACAGTTCCACAGATGTAATTTTAATTCCCTCAAAAGTTTTTTGGCAATATTTAATTTTAACGTTTTGATAAACGATATTCCCCGAATGTATGTAAATAGTACCACGAAAATACTTATGTTGAAATTTTCGAGGGGTAAATAAAGTAAACTTAATTTTTTTATTATACTTATTTATTTATTGAAATACTCATGCCCAACTTACAGTATTATCCAAATCGTTGGGCATGTGGAAGAACATATAATAAAGAGTTATGAAACAAAAATAAATAGGACAATACACACACAGAGTAATTCCGTATAATTGAAAAACAAATACACAGTAATTTGGATGAATATCATCTAGCAATTAGCTGTGAACTACTAAGCAACTCTATCACCTCATTTCTGAAACGGTCAATAGAGCAAAAAAAATATTTAGATTTGGTGCATCTCGCAACACTGCGTTGAGCAATGGAAGTGTTTTATAGGCTTTCTGAGAGTTTTCCACGATATGACTGTGAAATGTAAGATGATTGTCCGTAATTACACCAAGATCCCGCATAGTTGAAACCCTTCTGAGTGTAGCTCCGCCCAGCTCATAACTTTGCACAAGTGAGACACTTAAGCGGAAGTATGTCATCGTAGCACATTTATTGCATTGAAATGTAGCTTGTTGCTCAGACTTTATTGGTATACTGAGTCGATATTATGTTGGAACAGATCACTGTCGAATAGACTATTGAAATAATGGGCAAAGAGAACTTTGACTGACTCCAGCTTGAATCACATAAGGCCGAGACTCGATATTTGCAAATCGGACGTATTGTTTAGGAAACAGAAAGTAATCGGCGAAAAATTTAATTAGAATGAAGATAAGAGAGCTTTTGGCCCATAATTTTTTACATCAGACCTAGAACCAGATTTGAAAACCGGAGTTACACGGTAAGTCTTCCAAACAGATGGATAAATTTCAGAACGCAATGAAAGATTTTTTATAAATGTAAGTGGTTTGACTGTAAATGTTCAGAACAGACTGTGATAACGCATGGAGATAAACCATCCGGGCCTGGAATATGTTTAGATTAGAGCTGTTTCAATGCGATTGCGGCTTCGGCCACATTCACCCCACCAATATGCAAAAGAGATGAGTCCCTATTTACAGCGGCACGTGCCCCCATTGCAAAGTGAAGTATATGTGATGGTAAATGAGAGAAAGAGTTGTAAGGATTATGAAACTATTATCATTTTTAATGTTTTTTTAGAATAATCTCGAGACATTTTTTAAAATATTCTAAACTGATAAATATGGAATTTTGTTGGCGTTAATTTTATAGAAATTTATTATAATTAAATTATGCACGACTAAATGAATCTACGTGATATATTATTATTTCTATTTTATATAAATTCATTACCACGACCTTGGTTTCGTTGTTTGACAACATATTTACATGGGTTATTTAATTATTTAATAAGGCATAATTGCCCAGCTGAAGATGTTGCCTTATAACAAAAAGTAGGTTTTATAAAGTAGAAATAATACTAACTCTAATAAAGTAGAAATAATACTACATCACCTAGTTTCATTTAGTTGTGAAAAATTAATCTACATTGACAAAGTAAAAATAATAGAAAAGCTACTACCAATTTAGGTTTACTCAAATACTAAAGTAATGATTTCATTTTTCATTGACTTAAAATACATACTGTACATTATATTTATATGGCAAAGATATATAAGTGCTGCTAAATAGTATAATAAAAGTTCCACATACACTTAAATGTTTATATTCATTTAAATGTTTACTGAACGCTCAAAACGAAAGTCCTACTTATACTAAAAAAAGTTTTATTTCTATATTTTATTTTATCTGTTAAGGTTTGAATCTATTTCCAACTATATTTTGCTATTATTTTGCGCCTCTGACTATATTATGTAATTTAATTAATAAAATTATGCTGATATGCCAGAAAACGTAATTAAATTTAAGAGGAAAAGGTAGTTTAATGAAAATGTAGAAAACGTAATTAAATTTAAGAGGAAAAAGTAGGTTTGTAAATAATAATTTCCATAAAAAATTTAATGGAAATTATTATAACTTGTAGTTACGGAAAATAAACTGCGAAGAAAGGCCTTTTTAGGAACTTAACCAGTTTGATCTTTCTTGGAAAATATACAAGGATAAACTTCGTTAAGTTTCGCTTTCCTGATAAAATATTAAGTGTCTCTGTTTTAATTTACGCTATATACTAAATATGGATATAAACATACTTATAGATATATAATAAAACATATAATTTAGTCTTTTATCATTTCATTTAATCGTTACCCACCAAAGGTTCGTTTTTACGAAGCTTTGATTAACATAATATTCAACGTGAATATAATTTAACCATTATTGAAAACGAGCAAAAGGGGCCGTTGTCTAATTTTAACTAATTAAAATGCGAATCCCTGATTAGTTTCATCACAAATATTCTTTAATTAAAATACTATTTATTCCCGTCATATCGCTCATTTTTAAAGTTGACAATATCTCGAATGCAAAAATTTGAGTTTATGGATTTTGAATGAAAAACAAAGATTATCTGCGATAAAAAAAGATATAATTAATTCAATTTAATTTTTATCCTGCATACTGACGTTAGAAGCTTAAACAGACTGAAAACGATCGAACCTGTGTTAGCATACGAAGAATATTACATTGTCATTTAACTATCAACACCCCCCCCCAATGTAATAGTACATATAAAACGAAACAATCTTAAGCTAACTTTCAATGCAGACGACATTTATTTATGAATATCGATAGTTATTTTTTATCCAATGCCTTTGGAAACATATCTGCGGTCTGATCTTCTGTTTTTAAATATCACTCAATTAACTTATTATCTTTACTAACTCTTTAATAAAATGATATCTAATATCAATATTTTTCAAACGCTTATCAGAATCAGAGAATATTTACGATACTAAAATTCTAAACTAACGCTGGTTTGTTTCTTTGAACACCAAGAAATCAACAATTTGCCAATATAAAACAATAACTAGTGGTGGACCTTCTATCTATTAAATATTCCCTCCCAACGTGCATCACAATAACCAATTAACATGTCACTATTATCTTTATATACTAATTTGTAATCGATGGTGTGTTTTACATATCCCAATACCCTTTTTAAAGCGGCAAGCAAAACATTATTTACTTTATTTTAATATCTGCTTTAAATTGATATAGCAGCACATATATCTGGTCTTATTCCTAATGCTGCGTATGACAAACAACTTTAATTCTCCTATATTTCAATTCAATATTTTTGTTATTTACAAAATCATTGTTTCCTTCTAATAACACATTAAAGTTCACATCCCTAGAGGTACATATTTCTTTATAATTATACATTATAAATTAATGTAAAAGATTTTAAAGGTATTTTTTTGACTTAATTTAGTAATTTTATTTTCTAATCCACATGTTCGCTTGAGAAGTTCGATACAAGTCCACGTCTTTCATTTTAAATTTATAGTTTAATATTGACTTACGGTCATGTATCATTGTTTTATCACTTACAAAAGTTAACAACTAGTTAACATATTAAAAAAAGTATCTTAACATCACCGTTACACTTAGCATACAAACAACAGTCACTTCGGGACCCGATAAAACCTTGTTTCATTATTTAAGAATTATCATTAAAATTATCATTTCAGTATTTCGGAGACTTTTTCAAACCCCATAAAGATTTATTTCATTTTACAGTTTTTGTATTCTGGCAGTTCCAAATACACATTTTCAGCAATATTCTCATATAAGAAGGTCCCGGTAACGTCTATCTGATAAATAGGTAAATTTAACTTTGTGGGTACTGATGCAAACATCCTAAGAGTGGGCAAACATTCTATGAGTAGAAATAGCTACTGGTGCATAACTTTCCTGTCCAAAGCCCGAAGTTACTAATTTAGCTTTGTTTTGAATATTGTTTTTTATAATTTTTTATTTTAAACACTAAGTACTTACAACTTTTTTATTTATAGGTTTTTCACAAAACTCCCAGGTATTGTTTTCTTTTGAAGTTTTTAGCTCTCTATCCACAGTTTCCTGTCGTTTACTAGCTTCTATCATCTGCAATGCTTCTTGGTAAATTTCAGGTTCACTTCCCTCCATATAGACCTGATAGCAAGTGTAGAACGAAGTTTATTTCCTGACACGCGTGCTTCTTCGAAGTGATGTTCTAATCACTAATTCAAATCACTAATTCAAATTATTAAGTCACAAAACCAAATTGTTAATTTTAAAAGTTTTTAAAAGCACGTTGTTCTCTATAGTGCCATTTAAGCCACTGGTGCTCGGCGCTGTTTAATGTATTTATTAAATTATTGGACGAATGTTATAAATGCGGTTCCAATTTACTTTGATGATTTAATGTGAATCGTTTATTACGTTATAATTTGTCTAATTTAACTTGATTGTAATAGGAGAGTTACATTTGATCACAAAAAAAAATAATTGGGAAATTGACAGAATAATTTAATCTTTCAGTTGTGAAAACAAATAGAAATCTTTCACATCATCGTGAAAATGATTCTGTAAAAATATTTTGCTTATTTACTTTATTTTATTTGGCTAGTAAAATTATTCATATTTGAAGTGGATGCAGTTAGGTTTGGTTTACTTTTAATAGAGAGCTTTGATTGTTCAAACTACAAAAACACTTTTAATTCCAAAGGATTTAGTGGCATGCACAAAATAACTAACAGATCGTCTAATCAAATGAAAACTCCATATGAGAACTTTTTTTATTATTAATAATTTACAATTAAATGAAACTACGTGATGTGGTATTATTTCTACTTTCTTTAATTTCTTTACCACGACCTAGGTTTCGTTGTATTACATCTTCAGGTGGGATATTAGCAAAGATTACAACATCTTCAGGCGGGATATTAGCTAATATCCCACCTGAAGATGTTGTAAAACAATAAAATTATGTTGATACAGCCTAAGATGAATACAGACTGAGTATTTACTTTAAGTAACTACATAATAAAATGTGTACTGTAACGATCTTTACAGTGTAAAATTCTATGATATGTGTCTCCGGATATATAAAGGAATTGGGTTTAGTTAGAATTGGGTAATTATAAAAAATAAATAAATATATGAATAAAAAAAGGGTTTCAAAAATTTTCTAATTACTTGTCATACTTAAGGATATTGATTCATTTTATTTTATATTTTTATAAATTCAATCGCTTTATTTGTCCACCTATGACTCATCACCTATAACAAATCGAATCAAGAAATTAGAATTAAAGACGACAATTGAGTCAGTTACTAAAATATAGTATTCATTTAACATACAGCATTTATTCAAACACAGTTGATTTACATTGAAATGTTAATTAACTGTGTTTGAATAAATTTAGTCTTACTATGTAACCAATATATATTATAAAAGTAAGTGTACAATGTGCGTGCCGCTAAAAATCAGAAACGAGTCTCGGTAGGATCAGGGGAGTTATATGGTATGGTAACCCTCAACCCCCCCCCCTGCTCTACGACATAGTTGTGAAAAACATGATTACCCATGAAAAAAGTTCTCATTTTTACCTGAAGGGCGTGTTAAGGCTGGGAATTTCGCCCTCTAGTTATTTCTAGAACAGTCCAAAACATTCGAGAGTTTTCAGGAGCATTCCACAATATTCAAGAACATTCTGGAAGATTCTGGAATATTTTGGAATGTTTTGGTATAGTCATGAACGTTCGTGAACATTTTAGAACATCCCAGATCATTGTGAAACATTCCAGAACACTCTCGAATGTTGTGGAATATTCTGGTATATTGTGGATTATTCGAATCTTTTTTCAATGGGCGAGGCTACCCATTGATAGGGATATGTAAAGCAAGATCCGTCGTGGGTTCGAATGTCAGTTCCTTATGAGGGAAGTGGAGTCAGTGAACAAAAACAAACAGTGAAGAGTGAGTAATCCAAGTGATACAGTGACTGAATATATTTCAAAAATTGTTTAATGTGTACTTAGTGTCATCAGTGGATTGAAGAGGATTTTACACAAATATTAAAAAAAAGAGCTAGTTAGAATGATTTCTGATGACTATAAAGTTATAATTCGAGCCGATAAGAGACTACCTAAGGAACACGAACGTCGACTCAATGCACCTCAGATAGAAGAAGTTGCCATCGTAATTGTGGACAATGAAAACACAAGCCGTAACATAATTGTACAACGAAGAAGAGATAGACTACAACGCATTGCAGAAACAAACCGCTCATGTGATGGCCTCCATTATCCATTGATATTTTTGTACGGAGAGGACTAATATTATTGTAAAGTGAAACAAATTCAACCTGAAACAGGATTGAAACAAACAAAAAAGTTACTTCTAAAGACTTCTGTGCTTACCGTTTAATGATCAGAGACAATGAAATTTACAATTATTCTCAACACTCGCCATTTATTATAAGGTTTCCTGGTAGATTTGTATCCAAAAATAGAAGCGAAACGGATGTTTTAAGTAAGCCTGAATTAGAAGAATCTACGCACGAAGAATACATCCACCTCGGAGACGCGATCCTAAATGACAAAAACATTGACACATTGGAACAATGGTAATCTTACCCTCATCTTACATAGGAAGTCCAAGATATATACACGAATACACTCAAGATACCATGACCTACGTAACAAAATATGGACAACTTGACTATTTAATGACATTCACATGCAACTCATCGTAGCCAGAAGTCAAAGAACAATTAAGATACTGACAAGGGTAGATGAACACGATAAAATAGTCCGAGTTTTTTGACAAAAACAAATGATATTTATTGAAGTTATCAAAAAATACCGCATCTTTGTAATCGTTAGATGCTGGATGAACACAACCGAATGGCAAAAACGAGGACGGACTCACAAAATCTCAAATGGCCACATGACGGAATTCATCCCACGGATTTCGACAAAATCATCCAAGTTGAATTTCCCAATCTACAAAAAGATCTGGTACTGTACAACCTAGTTGTGAAAAACATGATTCACGGATGCAGGCCAATATACCCCAATTAGTAATGTATCAGTGCTGGAAAATATACAAAAATATCCAAAGCCATACTTAGACCACACAAACCGGAGATGATGGCTATCCCAAGTACAGAAGATGATCACTTAAAAAAGGTGGTTTCATAGCAAAAATACGAAAACAAGACAGAGACTAATTGGAAATAAATAATCAAAGTCATTTACCTACTACTTTCCAAAATGTTCCAACTACATATAAACGTAGAATACTGCAATTAAAAGAAATCTATTAAATATGTTTATGGTATGTGAACAATGGCAGTGGCATGACAGTATTTCAAAGAGCCAAAGACAGCGAACAACAAAACAGAAACAACGAGATCCTCAGGTACTAAATGGAAAGATGCATCAACAGTTACCAAACAGCGTGGCGGATTTTTAATTTTGCCATAAATGAACACGAACCAACTGTGCAACATCTAGCAGCACAGTTGAAGAATGGACAGAGAGTTTACTTCGCAAAAGACACCGCCAGAAAAATTACAAATGAACCACCTGAGAACACAACATTAAGAGCTTTTTCCCACTGTGCCAAACGAATCCTTTCACTATCTATATCCCTACCTATTATACGTGCAAGACAACAAAAAACAATTTCAACGACGAAAATAAGGAATTCCAGTACGGGAACATCCAGAAAACTTTCGCACTACGCCTAGTATACACCGTACATCCGAACAACGCCGAATGTTTCTATCTTCGGATATTGCTACGTGAAAAACGGGGACCAACAAATTTTACAGATCTCAAGACTGTTGGCGGTTACCTATGCCAGACGTACAGAGAAGCATGGAAAAGCTTAGGATTACCGGAAAACGACAACCACTAGAAATTAACACTACATGAAGCTTCACTCACAGCTGAACAAATTAGATACTTACTGAACAAATTAGAATAAATCATCGATTCCAAACTTATAACTGGAAAGGACAAAGGAAACGTAGTATTTATCCCTAGAATGCCACTGATATCTTGTTACTTGCTATTCCGTTTAAAAGACTGCAATTTCCGATCAAATTATCCTGTAGTTTTTCAATTAACAAAGCGCAAGGACAAACTTTAAAACATCGCAGCATCAACTTTAATCCTACTTTTCTCACGGCCAACTATGCGTAGCTTACTTTAGCTACTGTAGCTTACTGTAGCTTACTTACCTTAATGCAAAAAAAAATGTTTGAAACGTGTTTCTTACAAATGAAAAATGGCTTAATTTTGCTGTATGCTCTAGAAAATTTTAACATATTTCTTATAAATTGACAAGAAATTTGCATGCGGTCATTAATAAAATTAGATGACAATTTTGTTTTACTTTACTTTCTCATTTACAGCTTTGCTCCTACTTACAACATGGAAATAATCCTGCTTAATTAAATCTAGTTTCATGAAAATTACTTCCGTAATTTGTGTCCCTTAATCGTGAAAGAAACTCGTAGTGCACTAAACGCAGAAAACAATTTAGTTTTCTCTTTCAAAACAGGCAACTTAAAAAGAAATACGATAAGCCATTTACCAACTAAAAAGTAACTACATCTAATGCCACGTTGACAATTAGGCAACAAACAATGTAAACATTTTTAAAAAGAGTCAGGCGAATAGGCACTTTTAATTACGACTACTTGTATATATCAATTGAAATTAGAACAGAATACAACAACTACAAAACAGATTAAAGATCTAATTGGACACAGGATAAAAATAATATTTAACAACTAAATTACACAAATCAAAATTTCATAAAAATTCATCATTCAGATCAAAATTTCATATAAATAAATTTTCCAAAATTTTTCACTTTTCTAACCTCAGTATTTTGCCACATTCAAAATCAATTACAATTGTGTCCATAAAAATTAAACACAATTAGATGAAAAATATAAGTAATTCAAACAATGGAGAAGAACCAAATATGTTTGTATTATTCAAAAGTTAATTGAAAATAAATATTATTTATCATGCGAAAATCATGAAGATAAGAACATGTTTCCAAAACATTTAGAAAGCAGGTAATACATAAAATGTGTTTTTCGAAGAAATTAATTTTTCAAATATTTTCTGTATTTTCTGTACACATATGCTCAAAAAATCAATGTCCCATTGTTAGGGTTGAATGCTCCTAAAGAAAAAACCAATTATGTATTTATCTGTTCGTTCTTCACAATGGTTTTTCTCAGAAGGCGCTCGACGTAATTTAAAATTTAGCGCAGTAATAAAATATATTAACACACAAATATCTCAAAAATATTGGATTAAAACTCATTTATAAATTTAAGGTGGAGGGGAAAAATTAGGTATTAGAAAAAAAATAGCTAAAAATATATTTTTCACACTTTTTACTATACATCATTACTTTGTTTTGATGTTTATGAAAGATACAGCAGACAATATATTTACGTTTTTCCATGTTTACAGCCGATTTTTACAGAAATCATACCATATAGAAATTTAAAATTCGGTATAATAATATATCTCATAAAACCACATATTTTACACCATTTTTAAAAAAATATTCTTATGAGAATTAAAGAGGGAGTTAAAGTAAGTTCAATTTGTTTAATTTCATAAACTAGGTAATATATGATTTGAGAGAGATACACAAAATTTTTTTTAATAACGTTACATTTAAATTTAAGATATTTTAAAAAATGGACGAAAATAAAGCATTTCTGCCTTATTTTCCAAATAACTAAGTCAAAATTCATATAAGAGGCAAGGTTAACGAAATCTGACCCGGAATTTGCAGCAAAATTGTAGCAATAATTCTATATTCTATCATTTTTAGTACGCACCATTTTTTAAGCTTGTGGAACATGAACATAGCAGACAATATATTTACGCTTTGAAAAATTAATTTTTGTGAGATTTCTAGTGGACAAGTTTTTTGATGCCCAAATCAATTTTGTCCGTTTTGGTGTCAAAAGTTGATCTATTTTCACTGATGTCCTTATATATATATATATATATATATATATATATATATACATATATATATACATATATATATATATACATATGTATATATATATATATATATATATATATATATACACATATATATAATATTCTTTATTATCCCATTCCAAATTTCTACGTCAAGCGGATTCTGAAAAAAAATTATTACTTTTTTCATGAACGTCACTTTCATTTCTGTGAAAAAGGATCTATTCACTTAAAATGTTATCATATTTGTTACTTTGAAATTTATTATAAGTTTAGGCAGTTCGATGCCTCTGTTTGTATTTATTTTAGATGTGAAATAGCATTTTAAACTATATCTTGTTGCAAAGTTGTTCGATCGAATATCACTATGCCGACCTTCAGAATTGGTTAGATAATTTTTAGGATTATGCAAGTTTTACGTTGCTTTATAATTTACATCTTAATTGATTTTGAAACTATCCCCGTTTGTATTCAACCATTTTGTTTTAATTATGTGGTATATAAAATGCTCCTTTGAAATTGGGCATTACATAACTCAACCTTTATATACAGACATATATATATATATATATATATATATATATATATATATATATATATATATATATGTATATATATATATATATATATATATATGTATGTACATATGTACATGATATATATATATATATATATATCTATATATATACTCTTTTGCATAAAAAACGGGCGGTGTTGATTTTGTCATGTTATTAACAAAATATTATTTATTAAGAGGTTGTATTACTTGTAACTGGTATAGTGTACTCTGGCCCATAAAAATGAACGTTCTCAATTTGAAATTTATTCTTTTTGAATGAAAATTCTCTTTCACTGATAAAATATATTTTTTGACGGTAAATGAAATCCAACTCTTATTAAGTTCTTTTTCATTCGTTACGTTTTTTATTTTAACGAATCAATTTTAATTAAATTTTTGCCGTTTGCTGCATTAGTTCACTTCTATTTGCTGTTCTCAGTATGGTTGAAAAAACGATAAGAACTAGTAAAATTATTGCGCTGCTTGAAGAAGGCTGTAGCCAATGTTATGTGTCTCAGTAATATAATGTGAGCCGTTCTATAGTCCAAAGGACCTGGCAACGATACCAAGAAACGAGCTCCGTCAGTAGAAGGTTCTGGAAAAAAAACGGGACGACCGCTTCATAGTCAGTCAAGCGCTACCAAATCTCAAACAGAACCTCGAGGACATCAGAGGTACACAAGTAAGCCTATCAGTCAGAAGGAGACTTCAGGCCGTCAATATACGTAGCTATCGCCCAGCTCGGGGCCCTACATTGCTCCGTGAGCATCGAGTTGCTAGATTGAGATTCGCTCAAAAGTTTTCGTCATAGACTCAACAAAACTGGAATAGTGTTTTATTCTCCGATGAAACTCGTATATCTATTAGTGGTGAGGATCGACGTCGGCGAGTCTTACGAAGACCTGGAGAACGCTTCGCAGAAGTGTGCTTTGAGGAAATCACCCCTTACGGTGGAAGCTCCGTAATGTTTTGGGCTGGTATTATCTCAGATGACAGTATCGAGTTAGTTTTTACTGAAAATGGCACATTTAATGCGCAAAGGTACATAACAGAAGTTCTTATTCCTTATGCCCAACTCGCATTAGCAGCACTTAGAGGCGAGTCCATTTTTATGGACGACAACGCTCGCGCCCACCGCTCTAGAAACGTTGATGCGTATATGTAGGAGGCCGGAATTCGTCGGTTAGACTAGCCAGCAAGAAGTTCTGACCTCAATCTGATAGAACACACATGGGATAATCTCAAACGACGCGTCAGAGCCGTAAAACCAGCTCCAGAAAACATTCAGGTTCTTAAAAATGTGATCGTTGCTGAATGGGAACGTATTCCTCAGGAAATGATAAAAAACTACGTCGAAAGCATGCCTAGCAGATTAAGCGCTAGAGGAGGCCATACTCGTTACTAAATATTGAAACAATTAATATTAAATTAATAAAAAATATTCAAAAATAAACTTTAGCCATTTTTAATGTACCAATATGAAACCGCTGGTCTGTGGATTTTTTTTATTTATTCGCATTTTTAATGACTGAAGTAAACGAAGTAAAACGATATCCCAGTAATAAATAACAATATTCTCATCATATCGCCATACAAAATGCGTCAAATAATAATAAAATAACTCTGATTTGGTTTATTCCTATGAGTGCCTGTTTTTTTGGCAAAAGAGTATATATATATACAATATATATATATATATATATATATATATATATATATATATATATATATACACACACACATATATACACATATATATATATATATATATATATATATATATATATATATATATATATATATATATATATATATATACATAAACTGGTATTGATGTAATATGCGAATGAGCTATCTTAGTTGGACATTATAGCTATTAATTTAGTGGTTACTAGTCGCCCATCATAGCTTAATAATTTTAAGGAATGTGGCTAAAGCACTGTACATTCCCATTTTTGTAAATTTTCATCATAGATATTTATAAACATAATCGTATATTTGATAAATAGAAACTTTTACAATTTAGGATGGATATTTATGCACAAGAGTCAAAATACTGGATCTCAAAAATTATATTCAATACCAAAATAAATATTAAAATTAATTAAATGAAACAATAACCGCAATGTTGTACTTAATTATTGACTTGGCGGAATAAACATTATTGAAGAGTAAGTTTAATTTATTTCAATATACTAATGTCTCAAAATACTAATATTTTAATGGAACTTCACTCTATTCGCTATCGCCTCAGATTGTGACTCTCACTTTGGCTCGCCGGAGTCCGAAATATGTGAAGTCTAGTATATCAGCATTGTATATTCCATTGTCGTTTTCCAGTCAGTTAGGCTAACGATGGCCTAGTATTTTTAAATTACATTAAGCAAAACATACGGAGTGCAATTTGCACTCCATATATTTTGTTAAAATTAAACACAGTGTGAAAAGTAAAAGGTGTCGGTCGAATATATGTTCTTAATTCCAAAGTCTTACGTAAAATATTAAAAATATGCGCCAAGTTTTTGCAGTATATCCAAGCCAGTTTTCAGCTTTGATAGTTGTCAAAAATAAGTAACTTAATAGGTGTGTTTTTGTTGACCATAATAACCCTGCTGAACGGAAAAGTCAGTGGCAACAATTAGATACATATTTGTTAGCGACGAATCTGAATAAAAGCCCTTGTCAAAACTTAGCATCACCAAGGTTCAACAGAAATGATATTGAATCAATAAGGCGGTAGCAACAATAAGGCATACATTTGTAAGCGAATTTGAATGAAGTCAACAGAAGGTCAAATGGCTATAATAGAGAAATATAGTCGTCGACATATTTAATTCTTTCGACATGGATAGGAATGTAGTTCGTACTAACGTACGTACCAACGTTCGTACAAGTAAAAGACATGTAAGGCAACTATTTTTAAGCTAGAAGAAGTATAAATCTTGGTTCAGGTCATAACTGAAGATAATCAATGGATAATTCAACAGTCATGGCTCTTTATTAGGGCTGATAATAAGAACAGCAGACATTTTTTCGTAATGTTAGGTATTATATGTTTAGAGGTATATGCAAAAAAATCTACAACCCTCTCTTTTTTAAGAAACTACTCTACGTAAGATTATAAATAACTGGGTTTTCGGGAACTTAAATATATTTTCTACTATGCATGAATATGTATAGTACGCAATATATTTACATTGTGAAAAATCGTATTTAAGAATAGATTAATAGAAACGCTATGTATCATCAAATGTTGATAAGAACTTAAATGTACGCGGAATCCCACAGGAGCGAGTTCCGCTCGTTTTTAATACAGTATATCACTTTTAACTTTAAAATAACTTTTCACAAATGACTGCATGTTTGGGAATAATTCGCAAATGATTTATTAAAACCTAGCCTTCCCCCGTACTCTTTGGCTATAGAAACGCACATTTACAGATTAATACTTGATCAAACAAGAACTTGATGAATACTATAGAAGATGAATGCTTTCCGTCAGGAACATTATCAGATTCGTATTCATAATATTGGCTTGGATAAATATAATGTGCATTGTGACAAATATTTCGATATCGTTTAACAATTTTAGGGATTTTGTTTTATTTCGTATTTCCCAAGTGAATTACTTTTTACCAACGAGCTTCCAGGATTTTTGGTCATACAGGTATGACCTTAATTCTCATTGCTATAACAATATTTTAAAGTTTAAGTTTAAATTTATCAATTTTAAAGTTAAAGATATTTTTCTCGTATTGGAATTATAATTATTTCGTATTTTTTGTGATTTTAAGGTTATTATTATTTAAAATTTTAATATACACGTAAAGCAATTATTTTTTTAGTACCATCTTTAATCTCTTCCAGTCAACCACATAAATATGAAAAATTTATAATACTGAAGGCTGTAAAAGTCTTTAAAAACTTATTTTGTTGCAAAATTTATCAAGTGAAATATTAATTAAATAGAAAAATTATGTTTTAAAAAGAACTGGTAAAAATAAGATTAAATATAAGATTACGGAAAAATAAAATAAAGATTACAAGGCTTGATACTACATAGTCAGGAACAAGGAAACGGGACCATAATGAAATTAAGGAAGGGTAGAACTAAGGGATTATGAGAGCAAGGACTTTTTCAGACGGACTATGAAAACGTTTATTCAGACCGAGTTCCTGGTATGCGATGAGAGGTGATTCCAAATTTTTATATCTTAGACAGCAAAGGAACTTTAAAAAAGGCTAGTTTTTAAAGCATCATCTCTACCTTGTGCAGACAAGTAACTAAATCTACTTTTAAAATATGTTGGATAAGTGGATGATTCAAAACATTGTAAAGATATAAAAGAATATGTAGATTACGCAGACGACATATTCCATCCATTTATGTTTTGTCATTTTTCCTGAATTGAGATAAGTTATTATATTTTTTACAGTAAAAATGTAATGGTAGCATACATTTTGAAGGCGTTCTTATTTTTTAAATTAATCGTTAAGCTTCTTAATCAAGCAGTGGCCGTAAGAGTATTTAATAGAAATGAGCTTTGGTTTGAACAGACAAAAAATTTTAAAACGCTTGAGTGAGTGCTTTCTGCTGAAGATACGATGGGTAACACCATTCACTTGAGGTAGTCAGTTAAGATTTTTATCGATCAATAGATCCTATCCATAGCAGTTGGAATAAGGAAAATTGGTATTTTATTTAACGTTAGATAGGGCTTTTCCGACAGCGTTTTTTAAGAAGTAATCTTTGACTAACATTTATGCTAATTTGAGATTAAACTGGAATAACCAGTTTATAACGGACTGATTGAAGGAAAATCTTTACTAAGTTATTTATTGCGATCATTTTAGAGTTTACATCAGTATGGGTGCATATTTTTAAGTTACCAGCTGCTGTTTTCGAGGAAAATTATTAATAGAAGTATTTCGATAATCTATCTGATCATTATATATACTTCGATAATCTTCAAATTGTTGAAATTATTTTAAAATTCCTGACTAATGAGAGTTATGAATTTTTAATCTTATGTGATATTATCGCAAAAGACTCCATTAATCATGGCTGTGACGTTATAAAACATCTATCAGTTGGAGTTTTAAACGTAAATAGATGTTAGGAACAAGTTAATAAATGAAATCTTCTTATCTTCAATACGATTCTCACGATCGATTTATAGACAGTTAACGACCGGCTATAATATACTTTTTATTGATAATTTTCGTCAACATTATACTTTTTAATATATATATATATATATATATATATATATATATATATATATATATGTGTATGTATATATATATATATATATATAATTTCAAAACGGTGAGAAAATTTTACACTATAGTAGATTAAAATCCCTTCATCGTTTAACGAAAGTTTTAATTGAAAAAGAAGTTAAATATTTAATATTCATTTACAATACTTTAATATTTCACTCATGTATAATGATATTAAAATTTTATAGCTTTCACCAAGTCTCATTAAACTCTACATCGCCCAACGAGAACAAAGGTTTGCCGTTTAATTGGTATGTAACTTATTAAATTAATTGCTAAGTGGCTTATAAATTAAACCCCAGGAGAGATGAGAAAGGATTTTTAAGAGTGGTAAAATTTATAATGGAATCGTATTTTTATGAAATCCTCAGGAATTTTAATGTGGTAATAAGGAAATATTTTAGACAAATGTAGTTTCTATTGGTTTTTCTGGTGGACTTGGGTAAATACATTAAGGTATTCCTAGTTATATTGAAGAGTTTTTTTTGCAATATCTATCAATACGGGTGGGGTAAATTTTCTTAATAAAAACTTGGAATAATTCAAATAAAACTACACAAGGCAAAAGGAAAATTCTCTTATTTAAAAAAACATATTATACGTATATTCGCGCACAAAGGCACGCACGAGAGTTTTTCTACAACAATGGCGCGGTATCTTAATCATAAGGAGATAAATAAATTATCATGCGACGAAGATGACTAAGATGAGGGAGTTTAAACGATTTTCAGCTTTTTGATGACGAATCTGAGGCCGAAAATAAAATTTTGGAGCGCCAAAGTTCTTTAGAATCCACTAACATTATCTGATGCTGATTCGTCTAAACGTGAAAACGTATAGGATTCTCAGGTGACAAATTCTGCTTGCTATCGAAGTAACAACCGATTAAAATGGGGTAAAAATCCATCTAGTAGGTCCAGAGTTAAAGTCACGACATCATCATGCACTTACCTGGAATCATAGGTCCAACTCGTGAAAAACAACATTTGTTACCAATTGAATAGTGTCGTTTGTTTATAACAGATAAAAATATGGAAAACTTATGCAATTATACCAAGCAGAAAATAATAGAAAATGATCAATGATAGTGTAGACGCTTTGTTTTAAAAATGGGCCAAATATTTAATCTCAAGACATGTGTAATTTTTTGGGCAATATTGAATATAGCAAAGCAAATGCATTCGTTTTGTGGATATCGTTAAACACAGGGAAACGCATGAAACGTAAACAATATATAAAGGAAATAGGAGTGAATTTAATAAAGCCCTTTATCACAGAAAGACAATTAGAATATTCTAAATTTTTAGCGGATTTGGAAAACAGAATTCATGACTTTATGAAGGCGGAAAATGGAATACTGCCAGAAGAAGAGAAGACTCTACCTATTGCTCAAAAACGATCAATATCAATGTAACGAAAATAGAAGAATGTTATTTATGTGGCCCTGAACATTATAACAAGTATACGCCTAAATGTGACAGATGTCTAAAATACGTTTGCAAACGCCATATATCTAAAAAAGTTCTGTATAGCCAATGCCAAACCTAGAATAGTATCTCAGACCCAGACTCGTGTTAAGTTTTTATTTAGTTTAGGATTAGGTTGTAATTTTTTATTTTTGGTAGATCTCAAAAAATTTGTTAATTTTTATTAACTAGAAGATATGGCTACTTCCCACAAATAGTATTTTTTAAAAATTCTATTTTTTATTATTTTTCAAAGCATATTAAACTAACCTTTAACCACCGACCTCTATGTCTCACAGATGTAATTATATTTATATTTCAAATATTATCTAATGCGAGGCGCGTTCAAGGTCATCTCGCTGGCTATCTTTACCAACCGTTATCTTGTGACGTCTCGTACCGGAGACATCGCCGTCTCGCGGACATAAGTAAGGTGTTTATGTATAAAACTTTTCTACGTCTCTTCGTCGTCACTTCGGTGTTTGTGTAGGTAAGCTCCTAGTGTCTGATAGACGTGGCATCGGTTTTTTATATTTCACAAAGCCTAACCTAAAGAATACAACGATGCGAATATGACTCGCTGATGATGATGACTTAGCTTCCACGTCGTCTGACTTAGGTTTCATTATATGACAACATCTTCAGGTAAACAATTTAAATAATACCACATCACATAGTTTCATTTAGTTGAAAAACTAGAGGTACCGTTAATTGCAAGTCTACAAAATGATATGCGGTGATATGAATCTCCGGTTATATAAAGGAACTGCACTTAGCTTTGTAAGTGGGAGTGAAATAAAAAAAAACTAAATAAATACATAAACAAAAATACAAAAGTTTCAATGATTTATTTAATTACTGCCAAACGTTAACGATAATAATTAATATACTTGTACATATGTATAAAACACTTTGTATTATCACCATCAACAGTTTCCATCAAGAAGTCAGAATTATAAAAAAATAAATAGTTCTATTGAAAAATATAAATTAGCTGTGTATGGATAAATTTAATTTTAATCTATAATGTAATATTAAAAACCGAATCAAATTCGAAAGTCCAATGCATTGTTTCGCCTTTATTAAAATCGAGCAGCTTTTGATGTGAAAGTTTGTTTTTGTTTTATTAAAGTAATCAAACACATTAAAGAATTATATTCTAAAAACATTAATGACCAATTAGTTATATTTTAGAAACATTCATAACAAATTATCCGTAGTATTTTATGTCTATGGGTACAAGCCCCTTTGCATTGAATGACAAAATAATTCTTAATAAAATTTACTTGGAATCTCATTCCACTATGATTTCTTTTGTAAACGTCAAAAATATGTCTTTGAAGTGGAGTTTTCTTACTAATTTTGGCTTAACTTGCAGGATGTACATTGGAAGTTTCGGCTGTTGAAACTCTCAAATATTTCAAGTTTCAAGGAAAATAAATACCTTATATTTGATCCCCATTAAATTGTTTTCTTAGAACAAAGAAAGGTGTTTTTTGCTTCACTAAGTGGTAATATAAATAAATTGAGTTGATCTTGACAGATATTGGAGCAGGGCCAGCCATGTGAAAACGTGTTATGATTTCTGTAATTTATTGTTGGAATGCTTATGATAACTATCGATATCGTAACTTTTATTGGATATTAATACTTCCATGTAGGTTCTTAATATATTTTTAATTGTTACTTTCTTACTTCCGTAGAATATTAGAATACAAAGGTTTATGGTTAACTTATTTGTTTAATTTTTTATAACTTAGTACTTTACAATATCCACTTAGATGATTTTATTGTTAAAACTATACTATACTACCCTTTTAGCAGACGGTACTTTATGGTCACAAGTGAACTAAAAGTCACTAATATGAACACGAAGTGGTGATAAAAATAAATAGAGATATAAAAATAATTATCAACAAAAGTCCAATCAGGATTATGGTCTTAACCCATATTATGTTATATAAAAAAAATATATCTATCTTAAAACGCTATGCACGAAAAAAATAAAGAACGTAATAATTAACAACTTTCAATATGACGAAGTACGGAAACTGGGATAGGATGAAGTTATGATAATTAAAGTTATATTGGGCATGATAATTAAAAATTAAAGTATTTGGAATATTTAACGTACAGAATATAAATTTTATTAGGGGATATTAAAATGCATGCCTCAGAAAAAAACTAAGCCTCCATTATTTTATATTTTTACCTTCAACTCACCTTCATAAGAAATTTTTGAATCTGAATTAAATTATTATCCGTACCACATACTTATCAAAAAATAAAAAATTTCAAATAATTTTATTTCAAAGATCGCACCACAAGTTCACAAGGCATTAAATTCACGACTTTTTTTATATCTTAGTACGTAATTACTGTATCCGTTCAATAGTTCTATTATTACACACTTGTTTTCGAGTATAATTTGATCTTTCCCATTTTTAACACAAAAACAAATATATTTAACAATTTTATGGACATTAAAAAAAAGAATTTGGGACCGTTTTTTTTTACATAAATTTAAAATATTAATAAATTTTGCTGCCTGCCATTGATAACTTGAACGTATCTCTTATAGTTTGGCAAGATATTTACTTGCAGTCATTTATAAAACTAGATGAAAAAATGTAATCTTATTTTACTTTCTCTTTCAGAGCTTTACTCCTACTTACGACCTAGAAATACTTCAGTTTAAGTTCAAACCAGTTTCGTTAAAATCGGTTCAGTAATTGGTGCCTTAATCGTAAAAAAATTCTCAGATACATGTAATGTTGAAAACAAACTAGTTATCTTTTTCAAAAGAGGCAACTTGAAAAAAAAGTACGATAAACACAATCGAATCGTTCATTTACAAATTAGAAAACTGCAAGTAATGTAACGGCGTGTAACGTTACGTTGACAATCAGGCAACAGAAAATATAAATATGGTTAAAAGGAGCCCGAAGAAGAAATACATTTTATTAGATATACTTTTAGACATCAATGGAAAACGATGAAAATGTAGATATTATAACTATAAAACATATTAACCTATTAACGACCAAATCCAATGTAAAATAAAAATAATATTTAACAATCAAACACACTACCAAGTTAACAATGATTTTGAAATAACAATAATTCTCAACATTTTGTCTAACCTAGATTTTTGTTTATATTCAGAATTAATTTTAATTTTCATGTACAAAAATTAACTCTATTTTGTTAATAAAATTGCTCTTGAAAAATGAGAATAATCGTATTTGAAATAATCAAAAGAACCCAAAGTTTTTACAAGAATTAAAAATTAAAAATGAATATTTTAAATCATGAGGCATAAAGAAAATGTTTTCAAAGCATTCACAAAGCAGATAATATGTGTAATATCGGTCTTCGAAAAAAAATTTTTGGTAATATTTTCGGTATTCCATGGATTTCGGGCAAGCTACAAATCTCATCATTATAATCACTTTTAGGGTTCCGTGCACAAACGGAAAAACGGAACATTTATAAAATCACTTACGCGTGTCTCCGTCCGTTTGTCCCAAAGGTTTTTCTTATGAAATACTTCACGTTGAGACTTAAAGTTTGGCACAATATAAAACATATTAATCCGCACATATATCAAGAGCTAAAACTTAAACATATTCATTTGAAAATTTGGGGTAAAAAATGAATGAATAATTTTTTTTTAAATTTACGTACATTTCATGTGGGTCGTTCGTTTGTCCCTTTTTAAGTTTCTCAATATTTTTTTCATAATTTTAGGTATTGTATCGTCAGAAACGCACTGAAGGAAAAGCAAAAAAAAATAGTAGCAATTTTTCTAACGTCATACTTTTTAAATCATGTACGATGATGTTACGCCTATGAAAGATGTAGTAGGCCATATATCTGTGTTTTTTTTCAATATTGACTGTTCACTTTTTTCACAAACACTACACCGTAGAAACTTTAAATTTGGTACAGCTTATTAGCCGACAAGTTTTATAAAATATTCATATAAGAATTAAGTTAAGGGTAAATAACGAAATTTAAGTCTTTTTTTTTTAAATGTATACGTAATTTGGAGTTTCATTTCAAAGGGCTTGTTATAAGGAATGAAGAATATTCTATAATTTTATTTGAAAAGATGTATTAACAAAATATGCGATAATATAGTAAACCCGTCATTACCTCCGAAACTATTAAGCCAAAAATCATAATAATAAAATTCCTAAAATTTGAGAAGTATATTAGAGGAAAAAATATGGCGATTATTCTATATGTTATAATTTTGCAAATATGCACCAAATTAATGTTTACGTTTCGAAAAATTAAGATTTGTAAATAATTTAACGGAAATGTTATATACTTTCAAACGTTTCAAAATGTCTGTACGTATACGGAAACATAATAGAATTTACTCGTGTTTCAATATAAAAATAGATTGTGCCCACTGTTGTAACTAAATTCCCGGCGTCCTTTACGTTTCAACTCGTCCTCAATTTTCAATAAAGCAATTAAAATAACAACTTTGCTAAAAACCTTGTGAATCTTGTGAAACATCAATGACGGGAAAAGTGAAATATATACGAAAATACAAATATGGAATAAGTTTTACCCGAAACGAATGAAAATACACACTCAAGACATCGAGGCGGAGAAAAAAATGAAAACTTTTTTGTTACGAAATATAATATAAGCGTAACCCTTTACTCCATTCACATGTCATATCTATTCAAAATATACGAGTGATATATGAGATGAGAATATTGTTATGTTTTTACACGACTGAGTTACAAGTGTGCTTACATTTATGGAGGGTACTTGTAACCTGTAATGGTACGCATTTGGAGATGGAAAGTTATTTTTAATGTTGACGTATTATATTGGGATTTCATATGTACTTATATAAACATTAATTTCATTAACATAAATATGTATGTGATTATTTTTAATCGAATGATCTTTACATCTTTACACAAATATTGATTTCCAAATGGAACAACTTGGTAACTGAAATAATAACTAATTGACTACTAGTAGAACTCGCTCCAAGAGTGTTCCTTGTAGACTTCAATGTATACAAACTTTTAAGAGTGTACAAAATGTTTGTTCAACTTTTTTGAATATTAATATTATTTTTCACCGTATAATTATATTGCCTAGCAAGGCTGGCATAAATATATCATGAATTCCTCAAAAATGAAGAGATTTTGAATCGTTGCTATAATTTTCTGATAACCATTAGATAAATTTCTAGTAGTGCTGTTTCTTTAATATTTTTTTAGTAAATTCTAAATTTTGGGTGAAGTTTTTATATTTTTTAACTAATCTGTAGATGAATGTATACGTATAACAATATAATTTGTAAGCTTAAAGGTCTATAATTGAAGATATCTGCGAAATAGAATGAGGAGAAGGGTAAATGGAATGAATGAAGATCATTTATGGAATGTTCCAAATTTTTATTTTTCCAAATTTTATAATTTTATCAATATTCAAATGGTTAATAATTATATCAACTGTAACAAAAATGTTCCAATTAAAAATTTCTCATCAAAATTATAGACAAATAGCTTTGGCGATGCTTTTGTTCCGTCCGTCCGTTTCAAATAATTGTAGCTTATTTTGAATACTTCAACCTGCAGAATTTATATAATTCTAAAAATATTCTCAGAATCCATTCTTTATAATTTAAGTATTAATTTTGTCACTATTCCCATTTTTGTTCAATCGTTTTGTTTTCAATTTAGTGGTTATAACATGCCCCTGTTAAATCTAGAGTAATATTTAGCTAAACATTTCTTCAAATTTCAGTGGTAATTTATGTAAAATACAAGTAAACTAAGTTAGCTGTAAATAATAGCCATTTTTCACAGGCTACCAGTAGACAAGTCACCGGTTAGCGGTCGGAAGGATACTTAAAGTAGAACAAAATTAAGAGATTGTAACTGAAACAACATGCAATCTCATTTTTTCCATTGAAGTGAACTATATTCATAAACGTTTATTAGATAAATTAAAAATTATGACAACATTTGATGGCTACATTCGTGCATGTGAATCAGAATTAAGTCTCTCGAATTATACTATAATATAACCTAAATTATATTTCCGAAATAAATATTTATGTTAATTAAATGAAAGAATAATCGCAATGTCTTAGTGCAGAGTGATTATAATTTATTTAAGAATACTGATGTTTGCAAATAATTATATTTTATTCTAACTCTACTTCATTCGTTATAACCTCTAATTGTGGCTGTCACTTGTGTTCGCTCGAGTCAGAAATATATAGAGTCCAGTGTGTCAACACTAAAGACTTGTGTTTGTCCAGTCAGCCAAGCCATTTAGGGGCCTCGTATCTATACACGAGGCCCCTATATATTATAATACGTTATTGAAAGTTCAGTCCATTTTTTTGTGAGAATTACACATGGCGTAAAAAGTGTTGTATGTCAGCTGAATATACATTCATAATTCTAAAGTAGTAGCCTAACGTCAAATTTAAAAAAATTACCGTCAAGTTATAACTTTCAACCAAACACCTAAATCCAGTTTTGAATTCATTGCCGTTGGAGAAACTTACCAATTTAATGGATATGTTAATTCATAAAGCTGCTGAGTGTAAAAGGGGGTGAGCACAATGATATACATATTTGCTAGGGATGGAACAAAATAAAATTAATGTCGTTATCGAAACAAACAATCTCATTTATAGGTCTATTGTAGGTCTATATGTAGGTATATTGAGTCGAGAAGGCTACGGCAATAATTGCATATGCGTTTGTAAGCCACGGATCTAAATAAAGTGAATAAAAAACGGCAAATAGCTATAATTCTGCATTAGTTAATGGAATTGACATATTTAATTGTTATAACGTGAATATGGATTTTGTTACATTTGTAAAAGTCAAAGACGTATTTAACAAATATTTCGAACCGAGAAATATTGGTTAAGGTCGTAACCGAATTCAAAATGGTGATCTATCTACAATTCAACAGCCAACGGCCCTTATTAAGCTCATGTAAAAAGTGTTGTTAAATCCTCAATTCAAAATGTCAATTGTAGATTGTGATATTGAGTCATTTTGGGTATTTTTCGATGAAGGAAAACATTTATGCCCTTAAATATAATTTCTGTACTTGTTAATACATGAACATTTTTTGTTAATAGGATTAACAAAAAATGTAGTAGGATTGAAGGAAACGCTATGTATGATTATGAGTCTGTTATATGTGTTCATATAACATATATAATTTCAAAATGTTGTTTATATTTTTAACCTGAAATAATTTCATATGTTATAGCATATGAAATGATTTCAGGTTAAAAACAGAAACAAAATGTTGAAATTATTTAACAATTAAACATTATATATTTAACAATTAAATATTAAATAATTAAACATCACATATATTTAAACATAATAATTAAGGCTACCAATTCCAGGCTACCAGGGAGATAAAGGTTACTTACCCCTTAAACTTGCTTGGAACAATGAAAATGAAAAACTTATTATTTATATGTACTCAATAAATATACCCAAATAAATATAAACGACATGAAAAACGTCAAGACGGTAATGAATGCTTACGTTACTCAATATTTTATATTGGTCCAGTATGACAGCTGAATAAAAATGTAGTACATATCTTATTTCTACTAATAGCAGATTGTGTAATAAAAAAGTCAATGCGAAACGATACATGGTAACAAGTAACCGCAAATTATATGTAGTTTAAAAATCTTCTCTTGAAATGTAAAATATTAGTTTTTCCGAACCATTACACGAAACAATAAGATTTTTTTTTTTAAATTAACCGTCTAGATAAAAATATTTTCATTATATACAGATGTTTGCTTGTCACAAAATACCACCTTGGTTATAATCGAAGGGTGAACTGAATTTGAAACATTTTTGCGTGGTTGAAACATTACACATATATCATAACAACTCTATATTATTTACAATCAACCCGTGAAATAAAAGAAAATTAACCGTACAGCAATATTTTCATTATAAACTTAAACCGATTTTTGCTTATCACGAAATACTACTCTGTTTAAATCGAAGGGTGAACCAAACGACTGAATTTGAAACATTTTTGCGTGATTGAAATATTAAGCACTTATTATCTCAACTCTATGTTATTCACAATCGACCCGTTAAATAGAAGACTGAATAAAAATTGTCACAATATTTAAAAAAAAAAATAAAGTTAGAAGTAAGCATCCTTCAGAAATTCTCTTAAAAATTATTTCTTTTTGTTGTTAATGATAAAATAATTGAGTTTAATCATTATTCCATTGATAAATAAAACAATTGAATCTTGTATTGACTATAAATTACAAAAAGTCCATTTAAAAATAATTATTGAAAATTCAAAGTAAAGAAATAAAAATTGGGTTACAATTTGATAATAAAGTATATTTTAAGGAAAATCCAAAAAGTTGTTTCAAATTAACTAACGTTACAAACGCGTTAAAAAATAGGTCATATTTTATTAAAGATCCAAATGGTATTGGATTTGGAAAAAAGAGAATACATTTAATTTTTAGATACAGCAATATTTTTCACAATTATGTGTCACCTCCATCTTATTGGGCCGTTTACAAGAAATAGTGAGAGCAAAATACAACAATTTTATAGAAACCGAAATACCTTATTCAGAATTAAGTCCATATTCCTAATCCCTACCACTCTTTAGATTGAGACCCTAATTTTCTGGTTAATTTGTTATCACCTTCTTGATAAATGAGTTAGCCTGGGTTAATGTTTTATTTGTGAAATCATTCGTTTATATTACAAAACAACTTCCATTAAAATGTATTATAACTTTAGTTACATATTCATTTATGTATCATTTATGTCTCATAGGCATGAAAGCTTAGGTAAAATTTTCTTAAAAAAATTAAATGTAACTTTATTTATTTTTAGTTATAATTCACCAAAAAATAATACGGAGCAGACAACATCACCGGTAATTCCAGTTATACTTAATCCCATTCCAGGGTTGACATTCAGGATCAAAATAGACCAAGCAGCAGAAATTTATTAATTTTAATGATCGAATTAAATGAAACTACGTGATATAGTATTATTTCTACTTTCTTTAAGTTCTTTACCACGACTTAGGTTTCGTTGTATTACAACATCATCAGGTGGAATATTAGCAAAGAATTCTTTGCTAGAAATAATACTATATCACGTAGTTTCATTTAATTGTGAATAATGAATTTCTACAAAATTAACGCCAAATATATTTAATATTTAATGATCGATTTTTATGATAATAATACAATTTTGCAAATTGGTGTCGCAATACTTTATAAAAAGCTGGTATGTCCGACATAAATAAATTTTTTCGTTTAATAAAAGAACAGGCTGGGAAAATTTTGTCTCTTAAATATAATTGAACAAGAATATCATTAAAAAAATAAAAACCTAATAATATTTTGTTAACATCACAAACGAAAGTAAATAAAAAGCCGTGATATTTTGAGCAATGAAAAGAAATGGTAGAAATAAATCTTAAATATTATAATATAAGTGAAAATATTTATAATTGCATTAATTAGAGAGCTTTTTGAATTTTGAAAAAAAAACGAAATGAACGACTGATACGACATCGTTTGTTGATTTTCATAAGGTTATTTCATAGGGTTATATATAAGTTATTAGGTTTATCTGATTTAAATTCCTTTTTTATGATAATAAATTAGTATCGCGTTAATTATTTTTTACCTTATCATGCATTGACAATGTAAATAATATCATAACATTTATAATAATTATAGGAATAACCAGCATTTTTCAGAATATTATCGGTTAGTATCTCCTGATATCCTTTAATATTTATCATTTTCAATTTTATTTCTTACTTAATATGTACATATAAAAAATCGCATGCAAATGTATTTCAGCATTAGTAAAGAGACAAAACTTATAATTTATCACAATCCGACACTAACTTTATGGGTCATAATATTTGTGGTTGGAACGGACTTGGAACGCTTAGAAAGATGAATTTATCACATGATATTTATCACAATTATAAATTCACACAATCCCAAATTAAGTTGGGTTCGTTTGGGTATTTGCAGAGTAAACACGAGTAACTAGCCACGTTTCTAACTCAGAAATTACCTGCGAAATTAATTTACCAATGATAAACGGCGTGGAAATTTAGTCAGAGGCATTCTCTAATCTTTCTTCGAAATTATCCTTCTATTAAATATACACTATCTCTATGATCGGCTTTCGACTCCATTGCCTAAGCAATTCATAGATCGACACCATCACATGTTTTTTTTAATTTATTACATTTTTCTTTCTTTGCTATTTTGCATAATTTCTAACGTTTATTTAAACTGAGTCTCATTTAAAAACAACCTGAAACCTTATTCATGATGGAATTACAATATCTATAAAAGTCATATTAAATATCGATACTGTTATTTATTGAAATGCTTTCGTTTTTTAATATTTCGCGAACAATGAGTTAATCGTAAAATTAATTGGAGACAAGCATATTGGTGTTGTTTCCCTTAATGCTAAAAAAACGCTGCAGAAATTAATATGAAAATTTTTAGAGTATTCAGCAACAGATTTTATTAATCGTTGATAATCATAAAATTAACACAAAAATCTTAATATCTGCCATAAATTATATTATATGTAAGATTTTACGCCCTTATTCCTTGCTTTTAATGTTTTAAGGTATCTAAGTAAATAATAATTAATGTAATCCTAATTAGTTGATTAGAATGTTCACAATAAAGGCTGATATTGTGATGTTCATTGCCACAATTTTCTTATAAATTGCCAGAGTCAATTTAACTTTGATCAATTAACTGAGATCGAGAGTTCTGTTATTACAATTTTTAAGGAAATTAAAATATTGCAGTTTCATGAACAAGATAAAGCTGGTGACGATGGTAGCTAAGGAGTCAGAACTGTCATTTACAATGCCATGAGGACAATTTTCCGTAAACTGATAATTGAGCATTAGAATTTTTTAATCACCAACATTTAATATGTAGTTACTAAAAATATTGCTATATAAATTTCGAAAGTTATAAAAACTTCGTTTACAGATATTTTGGAAACATTTCGATGAAACGTAAATGGCACAAAATGTAAGGGAGAAATTGTTTATTTGCAAATAAATTCCTCCAAATCTTCGTTTTCGCGCTTGACGGCAACATTTTGTAATAACTTTGACACGATTGCAATATAAATTTCGCCTCCATACGATTAGTGCCAGATAGGTTTCGATTACGTCGAAACGCTGGGGTCCACAATTAAATGAAACTACGTGATGTAGTATTATTTATACTCTATTTAAATTTTTTCCACGATCTAGATTTCGTTGTATGACAAGATTATTAGGTGGGCAATTGAAAAGAATCAATCTTCAGGTGGGCAATTAGCAATCTTTGCTAGCTGCCCACCTGAAGACATTGTCATGCAACGAAACCTAGGTCATGGTAAAGAATTTAAACAGAGTGGAAATAACACTACATGGCGTAGTTTCATTTAATTGTGAATAATGAGTTTCTACATAATTAACACCAAATATGAGAAGTCCATCCACCGCAGAAGTCCCTCCAATTTTTTACTATGTCTCGTATTTTTGCAATAGTATCATTGCATACATTTGCAATAGTATGCAATAGTACAATGACAAAGGTTTTTGGTATGAATTCAGAAGATATGTGTCATATTTTCCTAGGCTAGTCTTTTTGACTCGAACTTTTGAAAATGTTCGTCTTATTGCTCACAAATGGTTTTTAGTATTGAATTATGATATATTTGACAGACAATCTAAATGGTTAAATTTACAGCGTTAAGTTCTAGAGTTCCAATACGGTTTGCTTTTAGGTTGTTGCACTCTTCAACCAAATGCCCAGTATCAGTAGATATTCAAAACTCTCTTTACAGGCTCAGATTTTGGCTGTTATTCTTATACGTTAAGAAATGAACGAAATACGCTACGTTTCATTTCTTAACGTTTTACATAATTAAATGTTTCATTTCAATTATTGGAAGAGTTTTGTAATTCGCCGGAGCTATTATCTATGATGCTATTTTACCAATTGTGTTGGCCATATCGTACTAATTTAATAACAGAAAATTTGTCACATATTTCCATTTGCTTGCTCGCTTTTTTCATTTTAACGTTTCGATAACTTTACTTTCATAATATTTATTAGGAGTTTGTGATCAGATAGGCAATCGTATCAAGATAGCGTGTACGCATTTGTAATCGAGCTTCTTAGCATAGTTCTGGTAGTGATAAGGTCTATTTAACTTCAACGTTCAGATGTAAAGTTTTCAAGGTTATTGCTTAAAGACTAAATTCATCATTGTTAAATTCTTATTCGCTGCATCCACTATGATCCACTATATTCTAAATATACGTGTGTAGCCTGGTAACTCTTATTATTATGCTAAATTCATTAAATCAAGTAAGAGCTCTCGTTTGGGGAGTGTCATTCCTGTATGTTCCAAATTGATTGTTGAAATCCTCAATTATTTATTCATCAGCAATACTGGTTGAAGCACATATTTGGATAATGTTCACTGGGATTGAGGAAACCCTAACTTTTAATAGATAGTATTTTTTCGTTTAGGGAGTTATAACCCAAAATGGAGCCGCTCTAGTATTTAAGTATACTGATACCTAATTCAGCAAAACCAGATTTGCTTTTTCCCGAGAAAAGATGGTGAGTTTCTTTAAATTTGATGGCCGCTCTTTTGCCACTGTGTGTTCACTTAAACTTGTGATTACTGTGTTGCATCATTCTACTTCATGATCCAAATTCGGATATTGTTACGTATTTCGCCTTCCATTATTCCACTAGCATAGTTTCCATAAAATGCCTGGTCACCTCTTATCTCGTAGCTATAGAGTCCCATCCTATTAACACTGGTCGCTACACAAATAAATGACTCAATTTTATTCTCTTATCTTTTCTATGTATCGTAGATTCGTATTGAAATGGTTTCCCGATACCTTCTGTTCAAGATATTTTATTGTTTGTGTAGGATCTAAGGTCACTGCTGCCTCTTCAGACGGGTTATTCGGTGGGGGGTATGGTATATCGGTATTGTTTTGCTATCAGAACTTTGTTCCGTACCTCGTGCCGGATATACATACCAACTACCAGCGTTAGCCAAGGAGACATGCATACGAAGCTAGCAGGCCACCAGAACAATAGCAATTCGAAATTGAATTCGAATCTTTTATAGAGGCAGAATTTTCCAACAATAAAAGTAATTTATTTACGACTTCATCTAAAATTTATTTTACGTAACAATATAACATGATAATATATATATATATATATATGTATATATATATATATATATATATATATATATATGTATATATACATATATATATATATATATATATATATATAAATATATTAGGATGATTCATAGAATTCAAGTTTTATTTGTTTAAACCCTCAAACCCATAATAATTTGTTTGAAATTACGGATTTTTAATTACTATTTAAGAGTCGCTACCGCCGCATAAGATTTTCAAGAATTACCTCAAAACTTGCACTTATTGCGATGTTGGCTACGGTTTACTTATACAACTTCGATGATAGTATTTAGTTCCTAACGTAACACAACGTAACGTAAACAGTTCTTTATTTACTCACTTTGTCAGCACCTCAGTGCTCTCTGTAGATATCCATATATATATATATATATATATATATATATATATATATATATATATATATATATATATATAATATATATATAATATAGTCAATATAAACAATCGATTGCTCTTTAAATACTTATTCAGTGACGCCATCGTTGCGAATCAAAGTGATTGTGTTTGATTGTAAATGTGATTTCTTTAGCTTCATTCTTGTATTTGAATTTCTAAAATAACATTCAATATTATGAAAAGGTGAAAAAGGACTGATACGGATATGGTTAATTGGACAATCTCGTTCCGAACTGGTGCAAACAAAATTACCGTCAGTGAAAGAAGTGATGTGTTTATTTTTTCATTATAAAAACGTAATGAACAACAGAAATAAAGAATCGGCGTCATTAAGAGCAAGTGATGTGAAGATACTATGGCAAAAAGCAACTATTTTTTCCAAAGAAAAACGACATGTTATCACAAAAAAACTTCAGTACTTCAAAGAATTGCAGAATTTAAAAAAAAATAACGAAAATAAAGCAAAACGCTCAGCAGCAATGAAAGAGAAAGAAAACAAATTTAAATATTTTGTTTGATATTACTTACTCAAATACCCTCAATATGATAACTATTGAAAAAGATAAACAATGTCTTTTAAAACAAAGAGAAATTACTCGTCCAGAAAAAAATTGATAATATCAATAGAAGCCATGCGAAAAAACTTTAAAAAAAAAACTGATTTGGTTTGTTTTCCGGCATCACATACCAGAAATTTCACTCGAAAGTATTGTTGTAACAGCTGTATAGCCTTCCTGTGGTCCTGAAATTAAAATTTTGAAAAGATTTCAAACTTATTGGCCAAAAATAAACCAAAACGACTTCAAAACCGCAATGTCCGAACCATTTACATGGAATTGCCTTCAAACTGTCGCGATAGATATCATCACTTTTGCTGAGAATCAACTAGATCAGTTTCAGCCTTGTGACGATTACAAAGAGCTCCTCTATTTGGTAATTATATTTTTGAGAAGTGTTACTGAAAGTGAAAGTCTCATTCAAAACCCCTGCTAGAATACACCGTGCGCGATAGAGTGCAAAAGCTATATACGCACTAGAAATGTTTTTCTTTGAGGATAAGTTTAAAATTACAATTAAGCAAGAAAGATATTTGTATATTTGTTGTAGTTACCGAAGTAATACCGGTTTACAGCGCCAATGGCTCATATGGCCTCAGTGAATGACTAACAGATATTAATAGATTTGGTTGATTTCGAAAAATATAACACCGTTGTAGCCAAAGTCGTCATCAAAGAAATGTTGGGTCATCTTTGATATCTTTCCGAAGAGCTAATTGCTTTAGCTTTTTTCGACCAACGATTTTCATTCGAAATAAAATATAATATGATTTTGGCTCTGAAAACTGAAAGAAAGGAAATTAATCCGAAAAATGCATCCTTGGAATATGATGCAATCGTAAACAGAAACATCAAAGATTTATCGATCGCCCAAGGATGCCTTTTTCGGATTGTTTTCCGTTCTTTCAGTTTTCAGACCAAAAATCATACTACGTTATGTTTCGATAGAAACTCGTTGGTCAAAAAAAGCTAAAGCAATTAGCTCTTCGGAAAGATACCAAAGATGACCCGACGTTTTTTTGATGACGACTTTGGCTACAACTGTGTTATATTTTCCGAAATCAACCAAATCTTTTAATATCTATAAGTCATTCACTGAGACCATATGAGCCAGTGGCGCTGTAAACAAGTATTTTGCGTAAACAACTACAACAAATATATAAATATTTGTAATGCCCTTAGCTTACTTAATTGTGATTTTAAGCTTATGCTTAAACAAAAAGATTTTCAGTGCGTATATAGCTTTTGCCATCCATCGCGCATGGTGCATTCCGGCAGGGGCTTTGAATGAGATACCGCTTTCAGGAATTCCTCCCAAAAAGATAATTATCAAACGAAGAAACTCTTTGTAATCGTCACGAGGCTGAAATTTTTCCAATCCTCAGCAAAAGCGATGATATTTTTCGCGACAATTTGAACGCAATTCCGTGTAGATGGCTAGGACAATACGGTTTTGAAGTCTTTTTGGTTTATTTTTGACTTGTAGCCCTCAAATCTTTTAAAGATCATCATTTCAGTACCACTGAAAGACCCTACAGCTGTTACAACAACACTTTCTAGTAAAACTATGTGATACCGGCATGCAAACCAAATCAGTTCCTTTTGCATTTTCTGTTCCAGAAGAACACATGCTCTGTTTATTCGCCCTGTATTAGATGCTATTGTATCAAAACACACATTTTATTTTATCATATAAATTCCATGATAAATAGTCTGAATATAGCAGAAGCCATTGTTTCTCCCTTTCCATCTGGGAGTTTAGGAACAGCCAAGAAGTGGTCGACTCCTTTTCCAGATACAAGATTGGTAGATGATCTACTAAATCATATTCGGTTATGTTCTCCATCCATGTCCTTCTTTCCATCGCAGTGCACAGTAAGTGTATTTGGTTGTTGGAAATCAGATTTAATAGACTCAGCAATCTGTTTTCTAATATCCATTCTTTGGCGACGTATAGAAAAATGGCTAACGTTATATTGTTATACGGCCCAGAGGTTGGAGTGTTGATGCCAAAACAACAGTTGCTTTTTGGTCTGTCAATTTAGCGACATCAAGAGTAGTAGCTAAACTCGAATCTAAAATTCTTTTTCGGCCTCGTTTCTGTGGTGTAGTAAAACCATAGCTTGAAGAGGGCCCTGGCTGAGGAGATATAGGATGACTTTGACTTATATCGCTATCACTTTAGAAGTTTCTGAAGAAGATAGTAAATTACATTTCTCAGTTAATTTCTTTATTACTTCTTTTTTCCTTTTCTATCATCTTTTGCAACTTACTTCTTTTTGTAAATTTTTTTTTAAGTTTTTTCGTATGGCTTCTATCGATATTACCAATTTTTCCTGGACGACTGATTTCCCTTTAGTTGTAAAAGAAATTGCCTATCTTCTTAGATAGTTATCATATTAAGGGCATTTGAGTGAGCAATATCAAACAAAACATTTAAATTTGATTGCTATTTATTTTCTTTTTCTTTTATTGCTGCTGAGCGTTTTGCTTTATTTTCTTTTTTTTTTTAAATACTGCCTTTCTTTGAAATATTAAGTATTTTGGTGATAAGATGTTGTTTTTCTTTGGTAGGAATAATTGCTTTTTGCCATTGTGTCATCACATCACTTGCTGTTAATGACGCTGATTCTCTATTTGTGTTGTTCATTACGTTTTTATAACGAAAAAATAAACACATCACTAATTTCACCGACGGTAATTTTGTTTCCACCAATTCGGGACAAGATTGTAAAGTTGTATAAGTAAACCATAGCCAACATCGCAATAAGTGCAAATTTTAAGATAATTCTTGAAGATCTTATGAGGCGGTAGCGACCCTTAAATATGAATTAAAAAACCAGAAATTGAAAACAAATTATTATTTTGGTAGATAGTATGATGTTATGGATTGAGAGTTAAAACAATTAAAACTTGACTTTTATGAATCACCCTAATATATATATATATATATATATATATATATATATATATATATATATATATATATATATATATATATATATATATGTATGTATATAAATAAATATATATAGAGATATATATATATATATATATAAAAATATATATATATATATATATATATATATATATATATATATATATGTATGTATATATATAAAGGAATAGTGTTTGTTTCTTCTTCCTTTTAACTTTTTCATTTTACCAAACATATAACATCAAATAACTTTATGAAAGAAATTTGCGGCACACTTTTTGCGGTTTCGATAAAATCACTATCATAAAAACCACTATCTTAAAAAACTTGAGAAATGAATTCGGATAAATCACTGAAATAGTCCCGAATATATTATAAAGAATTATTTATGCCACCGCCGTCACGTTTCTTTTTGACGAATTTCTGCTTTTTCGAAAATCTGTTCTTTCTAAACTTTCAAAAACGGAAGAATTTTGTTTGGATATATTGTTATTTGGCATATTTTTATCTTGTAGCTATTTGACATATATTTACCTTGAAAGTACGATTAATATTATGTGAAAAAGGATTTTCTAAATTCTGATGATCTTTTCGTTTAAAGTTTGTACCATATTTGATTATCTGATGTATTAATCTAGTACTCTAGTAGTAATTTTAATTAACGCAGCTTATTTTTAATGATACAGAATAGTCAGAATAATTTTTTTTTCTACAGTACAAATGTCTTTGTAGATATTTTACTCACTAGCGTTATTTTAATAAATATTCTTATTTTTTCGTAATATGTATTAGAGAAAACTTATTTTTTTAGATTTTATAACGAGGTAGATTAACAAAAAAATTTACGGTCATCCACCCAACCATATTTTCAACTTTATAACTTGTCGTTGATTGGAAAAGATTGCTCAAGTAGCAATCAACCCGAAAAACGTATGTATGTACATTACGTTCTAGAATAAATACGAAAATACGCAAATAAATAAATATGGCAACCTTCATATGGAATATCAAAGGTTGCCTTACTTTATAAATATTCGTAGTTCTTGGCTTCAGAATATATATATATGTTTGTGCTCGCACATACACACGGGCGCATGCGCGCGTTTGTGTGTGTGTGACTACTACTAACTAGAAATTTCTAGACAGAAAATTATGAAAAAACAATGTATGTAGAAGCCTATGCAATTTTTGTAGAAAAACTATAATGATCATTGTAAATTTTTGGGTTATTCATGACAATACGTATTTTCTAATTAATTTTTCCATTCTGCCATTTTTAATTACGTTAGATATAGTGAAATATTTATTGTAATTAGTTCATATTAGTGACTTTAATTTTAAAAAATAAAACAATTGTACTACAAATTAAGTACAGAAACCTTGATGTGTAAGCCAGACACTCACGGTTTTATTTTTTTATTTATTTGTCTGTTCCTCTGGTGCAAAAGGAATAATAAATCTAACATACGAATAATTAAACATGTAAAATATGTGTACCAATAAAAAAAAATGCACGTACTGTTATATATTCTATACGCATGGGATTTGCCTTGCGTTTGTCTTACGTTGCACCTCTGGCCAACAACAACTAGGCTTCACCCAGTCAGCGTTTCAAGCAGTTCCCAAGCTCCTATTCTCAGTATCTGCATACCTGTGTTTAACCAGTGAAATATAATTCTCAATAATAAGACCGCACAGCGGCTACCTGGCTTCCTTCCCACAATCAGTCCGCCCGACAGTACAGTTCATCACGCGCCTTTGATCCGACGACACTTGCCAGATTCCGATTTGTTAGTTAATTAATTATTAAAATAAATCAAATGTATAAATAGATATAGGTATATATATATATATATATATATATATATATATATATATATATATTTATATATATATATATATATATATATATATATATATACATATATGTATATATATGTATATATATATATATATATAAATATACATATATACGAAAAAAATTGTTGACAAATGCATGTAAAGATTAATTACAGTGTCCCAATTCCTATGGTCAAGGTTTCCCTTGCATATACAATGTTAGTTAAAAAGATATCTAAAACAAATAAATCATTATAAAACAGTCCATTTCGAAAATATTTCAATTAAAAGAAAAAATTTAAAGAATATAATAATTAATTCGAGAAATCTCTTTGAAAGTTAATAAAATAATTCTTTTTTTTTGAACAATTCGACGAGAAAACTCTAACAGTACAAAGTTAAATTAAAACTAAGCTAGCAATTCCACAGTTAGCAAACTAAAATTTGTCTTCCCCGTCACATTTCGAACCGTAATTTTAATAAAATTTTGCCTTTCTAAATTTATCGAATAGCAGTTAGAGTTCACAATTGAATTGTCGGCTGGAGTATGTACGTGATATGAAAACGAGAATGTATAACATGCTCCCAGTTAAACATGTAGTACATACAGTTTCATTTAAGCTATTAGCAAAGATTCTATGCTAATAGCCCACCTGAAGATGTTGTAATAAAACGAAACTTAGGTCGTGGTAAAGAACTTAAAGAATGTAAAAATAATACTACTTCATGTAGTTTCATTTAATTATCAATAATGAATCTCTACAAAATTAAAGCCAAATATATTCTATATTAAATATTTATTTACATTCTCTTCGAAACATTATGATTTGTGAACACAACGATACACTCTTGACAAAAGAGTTCTGATTTGAACCAAGGAATTAATTGTTTTCCATCTTGATCATGTCCATGACTATTCCAATAAAATATATTAACTTTTTAATAAAACAATTTACAATCATTTATCAATAAATGAAGTTCATATCATTAGATGTAAGTGAGTATTTGAATGACTAACTTGTCATGAGGTTTTTCATTTCTAAACCGGGTTTTTTTTCCTCAATTTTGTAGGAAAATAATAGGAACCGAAAACAGTTAAAATTGCAAAAAAAGATTATTTGGTCTTCCACAATTTCAATTCGATCGTAAGCCTCGTTAGGAAGATGCACAGGAACTTCATCAAAATTTCGCTTGAAGCCGTCATAAAACAAAGCTGTCAACCTGTAAAAACGACCTTTTAAAGACCATAAAAGTGCACACCAACAGCGGAATGCAAGGGGCGAAGCACTTATACTGAAAATGTGGAGAAATTTATTTATATGAATCCCGCGTTTAACGCGTTATGGTGAGAGACAAAGGAGCGAAGCGGGACGTCGCTGTGAGTACCAATAAATTTAAATGTGCTTTCCAACACCTGGGTTCTGTCTGGAACTCCAAGGGAAATCGAAAAGTAGAAACTGAGTACCTTTTGAAGCAATATATACTCGGTGCTGCTCTATGCCAGTGAGATCTGGAAAACAAGTAATCAAGGTACCCAGAAATTTTACATTTTTAGTGTAGTTTATTTCCAAAAAATGTACAAAAACTAACAACATGCTCCAATAAAACAGCCAATCAATAAATAAGTTGGTCTTTCCCCACCCTGCAAGTCTCCTGTATCTCCTTTACAGTGTTCCCCGATTTATGTAACATTTTTGATCACTCCTCTGCCCATATGAATCGTAACACGACTATAAATTATGATATGATGCGAAGTAGGCTACGATCTCCTCAAAATATGATTTTTTTAATAAAAAAATAAAATTCGGGTTTGTGGTTCTAGATTAAAAAAAAGCAAATAAAATATATTTCTGCTCTTCCAGACCCGCAAGCAATATTATCACCATTCTAGGAGCAAAACTGATTAAGTAATATTGTAACAAAATCACATATCATGAAAGAGTTAATTAAAAAATAATTTTGGTTATCATATCTATAGCAAAATCAACGCTCAATCTAGAATTCATGTGTGAAATTCTAATAATCATTCAATCATTTTGAATTGAAAACGAACCTATTTTTTTTATCAATAATTATACACACGAACTTATTTTTTAGTCAATAATTCCCACAATCAGTCCACCCAATAGTACAGTTCATCACGCGCCTCTGATCCGACGACACTTACCAGATTCTGATTTGTTAGTTAATTAATTAAAATAAATCAAATATATAAATATATATAGGTATATATATATATATATATATATATATATATATATATATATATATATATATATATATATATAAATATATATATAAATGTACGAAAAAAATTGTTGACAAATACATGTAAAGATTAATTACAGTGTCCAAATTCCTATGTCCAACGTTTCCCTTACATATACAATGAACTTCAACAACAATGAAACAGTCCATTTCGAAAATATTTCATTTAAAAGAAAAAATTTAAAGAATATAATAATTAATTTATCACACGTTCCAGAAATCTCTTTCAAAGTTACAATTAAAAATGAATATAAATTTGGACATTTCGTGTTTATTTCGATTATGTTATAATAATTTCTTCATCATTTAAATTATTAATAACAATAACTTTGTTACAATTTTTCCGCAAACATTTATTTGAATAAATTAATTCAAATTGCTGAATGTGTTGAACTTAATTTTCTTAACTTTGCTAAAATTTACAACTCAATTTCTAACAAGCTAACGCAAAACTCGAAACTTGTAATTTATGCTTTGGCGTTTATCAAATATGACGTTTCGAATTTGTGGCCTCTGGAGTCCCACAAGGATGTGAAGTTAAGTTCGTTTCAAAAGTTAGTCCCGCGTTCTAAATGAAGTTTACTCACAATTTATCAACTTAACTGAATAGTTCTATTTCAAATATATCAAATATTGGATAGTGTTTTAGTTTCCTGAATATATTGCACAAAAAAACTTATTATGTTCAGACTGATGTTATCTAGATATAAGTAAATGTTTAAAATCATAGAGTGCAATATCATATGTTGGATGGGGTTACATATTGAAATATTCGTATATATGCTTTCGTTGCTCATGTTCATGTGGACGTATTTCAAAGTGAAAAAGTATATAAAGGCACGTGTAAGTATGTCATCGTAATAAATGTGCATTTCAATTAATAATATTTACAGCATTGATTTTAATCTCCGGTTCTTATAATAATTTGTTATTATATAACCTGCATATTTAGATTTTTAATATTTTCTTTACAATTATTTACTTTATCAATTTTATTTTAACTTAAATTGGACTTAAGGTTTTATTTGTGAAGGTGTTTTTTTTATTTCGTTTAAAGCATTATATTTTTAAAAGTTTTCATTTTATAATGTGATCGGTAAATGTAAGTGATATTAGCAATTTGTTTTGAAACTTGGCTAATTACCGCATTACCGCGCAGACATTTTCATTTTGTATTTGAAGGGTAATTTTTCGAGTGAACATAAAATGAAGAGGATTTTCCACAGATTTGCTCATGAATATTTTTTTTTTCATTTATACATGCGTTTCATATATATATATATATATATATATATATATATATATATATATATATATATATATATATATATAAATTTTGATTCCCTTTACGCTTTTCAGTCTTATATATTTTTGTATACTTCTTTATTTTCATTAGTAATTCATTTTAGAATTGAAAGAAGATGTATAGAATTTTAATTAATTTCTCAAAAATAATTACTTTGAACGCTTACAGATTAAAAGTATTCACCTGAAACTCATGTAATATTAATATTATATTGGCAGTTATTAATATTACCTTTTTTTGATATTTATATTTTATTGGCTCGTTTGTAGCTATTAGGGATTTCTGAAATTTTACAGAAGTTTCTTAAGCGTCTATGGTAAAGTATATAACTATAAAGCGCTCAATCTTTTACCGAGTTACGGTTTGAGTTCCG
Source organism: Druceiella hillmani (assembly GCA_039881145.1). Lineage (NCBI taxonomy): Eukaryota > Metazoa > Arthropoda > Insecta > Lepidoptera > Hepialidae > Druceiella > Druceiella hillmani. The sequence goes on along the minus strand of JAYKKI010000005.1, from coordinate 56,328,319 downwards.
CCAAACAAAGGACAAAGAAAATGTGCAAATTTCATGTAAGAATTTCAAGTGCTTTTGTTTCATTAATTCTGTTTAGGATAATAAACTACTAGCAACGTAGAAGAATAAAGGATGTTTACCCATGAAATAGTCTGGTTCCGAAGATTTATAGCTACTTCCATACACTTACACTACAAGAGAAAAAACAGTTTCATGCATTAAGGAATTAGTCGATATATTATGTATGGCTTCTACATGAGTTACATCCCTTTAAAGAGAGAGCGGATTCGTTAGTGGCCGATAAAAACGAAGAAATGGGAAAAGAAAATATTCTTCAAAATATAATTTAATCCTGATTTTTCAAATTTAAAATCTAAAATAAATAATATTGTGTTCCGTAAAATTATAGCAGACAAAGAAACAGATTGAACAAAAAAAAACAATATGAATAAGAAAATTATCTTTAAGACAATCCAATATGAAATATGTGGGCGGGATTTAAGTGTTTTCTGTGATAAACCTACGTAAGATATAAAACTTAAGAAAGGAAACTTTGAAGCTTATCGATCTTATTCTGCAATTCAGTTTTTAATAGTTCTAACATAACATTAAATATAAAATGTTGTTTGGCCATGTTTGATTGACAAAATTTTCATTTAATATAACCGTTTTATTGAAATTGTATAATCCATCCAGAGCTATATTTATTTAAATGTTATATTATTAAATACGCTGATTTAAATCACGTTTGAATTTTATTTTATTTGCCTAAATCATTAAATCATCAAATTCGATTATTCATTCATGAAAGAATATAAAAATGACCAGTCATGAAAGTCATATAAATACGTACAAAAGGATAATAGGTCACTACAAACTTAAGCATACGAAAAAAGAATATCAATTTTTCAACTAAGTTAACTAAGTCCACCAAATTAAACATTATATGGTTTCATTACACCTGACACGTTCATAACAAGTGGCACAAAATTTTATAAATAGTAGATACGAAAGCAACTTCCAAAAATTAATTTAATTTCTTGTCATGCTTTTCAAATTTATTATAAGAATATTAAAACGATTTTCCATGGTCGTTTATAATTCTAGTATGAAATTGTATTTACTTTAATAGGTATTAAAAACCATTATTAAAAATTTTAGCTATTCATTTTTATATAATAACTGAATATTATGATAATAGCAAGCACAATTAAAAACAATTTTATTTCGTAAATATTTACAAATATTGTTCATAATATTAAGGAAAAAAATGTAGTATTGAAAATTGTACCAAGAAAAAATATTTTACATTTATAGAAAAACCCACTTTTCAATTGGCACTTAAATTTTAAAGAAAATATGGTGATATGTACATTTGTTAATTTCAGTTAACGACTAGTGGACACTTTGTTAGTTCTTCTTATAAAATTTAAATTTAATCTTATAATATAAATAATATAGCACGACATTCATTTAGAAACTTGATAAAGTATTCATTTTGTTGTGCCACGCTATCTACGTATCTCGACCACACGATGTACCTTCGATAGGCACACGAGATACGTCGCGCTAGAAAAAATACATATCAATTAATTAATTTGCTAAATGTTTGTTAATGAATACATTGAAATCTGAAATCAAATATACCGTTTCTCAAATTTTATTTTGAAATGAAATAACGTTGTATGAAGATACCATAAGTGTCATGTGTGCATACATAAAAATATAATTTGTTGTATTTAGTTTTTATAGAAAAGAAAACGACAGAAAAATAAAGAGTGACAAAAAAAATTGGAGGTAAAATTATTTATATATTTTAATTTTTTTTCAACGATATATTTGAGAGTTCCTGTTGTTTGATGAATTTTAACGAATTTCTTTTACTTTTCAAACTGTCGCCATTTTAAATAAAATATTGAACCAATTTCGTCGTATTAATATATATATATATATATATATATATAAATATATATATATATATATAAATATATATATATATATATATATATATATATATATATATATATATATATATATACATACACTTTGTATTTTACGTAGAAATAATCTAGAAATTGAAAAGTTGAGATTCGCACAGTGTAATAAAGAAATAAAGTATTTTCACGACGAGTATTAGACTTGGCTTAACTTCTTTGCAGTGATTAAGTCCTAAAAACTCGAATAACCAGAATCGGAATAAAATATGGTGGACGTCATATAACGGTAAGCATCTGCCACCAAAGGAAATTGCTCACCTTTCTTTATTACAATTTTCTTTAAAGATACGTAAAAATCTTTACAGCAATGAAAATCCGCTTACGCAACAATGAATATTTTCATTGTGCTGAGGCACAAAGTGAAAGATTAAAATGTCTAAGACGAGCTTAAAAACATCGCAGCAAAGAACTTGATTGGTTTTGTCGCTTCATTGGTTATATGGATAATAAATTTGAAGTTTATTTCGGCGGTTTGAAAATTTATAGCGTAGCCCCTGAGTCAATTGTTTAGATAGCGGTTTAATTAATTATATGGATATTATTTGTGCATGACATTGCACACTATTCTATACAATTCATCTGTGATGAAATGACAAAGGCTGCTAAACAAAAGCTTTCGATTTCCTTGTAAATTTTACGTTTTAATACCATTAAATACTCTACAAACCATATGGTTTCCAGATAACACAAGTTTTTTTGTCTCTGCCAAAATATCTGAAGGATATTTCCCAACTGTACCTTCCTCCTTTCAACTCCCTTATAACTTTCTAGCTCATTAGTGCCGATTCAATCGAGATACAAGTTACACGTGTTTACAAAATTTCAAAATAAAGTTTGAAATTTCCGAAAACTCGAGTCTAGTATTTGTTGGGCACAATAACTGCTATAAGTTATTGTCGTTGCTAATTGCACGTCTTATAAATTCATGGAATATTAGAATCACATTCGTTACTTTAAACTTAGAGATTATGTCTTATTTAATGGTTGCGATAATGGTTTTCTCTCATGAAATGAATAATTTTTGCTGGGGTTATAATTAATTTTCTGCCTTTTTATGCTTGTAAAAAAACATGAGCGTTGTTTACAAAATAAAAAGTATTTTATTGAAAGAATATATCAATTTGTTTCCAAATGAGATATTTTTACTCGTTCCTCAAAAAATAAAGTTATTTAACAATTAAAATATGAGAACCTGCCTGCCAGATAAAGTGAAAAAGAACTCATCTCGCTATGTGGTTCATTGGGACTTTTTAATTTCAATAAATATAATATACAAATTTACCCCAAATTAGAATGGAAAGGGAAAAGAAAATTAATTTTTTTCATAATTGGGATCAATTGGCAGAGGTTGGAACATACACATTCATTAAATTTTTGCCCTATACGTAATTTGTGTAGCAATTTTCGCTCTAAATTCTGTCCTTGAATTTAAATTTTTATTCATTTATTTAAGTTTTTACTATTTATATATATATATATATATATATATATATATATATATATATATATATATATATAATATATATATATATATATATATATATATATATATATATCGGATATTTTAAATAAAATTGTGAGAAGAATCTTGGAATCCTTATAACTTGCAGTTTAAATGCACCACATGGCGTATGAAACTGAAAAAAAGTTTGAGTACGTAGTTTGCTTTGAAAAAAAATTGGGTATACGTATAATAATAAGTATGGTTTATGGCTACGTCAAATTACAAGTTCGTACATTAAACGGTTTCTGAAGAAAACGACTGTGAAAAAGAGACGGACCGGTATGTATATTATCTCATAGTCTTCATGAATTACTTGACAAAAATGAAAATAACTTATCAATACGGCACCAAGGTCTTACTTCTTTACCGAGATTGTATCATTTCGCAACGAAGGCGCAAATTAAATTGACCACGATAAAATATATGCGCTGGAAGAGATGACTTGAAAATTTTAGATTTAAAAATTATATTTGAGATTTGAAATGTTACTTCAGAAAAAATTTAAAAATTGCTGACTGCTATTTTGACTTCCTTGCCTCAAAAGGAAAGGTAGAATCCTTATGTGAACACTGTTCGTGTAACATAGTGGTTCCTCTCAGAATGTATTCTGCATGTTGATGAAGTATGTTCACCTAGACACATCTCAATAGCAGCCTTAAATATATTTATATGGAAATTTTACTAACCAACCAAATTTTTTTTAATTCCTGTCAAGTATATCATTCAGAAAAACTTAAGAAACTTCAAAACTTTATTTTTCATAGGGCTACCGAAACTTAATTCCAAAAAAATAACATGCTTAAAAGCCTGCGCAGAGATTGTAGGAAAAATGTAATAGGTGCCATAATGTGAAATATTCACGATAATGCATATCTTCCACCTAATTAATTAAATACTGCATCATTAAATATTTATTTTGCTAGAAAGTCTAGATAAATAAAGTAATTCCACTTCAAACAAGGTATGGAATGCTTGATGATCGATCCGGAATCGAACTCGGGTTAGAATATGCGCCTCCGTTTCCTTTGTCATTTTTCACTATTACCGGTTGCACATAAAAAGTGTATAAATTAAATACTTCTATGGAGTGTTGTAATTTGAAATAAAGAATATATAGTCTGCAAATATAAATTTGTTTATTTTAAATATATCCTTCATATAAACTGAAGTCATCGCAAAGCTGACCTAGCTTTGCGACGATATAATATCTCACCGCGTTCAAAGATAAATTTATCAATGACAAAGTGTATAAAAATGTCATCGCAATGTAAATCAGAAGCTGAAAAATGTAATATTAATACGAATTTTAATTTTTTGAACGAGGTGAGATATTTTCAAATTTTTATTGCAGCACGATCAAAGATATATATTTAATATATTTATGGACTTATATTTAAATATGATGACAGTATTTTCTGGCAGTTTTTTTACTCGTATCCGTTGTGTTTTATGCAAGTTTTAGACGACATTTCAATAGTTTCTCAATATTTTACTGCATCAGAGCAAAAAATAAAATTAACAATATTATTTTTCAGCACTGGACAAAGTACCTCGTTATCTACATGATATACATAAGCATCGTAAACATAATCTATTTGAGCGCAATTTGTTTATTCTGTGACAAGATCCAAGACGATGCGTTTAAGATAAAGACCAGGATTAACAAAATAAAGTTAAGTTGCCATTTCGTTAAGAGCAGCATAGATTTAAAAATTAATTAATTAATATTTTATTCTATTATTTAGCTCTAGTATTTGTATTTAAAATTAAATAAAAATCAATTTCTCTATATTTAAAAATATTATGTTTTAATGTACTTTAAAAAACTGTGCATTTGAATTTTATTGATAATAAAAAATTATCTCGTGAAAATAGCTCTATAATTTTTTAATAAAATTTTTTTCGTAAATCGTTTTTATCTAAGTTACCAACTGAGGAGATTAAGTTAGAAACTTGTAACAATATTAGTTTTATATTATATTTAGCAAAATATACATTAACAAAGCAATGTTCATTCTATGAATACCTTCATAATACTCTAAAACTATACTCTAAATTGGATAAAATTAATGATATTTCCAAAATATGACATGAACTATGAATAATATATTATTAACAGATAAGCAATTATTATAATACCTCTTTCAATGCATGCACTTTAAACTCATTCAGATGTACTAGCACCATGCACAGTTTTAGTACATTTAGTTACATAAGAGCTGAAAATGAATTTGTAATGAATTAAACATAGATTTTTGTGTAGTATAATACATTTAAAAATGTTTAAAGGTTATGTATATAATGTAACAATAAATATGTCATGTTTCAGAGAATCAGCAAAGAATTGTATTAGAACATCTAAGAGACTTGCTGAATACCCCACCACAGTTCACAGTGTGCGGCTTATTTCCACTGAAATTCAGGCTAATTCTCAGCTACTTCAGTCTTTCAACCACTTAGGTCATCGTCCTGGCGCAATTTTATAACTTAAAACTTTATTAAGTTAATTAGTTATATTTAAAATTTTACATTCGACTAGATTCGTTTAGGTTAGATTAGTTGGAGATTTGATTTTTTAACAAATTTTGCTTAAGACAACGGTACAGACAATTTTGATACAAAATGTGAAAATATGTCAATGTACATACAAAACTAATAAATTTATTCTTTATCAATTTTGGATCGTGAGGTTAAACCAATTTTTGTTTTAAAATTAATTTTAAAATGAAAAAATAGCAGCCGGTCCTTATTTTTACCAGTACTTTCATATTTTTCTGTGGAAAAGTTACTGATATGAAAAAATAGTAACCATATGTTATAGTAGTCAGAAAAATTATATTACCTACATGTAAGTAATTTTAATTACGTAATATTTCACTAACTGACCCTCTTACACTAGAATCATTTTATGATTTGTCTTTCAGTTGACAATCCTATCAAGAATTGATTATTAAATAGCAAAGTATCCAAAAAGAGAGTGTATGATGTATGGAAAGAAAAAAAAATGGATAAATAAAAATTGTTTAAATTATATAATATTAATACTCTTTTAAAGCCTATAGATCGCTACAGACTAGAAAGACAAAAGTCAATTGAAAAAAAACCTCCGTTCTCATTTAATTATCAGTCATTATTTTAAAACGTTATTATTAATTTTTAAATTCCTCTGAATGAAAATGACTACATATTACGAAAAAAATATTCACATTTACTTTTTTAGGTTAAATATATATGAATATACAACGAAGAAGTGTTGCTTTCATAATTGTACCAATTTGGATGCCAAAAAACGCCTGGAATTTCTGTTAATCAATAAGTGATACTCTGCTTTCATATAATGGCCATATAAAATGATATATTAAATAATTTGATTTACGTTGCTAAAGAACAAAAATATAATATTTAATTATCTAGGTTTAATAACGTAGTCAAATTGTAAGTTCAACGAATATTTACGTCTACGCTTTGAATTAAAACCGGAACGCGGAGATGACGCCACCGATGAAATTTATTTCGCGGACTATATATTATTGATATTATTTAAATGCTACTACAATACACACACAAAAGCAAACGATTTTGTTAGTTTCTGACCAATACTGTCGATCGAGTTGTACATTTTTGATGAATATTGATTTGCATAAGTGCATATATATATATATATATATATATTAAAACTTTTTATAATATTTCCCTGTTTATAAAATTAGTCAAAATAACTCGAACTCATTTCTTCTCAGTCTGGACTAAAGACGAATATAATAGTTATTCAGTTTTTAATCTGACAATTATTTAAAATAAATAAATTTAACATTTATTTTTTTTGCGTAACGCTAATATCGGTTACCCGTTCTCAAATTTGTTAATTTAGTGCAAATCGAGAGATGGATCAATTTTAATTCGAAGTTATTTGTGCATATTATAAAATAAAGTGAAATTACGGTGAAGCGGAACATGTATATTAATATGAAAGGTGGAGCACATATTCGTTTATTATCGTTTCTCTTTTAACATTTTCAATGTTTTCCCATGTTCATTTTGATAATGACAATAATCATGATATTTTACAAACAAAAAATACGTTTTTAATTTATTTTTTTTTTAAATGTTTTATGTCATAGTACTAAATCACTGAAACAGCATCAGGTTGAATTTTCATTACTAAGTTGATTCTTCCTAAGAGTCAACAAATCTATATTATCGTCTATATTATCTTGCTTTTTACATAATTTGAAAAAAACATTATTCTTCATATTTGTATATTTACTTTTCAATATATATTTCATATTTACGTACTGTTATATCCTGTACTTGCTAGCAGTAATGCTTACACAGCACCTGTCTCACGATTCTCGTATCAACATGATAAGGGCATCCGGCTATCAGAGTATTGCATTACCATGACAAGCTTTGCTTATCCTTTTCTAAGCATTTCTTATTTTGCTAAGCATTTCTTATCCTTTATAAATCCTGGACCGAAGCTTTACGAAGTTCAGATAATCACAGTTAAATCCAGTCCTTAGTCCGCGTCAGTCGTAATCCAGATACAAGCGCGATCAAAGTCTAACTAAATATTTTATAAAATATAATAATTGTAATAATTCGTTTAAATAATAATATCTAAAAATAAATTGTTTTTTTTATATTAAAACTTAAAGTCGTCATAACAGTACGTACATATGTAATTTTTTGTTTAAAATTAGGAAGGAAAAGTAGAAAGTTATCTTGAATATACCGTTGCACTACCAAACAAACCCACAAATATTAATCTGTAAATATTATGAATTTACATAGTTTCAAACATTGTTTTTTTATTTTCTAGCCCCCGAAGCCTAGTATTACTTTATTATCTAAGGAGAGAATACGTATGTAAATTTATCGGTATCCTAAAATTTGTGGTAGAAACCGCAATAGTAAAGAATTGCGGTGAGGGCGATTTTATTATTCTAAATAGACATGAATTATGTTGCTTTTCTTTTCTTTTAGATACTTTTTGAAATAGTCGACTCAATAACTTCGGCTTTTTGCGCATACCTTTAGTTTTATCGTGACTTGTATTGAAATGTCAAGATTAAACGTATATAAACAATGTACTATAAGGTACTCGGTTTAAATGATGCTATATTTTTATATTTACAAGTGTGCTCATAAATAAGGTGTGTGTATCATAAATAGTAAATGAAGTTATCGTTACTTGCAGCAATAATGTCGTTCTGTATTTCTCTAAATTTGTGTATTAAATAAAACAAAGTAAAGAAATATATTTTCATTTCTAGGTACCATTTCTTTAGAATAAGTATTATTTATGAAGAGGTCGTAATTATAATTAAAACCACACTCCATTGTTTAAAGGCATTGTTATCGCTTCATTCATTCTCAAGTTTATTCATGGTTACTTATTTCAAAAATATTTAATTAACCTTAATAATGTATTTAATTTTGGCAATATAATGAAGTGAAGGTATTAAAATAAATAAATATAAAAAAGAAATTTTCTATAAATCACTTCAACTCGACAAACATAAAATTTCTAAATATCACAATTGCTTAAATTTTATAAGTAAAACTTTAAAATGATTTCGTTGGATATTTTTATAGAAGTACATGTTCCAATTTTAAAATTTGTTTAGTGTTACCTTATTTTCCAAAAATTCCATAACTAACTGACCAATTGTCATAGGAAAACGACTACGATTTTTCCTATTGGGTAACCAGCAAAACTATAAAAAGTCATCAAATATAAGACAGACAGATTGATATCATTGTTATTGGCTAATTTTAAGTAAACCAATTGATGTTATTATAATTGTGTTACAAGAGTTTAGAATACATAGTTTTGTACCACAACATGTTAACAGATGGCGCAACGTATATATTCAATCGTTGCCCACGTGTTTCGAGAGATTTTGTGTTTAATTTTCATTTTGTACTTAATAAAGTCGTAATGCGATTGGGTTCACGTACACACGCGCGAACATGAACGCGTACGGGCACGTGTGCGAGCATGCATGTACGCACGTGTGCATGAAAGGACGCGCGCACGCATGCACACACAAACACGCGCGCGTGTATTCACAAACACCCACGTTTGTTTACATGTGTATATATATATATATATATATATAAATATAATATATATATATATATATATATATATATATATATATATATATATATATACAAATGAATGCATATTTAATGCTTTTGTCGTTTTCTATTTAAGCTCTTCCTATTATGAAACCAATATATTCAATACAATAGAAACAGAAAAACAAAAAAAATCAAATTTCATTGTGGTGCAATTAATTTTAATATCATATCATAGTGTGGGAATTAATCTTTATTATCTTCTTCACTAGTAAGTGGGGATTTGAGGACCTTAAGTTGTTCGTACGTAGGTATAATTGCGAGATAATACTACTTCCCAGAACGGTACGTAGTATTCGATATCGGTACTTACAATACAAAACAGACTCATAACATTGTTCCCAATGTTAATATATTTATTAGTTCGTCTATGATAGATTCAAATCAAATAGCACATCCACAGAATATAAAAGATAACTAGAGATAGTAAGTAGGCGTGGCAGAAGCACCACGGATATGATCCGCGTATCATATGTTTTCATCTGCACGATGATGTACACTTTAGTCGCAAATCAAATGCAATAAATGGTAAAGCTCCGTTGTTTATTATCCGTTAGGTCCAAAAATTTAACTGTTATGCCATAATTATATGCAAAAACTACAGTTAGTAAAGGAATGTAACCACTTACTTAATTGTCGATAAGTGAATTCCAATACATTTTATTGGATTATAAATAAAATCGTTATTGGTGACGTCGTTACGCTGGCGATCCTCACTTTTGCTGGATATTTGACGTTACTATGGCATAAGTATCGATATATATAAATAAGTTTAGGTATTGTCATTTGAATGAGATAAAAGTTTCACACCATATGACTATTATATGTCTTTGAAAATATGAAAATCTTTAATGAATACAGGAACGGATATATATATATATATATACATATATATATATATATATATATATATATATATATATATAAGTAGAAAAAATTGCCAGCTGTCCAAACATTACCTGTGTTGGTCGGAAAATCTCTCTCAAGTGACACTTCTTCATTAATCTGCTTCCAGGTCTAACATGAAACATAATAGACCTGTAACAAAGTTATCTACATTTGCTAAAGTATTTGAAACCGTGTATTATATACGTTACACGTATTTCCAACTTCAGTACCGTTACATGTATTTCCAACTTCGGTGTCAACTAACAGACTAACAGCAAGATTTTCATCCCAAGCGGCCTACTGTCATTAAACGTATTAATTTTGTGCAGCCATGGGAGTTGAATTTTGTGTATTAAATGTGGCTTATTTTAATTTTAAAGAAATATTTGACGAAGTCGACAATGATATGTCTCTTGTAAAATTATTTCAGGTTTACATGTCCCTCTCCCCCTAATAAAATTTTCCGCCAATTAATTTCTGACTGGAAAGCAATATGTGCACTTTGTAATTTTAAATCACGGCTTTATATTACTTAAATTAGGATCATCTAAAGTAACTTATACGCTCTGTCATTAAGCAAATAATTTTTAATATTATGTTCTGATGGCAATGTATGTAATTTTGTAATGTCATGTTTTTGTTAATAAATGAACTAGTCTGCTTATTTACGTGTCAATAAGATTCAATAAAATAATTTCAAACATTTTGAAAACTCGAAAAATAATGAAAGTTATTATTATCATTGAAAAATGAGGTTATTCATCAAGGTTCAGGGGGAACAGAAAACATTTACCTGCCATCTTTTTTTCAAGTATTTCAAAGTAAATGATTTCATAATCTTATACAAAGGGGTGAAAGGTTTCACAGCCCTGTAGGCGCAGAGGCATAAAGAAGATATATGGAGTACAATCCAAGAAAGCTCCAAATAATTATAGTTTTCAACATATTTGGATATTCGATTGAGGTAATTAAATTGTTAATAAAAAAGGAATAGTACATAGAAATGAAAAAAATCCTAATCCACAAAAATTACCATTTTGAAAAAAAAATTTTAAATAACTTCGTCTGATCCTCCAACGATATAGTAGATATTCCAAATTTGAAAAGAGATAATTCTCCAAACAAAATAATACATAACCAACCCAAATTTTTTTCACGAATAAGAACCGTGTAACAGAAATATGAAAATATTCCTTTAAATAATTTTCAAACAATTATTTATTAACTAGGATGAACCATTCCACAAAACCAAAATCGTAAAAATTTAAAACAATTATATGTTTTGGGCAGTTAAATTTATAAAAAATCAATAATAATGGATTATTTTAAGGCTGCCTTTTTATTTTGTACAAATTTTATTGAGTGAAGACCAAAATATTTTCCAAATATTTAATTAAGAAGTTATCACGAAAATTTTGGATCTTGAATTTTTTTACGTTTAATGATTACCTCGTTTTAAAGAATAATAATAAAAAGATTCTCAATGTATATATATATATATATATATATATATATATATATATATATATATATATGTATATATATAAATATATGTATATATATATATATATATATACATTTTTTTAAGATGTTAATAGAACAATTTTTGAAATTAACTTAATTTTTCCACTATATCACGTAGTTTCATTTAATTGTGAATAATGAATTTCTACAAAATTAACGCCAAATATATTAAATATTTGAACTCTGAAATTAACTTAATATTAAAATATTTATCATCCTTACAGCCAAATCGCATAATTTTATTTAATGCAAGTTCTATTTTGGGGGAGAACATATTTATCTTCAAATTAACAAATGTCCATAAAAATTTACGGGAGAGTTGAACTCCGCTTACTAAAGACGTATTACGTGTGAAACTATAAAAAATATCCTTAGCACAATATACAAGTACGTTCAAAGTGTATCAAGTTATGTCTAAGAGTAGCTTTATAAATACTTTTAAAAATACTAATTAAGTCTTCCCGGCTATTAAATTTAATAGAGTGTACACATATATTTGACGTAAAATGAAGAACATCATGAATGTTCGAATGCCCAAAACATATAATTGATGAAATGTTTTCAAGACTTATAAAAATCTTAACCGTATAATTTTTCGTAAAATATTATTAGTGGAGAACTTACCAGGTAACCGCAATATTTCTGTTACATGTGCATATATATATAAAAAAAAAAAAAAAATATATATATATATATATATATATATATATATATATATATACATATATATATATATTTGAAGTAGATTAAATTACCTGAAACTCTCGATGAAATTTATTCGAAAATATCGAATAAATTTCAGATGATAGAGATCTTTGGTTTTTTGGTGTGTTAAATCTTACGAGTTATGAGTAATCGTGGAACAATGTTATATGAAAGGTTAGAAACGAAGAAACCCAATATCGTTTCATTTATTATGAAACGTACCCAGTGCAAGTATTTGTCCAAATAAAAACATTTAAAACTCTTATTAAAATATTTACATTATATACTGTTTTTAAGACGCATTGAAAACAATGATTTCCGGGGTGCGTATACACGTAATGGTTATGTATCAAAAAAAAATCTTGAATAAGCAATAACAGAGTGTAATTTCTGGAATTTCACATATATTGAAATATGAGAATATGTGACAAAATTATTATTGGTACTATACCTTACGAAGAAAAACAAACAAATACCATAGGAAGAAAAACAAATACACTTTTTCACCCGCTTTCTACACCCATGTGAATGTCCAAATTCAATCCTTTTTCGTTTAGAAGTTAAAAGCCTCTTACAGATAGACGACCGGAGGGGTAGACGGATAGATGGATAGGCGACGTTACCACGACAGTAGGTTTCCAATTCGTTCAATCTATACGGAATGTTAAGACGTGTCAATTTTCCCCAGTTCTCTTTTCGAGAGCTGCACAATAAATGCTTTTCGGGTATCTTGCAATTTTAATTTTGATAATATTCGACTTTGACGATATTTTTAAATCTTATTTGGAATAGACTATCGATAAAATAGAAATAATATTCTATTATTATACACTTTCACTGTTTTGCGATATATAATTTGACAGTTTACTACTAGCTGCTATATATACTATATATATATATATATATATATATATATATATATATATATATGTATATATATATATATATATATATGTGTGTGTATATACATATATATATATATATATATATATATGTGTATATATATATATATATATATAAATATATATAGTTTTTTTATAATTAAAAATGTTTTTAGTGTCCTTATTATATTGAAAGTGATGCGAATATTTCACATCCTCTTGCTATTTTTTTGGAATAATCGTTTCTAAATATGAAGAAAATGTAATTAGTTTTTATATCCTGTGAATAAGTTGTGATATTAAGTCTCCTTAAACTATTTTGTATGAACAATAGTAGTAGTTCTCTAAAGAGACTGAGAAATTTTAAATATTTTATTAAAGTGGTTCTGTTAAACGTATCATTAAAGTTGAATTTGTCTATGTAAAAAAGTTATGTAAATCGAACCCGGTGCATTCTGACATAGAGATCAACTTTATGCAAATGAGAAACCAATTAAAATAGATGATTTCTATTTTGTTTCCTGGCGTATTACTAATAGTTATCAAATATTGCCGATATATTTTTGAACATTATTTTAATGAGGTAATAACTCTGCTAGGGTTTCATACAAGGAATCAACAAAAAAGTGTAAAGTGCCAGGTAAATTTTCTAAGATAATTGTTGGGAAAACCTTAGGTACGTATACACAAATAAGGCACGCACACGTTGACTGAGCTGTAAAGCTAATTATATATATATATACATATATATAATTAGCTTTACAGCTCAGTCAACGTGTATATATATATATATATATATATATATATATATATATATATTCATATATGCCGAGCTATCGTTTTCTTATTTATATTAAGAATATAAAAAAGGTAATCATTCATGAGGAAAATTGGTCATGATTAAACACTTCCAGCAGCTTCATATAATTTTTCAATGAAAATTAAGTTAAATGAACAGATATATCCAGCTAAAACTAGAAAAGGGAGATTTACGTTTTTTTTTGAAGTGTGTGAAATTAAAATATTTACAACCCCTAATATATAATTATTATTATTATATTATATATTATATTATATATTATCAGGTATGAATAAGATACCTTAAAGTTGAAAATAGATCATAAAATCACTCATTTGGAAAAGATAGCATTAACGTAACAAATATGAAGCAAAATCGAGTATCAATATAATTGTTCAAAATACAACCATTCACTGAGCTTTAACACCCCCATTCCACTTGATATCCATTCGATGAAGTCAAATTGATTTATATGTTTTCATATTAATTTGTTAGAAATATTAAATTAGACGTTCGTATCAAAAACGTAATCCTATCATCTCTCCTACCTTCAACCGAACCAAATTGGTAGTTTTCAACTTTACCTATAGCTCGATTTTCAGATAAATATCTTGTTGTAGGAGCCTAACTGTTGTAACCGATTCAGGTTATAGAGATTAGCTGGTGCAAATATGAATACATAATGACAAAGGCGTTACTATTCGTTCAAATTTTCAACTTTGCCCACTTAATGGATCGACGTGAGTTGGTTTGGCCATAGTTCCCTGATTCCGCGCTGTGGAAGTTAGATAACAGGCAGAAGGCCTAGTATTATAGAAGGATAACATGGATGGGAACTATCCTGGAAGTGATGAGGAAGCGAGAAGGGTTGACTAAATAGAGGCCAAATAATTATTCCTAAATAGTATATATTCTACACACGTACATATATATGTGCGTGTATGTTCACGGAGGCGTATGTTCATCCGCGCCTGTGTGTGTTTGTATATGTGTATGTGTATGGGTGTGTTTGTGCGTGTGTATGTGTGTGCGTTGGTGAGTATGTGCGTGCGTGTGCGTGCTTGAGCGTGCGTGTGTGTGTGCATACATGCGTGTGTGTGTGTGCGTCTGTTTGTGTGTATGCGTGCATGTATATGCGCGTGTGTGCGTACGTGCATGTGTGTGTGTGTCAGTGTGCACGTATGCGTGCGTGCTTGTGTGTGTGTGTTTGTGTGTGAGTGTGTGAGCGCGCGTGTGCACGTGTACGCGTGTGCGCGTGTGTACCTGTGCGCGAGTGCAAGTATGCGCGGGTGCGCGTGTGTGATTGTGTGAGCGTTGCGTGTGTGCGTGCGTGTGGGTTTGTGAGCGCGCGAATGTGTATGTGTGTGAGTGTATTTTTGCGTGAGGATGCGTGCTTGTGCATACGTGCGTGTGCATGTGCGTGCGTGAACGTGCGTGTGTGTACGTGTGTGTGCGTGTGCATGCGTATGTGTATGTGTGTGTGTGTTTGTATGTGAATGCGTGTGTGCGCATGTGCGCATGCGCTTATGCGTGTGTGCGCGAGTGCGAGTGTGTGTGTGCGTGTGTGTGGGTGTGCGCACGAGTGCGCGTATGCTCGAGCACTTTTGACTTATTCTCATAAAATACATTGATTTAACGAACAATTTCGCATACGTCCATTTTTAATTCATGTTTTTCGACCAAGATTTTACGTAGTTATTTTCCTTTTTCGTAGTTTTTAATGGTGAATACAATTGTAGTAGTATATACATCACATAAATTTAGGAGAGAAAATACATGTTCATACTGTTAAATGTGGTGGAGATTTAGTTGCAGGATTCATAGGTCATGTTATTTTGATTCTAATTACGTTTTTAATGAGATGGATGATACCCTAAATAATCCAAATATCAGTGCGTATGACCCGTTCAGGTTGAAAGCCATGAAGGTGTTTTGAATACGAAGAAAGAAAACGCCCCACAGAGGGAAGTCGATATCTTTGAGATCTCGTCAGATTCTTGAAATCTCGCATCACCCTACCCACCCTTTGTAGAGATGGAGGCCCATCAACTCACTGTCGAGTCCGGTCGTGGATTGATCATGCTAATTTTACGTTAATTTTATCTTGTGCTGTCTTTTTTATTCAGTTATCATATCTTAATTTTTGTCAGTAATATTATAAAGTTAATAGAAGAATAGAAGGAATAGAAAAATTCTGCACCGAAGGCACAATCGCCGTAGTAAGAATACTTCTATTTGGCGCTCTCGAAAATGTTTATGGTTTTGTATTCAAAAGATATTTGAATTTGGTTTCATTGTATTTGGCGATTTGTTAGGTGTATGGTGTGAATCGGCTGCTAAACATTTTTGGGATTTTAATTTTCAGGATTTGGGTGCTTTTATATATGATACTGCGTAATCTTTCTGTCTGCATACGGCTTATAAGAAGTCCATTGTAAATAAGATTATTTTTTTGACTGAAGATATCGTGGTAACAAAGTTGTCTAGTACTTAAGTTACTTCTAAAGCTCCTGTAAAATGTGCGTATTATTTGCTATAGTGAAAGGGATGGTTTGAATTTTCCTGTCAATAATAGCTGCATGAATACTCCTTAATGTCGAGTTTATTAAGGAGTATTCATGTCTGTACAGTTTAATTTATTACACTTGTATCAGTTTCGAATATGTATAATCAGCCCCACACTAAATCTCTTTACGTAGCTATCATGTCAATTGTAGCATAACGTATTTAGTCATACCGTTGTGAAATTTTGGTTCACAGTACGATATTGTCTCTAAATACACTTAATTCTACTTATGCGTTGCACCAATTTCCGATTGAGGCGAACGCTCGTCCTTAACCTTTATTATCGATTAACGGTTCAAATGAAAACAAATTAAGATGTAATTCTACGAACTATTAATTAAAATGCTATTACATTTTATGTCTTTGAAATACCACTAAGAACTAAAATGAATTAGTGACAAAAGAAATTAAAATGTCTCATTTATTTACCAGTATGTTAGGTTAATTTTATTTACCAGTGTGTTAGACTAATTTTATCTTCTCATAAGCTTATCTCAGGTCATCGACTTCATCCGGCCACTCTGCTGTTCTTACAATCTATCCATATAGGAGCTGACTTCACACTTCAGGGAAATCTCGCATCACCCTACCCACCCTTTGTAGAGATGGAGGCCCATCAACTCACTGTCGAGTCGTTGATGGGCCTGATGGGTTAACGTTGAATACATAAATAATAACAAGGGTTAGGTTAACAATTAATTGAAAGGCCCTTGCAAAATATTTCTCAAGAAATTTTCCTAAAACTTAATTCTTAGCGTCCGACTCAGTTGTTGAGCCATGATAGGACCGATCAAAATTTCAAGAAATTTATTCGAAAAATTTGCTATTTAAACACATACTATGCCATGCTAAAGAGCAAAAGCAAAATTGTTAAGTATACCAGAATACCATGTACTCATAGGAGGCGTTTTATACCAAATAAACCTATGCCTCCATGGAGAAATGCTTGTTTTAGAAATTAAATTATATTTGTTTAATTCTTGCTGTATGTGAACTATACGTTTTGACTAAAATTACACGATTAATTTTACTTCGAACTTAACTATTTGTTAATTGAGTGTCAACTGGATATAAAAAAAAATAGTTTTACACTTAAATTTTGTGTATTTAAATCATGAACATTTTTTTTCCAACTATGAAATATCGTTTTTCCCACAGCTATGAAACAGCGCTGGATACTAACTGCTACCAACAAAACTTATACGCCGTACGGAACAGGTTAATTCTTTCTATAGACGAATTTTCTGCCAAAAAAGACGGTTCGGACGAAAACCGTAAGTTGCTTTTTAATATTTCTGAATGCAAGTTCAAAAAGTTTGTTTAATGCATCTGACCTAAAAATAAAAAGTTTTCTAAACAAGAATAAATGTTTTTAATTGACCAAAGAATCTCTCGTAGTCCGAAAATAGGCAGAATCGATATCACAAAAACAGTGAAGCTGCAAGAGTCTAAAAAAGAAACAGACTTGAGAGATACGTCAAGCTACAACTGCCGCAAGTACTCCTACGTCAGCTGTTTTATAGGTTCATACTTCTTCGACGTCTTCACCATCAACGTCGGAAAGGCGTAGTACGTATAACATTATGAAAACTGTAAATAAAGGCATTTATCACTGGTATGAAGTATCAGAAAGGGTATGAGCAACGATTGAGTTTTTTATTTTATTTCACACAGGGTCTGATATCGAAGTCATTGATAAATTACGAAAAAAGGGAACTAAAAGTAGAGAAAAGTTATTGAAGGAGAAGATTGTTCCAGAATTATCTGCGTTATACTTTGATAGGAGGAAGAACAAAACTTTGAAAGTTATTAGTAAAGGTGGTAAATGGTACAGGACTCTGAGTGTTGAGGAACATATCTCATTAATTCAAGAGCCGGGGTCTATTTAAAATAATAATTTAACTGAACCACCAATTACGCAAAATATGTCTGACAAGGGAATTCAGTTCATTGTGGAATCTGGTGGCGAGGGTGAAGGCTTCCGTACCACAGCCAAGCTGTTGAACGGACTGTAAATATGACGACTAAAGTTTCCACTTCTCAATGTAAAAAAAGTGCAATATCGACTAAGTGCAATAAAAGTTGAATTAAAATCACGAAAGTTAATACCTAAATTGGAAACAAAAAGGGATTACCAAGCATATTAACATACATTTTTTTTCAACATTGATATAAGAATTTGATCCATATTTGATTAAAGTGGATTTGTAATTATCTAAATAATATATTGTGAATAATTTACTACCCCTTAACCATTCAGTTATGTTCAATATACGAGTATTTTCCATAACTTCAATATTTTTTCCATTAAATTTAAATTTTTGAGATCAGTGCTGAGGCAGAAGACATAAAACGCAAACGTGAAAATACATTTATTTTTACTTTTATGTAAGGCACCAATCCTCCTCTATTAAAACTCCAAATCTCACAAAATGTTTTTTATAATTACATCCGTGCTCCACCCTAACATTCACTTATTAAAAAACGAAGTGACAATATGATAGTTATTCAAAATAATGATCAAAATATTAATAATATAATATCTGAATAATGTTTTTCAGATTGTATATGCTAAAAGCGTTACGTATATTCAAGTGCACACAAAATTTGTAAGGGAATAATTTGGAAGCTTTAAAACAAAATTTGTAAGTGCGATGTGCAACCAAGGACGAAATTAATATTAATACAGATGATTCGATGTATCAAATTTAATAGAACATCCCCAACTCTTTCTTAAATTTGATATTATAACAAAAGAAAATATTTTTCGCAGAAACACCCTTCAAATGTGCTCAGTTTGATGCACGCGTTCACCTATGTGAATCATGAGCTTTTTTAAACCTATATCGATTTACCTTCTTAACTTAATATCATAATTCGCAGCTTCTAATCTAGAATAAAAAAACACTCTTGTAGTATCGACTACTGGCTCATTTCCAATTTATATTTAATATCGCTGAAATCACAAGACGCTGAATGGTATAGCTGAGACATAGCTTGTATATATCTGGAGAGATTTTTACATCAACTTCAACATAACTTTAATAATATCCAACGTTTCTCACAGTAAATGTTGAAATATTTATTTAATAAATAGAAACTTGCATTTATATCGAAAAATTCATAGGATATTTACTTAATCCTGGAATTATATTTTTAAATATTTATAGATTTATAACTTAATAGCATCATAAAGTTTTTAACACTAAGTTGTAAAAAAAATTAAGGAAATGAAGTTGTTAGCTAGATGAATTACGAAAAATATGAAGCTTATTACGTGTGTTTCGTATAGAACAAATAAACTTCATAAGCTATCGCAAGACACAGAATAAAATTACGAAAATTAAATTATAAAGGTAAATTATGATACAATATATTAAACATTTGAAACTCGAAACGATAAATTAGCATGCTTAACATTTATGTTATATAGTATTGAGAACATAACAAGAGAGAAGTACATAACAAGAGAGAAGTGGAAACAATCGAAGACGTGTCCGACGACTGATGGTATGTCGAAATACTCGGCCCTGTCGGAATCGCCAGATTACTCCCGTATATCTTTTTCATGCTGAAGCTATATATATATATATATATATATATATATATATATATAGATATATATATATATATATATATATATATATATATATATATAATTAGAGTAAAAACTACGAACATGCCAAATAAACAGAAAAACGCCAACAAATTTAAAGGTTCCCTTTAAATTTTCAGGCAAGGAGAACGAAAAATTTAATTACGTTTGCGTAACCTTTTCGAAATGGAAATGAGGATAACAAATCTCGTTAGGATTTCTCCCGTAGTGACCTGCAGGTATCATGAATACAGATCTCGAAACAGACAATCCTATTATCCTGCATTGAATTAAGGAAAGTGGAACGAAGATTAATTAAATGAGAAATAACTGCTCTGTTTTAAAATTTACATTTAAAATTATCAAATCTCGTAGACGAATCAAATATCTTTTTGCTATATTTTAACTGTATTATGCTATATGGCGTAATTTGTCTAATTTAACTAACTTATTAAAGATTAAATAATAAAATCGTTTCGGTCTCAAGATTAATTTGGAGATTATAGTCTTTGCGTAATATGAAATAGAGTTATCGTTGATATTTTATTCATATTCTACCCTAATTTTAAACATATAGCTTCAAATACATAATTTAACAATAGCCCAATAGGTAGCTTTTCGCTTTCCATATTTCAAAGAAAAAGGAATCTTTTCAAGGTCACCCACGTGTCCGTCTGTCCGTTTTTCACAACTCTCTTTCTCAGAAACTGCTTGAGGTAAATGCTTAAAATGTGGTAAAGCAATATAACATATTGATCTGTACATATTTTATTAGTTAACATAGAAAAATATTTAAGCGAAAATTTAAAATTAGGGCGGGAGGAATATAAATGTCAAGTTTATTATATAGTATTGTGTATTGCTGAGAAAGCGTACTAGAGGTGTCTCAAAAATATTTTCAACGATTTCAAGTTACGATACAGATGACATAGTTACGATACAGATACATATAAGAGTCACATTTTCAGAGATATAATGAAATAAAAACCTTTACGAATAGAACTCGTACTTCGATTTTTCTACGCATACTTAGCATGTGTAAACACTTGAGGACATATGGTATTTTCTATTAAACTCTTTAAGGAAATTCCGGGTTTTTGACACATAGACGACCATTGCGAAATCATAAGGGTTCTTACTTTGGCTACGTAACCTTATAATATGCAACAAACATATGTGCCCTCAGTTCCAAATTCATTGAACCTACAAATATGAAAAAAGAAGTTTTTGGAAACCCAATGAAAGGTTGAAGAAAAACTTTTGTGACGGCTTATGACAAATAAATTAATTCCCCTCAACAAGGTATTGAACTCTCAATATCTGTTTTTTTTAAGTTGGCTGGTTTTTTAAATATGCACTAAAACAAAAAATTCAGAGGTTAGTGTGCACATTTCATAATTTTGGAAAATTTTGCATCAGTTATGTGTATGGGATTGAGTAAAATAATTTTTGAAAGGTGATCGTTCTTATCGAAAATATTTTTATTTAATTTTTTTTTAATCTGTCTGTTTAGTTTGTTGGTTTATTGTTTTAAATGTAACAAAAAGAATTGGACCGATCTGTATGAAAATCTGGGATTTGAGTTTCAAACTGAATTTGGATTACCATCAGCCATTTACTTTTTAATGGACTTGAAATTTAATTATATAACACTCATGTAAGAACCAATTTTACAAGTTTGAGAACTGCTGAATAAAACTGAGGAAAGGTTTACATTAAATTGCTTTAGAATTCGGGCTTGAATAAAAGTCATTTTTCATCAAGAGTGCTTTTTAGATACAAACATAAACACTGGGAAACATTCCGCTACATTAATCAAAAATTAATGCAGATGGGGCCAGACTTAGAAGCTAACAATAGTACAAATAAGATGAATTCATTTAATCACAGATTGTCTTGGAATACGTCAAAAGTTGAAATCATACAAAATAGCTCTAAATCTTTTACCCATACCAATATTCCATACACGATTAATAATTTTTACCGTTCCACTTTCGTTGATTAAGGTGAACTGAAATAACAGTAAAGCAAATACCTCAAGTATTTGCGTTTCGTAGCATGACCTTGGATTTAATTTTTTGTTTAGCGTTAACTGACTTAAAAACAATTTCGTTGGCTGAAATCGGCGAGCATCTAATTGTCCTCATATTTTTTTAAAATTCAGCTCATAAACTAATGTGATTTGAATACTTATTTTTTTATAATTTATTAGCAATTTCAATAAAAACTTTTTATGCATAATTAAATAAAATATATCCACATTAAATACACGAATTATGCAGGGAGTAAAAAAAATTTACGTCATCAACTATAATATTTTTTTCATTCCTCATACAAAAAAAATAATACATTACAAGAATTCTCATTATTTTTCAATGGTTAAATTATATCCGCTATGTGGAAAGGACGTAGTTATTAATAAAATGTATATTTTTTACCATAATTATGCTGCTGATTCTTTTTTATACTTAATACACACTACTAAAAATTGCATCAAATTATGACGAGTGTTAAATATATACATTATTAAATATAGACATAAACTCTTGGTCTATCGTTTTAGATTTTACAGCTTTATAATTCGGTATCTTTGGAAAAAATATACTTTTTCCGTACTGTTATGACGGAAATTTATATAAGTTGTTTTCCAGTTTTAGAGATTAGCCAAAAAAATCCGAAAAAAAATAGATGAATACAAGGTACGTTACCAAATTGTTACTTCTCAATTAGTGAATAAAATTGGACAATTCTTTTGACAGGATTGGCCCAAAGAAGTTTTTAATTCGCAAGCTCTACCTTAACTTTAACTAATTCATTACCAGTCGTGAAATATACAATTTCATTTCAACAAAATGTTAAGTTGGTAATAAAAGAAATGTTAACGCTGTATATATATATATATATATATATATATATATATATATATATAAATTCCGTTAAATTGAAATAAATAAACTTGTGTTTCATTTATAAATACAATAGGTTAATAAAATTGATCACCCTGGTGTGTAGGGTTGACAGGGCATTCGGACTTTGATAGTTCGGCGCATCGCGGGAACTCCGATTCGATTACTGGCAGCTCATCAAACGGGGCTAGACTGGTATTTTCGTTGGCCATTTCTCATAGCAATAAATCTTCCATATGTACCAATTATATATTTTAAATTATGAAAATAAATATACAAGCAATTAAACTTACGATTTTTTTATTATTATTAACTCTCGGTTAATTTAAACTATAAAATTGTTAATACTTAATTTAATCGAGTTAATAAAATTTTAAACATGTGCATAAATTATTTAACCAAAAACATAAAGAATCTTGAAAATAGCGAGTTCTAGCAGAGTCGCGTAAATAACTAGATGCAATGTACACAAAGAGAATTATTGTTTTATGGACAAGCAAAAGTAATAAAATAATAACGGCGAGCTGGATGTGATGGGTATGGACTGACGAGTGCCGTAGTTTAAGACTCTTGTGTGGATCTTGTAACAGACTATCATTTTTAGCATTGGTTGCTATAAAATCTTGATACTAACTAATAAGATGATGACGAATCTATGGCTGAGGGTAAATTCAAATTTGATCAAGAATTGTCCAAATCTATTTCTACCATACACCACCCAGGTTAGGGTTGACTAATAAAGTAATTGTTAACTAACCTATATATAATTCCGTAATATAAAACATTCGTGTGGATTTCTGTAGCAAAACAGTAAAAATTTAAGACTTAATGGTTATGTAAATATAACCTGTATTCGAGTCGAATAAATCAATTTCTTGCCTTGGTGTGTTATTACATTCAGATAAAACTTTTGCGGTAAGATATTATTTAATTTTAAAAAATAGTACTAATACTATAAAGATTAGAACAATCTGTAGTCGATGCCTCTCTTTGAAATCAAAATATTATTAAATATTAAATGAAGCGTGGTAAGTAGGTGACACCCCAAAACATTAATTAATCAGCTAATAGATGTTTTAACCGAGTTCGTGATTTAATTTTAGCTCCTAATTTTTACTCTATGTAGGTTACGTTATTATGCAATTTTGTATAAGTTTCCTATTTTTTACCTTAATCGTATTGTGATATATATTGACTCGAGATATCACAAGATGAGGTCATCGGGCTCCGTTTCATTTTTAAGGATATTTATGAATTCAAACAGAGGCATTTACAAAAGACATTTATAAATTAATTAAATCTGCATGAAAGTTTCAATATTTTTTATTACATTTTTATTTTTATTAAATATATTAGTTTATGTTGGGAAATAATATCTTAGCACAATCAGTATAAGTACGCTAAAGTTTGGTATCATATTAATATTTCATGAATAACAAAAAAAATATTAAATTTTAAAACCATCTATAATATATATATATATTTATAAAAAAAAACACATTAATGAAAACGTACCTACTGATGACAAAAAATCAAAAGATAATTAATTGCATTAATAGACATGAAAACTGTGTCAGTTTTAAAGAAAATCTTTATAGATAAGTTTCATCATAATTTGAACTATTCTCTTGTTGGAAATAATCTTAAGTTTCATTATACATACATCGAAAAATAATTAACATACACATACGAAAATATTTTTTACATCACGACGATAATTATATCATATTCGGAAATAATTATGTACACTTTATTATTAAATATAGTAAGATATTCTCAACTCAACAAAGACTTTAAATTTATTCAAAATTAGGAAAATTTTAAAAACCAATTGGTAATATTGAATTGAAAAATCCAATTGGTGGGGTTTAGTAAAAATGTTTGATGGGGCACAAAGTAGATCCAATTTTGAATGAGTAATATTTATCAGGCTTGTTATAAATTATCACATGTTGTTGAAATTATGAATGCTATTTTTTCTATGTAGGTAAGCATACAAATATTGAGTTTTAACATTCAGAAGAATTTCAGTTCATAATATTTTAGCTTGTCATTCACATTACGATGTCGTTTTTATGCATCTTGGCATTAATAAATATACTTTTAAGCCAGGTCAGACTATTCGTGTTTAATAATCTAGCCCTATTGAAAATTTTATCGATTTATATATTAAATATAGGTATATTGTGACTGCGTCTTCTCTAATCGGGTTCATTATATTCTTTAATCCGATTTTAGGAGTTTTAATATTTTTTCAACATATCTCTGCATCAAAATAAATAGGAAAATCAATCATATTTTATTTTAAGTACTCCATAAACTTCCTTGTTATCCATGTGTCGTTTCTATTTATCGTGAACCTAACCCATATTAGTGCAAATTGTTTACTCTGTGACAAATTCCAAGATTTAAAACAAAAACCACGACTAAACGAATAAAGTGCAAAAATTACGATTTTGGTAAGAAAAAGCTCTAAGAAGTTATTCATATGTCTTCTTTTTTACATTATTTAGGAATAATATTTGTTTTCAATTTATTATGAAAATTATTTTCCCCATATTTAAAGGATATTATGTTTAAATTAACTTTCCAAAGTACTTAATAACAGTTCAATCTATAAGATATCAATCTCTTTATTGGATAAAGTTAATAATCCTAAAACCAGTAACTATCTTGATAACAGGTTAAATGAAGTACTTCAACACCTGAAGATGTTGTAATATAACGAAACCTAGGTCGTGGTAAAGAACTTAAAGAAAGTGGAAATAATACTACATCATTTAGTTTCATTTAATTGCGAATTATGAAGTTCTATAAAATTAACGCCAAATATATGCAATATTCGAAGTATTTCAATATATGCTTATAGAACTCATTTAGATATAATCACACCATATTCTAATTCTATAAAAAGAAAATATGAATTTATTGTGAACGATGCGTACATTTTTATTTAATTTACATATTTTAAAGTATTTCAAGTTTACGAATATATTTAAACTAAACCTCAAATTTATTTTCAGTTGCTTCAGCCTTTCAACCGCTTGTTTAAATCATTTACTCCATAGTACCTTTGGAATGAACGCAGTCATCTAGTCTCCATATGGAGCTACTTGTGTTATCTTTATGTTGGACAAAATATTAAAACATTCAGTAGATGTCTGTATTACAAAATGCATGTGTATCATCCTTATTTATTCACCTCATATTTTATAATGGACATTGTCGGATATATTTCCCTCCAACTTTGATGGAAATTGCTTCTGAATATGAATTTGTTTTTACTTTTAAATCCTTATGTTGATAGCCTCTCGATCTTGAGTTCATTAGCGCTTTATGCTGTTGTCTGCTACTTGAGACAACAATTTCAGAATTTATTTCATCTGCCTAGAGTTCGCACAGATCTCTTGCAACGTTCCTCTGTCTTTTGTGCATTTACATTACTCAACGCAGTATTTCAATATGCTGTGTAAATATTTGTTCTGCTTCATTGACTGCTTAAGAAACGAGATTATGGAGCTGGTTGGTAGTTCACGACTGATCACTATATTATGTTTTATTCAATTTCTCTTGCTTCTTTTTTTTCAATTCCTATTTATATATTATCTATCTTATTCTATATTGTAATTACATTTATTTTCTTAAGTTATTATTGTTTTGTAATCATTTGTTCTCATTTTCTACATACTCAGCGCTTTGTGTAAATTTGTAAGGGGAGTATGAAGTTTTATTGAATCGCAAAGTAGCCTATGTTTTGTCCTGACCAGCCAACCATTACCGTTCAGGTTACGTTGATCTGTTGCGCCATTGCGATGTGAAAGAAAGATAAACAATCACACTTTTGAATTTGTAACATAGGCTGAGATTGTAATATTAGTTAGGTGTCGGGTTGGCAAATGGTATATTTCAAGACTGTTCAACTTTTTCAACAGTCGAGGCAAGCGGACAATTCAAACATTTTCGGCCGACCCCTAACGATTCCTATTTTATTTACTTTAAGGACTTGTTCGATAAAACGTTAAATATTATGAAATATATTTAATTATTGGGGATAATTAGGTAATATAATATAAAAACAAAGAGCATCTAAGGCCAAGTAAAGAAACAAAACTGAACGTAACAAATTGAGATAAAGACCAAATCTAAATAAAATCTAAAGTAGGCCATTGATACGATCAATGTGATTTCTGACATTGTTCCTGTTGTAATAATTTTCTTATGTTAGGCGTCAAATCCGATGATGACACTAACAAGTCACAAATACGTTGCTCAGTTAGTGATGTGCGGTATTTATTTTTTTATATAATAAAAGTTTGAAACAACGTTTTCACAAACATATGTCGATCTGAAAGTACTTAGGAACTGTAACGCCAGGTCAGTTGCAAGAAAATCTTGTTTTTGTACCAATTTAGAGAAATCTGCCAAATCTTCAGAAGAATTGTGTGGTCTCGAAGATACTTTTTCTGAAACTAATGGAAAAGATTTATAAAAAAATTCATATTTTCTTTTTTAAAATCAAAGTCCTGAAATCTGCCCTCAAACGACAGTTATAAGCATGTTATTTTAGATTCGTATTAAGAATTTACTGTAGTGATATTGAGCTTCTATTTCAAATGTTTTTGTGTGAGGAAAAGGTCAAGATTTTCTGTAGCTAAATTAATTGGAAATAGATTTAATTTGCTTTGAATCCGCTTATCAAATTAAACATAGTTGAAAGTGTATAATCGTTTCCATGTAATTTGAGATTCAAAATATTGAGGTATCCGTGACGTCAACAGAAAATTCAAGATCACTGAAGCAGAATGTATTCTTGAGTAAATCAGTTTCCAATGCCTCTTTTTCCTCTGAAAATTCCAATACTTGTTCGCCCAAGTTGAAGAAAGGATTCAACATGTTGCCCCTTGAAAGCAATCGCACAGCGTAGTACAGTTGTATATTCACTGATTTCTTCTTCAAATAAAACTTTGAATGGAAACTTCTCTCTCTCTCTTTTATTATATTTAAAATCAAACTTCATTTAAAATGGTTTTTTATTTAAAATCCCATACCCTTATACATACCTTACAATATTAGTTTTTTCTCCATTAACTTTATAAAAATGTGAATTATGTATACAAAGTGTATGGGTTTAATCTGTTTTAGAAATGGATTTGTCAATATATATTTTAAAGCTTCATTTATAGTAAACCATACAATTTTTTTTATATTTTAAGTACCGTTAAGTCGGTTCTAGTAATGAGAACTGGATGAACTTTATCTTAAGCCGTGATGATCATATACGGGCGCGAAACGATCTTGCATACGATTCGAATTCTATTAGTTCTATTTTTATTTAACAATAATATATTAACTTCATTTTATTATTATACGGTATTCATTACAGCTTATATTGGATTACTAACGATAATTTAACTTTTGTGACGATCACAGTCCGTAATTTTGTTATCGACACCAAAAACTATCTCATGTTACGTCAACTTTACTTCAAGAGGTCAACAAGCTTGATATGTTTTCCCCGAGAATCACGTTTTTATAATCGGTTTTCACAACTAAAGTACGTTTTCTTTCCATATTTTTTAAACATTTCCAGCTCTCTGGAATAGATTTTTTTTCATTCTTCTGAAAAAAACATCTATTCCATTGAATTGAAATTGAATTCTGTGGCCGTATTAATCAATTAACATACATTTAAGAAACCGGTCTAAGAATTATTACATTTATATATTTTATACACTCATCTTATTGAGCTCATTTTAAGAACATTTGTTCAAAGTATTAGATCAATAATTTAATAGTTTAATAATTACACGTTTTAAAAATTAATTTTTCCCTAATGGAATATGGCTGATATAAACTTAAAAGAAAGAGATAAATGAAAGTTTATATTCATATGTACTATAGTCACCTGAACCACCTTACAATGTCCGCATATTGCATCAAAAAACTACAGTTTTATTAAAACACATAACTAAAATTTTTTCCAACGAATTTTAATCATTTTTAATAAAATACAGACGTTTTGCTCAGCGGCACGTGACAAAAGTAAATTAAAAATGACGAATTAAAAATCAACTAGGATAAAAAAATCTAAATTATCTCTTTTCACTCCATATAGGATGATGAACCTACCATAAGTTGATATACACAGAAAACCTAGTAAATCATCTATGTATGTACTACAAGTTATAAGAAAGAACTTTAGACTACGCAGATGTACTTTCAGAGAAAAATTCATGGAGGAATGTTATTATACGCATAGTCAAAACAGAAACATCGTTTCCTAAAACTTAAAATGATTCGTAACCGACAACAGTATTTATAAAATTTTGGCAAATATCAAAAAGCGCCGTAAATTATGTGAACACATGCCATTACGAAAATTTATTTTCCGCTCTGTGCGAGATAAACATATTAATGTTTTCAGTTTGCTGCGATACTGCAGACAGCCGTGACAGCAATTGGCCGACAGCCAATGAAGCAAGTTATATGCCTTGACAGGGAACACGCCTTGAAAATATTATGTGTATGTGTGTGCGTTTATAGTTTCTACGTAATATTGAGGTAAAATTCTGCCAACTCTGATTTGAAATGAGTTTTGTTCTGTGGTTTCATAAATAGGGAACTTATAAACAGGGAGGCGCTATTCAATAATTATTAATTTTAATTTGTCTTTAATTATTATACAAATATTTTAGAGCGCTTACTGGTTTTTACTTTTTTTTGTAAAATTTTACGCTTCAACGTTACATGGTTTCTTATATAATTGGCTGACAGAAGTACAAATGGTACCCGAGTGATCTTCTAAGGGTTTAATTTTCCCTTTTGGAATACAACACCCCAAAAAGTTAAAATAATTTACATTTCAGTATTTATACAGTATCGAGCTTTGCTATATCATAACGGATATTTAGTGACGAGATTATTTCCGTTTGTAAATCCATCTATGTACAAATATATCATGACTGGTGCTCTTATGGTTATATATTTACTATCTTTTAATACTATACTTACGTAAATACATATTCTTTTGTTAACTTTCAGTTGTCATATATTTATAAGAAAATTATCAAATTCGATTTGATGTCGTATCGCTTGATCAGCGTCAATGCTTTTTTCTCAATAATGCTTATGTAGTTATTAGTATTAAGATAAACTAAATATTCTCTTCCTTTTAGTTTTTGGAATAAGTTTCAGTGTATTTATATTGTTGTCCATTGTTTCCTATCAATGTGTGTAATTAAATCATTTTTTTGTTTCCTTATTTTTTTTCTACAATTGCCATGTAAATCTTTGTGAGTAGTAATTAAAGAAGTGAAGGCACTTATCGTTGTATACCATCTCTAGTTTTTATGTCAAACAGTTTGTAAGGAAAGGGCTGTGGTTTACATGTTCAAAAATATCAGTAGAAATATTATACATAAAATTCTCAAAAATTAATTGTGGTTTCAACATCTTATTTTTCTTTTGATCGATTTGACAAGATATATAAAATAAAAAAAATTACTTGATTATTTTATTTTCCCGTTGTATAATTTCTAATTAAATATTTTTGAGTACTAATGGGAATTAAAATAAATAGTAACTTGATAATTACAAAGTAAACTTATTTTTGAAAATTTCGATACTTTTCTTAATTATCATAAATAAATAAATTTACAATTAAATGAAACTACGTGATGTAGTATTATTTCCACTTTATTTAAATTTTTTAACACGACATAGGTTTCATTGTATTACAACATTTTCAGGTGGGCAATTAGCAAACAATTTTTTTTTCAATAAATTATGTAAGGTTCTCACTATATAAGTGTATCGGGTACATAGCCTGCACTTTTTTGTAGAATTACTGTTTCCTGATTACAAGAATAATAATTAATGAGCGGATATCCTGAACGCTATAACAACTTTATTTGAAACAAATATAAATGAGATAGAAAGTTAAGAAAGTTCAATCCTCATTATTTTCGTAAAATGGAGATAATTGAAGTTTACGAAAATCGGGTGCCGGTGCAGATATACAAACCAAAGCGATTTGGTAATTACTTTGCACAAAATATACTGCAGCTCTGCTGTTGCTTACGAAAATGTTTGTCGTTGATTTCAACAGCACAAATTTCAATTGTTATAAAAAAAACAAGATTCAAATATACTCATAAATTGAATTGCTTGATAATAAAATTGTTCTCATAATTTAAGAAAAGGATAATATTAAATTTCAATAACACATTTTTAGCAGTAAAAATATTAGTATGAAATCAGATGTGTATTATTGAAAGTGTAAAGAATCGAACGAGTGACAGGACAGAACCCAAATACATAATGTTATATGATGTTATAATTTTATGATATAATGTTATAATTTTAT
Organism: Druceiella hillmani; assembly: GCA_039881145.1. Classification (NCBI taxonomy): domain Eukaryota; kingdom Metazoa; phylum Arthropoda; class Insecta; order Lepidoptera; family Hepialidae; genus Druceiella; species Druceiella hillmani. The sequence goes on along the minus strand of JAYKKI010000005.1, from coordinate 56,296,464 downwards.
AGTGTTTGTGCAAAGGTGTTTAATTTATATTGATTAATATTTTTGGATTAAATAGTAAAGCAGATTTAATTAGCAAAATGTATCCACTGCTTCTAGTGCTTAAATAAAGGAATATTTACTTTGGAAAATAAGCAAATGTAAAAAACAAAAATATCAATTCCTATAATTTTTTTTCATAATTTACCGAAGTTAGATTTAAATTTTATTATTGAAATAATCTATTGTACGAAATTTAGGAATTCCGATTCTGGATCTAAAATATTGGCATTGTCAAAAATATTTTAGAAATTTAATCATGCTATTTTGGATCGTTGGCGCCACAATACCATTCAAACTGCCTTTTTATTCTTTATCATAATGGCAGCACACCCGACTTTTTTTTGTGAAAATGTAATTCGTTATATTGATATAATTTGGATTAATAGCTAACTAATATTACAAATAGACTCTCACTAGTAACAAAGTGTCTTTACCAATAAACAAAGCATCTTAGAAGCGTACCAACTCTTCGTATACTTATAAACTCTCAAGGGAGAATGTTCATATATATAATGCCAATTATTTGGTATTTAAAGTGGTCTCGGCATCAACCAAATCTCGTAACCCTTCCATTATATTGGATATAAAATGGAAGTATGTAAATGATCATTGTGATTCCAATACATTATGTCAAAATTTACAATAATATAATTTATCTGGAAGTGTCTCATCATTTTATACGCATTTAAAAATATAAATGACAGAAGTAAAAATGTAAGATATAAACAAATAGACATTGAAAAATATCCATGTATGCTTTTTATTATAATAAAATTGAAATATTCAAATTAATTAAAGTAGGTAAAACAGTGCATAAATTTAATATTGAATAATATTACATGTTATTTTGGTAATACTTATAAACCCGCCACTTTTTACTACGGATTTCTTAAATGTTATAGAAGCTTCTGGAATATTTCTTACAGGGTATATAAAAAATGGTGCATTCAAACTTCTATTTAGTTTGCAATTTAGTAATCGGTGAGTTGAAGAATAAATTAAAAATGGAAGTTTATCGCAATAAACTCAGAAGACTCTTCCTTCAAGAATATCGCTTAGGACGACAAATCAGCATAGTATCACGCAATATATACACAACACAGCCAAGCACTGGTTCCAAAGCTTTAAAGAAGGGAATTTTTACTTGTCCGATAAACATTATCCAAAGCAATCTCTTACAATTGATTTAAAAAAATTTAAGAGTTTTTTGAAACAGATTCCAGATTAAGTTCGCATTGTTTTGCAGAGCTATTTTTATGCTCTTATACGGCAATGGAAACTTAACTTCATGCTGTGAGAAAGAAATGGGAATATTATATATAACTTTGGCTATGACATGAGCTAACACCTTTTTAACTTCAAAGGAGAGCTAATGTATGCTTGGAGCTACTAAGTTACCATCGTATCAACGAGAAGCTAAAGTATCTGGTTACAGGAGATGAAAAGTGGTTGACTTATGTTAATTTTTAGCGTAAACACCATTGACTAGGAGCTATAGAAAAAGGTGTAACTAAACCAAAATATAATATTAAACAAAAGATACTTCCCGTGAGGTATAAATGGAGTTATTTATAGGAAACTCTTTCAAGCTAACGGAGTACAATTACAGATAAGATTTATTGTGAACAGTGTAACAAAGTCACCGCTAAATTTCACTGAAATCAAGGCAAAGTTTATTTTTATATGACAATGCTCGACCCCACGTAGCAAAAGTAACGCGTGAAAAACTACTTTCACTTGGATAGAGTATGCTACTTCACCCATCGTACTATCCAGATCTTTCGCCCTATTATTATCATCTATTTCATTCTTTGTCTAATAATTTACGTGATAGAAAATTTAAATAAAAATCGCAACAAACTCGAAATTCACGGGTTTTTCAGACAAAAGCCCAAAGATTTCTACGAGGACGGAACTTTAGCTATGCCTACACCTTGGCGATAAGTGTTCAGATATCGACGGTGCGTATAATTAACGATTTATTCATAATTATGGTTTATAAATTACTAACTTAATACTAATATTTTAAGCTTTAAAATATTTTAGACGTGTGAAACATTTTATGGAACTTTATAAACAAATCTACACCGTAAATGTTTTAACTACTTCAGTGCCAGGTATGTGCACAAAAATTACGTATATATTGGATCACAATTTAATGTCACACTTACACTTAACCGCAGATTTAAATTTTATTTTGTAAGTTCTAAAAAGCATATATGAGTTTAAAACCATCGTTTCTCTTCTAATTTTACAGTTTAATTTTCGTGTGTAATCATTTAATATACGCTTGTTGAGATGCGATATTTATTAATATCAAAATAATTTGATTTCACGCCAATAGACTTATTTCTTTGCGTCTACATAAAAGACATCGTCTTCAAGACTTAGCCCCACGACGTTTCACAAATTGAAAACGAAACGATTTTTCTGAGAGTTAACAAATTGACCAGTAAACGAACACACGAGTTTAATACTGCAATGTAAAAGTTTTAATAAAAAATGAGTACAATCGTAATTAAATAAAAAATACATGAAATAAATAAAACAATACGTACGTCAATATCTATAAATATGTTTAAAAGTTACGTTGATCCTATATTCATCTGACTTTGATCTAAGCTAGTATCAAAATATCTACATTAATTTATTTTCAAATTTTATTGTTTACTTATGTTTAGTATTCGATAGTCGTGAATTTATTCTCATTTAACCCTCTATTAAATTGTGATGCAAAAATAAATTAAATAACAAACATATCACGGTACGGTAAGCTTGAGTTTCATGTTCAGCTTGATCCATTTTGGGTAAATAGTTTAAATGAAACACTGCTGAAAATTGGTACTGGCACGATTAAAAATTTTCATATGCTTCCTGAACTTTTTTGATATATTTTTCGATGAAATTAACTAGGTTTTAGTATTGTTGAAAGAAATTGTGTAGTGTACCTGTACAACAAATTAGCAACTTTGTAATTTCGTTCTATGTATATGTACATATATCAGAGCGCAGTAACTAGGTCACTTTTAAATATTGTGCCATTACTTTTTTGCGTTTAGTCAATTCAAAGAGAAAATAATTTCTGAGGTACCCTCCTATGATAGATTCCTCCGCCTCCCCATCTATCGGGATATCGGTGAAGAGATCTTCTAAAATTTCATTGAAAATATCATGTGATACTTTTAATTTCATTCATTATTAAATTCTCTTTTTTAGTAGTTCCTTTCAAAAATTTTACTAAAATTATAATAATTTACCTTAACAAATCACTCTAGTTGAAATTGTTTTGAATTTTTTTTGCATAAAAATATATAATAGACAAATTTATGACATGAAAAATAAAATCTCTTTAAAATACGCAAAAGTTATCAACATCTGTGTAGTTTTGCGACAAAAAGTTACGCAACAAAAGTTTTGTGACCAAAGTTATGCGACAAAAGTTATCGAACATCACTATACGGGAACTGCAATAAATTTACCCGCAAACAAACGATATGATTTAAAATACGGTATTTGATAATAAAGTGGTTTATGTAATAAGTCTATGATAGTAACATGAACCTTTTCAAGCCATGTTTCCCACACTCATAACGTTTTTCTTCGTAATTCATGAACATTATATATTTACTTATACAATAAATTATTGCATTGGCTTCGCAGAAACTTTCCTTAAAGAAAAAGGTATCCTGATTTATTGGTAGAACTTTTGAGTAAAGCTAAAGCTAGAATCTCGGGCCTATTGAGTTTCATTTAGGTCATGCCACTAATAAATATGCTAATTAATTAAAGTATCCGGGGTAAATATTCCCAATGTTTATTTCAGGCTAACAGGCAGCAGGAAAACATAGTAAATAGGTTTTTACCTATGTCCAAATAATTTCTGGTGTGCTGTAATGTTCTCTACTAGGACCTTTTTTATTTCTTTTGTTTGTTATCAACATTAACTTTTTACTAAAATAGTAATTTTCTAATGCATGCTGATGATCTATAATCATTTATTCCGTCGAAGAATACCCACGACTTCTTTAATATGTGCACCGATCTAAACGGATTACACACTTACTCTGAAGAGAAAAAATTACATTTAAGTGACTCCAAATGCAAATGAATCCCTCAAACAAAGAAAAAAGAAGTAACTTTTGGATATGAATAGAATAAATTCCGGGACAAATTTGTCCTCCGGCATGACTTTGCTGTTGTATCGATAACAAATTGCATTTTAGCTTGCACATTGAACATATTATATTTAAATGTTACGTAATTAGTAGATTAAAAAATGATTAAAGTTTTTAAAAATCTTGAAATATTCTACAACGCCTTTGTAAGATTGCAACTTGAACACACCACTTATTCCAACAATATTGTGGGCGTATGTAATATACATTTAAGAATTCTTCAGTGTTGAATTGGTGGCATTTTGTAAATTATATAACTATAATTAATATAACTATAATTATAAAACTATAATTAAATAACATTTTGTAAATAGTAATTAACAAATATAAACGTGATACCCTCGATCATGGATGTTCATTATTAGAATTGACAGTATTGTTTTTTTTTCCTATGTCATGTAGATAACGTATAAAGAAATATCAGTGTTAGAGCAGCAATACAACGACCACTTTTGTGATCTTGATCAGATATTTTATAAATATATTTCCCTTTCTTTACTTTTTGTGGATGTATTACAACAGGATCTTATGTCTTGTTTAAAGTCAAAATCAATTGGTTTTCAGTTGTAATGAATCCATTTCCATTCCCATTTCCCTTGTAAAAAATCAATAGCCACCTTTATTTGTTTACAGTATCTTATAAGCGGTAACTGTTAGCAAAAATATAAAGTTTAAATTATGAATTATTCTCACTCTCGTTAATGAAAAAAATTATAGGTGAAAGAAAAATGAAAACAAAAGAAAAAAGGGTTAAATCATATTTCGTAAAAATAAGGTTTTTTAAAACAGTTCTCAAACTATACTAAAGAAATACCTCGAACATATTATTTTCTTACCTTTTTTCCTTGTATTTTAGAAACCAAAGATTATTCGGAAAATCTTATGTTTACTAGCTAGCTAACCCCTTGTTTTGTTACTTTTTATTTTACAATTTACCATGTGCTTTGAAAAAAAATTAAACTTTTATTTATCTATGAGTAAACATAAAAAACCATATACATGTGTCGCATTAGATTGAGTACTCTTAAATGTTTCTTATAAATATAATAAACCACGATCAAATTTCCATATTTTTTTTGTGCGAGACCTTGAAATTACAGAGAATAATTAATATATGAAAGTAGCTTTTGCATAAATAATTAATCATACTAATATTTTAAATTTTGTTTACACGGCTTCCTTTTACTCTTTGGTTTAAGAAAACATTATTTTCGACACTCATACTATTCTATAAATTATTATTAACTCTCTGTTTTATTCATATTTGAAAGGCGCATATTTGAAAAGGTTCTATTTAAAGCGAAAGAAGATGAATTAGAATTGATATCTTATTATATTATATATTTATATCTTATTGTCACCTAGTAGCAAAAGTCTAAAATCATTAGATTAATTATAGTAGCTTAGGAGTATTTCGTAAATATACTTTATATTTATCAGAAAAGAAGCCACAAACGGATAAATAACAATTATGCATGTCGGCATACGAAAACCGTCGTTCGTTGATACTAAAATATCATATTATGATAGGTCGCATTGCACAAATTGGTCTGCAACTGGTTTTTATGGCTTCAGAATTGCGTTTAACATTATTTTAATCAACTCTTTTTAACATTATTATTGAAGAGTGTATTCGTTATTGCGAATGGGATACGACATAAATAACAGAAAGAATACAATCAAGAATGTCATCAAGAACAAACTCCCAAAAATATAATGTCAATACTGAATAAAACATGTATTCCAATATTTATTTCCGTTTATTTAACTTAAATATAAACTGTGATTATAAAAATTATTGCAAGTCTTTTGTTTAATTTCTCATATTGGGATTCTCACATCAAATATTTAATAGTTTTTTTTTAGTAAACGGACCAGAGTCATGCGAGTTATTCGACATTTTAAAAGTCCACAAGTAAGGCACTAACTTTGACGTACTCTGTTTTATTGATAGTAAGAAGGTATAAAGTTTACACTAAATAACAATTTACACGTCAATAAAATTGTTCGACTTTAACCTTCAATTTAGTTATCCTCAATAATTTTACTACAAATTCTTTATTAATTCATCAAATTATTTGAGTAAAACTAAACAAAGTAAGTTTCATTGAGGTACAACAATTTTTGACACGTTACTGGCTTGCACAGTGGTACGGGTATTCCTCTTTGACGAGCGGCATACGTCGACAACCTAAAGATTAAGGGTCTAACAAACAGTAATTTTGATAACCAAAATTTTGATAAATTACTAGGATTTGACAAATAGAGACCAACGTTACGCAACGAAATTATAAGGGTTCATTTTTTGCCATTTAGCTACGAAAATCTAAAAATCTCAGATTATAAAAGGTAATTTAAAATATAAAAATTTATAGTTAATTAAAATCGTAACTAAAATGAAAATTTTATCCTTAACCTGACGCAGCTTTGTCATAACTGAATAATAATCAAGTTATGACAAAGCTGCGTCAGGTTTAAAAAAGAAAGGTCATTTTTCTATCGATGTAATCAATACCGGTTGTTAGCATTTAAATAGGTTCAACGAAAACTAAAATAAAGTTAGTTCCTGTTATGAACAAACATTTTTGTCGTCCTTAAACGTTAATTTTATGTACATTTTTTCATTCCAATGCAAGTCTTTGTTTATTTTACGTTTACAAAAGAGTAAGGCATAATGATGAGATATCTTGTTTCTGGCTCAACTTGTATTACCTTCACATTAACTTAAAGGTGAATATTTATTTAAAAAAATAAATACGTATTTTTATAACGGTTCCGGCCTCACACTTCTTTGTTATCGTAAGTTGTGCGCGTGTACGCGGTCATGTGTGCGCGCTGGTACCTATCAGAAAAAGAGGCATGAGCGTAAGAAAACGTATTTGAAATATTTAACAATAAATTATTTGTTAAATATCTGTAAGTAATCGTGTGTAATATCACTGAAAATAGCGTTTTATATATGCTATATATTGTAGTTTAGCCTCAGTTAAATGTACGAATGGCCATTCTTTTTCATAGATTTAAAATCAAATAGTAAGTAAAATGTAGGATCACACAGTCTATGGCACGTGTTCAATAGAGAGTTTCTCGCGATGGACATTTTATTTATAAAAAATCATATTTTCATAGCCTAGCTAATAAGGTTAATATCTAATATCAACCAATCTATTACCAGGAAAGGGCCAACAAATGGCTCTTCTCATAGTTGCGGGTTAATAGTAAGTTGTGCAGTACATAAAACACTACTTTCCTCCCCAAAATCATCTCCGTGAAACTTCTTATTAATTACCCTCTCTTGATAAACTTTTGTTATTTATTGGGAAAGCTAATTTATGGACTTCATTGATAGGAAATTTTAAAAGTTGCTCGCCGTACGGTAGACATTAGCGCCCTTCGTATATAAAGTTTTGTAAACTTTAATTAACGGTAACTTTGATAATTTTAAACGGAGCTACGATTTTCATTATTCGGAATAAATTATAACTTAGGGTAGTCTGTGGGAAATTTAACCCATTAATTTAGGTGATTAATTACTAGTGTAATAATCACATAATAACTTAAAGATATTCTGCAGTATTTAAATTTTTGCTGCTATATTAATAACGAAATGAAAATAAACTATTTTGTACATTGCTATTATATTCTTAACAGTTAAATGAATTTTATTTAAAACTACAGAGGTTTTATATATTATTGAATGGTGTAATTTATGTTTTGCTGACGTTCACCAGCACCAAAAGCAAAGAAGTGTAACTTCACTAACCGCCAGCCCAAGTAATTACTGCTGCATTCTTTTCATCTTTTAAGCTTACCGTAAGCCTCATTTTGCCTTGTTGAGCCTCTTGCTCGTTGAGAAAATGATGAGAGAGACATTGATTGAAAGGTTACTTACTAAAAACCTATACTTAAATAGTTAATTTCAATCACTCATAAATTTGGCTTACAAAATGTTTATGTAACTTAAAGTTGTGTGTCAATTTGTAGAACAAATTAAAAAGGAATAAATTCTTATTAACGTAGTCAATAACAAAGAGAAAAAGCAACAATGTTTTAATAGAAAAATTAGAGGTCAATATATACTAAATTAAAAATGGTCGTTGAATCCTGAACTATACAAATAATTTAATGAATCATTTACCGCGAGATGTATGATAGCAACGTGCGAACTATGGGCTCTACGATATACGCGAATTATGTGCGTACTTTCTCTCGCCCATAACAAACTAGACTATAAATAGTATGAATCTCAAGAAGAAATATTGTGAAGAAATAATATTCTAAATAAATAAAAACAAGTACACCTTCCTAATCCTTCGGTACAAAACTGCATTCTATGAAACATCCCTTACCGTTCCTTCTCTGATTGTCAGTCTTTCGCAGTAACTGAATTATCTATTTTTATTACAATTCTTATTTTTAGTAATCCTATATCGATATATTATTCATGTAAATCTGTAGATTTTCACTTATTTCACGATCAAACTCAATACCGGCCAAAAATATTTAATTTACCTCAGTGGTTTGACCAATATTAACAATTTTTGGTTTCATACGAAATAAAAATAAAGAAATTATTTCTTGTCTTACTAAATTATTAAAAATTTCAAGAAGATCATGAAATATTATTGATCTTAAGTATGACTTTTCGTACACGTCTTGGATTAAAAAATTATGTTTTTATATTTACTGTTAACGTAAATAAATACTATAATAACGAGAACCAATTATATGATTAAATCTATAAAAAACGACTGTAATGGGTTTGATATATACGCCGTAAGAAAAAAAATAGATAAAAATTTCTTTAATTACAAATTTTAAATTATAAATATGTCCTCTTTTAATCTATTTCATATTGTGAGGACATTAGAAATTAAGGTCATAAATTTACATTATGATTGAAATTAAATCATAAATTTCTTTAAGTTGGCCAATGGTGCTGGCACTGACTTCAAAAATAAATAACTAGTTATTTGTTGATTGTAAGTAGGTACCTATTTTGAGTCAATTATATTTTTACTTTTTGGTACCTACTTTCTTGAAGTCCATTTTTAAAAGATATTTTATTTGAGAAGGTACTGAATCTAAATTTATGAAAAATAAACAGGTTTTTTAAAAGACTAAATAAAGGTTTTAAAATATGGTGAAAATTTTGAGAAATTATCAGTTATTTCGAATATACTTTTTCCAGTAAATTTTAATTAAATTTTGGGTATTGCTATTCTTTTCTAAACTTGGAATTTGGCAATTTCAGAGATAAAAGGTGGAGTGGAAATAACACTTGCTGACATTTTTGTTATTAGTCACTGCTTCAATTAATATCCACACGATAAAAGAAATAAAACACGTTATTTGCCTCAACAAAAATTTTATTAAGAATATTTTTAATGTTAATAATTAAGTGTTGTGTGGGTTAATACATTTATCACTCTGCCAAATTTCAAGTTTTAACTTAAGACGATTCCTGTAAAAATTTAATTTGACAGGTGATTTATGGATTCCCAAGTGATTAAAGATAGGTTCTGTTTTTAACATTTTAAGTACGAAAATTTATAAACTAAACGATGATTATGTTTTTGATATTAAAAAAAATAACTTTCATAAATAATATTATAAATATTACTTTAACCAGTAATTTGCTTTATTTTTATTTAAAATATATATAACAGTACACTTGCTAAAAAAACCTTTTCAGGGAATTATAATAGTATTCCCTCTTAAATATACATATACAAGCACCGTTTCAGTTTCTCTTGAATAATAAAATCGTAATTGCTTTTATTCTGCTTGATTTACATAGGCCATATAACCAATATTACTATACGAAAATATTTCATCAAAATTCTAATTGAATCTTTTATCATTTCATTTAAAAAAGGTTTGTTTTTACGAAGCTTTCACCGTTAACCATTATCAGAAACAAGCGAAAGTGGCTAACACATCTCCTCAACTAATTAAGATGTGAATCCCCGATTAGATTCGGGACAAATATTTTTTCATTAAAATATCTTTTCTTTCCATCAAATCGCTTATCGTAAAAATTGATTATGTCATGAATATAACCGTTGAGATTGGAAGAATTAAATTAGAGAAAAAATATTGCCCGCTCAACGTTTTATAATCAAAAGGTTGTATTGAGTCAGAACATATAATTTGTGACATGGCATGTAAAAAAATCAATATGGGATAATAACGTACTACAATATCAGATATGGTTGATGCTTTAAGAAATATGTATTAATTAAAAGTTTAAGGATATTAAAAATCACACGAATTAACCTAATGCTTCTAACATATGAACCTAAGAGAGAGAACAAATGTTTCGTAAATATACATTATCGGAATAATATTTTTAACCTATCAAATCGGAAAAATACAGGAAAGAAAATTGACATGTATAATACAGGGCAATTAGCTACAAGCTAAAAAATGACACCGGCTGGTTTGCTGTATGTGGCAAAAACGTCATTTTAAAGTCTCCACAGGTTTTAAAAATTACTTATTTTTGTATTTTAAAATTATTGTGTTACCGAATGTTGTATTCATTTTCACATTGCTTTATTTAAAACCGACATATACATTTGAAATAAAAATTTCAGTTTTACTTGAACGTACTTTTATTGTGCATCGTTATCATCAATATTGGACAAGAAACCAAAACCCAAATTACAATTTGATTTACTAAATTCATACAAGAGGCGATTAATTACCTACATATGAATGATGAGTCGTGATATCGAATATCTATAACCCAACTTTAAACTCTGAAAATCACAAAATTTTTCAATTTTTCTAGCACGTCTATCGTCATCAAAATACTATTTAATGTATTCCTGATAATTTATTTGAGCAAACGCAAAAGATAATAAGGTTCGCCAGCTATATAAACGTTACAATGCCAACTCTGACTACTCTCCGAGAAATGTAGGCATCCCATAAGACTGTAGCACCACCATCAAATCAACCCCTTCCTATACGATTCTCACATAAATGCAAACGTGTATGATTTATATACATTCTGACACATAAATTGGGCATGACGCCGTATAAACTACAGGCTGCACAAATATTTGATCTGACTTTGGAAGTATACTCCATCATGAAGTATACCCTATATATATATATATATTTATATATATATATATATATATATATATATATATATGTGTATATGTATATATGTATATATATATATATATGTATATGTATATATATATATATATATATATATATATATATATATATATATATATATATATATATATATATATATGCGTATAGCTGGCCACAACCAGAGTGGTTGCGATCTCGATAAAATCATACTTCCTTTATTCAAAGTTTCATTCAATAAAATGAAAATAATTTATAAGTGTTTCAAACTAAATCGTGTATTATTAAGAATTTGTATATTAAATAGGATATTATTTAAAGAACTGTATCAGTTTTCAAAAGGAAAAGTTTGCATTGTAAATAAAATTCTTATGGCAATTATAAAACGTCGTAAGTGAAAATAAGATTTGTGTATATCAAATAAAATCTGAGTGACTTTAAAAAAAAAGTCAGCACTGTTCATGTCGAATGGAAGTACCAAGTCAATTCGTTGTCCTAAATGGATCAATATTCATTTATAAACGTTAAGTAGTGGACATTCACTGTTTAAAATGAAGGAAAATTTAGTGAAGTTATGATACATAAAGAATTATCTTTCTCTAAATTAACAATCCTGCTTCCAACTAGCAGTAAATAGTAACATCATACTTTAATGAATACACGGCGTAAAATCTATTTCATGTGCACAGCAAGGGAGGTCATTTGTTGTTCTCAGCCTTACGCCTTAATTTTCTAATATTGTTGTCGAGATAAAAACTAACCTAGTCCCAAGAGAGACATTTATAATAGTAAAAATACAATTACTGTAATTAACTTGGTTATTGCATAACATTCAATCCTTATTTATTACGATTTCTAATAGACAATTACGATGGAGAATAAGATTTCCAGTCACAAAAATAAGATATTCATAAAGTTTTTTGCGTATGTCGCTTATTTCATTTTAAAAAGGTTTTCCATATCTAAATACATGTTTACGAATAATTACTTAACGATATATAAAAAAACTAGCTTTAGCTCGCGGCTTTGCCCGGATGCACTTTCACTTTTTTTTCTTTTCTAGATTACTTGTTACTATCACTGATACAACGATGATCCACATTGGCATAAATATGTTACTGATATGTTTATCCTTTTTAGTGCAGTCAGTGAAAAATTAAAAGTTTTGAATTCAATCTGAGAAAAATTTCATTGAGCTTTGCTCATTCTTGGATATTATCATGAAATACCAATTACTTTCACAATTTCTTTTTTGATATTTTAAAAATATTATAATGTTTTTATTTCCTTTTATAGTAATTCGTGATTCTGTATATCTATACACAATAGATAAAAATTAATTATTTTTCCTAGATTGAAATTATATAATGCTTTTATTTTTCCATGATTATGACTAATTTATGATTTCTATTTATCGCGTTAACAAAAAACAATAATAGGTACAATCATTTCAATATACTTACAAATGACACATTTATTTTGAGAATAATTTTTGTAAATATATTACAGACAATTTTCAAATTACAAGAGTTATTGAACATTTCATTTAAAAATGTTTGCCTCTTTGACTGACGAGAGTTACATAAATTTATAAATTCTAATATAATAATATATTATAGTAGAAGATTCCATTTAGCATGATGATAGTAGCACGAGACATCTGTCAGTTTCTAATTTTTAATACAAATTAACGTGATATATGAATGAATTTACTAAGGAATTAGAAAACGATTTTAATAAACGGAATGTTATCAGTGACATGTAGACGTTAGACAACCAGTGATAATTTTAATTATTTAAAAATTAAAAAAAAAATACTAGTGGCATTCTCATCAAATAGATTTTTTTTTAATTGATACCATTCGACAACTTTATACTTTTAAATTGTATCCTAATAATATATTAAGCCCATCGGTATATTGCCAACTTTTAAAAATAAACACTCTGTATGACATTATTTCCAAGTCATCTGATGATAACAAAATTTGTCCACCTTTTCACCAAAGTTTAAATTGAAAGGTTTGTCTGACACTCGTTAGTATTCATTTACAAGCCTTGATATTTCACTCGTACGAGTCAAAAATGTAGTTAAATTATAATAGCTTCCACTCAGAAGTAAATTTTCATTAAATTCTACATTGCCCAACTGGAACCAAGGGTCATGTTTTGCCGCTTAGTTAGCGACTTCTAAAATTCGATTCCATGTGACTTACAAAATAACTGAAGGAAAAGGTGACAAAGGGTTTTTCAGGAATATTATATTTAATAATATGCCGTATCAAAAACCTATGAGATAAGAATAAAATTCAGACGCAGTTTTTTATGTTCTATTTCACTCGTTTACGTTAAGAACATTACAAGTGCAACCCCGTACACGCACGCGTACATGTCCGTCGTCCGTAAGCACTTACACACGTACGTACACACCCGTACATGTGTGTATATATGTGTGCGTGCGAGCGTACGTGCGTGCATGCATGGGCGTGCGCGTGCGTGCGTGCGCGCATGCATTAGTGTTTATATCCCAAGATTTTAGGGCTGCCATATGTCCCACTACACCGGGACATGTCCCGATTTCAAGCGTTTTGTTCCCGTGTCCCGGTCAGTAATTCAGCTGCCCCGGTTTTTAAAACTATATAACCAATCTATGATAAAAATTTGTACACGGCCGCTGAAAAATGCAATCAACTACCTCCGCCCGCACCGCAATGACATGACTGAATTTGCCGTGTCCTCCCTTCCGCTCGCGGCGTATTTGTTTTAGTGGACAACCTGCTTATGCTGCGGTCAACCGCCTTATCTATATTTACTGATACTTATATTAAGATTATATCATAATTATTGAAAACAGAAAATACCCTCTTTCTGACAATTACCCTAAAGAATGGTCGTAAAAGGAAAGAAAGGATCACAAAGGCTTATGTACGATTTGCGGCTTTTACATATCTGTTTATCATGGCGGCAAGTTGAGTGTCAAAGAGCATATTCAAAGCAAAAATTACATACCAAAATTATCATTTGCATCAACATCTCAAGACATATCGTCATTAATGAATCAACTAACTTCTCCCGAAGATATGTTGATATGCGCTGCCGAACTGACTACTACTTACAAAGGAGTCAAGCACCAAACGTTCAGCTCTTTAAAAGTCAATCACCAATCGTTCAAAAACCAAAGCTGTTGCAATAATGAAACACATTGAAACTCTATATTCCATCGTAAAAATTAAAGCAGAAATAGAAAAAGTTACATTACATCGACCGAATTCAGAAATTAAAAAACTAAAAAGCTATTTTCACCATTAGTGCCATATTTTACGTATAGGAAAGGATTAAAATTTTGCCAAACAAAACATCTGACACAGTTATTACATACATACTGTATTAAATCTCTACAGGACCAAAATATGCTAGCACAAAATACGGTTTCCTTCAGCACGGATAACACAAAGGCGGGGGATGAGAAAGACTTGGAGCAACTAAGGTTTTCTTTAAAATAAAATAAATTTTGTCCAAAGATATTGAAGGAATTGGTTGCCTAGTACGCATACTCCACAATACAGAATCTGATGTCACTGATGTTCTGTCTATTATGTGGAGTTTATTATACGGAAAATTTACAAGTATTTTTTATATATTTACTGTGAGTGTCGAGCATCTTAAGGAGTTTTGTGAGTATGCAGAAGTGGCTTATAACAATATATCCTCTCATTCCAGAAGTATATGGCTTTCACTACTTCTGTGAAACGATTATTAATTTCATGGGTGCCTTTGAAAGATTTAAAAACCTAGCTTTTGGGGCCCTTTTTTCGTAGCTGAAGAAAAGACCCCAAAGGCTTTAGTTGACTTCTTTTATAATCTTTTATCAGAGCTTTATTTGTGTACAGTAAATTTTTTATTAAAAAGTAAATTCAAAAGATGGAAAAATCTGTTATTAATATCATTGAAGTGAAAAGTATTATGAAGGTTATAAACGATTGAGAGAGAGATTACAAAATCAGTATTTAGGAAATCAAATTAGACAACTGTATAACAAACTGGATAATGAAGGTACAATAAATATAAGTCAATCAGAAACATTTGACCACGAGAGCCGAAATTTCTTCTTCGAAAGTCGAGATTTTCTCTTCGAGATTTTTTAAAAGATGTTCCCCAATGGCAACAAATAGAAAAAAAAAACTATGGAATATTTAAATCAAAACGTATAATGGTAGACGAATCATTTACTGAATGTAAAATGTCTGATGAATATAAAGAAAAAGACAGGCAAGAAAATTGGAAATATTTTTCCAAAAAAAATAAAATAAGAAAGAAAAGCAAATCCTTGCAAAATGTGCCAAAATCTCTGCAATCTCAGGCCACGACGCTCAATGGGGATGAGTGTTTTCCTTTATTTCATCGTAATGGACAGAATAACGTAGTTCACTCAAAGTGAGCAAGACCGAAAACATTAATCAATGCATTGTTTTTGAAACATATAAATGCTGTTAGATGTGCCTAAGAGTTAATCTTTGTCAATACCCTACCTGAAGATATTGTAATAAAACGAAACTACGTCGTGGTAAAGAACTTAAAGAAAGTAGAAATGATACTACATCACGTAGTAATATTTAATTGTGAATAATGAATTTCAACAAAACTAACGCCAAATATATTCAAGTTCCTATATATAAATGATAAAATATAAAGCAAATTTTAGATTTATCGCCATGATATCTCCAAATGTCCCGGTCAACATTTATGGCCGGCCTAATATAAAGCCGTCTAATTGTTATGAAATCAATTTCTTCTAATCCACTACAAAAACGAATTGAAAAATATCGGTTGTGTTGTTATTAGGAATAACCAAAAGAAGGCAATAATAAAAGATATTAATACCCGCACATAATCCAAGAGATTATGATAAATAAATTACTGAAATATTAAAATAATGAGCAAGAAAGCACAAAAAATACAGTTAGGAAATTTAGGATCTTTTCAGTTTACCTTATGTTTAATTTCAGTCGTTTCTAATTTTTTTACTTTGATTTGGTGAGTAATATTTTATAAAATGCTTCTAGTATAAATAACACATTTTTTTACAATATAAACATAGCTTTTATTTGGATTCCTATTCACATAATATATATATGTATATATATATATATATATATATGTATATATATATATATATATATATATATATTCAATGTTAAATTTGAGATTCCATAACAAAAGATTCTGTGAAAAACAGTTGTAACAAACGAACAAATGGACAAATGACTGATATTCCAAAAATTCTGTTTTTCTTTTAATATACGAACCCTATGAAATATGTGAAATACTAGTGACAATTTAGATAATTTTATGATGTTTAAATATTTCGACGTTCACTTGCATTAATTAACTCGTAGCCCTATGAATGATATCTTCCAGTCACAAAAGTATCCGGTATTTTAAAAAATAAGTAGGTATTACAAAAGACTACGACAAAAAAAGTAAAAAATAATAATTTTTATATTGATGCAATTTATAAACTTATGAAGCAATATTCAAATTACGAAAGAATTGGGAAAGGATAAGGAATGGAATAATCTCGAGATTTCAATATATGGTCTTTAGTTTACCTGGATAAAAACTTATTTATTAAACTTAGAAATTAATCACATGAAAACCATATGCATACACCAAGAATGTTAGAATGGAGGTTTGTCACAACAACGAATTTGGAAGTGGCGCGTTTATTGAAGTTTATTCAAGGAAAGTATTATAAGTTTTAAAATATTGATAACAGCGATGTTTAAATAATTCTAATAATGATTGTGAGGTATTAAGTTACTTTGATTGAGCAAAAAAAATATCAAAATTTACACAGTCGAATTCATGATTACTCCCGAAAAGAACAGTGGTTTTCATGTTATTCATGGTAAACCATCAGTTAAAATAGTTACGAGAACGCAATAGGCTTGCACGATTGGCAGTAACATTTTATCTATTTTAACTTATTATTTATATAATAAGCGTTAAATAAATATTAAAACACACGGTTATATTATTTACATATATAGTTTCGCATTTTTTTCCTTTAAATATCGTTCACGCTTTCAGAACTAATATATGTCTTTAACGAATAAGTGTTTAGGTGATGATAATAAGTCCATTTTAACACTCCTCTTTTAAAATAGATACCGCTTATCAATGAAAATACGAAAACTTTACCATTTTGATACAACAGTTGAGTGTCTTTTCTCCATGCGATTTTCATCAACTAAATTGCATAAAGGCGAAACGCTCATCAATTGCAAATAGAATATGCCAAAATTATATGAAGGAAATAATTCAAATTAGGGTTTTCTAGACATATGGAGCTTTTGCATAATTTTTATATACAAAATGCAGCTCAAATTCAAATAAAGGAAGAAAAGGGAAATAAGGGAAGAAAAGGAAGAAAGGGATATATTTGTAAAACTGTCATTAATTGGATTTGGCAGACTTTTAAGTCATCGGCCACATGGATTTTTTCCATTTTTTTGAAACTCTATTTATATCAATCACAGAACCACTAAGAAAATGCGAAAATATATAATTTTTTTTTCTTTTTCAGAATTGACACACCGATTTAGTGAGGTTTTATTTTCCTGTAAGCTTTCACAAATTACATTAAACAAATTTCTGGAGAACTAACAGGGTATTTTTGTTTATTTTGTTTTATTACAGCTGCAATTCAAATAAATTTCAAATAAATTAAGAAAATATGTAGAATAAATATATGAAACATCTTATATCGTTGGAACTCTCAAACCTACCTTAGATTGAAGACCTAAATTGAGCTCACGGTATAAAGTCTAAATATATCTCATAAAAGGTACCAAACCATTCTCCACCGCCTTTCATGAGATATATTTAGATGTAATTACAATATCTAATTATATCTCATAAAATGTTTGTATTCATGCCTTTAGCAAAGTAAATATGATGGTATAAAGTTCTATTTTTTTGTAGCAGAAAATTTAGATGTCAAGAATGGTTACTGACTACAAGACTGCAGCTTTCTTCATCATACCCTAAAAATGGAAAATATTTTGTTTCACTTTCATCCCAACTTCCTAGCTAGAAAATTATAAATGGGTTGCCTTTCAGAACAATTAAAATATTGTAAAAATCGATAAAAATTTATATAGATGGAAAGAGAAAGGTCTTAATTTGCTAGTGTTATATAAAATAACAGTTTACATAATTAATTTTTAGCATTATATAACAAATTGTTTGATATATTATAGATTTGTATGATTTAGAAAATATTAAATTTAAAGAAAATTTATAAAATCTTTTAGTAACCTAGTTTTATAAAATCTTTTAGTAACCGGAATTTTTACAGCTTATTTGCAATTAACACACGTGAAAACTTTTAAATATTTTTCAAAGAAGTACAAAATAATTTTAAGAAATAAATTTAAAATTTATTTTATCCCATATGCTGAAATATTTTTAAAACTGATTACAACCATCAATAGGTAATTCATTGCACGCCATTATTTTGCCTGTGACGACCTCTTCGAATAGAGAGGAATTCGGGAATTTCTTTCATAAATCATCCGCATTTATAAATGAAAAACTGGTTATAACTTCTGAATTTTACCGAAGAATTACTTCTTAAACGGACCACCACGAACCAAATTTGATCTTATATATATATATATATATATATATATATATATATATATATATATATATATATTTAGGTATACCTTTGCTACTTCTAAAGAGTTTCGTAAATGCTGAAGGTAAAATGATAGCAGTAGTATTTAATTTTAACCTTAATTTACATTGGATAATATTCAGTTTATTTTTTGTAATTTTTTTAGTGGTAATTGTCTAATTAAACTAAATTTTTCTTCGAGAATACGAAAAAACTAGATTGATACTAGCTACAGAATGTTTAATTTTTTTTAAAATTAAATATTTATTTTCAACAAAAATTTAAAAAATGAATAAAAAGATTTACAATCCGTCCAGGAGGCACAGAGGCGAAACAAATGTAAAGCAAGAAATAAGCTCCTCGTAAAGTATTACACCAGTCAATAGGACTTAATTAAAATAAGGGTATATTTGTTAAAAATTGAAAACCCACATAATGGTTTTAAAACTGTTTCAAATGGGTAAAGAAAATGTAATTTACGTAGATATTAGAATATAATTTACGTAGAATTAGAAAAATTGACGCAACAAAATGCGAAAAGTTTTTCACTGCACACGTAACAAAGCAAAGCTTTAAGTAGGAACTTCAGAGTGATGCTTTTAACTTGAAGAAATTATGTTAAAAGATAAAATTATTTGCTTTGAAACTTTTTAAAAGCAAGCTGTTCTCTCTAGTATTATTTATGCTAGCGATCGGTACTTAACGCTGTTTAGATATGTTCCGTATGTATATCGATGTATACATTAGACGAATATTACAAAAGCGGTTTTAATTTATTTGATGATGTACTGTGACCTATATATTTCGTAATAATG
The DNA here is from genome assembly GCA_039881145.1 of Druceiella hillmani. Lineage (NCBI taxonomy): Eukaryota > Metazoa > Arthropoda > Insecta > Lepidoptera > Hepialidae > Druceiella > Druceiella hillmani. Next base: position 56,276,647 of record JAYKKI010000005.1, on the reverse strand, counting down.
TTTGAATTTATTTTTAATGAAAATGTCACAAGTCAATTACAAGTATACAAAAAATAGGTTAATAGGGAAATTGATAAAATAATCGAATATTTCCGTTAAGGAATCAAACAAAAATCCACATTATCATCATGGAAATTCTTTTGTGAAAATATTTTGCTTAGTAATGTTATTGCTTTATTTAAATTATTAAAATAATCCAGATTTCTAATAGACGCAGTACGGTTTTATTTACTTTTAATAAATGGTTTCTATTGTTCTAAGTACAATTATGCAACTAAATGATTTTGAGAAATGCATACGATAGCCAATGGATCTACTAAGCGAATGAAAACTTCACATAAAACCTTTTGTGCTTTTAATAATTTTGTTATCGTCTCTAATAAAACGGCTTTCAATCTGCTCCATATATGAATACACATGAATCATTACTCTGACAGGAAAGAAATGTTTACCTTGTATACGTAATTCGAAACAATTTCCCTAACTTATGGCAAGTAATTAAATAGATTTGGTAAACCGTTTATTTTTTTATTCCTTTTTGCTTCTAATGTATTAATACTTATAAAGCTATATACACAGATGGGGAACATGTTACTAAAACGGCAATCCCTTACAACAAAAATGCAAGAAATGTGTGTGTTGTAAAAATATACATATGCACATATATATATATATATATATATATATATATATATATATATATATATGTATATATATATATATATATATATTATATTCGTCGAATATATACATCTGGCCAACGTATTCCTTCAGAAGCTATTTCTTGCAGTCAATTAAAATTACAGTGCTTATGTAAATTTATAAAAAAAGTAAAGTCATATAAAAACATGTTAAAAAAACTGAAAAAGCAAAGACTAAAAATAAAAATAATAAGAAATAGGTAAATAAAGGAGAAGACTAAAGTGAGAAAGGTATGAAAAGAGATGAAATGAGGAATTTAATTTCAGGAAAGTATATTTTTAAAGACGATTTTTGGGTTTTTCAATGGGCCATGGAAACCTGGTATGTGTGTCTAATTTTTTTCATAACTTCGCAGCGAATACTCATGGAAGTTATCACAATGTTTGGAGATAAGGAGTACTCTAAGATTCTTTGAACGCAGACCCAGAATCAAGACGAAAATCGACGACAATCCTCTAATTCAGTACAATAAAATATTAAATGTAGTGAAATAATGTAAATTAACTGTTTCAATAAATTAAATTCTAATCTATACTATAATATATTAACCCAATCAACATAAAAGTTTAAAAAAGTTCGAAATTTTGTAAAACTTTTCACTTGATGTCAAATGTATTCTTTCGTCTTTAATAAAATGAACGAGCTTTTGGTGTCAAAGCTTGCTTTGGTTTGATTATTTTATTAAAGTACACGACATATTAAAAAATTCGACTCACATACCAGGTTTTCACGGCCAATTGAAGAACCCAAAAATCGTCTTAAAAAATATGCTTTCCTGAAATTAATTTCCGCATTTCATCTCTTTTCATACCTTTCTCAATTTAGTCTTCTCCTTTCTTTACCTATTTCTTATTATTTTTATTTTTAGTCTTTGCTTTTTCAAAGTTTTTTTAACATGTTGAATTAAGTTTTAGAAGCTTTCATAACAAAATAAGTATCGTACGGGTAAACATTTTTAGTGGAAATTACTTGGAAACTTATAACAAAATGATTTCATTTGTAAATCAGAAGAGCACGTCCTTGAAGTGAGGTGTTTTTTTTGTTGATTTCAACTAGCATAATATACAAAGGATTTTTATACACTCGAATATTCTGTCTCAAAGAAAATAAATACCTAATAATTGATCGCACTACGTTGTCCAAAAAAGTGTTTTCTTTTTCATAAGTGGTAATATTAATGGAAATCTCAGGGCGTTTTAACCATGCGAAAACGTGTTACGACTTTAGCAACATGTGTTTGAATTTCTTATGCAATATCAGTATCGTGACTTTTATTGGGCATTAATAATTTCATATAGGTCGTGAGCTTATATATTATGGTTACTTTTTCACCTTCGTGCAATATTAGAATATATACTTTAGTCGTGAATGTATATATTTTAAAATCATATATCTTAGTATATTATAATATCGTATGTAGGTTATTTTATTAAAATAAGACCATATACTATATCAATTTTCTTTTTAGCAGTGGGTCTTTCATAGTCACATGTAAAATAAAAGTTACTAATAAAAATATTAAACATGGATAAAAATAAGCAGAGAAATAAAAATAACCAACAAATATTAAATAAAGAGATTTTTACGATATATCACATTGCATTATATTTTAAATTATTTCTCTCTTGAAATTTTATACACAAAAAATATTAAAGAACGTAATTATTAATGATTTTGACTCTAATGAAATATGAAAATTAAAGAAAATTGAAGTTAGTTGCTAATTACATTAATATTTCATTAAGTAATATGGTTGAGTGGGCGCATGATAATTATAAATTAAACCATTTGAACTGTTTAAATTACTAGATATAAAAATAACCAACATGCGTCAAAGAAAACTGAGTTTCAGTGTGTCATAGAAATATTTATATTATTTCATAATTTTACTTGCAGCTTACTTTGCTTGCGTTTTTTTAATCTGAACTAAATTAGTACTCACAAATATTCTTCAAATAAGCAAAAATTGCTAAAAACATACCTCTAATGAAGGGATGACACCAAGAAAATATTATTGCAAGCAATTCAAATTCGCGACATTTTTTTACCCAGAGGTAATTATTGAATTCGTTTAGTACTTTTAGGTTTACATTTCTGTTACTGTGAGAAAAATTACAAAAATATATTAATAGTCTGTTTCATATAAACAAAAAAAAATTAGTTTTTTTCCTTCAATATAAAATTTAAATGTATTTCCAATATTTTGGATGTAATTACAGCATAATTAATTGAAAAAATAGCATGTAAATTTACGTTCCTATTTATTTCTTTATTCTTAATTACAACATAAGAGTACTAAGCTAAATTATGTTTAAACTGATTTCTTTTAGATGCTTTTAATAAATATTTAATATTGTAATATTTGGATTAATCAAGAATAAATGCTTCCGTACACTTAATATTTAAATTATGTTAGTTACATGTTCAAAAATATTTACAGAAAACTGTTGTATGGGAAAGGAGTGGAAACTTGTGAATCAAATTCAAAATAAATAAACCGTAACCGTTAAAAATTTAATGGTATACTATATTTAACGGCAATTAGGTAAGAGGCGCCATGAAAACCGTTACAGGAACCCAGCGAACAGCCTTGATTAATCAGGCCCCCTAAGAAATATCAAATAAAAGTAAATAAAAGTATTAAAATTATTTACAATTATTTAAATAATGAAACTATAGCGAAAAAGAAAATTTCAGAACAAAATCACAGGGTATGAATAAGGAAACTATTATAATTTTAACACAGCTGAAACTGACTAATCATTGAATAACGGTTCTTGACACTTGTTTTAATCTTAGAACCAAAATTTTTGATCATACACATTATCACTTAGAGTTTTTATATACGAAAATAAACACTATTTATTAAGTTAAAAATATAATCATTTTATAACCAAAGTAGCCCTATTTCAAGTTATGGGTTTTGTAATGTATTTTATCGATTAAAAATAAATTAACGAAAAATAATTTTTATATGGTTAATTATGACCTGAGGTTAATTATAAAGCATAAAATGACACTTTTTTCAAAAATCATTTTTTAAATTAACTTCAAACCGGAAATATTTCTATTATAAAAAATAGACCCTTTTTTGTCTATGAACTCTACGTTTAACTCGTTTTTAATATAAATGAAGCAATAATAACTACGATATAACGTTACAGTAAAAACTTTATAAATAATGTATGAAAATACGAACAAGACATAGATAACGTACGAACAAGGAATGAATGTCGAGACAGACAAATGAATGAAAATAAACGTTCTTTTTATGTCCCAAAATATAATACCAACGTAACCCTTTGTTCAATTTTCATGTCGTATCCACTCAAGATATAAGGGTGATATATGAGACGAGAATATTGTTATATTTTTACTCAACTGGGTTACAAGCGTACTTACATTTATGGAACGATACGCCTTTGAAGAGAGAAAGTTATATTTTCAATGTTTCAGTATTAAATTTGGATTTTATTTATGTATTAATAATATTTGTGGTTTTCAGATATTAGTTTCACCTAAATATGTATGTGAATATTTTTAATTGTATTATGAAATATACACACACACATATGTATATATATATATATATATATATATATATATATATATATATATACATATGCACATGCCTATCTTTAAATCGAACATTTATGTAACTGAAACAAAAATTAATTGAAAACGAGTGGAAGATTTCCTTGGACGCTTAGACATGTACAAATCTTTAAGTGCATGTTAGAAACATTACATAAACATAAACATATAAATACATTTACCTACTTGTATTTGTCTGGTATAAAATATCTCGAATTTCTCAAAGTTATGTGATTGGAAGTAATATTTAGTTTCTCTTTTCAAAAAATTAGTTCACGCTAACAAAAGACATACCAATTTATTATGTTCCAAAATTTATTTGCATTCCGTTAGAATAAGATATGAATAACAAAATCACGCTTGTCAAAAGACTGAAAAAACCATTCAGTAAATCCTTGAATCCTGCAAATATACACTAAGCAATTTAATTACATAGAAAGAAGTAGTGTTTAAACTTGATTAGAAAAACCGTAATTATTTCACGGAAAACAGTGACACAAACGGTTTTAAACCCTTATTTTTTATAATTTGTATACACTTGAATGGATGCGGAATATTCATTAGAGGAGTTGTACTTAATAGGCATAGTTCCGTTCAGTTTGAGGAATAGCACTTTGAGCATGAAGATTTCTTATAGAAGAAAAGAAAGTGGTGGTAACAATTATAAAAACTACAATAGAGGCAATTACATACTATTTCTTTCAACATGTACATGGATGTAATTACAAACGATTACATGTGAACAAAATGATTTTTGGTTATCATGATCTATGCAAGTGTAAATTAATTATTAATTTGAAAATATTTTTAAAGTGTAAAATAAATGCTACCATCTGCTTCAGTGTAATAAACGTATATTTAAGTGTATTAATAACACAAATGATTAATAACTTATAATACTTTTATAATGGTTGCATACTGTAAAAGACATGTCGCTATTAACAAAATAAAATATTAATGTTAAGTTATATTTTAAATAGATCGTATCTTTGTTTACGGTATTAGTGGCAATTTTTTTAAATCCCGCTTTCCGCTGAGAAAAAGATAGCAAAAATCACACATAGACGGAAAAATAGGTTCTGGACTTAAGTGTGAAGAAGATATGATATGAACCAGTTCTCCCAAAAATGTTGTGTTGGGGTAATAAGTTCTTAATGAAAATATCGTGGTTTCTTCAAAATATTGATTTCTTGAGTTCTTTTTGTTAACTACTGTTATAACTGTCTACGTTTGTGGCTACAAGTCTAAGAAATAAAGAAGGTGTTGCTATATTTTTCAAAATAAATATAATTTGGGAAATTACCATTAATATAATAAAATGGCACATGGATCCGAGGAAATATTTTATCAAAATATAAATATCGAGTACACATATTTCTCTTATTTCTGGTATCATGGACTTCAAAATAAATGGTAAGTTTCGTAAATTATAATTTCACATAATAACATTACAATTTTCTAAAACTGTCGAGAATATTGTTAATTTAAAAAATGTAAAATTTGATAACTTTATGAACAAGCAATTAAAATCAAATTCAGTCAGTCTTTTTTACTAGTTTAAAGCTAAGACAGAGAGCTAGTAAGAAATAATTACATTTATTTTTTAATGTGATTCGAATAACGAGAATCAGAAAAAATATATAAGTATTTGTCTCCGAAGGAAAATGTCCTCTTTGCTATAAAAGAAATATTTTCAAAGAAACGTAAAAATATTTACAGCAATGACTATCCGGTTCTGCGATAATAAGTACCTTCATTTCGTTCAGGAATCAAGTAAAAGATCAAATTGTGTAATTAATGGACTCGAAGACGTCACAGCGAAGGACTAGATTGATTTTGCCGCTTCGTTGGTTTTGTGGACAATAAGTTCGAAGGTAATTAAGGCAGGTTCGGAAATTTGTAGCGTAGCTCAAGAATTACTTTGTGGATAGCGGTTTAATTAATTTTACGGATACCAGTTTTACAGGATAGTGCATGTCGCTCTGCAGAATAAAATTAAAATGAAAATAATAAGGATCGCTAAACCAAAGTTTCCGATTTATATGTAACTTTGATATTTTTGTAATTTACCCTTCAATGGTACTAATATCCGTGTGGACTTTAGATAAAATACTATTTTATATATGACATATGTATGGAATGCTATAGCGCAACTCACTAATTGTAATTTATAACTTGTAGCTACAGCGTATAAGTAGATAAAATTTAATCGCTGTGGAATTGGTCGAGATTTCATCTAAACAATTGGGTAAGTTAAGCTTTAAGATCGTCTAGGAGTTTAATTAATGTATAATATAAATAATTGGACACAAAACGAAACAGATTATGGTGCCAAGTTTTCTGAGAAAAAATAGTGTGCGAGGATATAAAATTCATCCACGTGATAGTAATTTTTCATGTATTACTAAGTGAGGTCGAATTTCTCCTCTTAAGTTGACATACCAAACACTCCTGCTAACATCATGGGATGGGGTGGGAGGGAGGAGCAAATGAAATATTACTACCTTCTCCCCAAAAAATGAAGTTGTTTTTAATGAATTATGAGAGCATGGGCTGACCTCTGCTAGATAACGCAAATTTATCCACGGAGGCTTTTTAATTTCAGTAAAATTTAACATACAAAGTTTAATTTTTCTTAATTTTATTATAATTTTTCGTCGTGAAATTTCAATATTTTATTTCTTACCTATTCTTAGCCATTGAAACGCATTTCTTAACAGAACAGAAGATAGAATGTTGTGTACTTCATATTCACTAACAGAAATATTCGAGAAATTTCTGTAACTTTCCAGAAATCACTGAAAACATTAACAATTCTATCAGTGGTCAACCTATGTGTAGATGTTAACATTATTTTTACCAAATAAATTTAATGCCTGGTATATCTTTCATAGGCAGGAGTACCCGTGAATTTTTCATCACTTGCAAAATTTAAAGCTGTCCCAGCAAATTTTTTTTCCATAATTTTTACTTTAACAGTTTCAAAGTGAGATTGTGTAGGTTCTTTGTGGATATTTTCAGCAATATTTTCATTGATTTCACAAAACCGGGTATTTTGTTTGTTGCCTAAAAAAATTCATATTTTTATTTGTTATATCACTTAATATGCTTTATCACTATTTCCAAATTCAAGTTTCTACTTTGAACAATTTTTGAGAAAAACAACTGTCACCGATGGACAGAAGCATGAGTGAGTAAAAAATTTGATATTCATATTTTTATTTGTTATGTCACTTAATATGCTTCACCACTATTCCCAATTTCAAGTTTCTACTTTGAACAATTTTTGAGAAAAACAACTGTCAGATGGATAGACGCATGGGTAAATTATAAAAACAATTTGGGCTTTTGAAATAATGTTACGGCTGAGAAAATTGGAAAAACAATGTTTCAAAATTGGGAAAATAATTTCAGTAAATTAATTTAAATTTTTTTTTTCACCTCTAAAGGATCAACTTAATCTTTATAAGATCACCGTTCGTCTGTCTCACACATTTTTTCTAAATTCCCTCAACGTATAAATTTCACTTTTTAATAAAGTTAATAACTGGCACATATCTCAACAGATAAAATTTTAATACAAAATGTTTGCCAAGTAATTCAGTTTTTTCCCATTCAATATACAACCTGTCGTTTACAAAGGGAGATATTAAGTTTTTCGTGATTTTATCGAAACTAAACTTATGAAAATAAAGTTTCTGAAAGTGTACGGAAAAGGTGCAGGAAAATTATAAAATTGATTCTAGATGTCATAGTTTTGGATATATTGTACAATTATAATGTAATTTATGTAATACTTATTTTTCTCCCACTTAATTATATTACATATTAATAAATATTTATTATGCTAGGAAGTCTAGATAAAAAAGGTAATTCCGCTTCAAACGAAGCATGAAACCCTCGACCTTCGAGCCAGACTTGCTCTAAGCCGGGTTTGAACACTTTGGTTTTTTTTTGTTATTCTGTAAATTAGATATGAAAAAAGTATGAAATATAAACACTTGTAAGCAATATTATGAATAAAAGTGTAGAATATATAGTCTGCAATAGTAAACTAGATTACTTTAATTACATCCGTCATGAACACTGAAGTCCTGGTAATGACAACTCCGTAATAGCAATATTTTAAAATTTCTTGGGAAACAAGAATTTGTTGTGTCAAGTAATCTGTATGAGTATACAGTACCTGTGTAAAATAGTTATTTATGTACATATATTTATTTATAATACGTATGTTGAAGCATTACTAGTCAAAATACGTTTGTTGAAGCATTACTATTCAGATTTTGACATGACTATAAAATTTATGACATTGAGGTCTGTATGTATTTCTGATCGGTGGAAGAGAAAAATTTCAGGTGTTTCTAAAGAACTTACTTTTAATAATTTCTAATTTTTGTAAAATATATCCACAGCCTTAATAATAAACTATCACAACTAATGCAATGCTAATAGTTTTTGACAGATCTCTTTTCTAAAATTAATATTTTTGTTGACAACATCTTGATTACACATAAGTATAATTTTAAACGTAATTTTGAATAATCTATTATTGTATTTCTTTTGACTCCATCCTTCCAAAAAAAAGGCAGCTTTACTTCCATTTCCGTGGAAAAAATTTATGACGATATATTCTTTGTTACTCTAATATATTGTGTTATAATGAGCTGTACCTTTACTGTTGTTGAGAAATAAATATGTGAAAAATGTTCTTACTGAAATATTTTCCTAATTGATAATAAGTAATTCCAAGCAAACTGCGCTGTCAAAATATTACAGCAAAGAAAATATAACACATGTATCCTTTTTAATTTTCAATTTTTTCTCCTTATTGCTCAATGGATTTAAGGGCAAACGTTTCCTTTGACTGATATTTATTAAAGTGGAAATTTATTTTATTACACGGGATGAGTAAACCTTTTCAATACACATATGTATATACACAATAACGCAATAACGTAACTTTATAATATCGTTTTTGATAGTCCGGATAAATGTTATTATTAAACAAAAATTTCATCATTGTTGAACCTTCTCAAAGTGACAAGTTCTAATTTTTTTACTTTTAGACATGGTAGACTACTAAACACCATTTTCAAATTAAAAAGGTTTAAGAATTTTCAATTAATAACCTCCTGTAATGATTTTGTTGTAATTAACAAAAGGTAAGATATTCAAATTTGTTACAAATTGAATAAATAATAATCTGTAGCGTTATATGTATTATTAAATTCAATAAAAATATATTTTAAAAAATTGAACTCAATTAAAACTTAAAAAATCCCAATTTAATACTCTTTGTGGACTTATTTTGGCAATAAACCATTGAAATATATTCGTACACGAGTATATCATCAGTTTTAGAAATTTTAGCAAAATTCTATGGTTAGATTTATAAATACAGAGCTTCAAAATCTTATTATTTTTGTTGACCTCTTTCAATAACACAGTAAAAAAAAATTTGTTTCAAGCATCGGTGTTCATATTTAGTCTGTCTATGTTTGTTGGGAAAACTGAGCACCGTGTTCTGCTACTTCTTGGGATAGATTATGTTGTTGAGTGTGGGAGATAGATCTTTAACTCAAAACTACGGGTCATTACATATAGTTTTCTTGGCAATTTATCATTGTATGCAGGTGTCTTCGTGTCATTTATCATCAATTGCCTTACCATATTTAATATAAAAGTGTATTTTTTTTACCATATCGCCATTGCTTACACAGCCTTAATATGGCACAAAATATTGCCTATAATTGTCATATCTTTAAGAGATTTTCAACCTACTGCGCTTTTAGAGCTGTACACTCAATATATTTAAGTGATAAAAGACAATTCAAAAATTAATATTTATAGCGTCTTTACCTAAAACATTATAAGATATACATGAGATAAACTAAAACATTCATGTTCATTTTATTAAAATAATCTTTAAAATTAGCTGATGTTTTATTCTTTCCTAGACGATGCTTAGGGAGAAACTTGAATATGTTATTGAAACTGACTATACTGCCTAACTTTGCCAGGGTGTAATACTTTTATTCTTTTTTCTTTATTATTCTCACATCACTCTTCACTTTGATTTTCTTTTATTCGACGCTCAGTTCTTAGAATCCTTGTTAGTATCTATTGACTTTCTTCTTCTGGTTGTTTTTTCCGTGCCGTATTTTCTCCTAGCGATTTTGTTAAATTGAGTGACGACTCTCTTATATTTGACGCTTTAGCGACCAAAACTACAAAACTGCATAATATAATTATATAAAAAAAATTACTTTGGACTATGGATTTTTATTGTCTTCGATCCGTTCCTTTTCGTTGCTAAAATAATACAAGCGTGCCGAAGTTCGTCTCATTTACCTTCTACGTTCTAGAAATGTTGAGAATCCATGCTATTTCGGGGGGCCGGGGTTCGGAAAGGCTGTTTTTGGTGGTTAGTTAGGATTCTGTAACGTCACATATTTTACCATCCACGCACAGCCACCGCTACCAAACCCTTTTAGCATCAAAGGGAGATCAAGGACTATCTGTCACCACGAGCGGAAAGCTTTACATAGTTGTAGAGAAAATTAAATGGTTAAGAATATACTCTTGTCTTTTACAAACTCGCATATATATATATATATATATATATATATATATATATACATATATATATATATATATATATATATATATATATATATATATATATATATATATATACATACGGCGAATTTGAACTGGGAGTTTGAAAAATTGCAACCGAAGCAGCGCTATATGTCAAATAATCTTAGGCCGTTAGTTGAAAAATTTTCTGCAACAGCCGATAGTCTTGAAATATTATCAAAGTACACTCCGTAATACATAAATCCGTAGTGTATAAAGCATTTCTAAAGCGACACGACATGTGCTGTATTTTTGCACACAGTATAAGCGATATGTAGACAGAGTACAGTGGTGTTGTTTGATTGACATGGTTTGGCAATATCTGCAGCAAAATTATAACATTATGATTTAAAATTTGATATGATATTTAAATACACGTACTGGAAAATTTTGTAGTTTTTTTTTAACTAACCATCACAATTGAAATGAAAATTAATAAAAGCTAAAATTAAATACAATTCATAACCTAGTATATGGAATTTGAATGCATACTTTCTTGATAACGATTTTGTAATTTTTACTATGAACAAATAATAATTTTATTTTTGATAAAATTTGCGAAGTCTCAACGAAAAACCTTAAAAAATACGTTTTATACCACTTTTGATATCGTTATATGTACTCCTACTTTTAACTCAGATTATATCCAATTAGGTTTGGTTTACGATCAAATTAATGAAATGTACAAGGAAAAATGCACAGAGCATACAATATGTTCTATGGAAAGATGAACAATGTGAGAAAGGCTTTGTGAGAAAGGCTTGAACTTATAATCCGAAATACAATTAATTTAAAAGTGAAATGCACGTGAAATATCAAATATTTAATTGTTGAAAATATTGCTCCATTGTACATATATGTGTTGAAAATATTACGGTTATTTAGCCAAGTCACAATAATGACTAAATCAAAACGTACCTTTTCCTTGTTACATTTGAAACATAAAATTGAAATAATCCAACGAAAGTACTTTCAAACCAAGAAATGTCTGCAAAATAAGATATTCCACTGTCCTCATGGCATTCACGTATTATTTCCATTGTCACGATTCACGCTTTCAAGAGAATCTGATGCCATTGTTAATGTTCGATGAACAAAATGCAGGCGATAAAAATATTTACATGAATGTTTATTAATTTTTCTCATTTCGAATCTATAGATTATATGCGTTTGATGTAAGTCAGCAGAGAAATCAAAGGATCCAAATTCATTAAAATATAGAACAGTGTTGCGTATTCAAATTCTTGTTTTTGTAATAACTATAAAGTGTCAGTTAATTTTTCAAGTCTGAGAGTAGTTATTCCTATATTCGCCACAAAATATATAATTTCACCAATACGGAGTTTATATGGTTGCCGACTTTCAAATAATTACTTGTTCCACAATTAAATGAAACTACGTGATGTAGTATTATTTCTACTTTCTTTAATTTCTTTACCACGACCTAGGTTTCGTTGTATTACAACATTTTCAGGTGGACTATTAGCAAAGATTAATTCTTACGAACATCCAACAGTATTTATATGTTTCAAAAATAATGGCGGAAGCCGGGTTTGTGTCGGTATTCCAGCTGCTTATGTTAATGAGTTTATTGTAGGGGAGCGTTGTAGGTTTTATTATGTTTCCGAGAGTTATACAATATACAAATATTTTAGTGAGGGTAAGAATTTCAATTGATGTTATTCTATGAGGTTATATAATGCAAATGTTCCGTTGTGTAATAAAATTAAATGGAAGTTATTCTCAGTAATATATTTATATAATAGCAAGGGTATCTGATAGTTAGAAACAATAACTTGTTTGTTTATATACGAATTAACAGAATTGAAGGAAAATCCCCCAGGCATTATCTTACTGAAAAAATGTTATAATGATATTTTATTACGATGTAAATATAACTTTATTCCATGTAAAACATACCTTTAGATCGTACTTGGTAATTTCTTTTTAAACTTACTTCTTACTGCAAAATAAATACCAGCTCCTCTCTAATAATTACACTATACCACTATAGTAGCCTTTCTCATTGGCCGCATTGTATTTGTCCTCAAAGAGATTTCTGTTTTGGAATTAAGTCTGCTATTTGTGTACTTTAGTTTCTAAGTAGCGACAAAATCTATTACACTATTTAACTGCGCTCCCCACAATAACGGAAAACAAAATTATGTTTTTATAGGACAGATTTGGAAATAATGACACTATTTGAAGATTTTTATTTTGATTAAGAAGATATAAGTTTTGAGAGAAATGACTTGTTTTCAACTTAAGAGATTTTTTTATTACAGAAATATATATTTACGGACGCACGTATTTAACATTGGTATCAATATATGTTATGAAACTATCAAAACTGAAACGTGAAGAAATTGACGGGATAGAATGAAATTGAGTATGAGTTTTATATTCCAAGTTTTGAGAGATATATGATAATGTAAAAGGAGACATTATTTATGTGCGTAGATAGTATAAAATTGTGAATAAAAAGGATGAGGAACGAAATAAACACGAAAAGAAGCTGTCGTAAGACCGGTAGAAGTGTACATGCAAAAGTTCTGAAATCACTTTCGAAATCTGAATCACCATGATTTAAGAGCTTCGATTTGAAATAATTTACAGGAAGCATTCAACGTCAGATCTCAATTAATGCCACAATGTTGTGATAACAATAATATTTAGATATCCTTAGACATCACAAAAGAATCATTACATGTACTTTTCTTTGTAAATCAAAGTAATTTCATCGATTTGAAGATGCGATGTACTACTATTTCACAATGACAATAAAGAGAAAAAAACCTATTATAGAGTTCCGTCTTTCATAAATGCAACTCAGTGCAATCGAAACGACATGAAATTTCGTGTTTCATTATAGTGGAAATCGTTGAATTGTAGAGTCATATCATTCCCATAATTCGCAATAAAAAGCTATCGGGCTGATATCGGTAATAGGAAAAAAACTATGTTCCATTATTTTTATCGTAGTTTAAATTTAAAACCTGGTTGGACGATAATTTGTACTTTGTGCATCTATTGGTTTGAAATCATTGAATATTTTTATTTCTAATTTCCAAACAATTGGAATTATTTCGGTTCATGTGTATTCTTTTTAACGCATCATTCAAAAATTAATTTACACTTTGCGTGACATCAAATAATAACATTTTTATCAAACACAAAAAATTTTACTAAATCAATCTATAACATAATTGTATATATATATATATACATATATATATATATATATATATATATATATATATATATATATTATATTGTAAGATGTAACTTAATAATTCCGAAATTCAAAATGATTTTTTTTATATTAGAGGCGAATTGTGAAACAGTTACTTACACCTATAACCTGGTATTAACGAGTTAAGTCAAATCAACGAAGATCTAGACATCATGAATAATGAATGTTACCGATGTCAAAAGAATTGACCCTCTTAAAATGTTTTGTTGGACAGATATACTCAACACGACTACTATCATATAATATGTATTACATCTAATGTACATGACATGAAGAAACACGCTCAACGGAATTCCGCAATAGGTTTTTTCCCTTAATCATTCACGAGGGAGTACTTTAAAAAGTGGAATGAAACTATTTTTTACTACACTTGAAGTGAAATTTTTATCTGAAGCATATACGTACACCTTAATGTAAAACTGACCTTAATGTAAAACTACTAAGATCTAATAGATGAATTAACATGCACCAAACATGAAATTATAGGGATACCATGTTCAACCACGAAACATTTAAAGAAGAAACAGAAAATTAGCATAGGTTTACCATTTTATTCAAATCTCAAACTCTTACGCAAAATTAGTATGTATATGTGATGTAGAAACCTTTATCTTTCCTATTTCAGAAACACGATATCCTACACGTTCTTCTCTTTTGGCTTTCTCCTTACAGACTTATCTATTAAATAATTCACTCCTGTTTCTAGGTCGCCCACATTTGTTTTCCACCTATTCTGCCATAATTTCCTATGCTCGAAATTTTAGGCGAGTAGCAAGAGTTTTTGGTGTTACTTCATTACTGATCTATTGCTTATCTATTAATATTTGATGTCTATTATTTCGTTATATTAATATTTATAAGTAACAAAGGGTGAAAAAATAAACGTTTACTGCGCTACGTAATCACTGCACAGGAAGATTGAAGTATTGTCAGAAAGGTCCCATAAGACCTTTAATTTTTTAACCTCGCATACGAAATATTGAGCATCAAAGTCATTTGCAAGTGTCTCATCTTTCCCTCTTCCTTACTTTACCAAACAAGACTATGTAAAAAACCAGAAAATAGTTTTTATGAGTAAATGTCAATGAAATTATTTCGAGTAATCCTGTTTCATTGCCTTTGAAACTTTAAATTTTTCAATCTTATAATTTACATAAGAAGATTCAAGCATGGAATACAATATTACTATTCGTTTGTTAATTGTAAGCTATCGTTTAAATCTATTAGACCGCAAAGATATCAACTTTGGCTCACGGCCAGTTTTAAAACAGACCCCTTCTACTTTAATTTCATTTAAACAAAATACATTTATATGCTTAACACAAATGCAGCAGAGAACATACTGCCCAGTTATGGAGTTATTTAGTTTCAATAATATGACGCAAATGACAATATCATTAGAGCCTAACGACTATCAGTAAACGCCTGAAATAGCCATTCTTTTTTGAAATACTAATTTTACGATAAAAAATTGATATCAAATTTGTTGTACCTTAAAATTATTTTTAACGAGTTTTGCCAGCGGTTTTATTCGTGTCATATCAGGTAAATGTAAAAAATATCTTTTCAAGGTTATATAAATCCACTCACGCCAATTATATGGTTAGGAGGTAAGCATTATTTTGAATGTAATTTGCCAGACCTGATTTTGAATGTTTGTTGTGGTGCCGTGCGGCACGCTGCACGAGATATGCGATGGTGTCTAGACTAAAATTCCGCGAAATAATTAGCACGTGACTTTGGCGATTTAAGTGGCACATGTAATTTTAAAAATTAAATGATTAGTGGTGCATTCAGTTTTTATACGAAAGCACAATTTTTTGGCGTTTATATTCACTTTTCTCCTTTTGGGAATAATATTTTCATTTTTAACTAGCAAGTATATTATTTATATCCAAAGTTACTGAAGTATGTAGGGTGGTTTAAACGTATAAGAAAGATAAACAAGTAAATAAACAGAAAGCGTTTTACTTTTACTTTATTCAGGGATTTCTAATAAAATCAATATATTCAAGGTTGAACAACTTATTCGATTAATATTAGTTCTAAATACGGAATTTAATGAAACATTATAGTAAAAGGTAAGCCTTGGAGGATATTAAATAAAGATGGAAATTTCTGTCGTATAAAAAAAACTTTTTTTCAATTTTACTCATCTGTAGGCCAAAAAATAACGTAGCCACCAAATTATATCAGGTCAAATTCTTATTAAAATATCCATTAAATCAACTTTTCATAAATTATACTTTTACCTGTGTTTATAAATTAATTTTCAGAGTACTCTTGCAAAATATCGAGTTAATGGTACGCTCTATTTTTGACGAAGAAAATATTTCAACCTTTAAATTCCACGCTAATATAAAAGAAAAAAAACTATCTCTTTAAATAAATAGTTAATGGTAAATCTGGTTTAGACCAGAAAAATCAAAAAAATAAAATAATTACCCCCACCTTTTTTATAGGGGTGCCATCTACAGGTGACACCGGGAATAGTTTAGCTGCTTATGCAGGTTTTCTCTTCATTTATTGAAGTAAAACTTTAGTTTTTACAAATTAATATATATTTGTATGTATTAAAAAAAATGTAATAAAGTAGTATAATAAAGTCTTCAGTCTCTCGCAAATACTTGAATAATGGTAAGCCAGCAACAAAACTTATTAAAATACGATTCGTATGATCTCAAATCTTGTGGTAATCTGGAATGGAGTTCTAAAATAACTGCAGCTCCAAGGCTCGTATCTGACAACATCTTGAAGGTAGAGCCAGCTGCAACTTGATAAGGCTCACAATTATCAAGTAGCAAATACTAAATATCCATGACGAGTAGCTGCTGAACAAATCATGTAAGCAAACCTTATTGGTTTTCCGCAGATATGTTGTTTTGTATCGTGCGTCCCAAAGTACTACAGTTTCGTCTATTAAAATGTGTGAAGAAATTTACTGCGAAATTTTTGTTCAGTTTCGTGAAATACTCGCGAACTTTAGGAAATTTATCATTCGATATTAAGGATGTACTATCACAAATATAAAGATATTGCTGAATCTCGAAAAATGTATTCCGTCGTAAGCTGGAAACTGCGAGCTCGTTATGAGTATTACTCTTTACTTCAACATTGTCATATACTTTGGTGTCAAGTAACTCGTAAGTAGCAATATTGCAATGTATACTCTAATTTCATCAAGTACAAGTTTCTCATATTTGCTAAACCATTTACTACGTGGTCATTATACAGCGATTCGAAATACTCGACACCAGTAATCTCCTTCTGTAAGTTAACTTCTTGACTAAAAACTTCTTTGTCACAGACCCCTTTACTGCAAGCAGTAAAAGAAGTATTGGTGTACTATCATGTTATGATATTTTCCTTCTGCTTTTTTTCTTCGATGCAGAAATGCAGATTTCTTGTTCTTCTTCTTTCTTCTTGTCATTTATAGCTTTCCGTGGGGTAAGGTCTATTTTATAGTTCTATTTGATCCCAAATACGATATTAAGAAAATGCAGAATAGTCTTGTTTTCATCTCCGGTTACAGAACCGTCATCCGGAAGAAATAAAATAATATCGCCTAAGTACTTCCCGGCCTCAACTCCTCAACGACCTCATCTAACGTCAACCTGTAAAACATAATCCTACTATAAAATTTCCCATCACCATAGAGCGATTTGTTGTATTATAATGCCTAGTGTCACCCATAGGTATAGTAATCATGTTATGTGGTATTTTTTATTATAAAATTATTTTATATTTTATTACACTCTACATATTCATTTACCTTACATATACTTTTGTATTTTTTTCTACGTGTTAAGTTATTACATAAAATAAGAAAAAATGCAATACCTACGATTTGGACACTTTGATCTCACTTGATATCGCAAGAAAATGCAGAAACTACGAAAATATCAGTTACGCGCGAAACAATTGAATGATTTTGACAAATGACGTATAGTTAGTGATTCCAGAAATTTATAATGAATACTAACACGTATTGGCTTTGTGTTAGTATAGGCCTATCGGTAACATCCATAGGTGCCCATCACGTATAAAATTATCAGACTCACAAGAAATTCCGCCCTTATCTCCTACATAATTTTTGAATTGAAACTTCTAACTGAAAATCAAGTTTAGAAATAATGTTTTGAAATTGTGAACAATAATAAAAGTTTTTAAAAATTTAACATATTTGTCTCTAAAACAAATTTTTCGTAAAATTTCATTCAACATTTTCATAGTGTTTATTCACATATCCTTTTGAAATAGTTTCATTATATTAATTTTAACTTGACATGTTTGAAAAATTTCAAATGACACAAAATTATCTATATGCGTAATAAATTATTGAAAGGCAAGTGTTTCTTAATTACTTTCTTAATTTAATCAGGTATTCTGCTTTTCACATACAACATTTAAATGTCGCATTTTTTGAGCTCTATTGTAATTTAAGATTCTTCTGCAAATACTTGTTAACAGGCTTTATATAAGGAGGAGATTCTCAATTCAACTATTTTTTTTTATTATGCATAACTCCGACGTTAATCGATTAATTTTGATGAATGTTATTTTATTTGAGGGATATAATCTTGTTATGGACCATGAAAATTTGGTTAGAATCTTATCAAAGAAACTGAACGTACACAATAGTATTCTTCCACACAGAACAGCACAGGTACCGTGATCGAATTTATATGATATCGATCTATTGAACATTTAATAAGATACTACTAAGGGTTACCCAAATTTACTCTTTAGCGCGTCAAGCTACAATTATAAAGCCGAGAGGTGGTACAAGGGCTCTTGTTATGATGCGTAAACTCGGTGAGGGGTTTGAACTGATTTGACTTGTCTTAAAGTAAGCAAGAAAGTATCTAAGTTAATGGGTAGGTAAGTATGCCCAGACCATATATCTTGACATTTAGAGACAAGAAGATAGTACCAAGTGAAATATAGCACTTATCCACGTGCGTAGGTATGCATGCATATGAGATAGCAGAGAAGCATCGACTTGACAACAATTCCAAAAAGCAAAAATATTGCATTTTGCAAATTTTTTTATGTTCGGAAACGATGTTGTTCTGCAAAATTTCCAACGAAATAATCAGATTTTCATTATATATGTACTTTCTGCTGCGTTATTTGTTCGAAGGCTATTTGAAGTTGATTCAGCAAATCTTTTAAAAAATGGTTATTTTATCTAGCTTAGAATGAACATTTTAAAATATTATACCGACCTATTTACAGGAATGAAATTGATATATATATATATATATATATATATATATATATATATATATATATATACATATATATACATATATACATATGTATATATATATATATATATATATATATATATATATATATATATATGTACGTACATATCTCCAAAACTCTGCAAGAATATTAACAACCATGAAATATTATTTTGAAATTAATTATTTAACTCTCCCACGTACAAAATCCGGTAGTCGTTCATTAAAGTACGTTAATCGAATTTGTCATTTGATTTGCATGAATAACTATTGGAAAATAGTTTGTGAAGATGAATTTACGCAAGAAAATGGTTGTTCGTTGATTTTTAAGAGTTTTGTTGAGGTCAAATTAAGAAAAAAATTATAATCGACGTCGATTTACATTTTATGATTAAGTCCCATTTCGCAATATCATTTGCAACTGATTTGACAGTTCAAACGTAGTGGTACTAAGCTCAGTAAATACCTGTATGTGGTCGTCCCTCAGCAGCCACAACTCAAGAGTCAAGAGAATAATCTCTAAGCAGATTCAAGCAAGTTTAAGCATTAATATGCATCAAGTACAGACTCTACTAATGGAATATGATTACTTCAAACCAATTCCATATAGTTTATGAAATGACTTGGAAATAATTGAACGTCATGATCTACGGTCTTCGTTATGGAGATAGTAATATATTTTACTGGGCATTATATTATTTTTCAAGCTATATTCTATCAAAAATAAATTTTGTGAAGATCAATGATATTTACATTCTGATGATAGCTCAAAATGTCCGTGGGTTTGTAATTTTCAAAAAAGCAAGCCTGGAAAAAAAGTATTACAAAAGAAAAAGAAAAATATCAGTCAAAAGTAGGTGATTCTATGCATCTGACTATATTTGAAGCGTGTTTCAGTAACAATTCAATTTATTCTACTTATTTTTGAGACTGATTTTATTTATGCGATAGGCAACGTACAAAACTGACCTGCAAGAGCCCGGGTGGCAAGAGAAAGAGATTCCGGCCCTTTACTATCTGATTTGATCTCGTCGGAACGTATTCGTCTCCACAGGGTCTAGTATTCCACATATTGATTATTAGACTTATATTACACACTCTCTAGTACGCTCAAAACGTTTCACGTACTCTACTACTGCGGCTGCATCCCTAATACAGAATACCCGTTTTTTTTTGTTGGAACAATATTTTCTTAATCTCCACAATTACACATTCTCCGATATTATTATTTCGTCTAATACCCACATTTTTAATTTTAGCAAATAATCTTTTTTCACATATATTCCGCCATGATCTTTTACAATATTTTTAAATTTTTTACAAAAAGTAATTTACAATGATAACATATTCTCGTGTGCTTTTTTTTCCTAAACCTGATTTGGTATAAGTTATATTCACTCCTATATGCATCTCATGGAAATTTGGTTAAAATCATGCGATCCTGTTATAGATTTTCCCGGCAATTTATCGACATTTATCATATAAACAAGCCGTTATTTTTATGAAAAAAATTGTACACGAACACAACATCCCTACAGGTACAAGATCTTTCATAAATCATTAGAGATTTCACTTTAAGTTGCATAGTTACTATTGTTGTTTAAGTTCTACTAATATCATTTTGAGCATGGTCGGTTGTAATTTTTTTAAATGGGAGTTAAAAATTGCCGCGCACTTTGCAAAATTGCTTAATAATTGAATCATACCACTTTGGTGACAAGGGTGGTTTTATTTTAGTTTCCTTAATCATATATATTGACCGGAGACAAATTAGCATTTTATATTGCCCAACCATGAATCAATCCCCTATAAAATTTTCTTGTCGTGTCGTTAGTTCGGTCATAAGCGTTATTCTGGAAATGTATCTTTTTTATTGTGAAATATTTTCTTTGTTTTGAGTAATATTTATTATTTATTTATTTGATTGCTTTTAATACTATTTTTCTCTAAAAGTAAAAAAAAGTAAAACTTACTTCAGAAAAAAAAAATCTGTCAAGTTTAAATATGAAGTAAAATGAAATATTTAAAAATGGGTACACGTACTTTTTTCTTCATTTTATCCGCGTTGGCATCTATTCGAAAAAACTTAACAGTAGCAATATATTTTATATTTTATAACGTTTAGAAATGATATTTTGCCGCAAAGTCCGAATGTAATTGTTGTATTTTTATTAATCAAGAATCTCTAACGGCAGCAACATCTTCAAGTATATTCGTGTCTGGAAACAATATTTTACCACGCAAGGTTCAATTTACACTCTCTTTTCTCTTCGTCCTTTCATTATTTTATACTTTTCAATGCTTTTATTGTTCTATAGTTATTTGAAATCGGTTTAATTGTTTTCTTGAAAAATGTTGCAAACATTTCATGGCTTCACAACGTCTTTTATTCGATATTTATATATTTCAATTTTCTTTTCTTGGTTTCATAGAAGTTACCTTCTTTTATTAAGGATTCATTGTACTAACAACTAAAATAATAATATTTTCTAAAAATCCCAACTGAATCGAAATCTTATTTAACAACTGTTGTAAGTTTATTTTCTCGTACTAAAATATTTGAAATGTGATAATCACTGTTGTATGTTTTCCTTATTTATTAAACTATTAGAATTTTAATATAATTTGTTTTACAGAACGCTGCAGACCCAAAGTTTGTAGGGGCATCATACGTAAATGAATGTTAAAGGGGTATCACTTCTATCGTTTTTTTGATAAAAAACGAACGTTTTTTCTATTTCCGTGATACTGTCTTTAATTTATGATTTTGTAAACAAATTTTATCGTCGACACAGAAAATGTACCCATTTCGATAATTCCATAAAAATAATTAAAGGTGGGGCAATTTGTGTTGCCTCGCGGCTAATTTCTATCACGCACATCTTTAGTGCCGCAGGCAAATATAATGCATGGTTTTGTGTAGAAAATGAATTTTCATAATCATGTGAGTTCCATGACTTATTACGCCTGTATACTATTATTAAAATATTGTAGATATTGTCGTCAGTATTCAGTCATTTAGAATACATTTATTAGCTTTTCTTTATTTAATATTTTTGCAGTACTTCTAACTTTTTCTTAAAGCTTAGGTACATTAAATACACATATTAATAACAATAGATATTTGTCTTACATAAAATGGAACAGTAACTTATATAATCTTAATTCTGATTTTGTGTTATTTTATTAATTAATTGCTATTAATTTCTGACCTTATATCTAGAAATTCTGGATTATAATATCTTCGTAGTAAACCTTTATTTTCGTATTAATTTATTACGGACTTAAGTAAATAAATGTATTTCATCTATATTATTTTTTCGATCACCTGCATATTGCACATTGTTGCTTTTTTTAACATTATTGTGGTATATTTACTTGTGAAGATTCTTCCTTCATTATGTTTTTATACTTTCTATTCAAATTAGTAATTTTTACAATGAAAATATTTTTTTTTACTTTCCTCAAAAAAATTATTCACAAAATATTATAGACCAGGTTCTACATAAAGTATCTATTACTGAAATAAGAATATACATTTACATCATTATCCTTCGTTTACATTTGTTAGTACTAAAATTTCTTTCTAAAATTCACGAATCAATACTTTATTGAAAATACGAAAACAAGTACGGGATTGAGTAATTCGCACTTTAAAGACGTAGCAATTCATAGTATTATTCCATAAATTTGTGTTAAATGTTAAGCAAGTTCTGCGTAAATATCATTAAAAATATTTTCAACTGAACAGCAAATATTTACAAAAACACGGAGCATAAACGGTCCTCAGCGCATTTAAATTTCTAACGTAATTTGTGAGCATGGAAATTTTGGGAAAAATAAACCAAACTTGTCGTCTTCTTTAAGCAATGTAATCTTTGAATTAATGTTTCTTGTTTATAACGAAATTACGTACCGAAATTATTTCGAAAGTTTAAGCATTTAAATGGCAGATTTTAAGCTTGATTCTAAATTGTCGGTAAATATATTTAAAGGGTCACATGAGAAAAAAACATAGGTACTTGAGATGAAAGACAATCAGGTGAAACGGTTTTACTGAAATATACTGAGGCCTACGGCCTTACCTTGCTATAAATATTTAAAATTTGAAACTGTATGTTTATTATTTGTATCTTCATAAATGTTATTTGTAATTTTTATTTTAAATGTTATTTGTAACCTACAATCTTGAAAGTCGACATAATGGATGGGTTTTAGACCAAGTAAAAGGAAGTAAAAGAAAATTCTAAAGATCCATGTTTTCTAATTCTATGTGGTATTGCAATTTATATATATATATATATATATATATATATATATATATATATATATAACCGTTTCACCTGATTGTCTTTCATCTCAAGTACATATATACATATACACATACACACACACACACACACACACATATATATATATATATATATATATGTATGTATGTATATATATATATATATATATATATATATATGTATATATATATATATATATATATCTGTAAAAGAAATGGAACAATATTTATATTTTAAATAATTTAAACTTTTCGAAAATGTTTATAAATGTATTTCGAGCCCTCATAATGAAACTTTTATTCGTGCTTGAGAGGTTTTTCCTTCTTCGTGCACTTGATTACCAATTTAAAAAAATTACTACACAAAGATTTTGATGTATCTGTGTATGGAGGATACAATGAAACGTAACATGCACTTTGTTTTATCTCGCTCGTTCAATGAATTTCAAATTGCTAAATATAGATTTAGCTATATGAATGGTTATGTGTTATTGATTTATAAGTTAACAAGAGAATATATAGTTAAAATATCAAATAGTTCCCGATATTCATCAACACTCCATAAACATGAGTTTTAAAGAAAAATATCGCGAAAAAACTAAGAGCCGCTTAGCGCAAAACGGACAAATAAATTATTGGAAAGACACTAGTTAAAAAAAATTTGTAGCAGATAGCTACGTCAGTCAATTCGAATAATGAACGTCCCAGAAGTTTGATAAATTGAAATAGCAGCGCACAGATCACCCAAAGCGCCCAAGAAACAACAGGTATACTTAGGAAATTAATATTCGGTGCTGGCTTGTCGAGTGTCTTAAATAAGTTAATAAATAAATAATTGTTTATGTCGTAAAGTCTCAATCTAATATATTTAAACCAAAATATTTTCTTATTATTATCGTTTGAAAAAGCAATACTGAAACAAACTGTTTTCATGAAGACATACCCGCATTATTCCTTGATCATGTATATATATATATATATATATATATATATATATATATATATATATACAACGCAAAACAGATAAATTTAAATTTGGTTTCCAAAGCTAAACTGTAAATTGAAGTTAGTGGAAAAATTTATTAGTTTTAAGTAATTAGGAAATTTAATAGTATTTTCGTCCTTCCCTGTCAAACATCAGAAAAGGTTTTTCTCAGAAAAGGAAGATGTAAGGTATTAGGTTCAAAATTAGTACTGTATTTTGAGGCCCTTGGCTTTACCTTGCTATAAAAAGTTCAAGTTTTTTCGTTCACGCAAAAAAAATATATGGCCCCATAAAATGTATTTTTTTCTTAATTTATACCATTGTCACTGATCTTTAAAACCTGTTAGGTACTTTTGGTCGACCTATAATCGTAAAAGACGGCTTAGTGGGAGATAAGCATAAGCAAAGGCAAAAATCCACAAATGAATGATGTGGAATTATTTTTGAAATATGCTCCATATTTTTACACATGTGAAACATATGGTAGGCATTTACGCCGTGAAACACTAATATTTTTAAATAGTTTAAAAGAAACGCTACGCTAATTTTGTACCTACTTAATTTTTCTGTCGTAACATTTCCATGTGAATATTTATGAAATATGTATGGATTAATATGCTATATTATTTAAATAAATTTTAAGTGAACAAAATTTAGACGTACTCAGGGAAAATTTGTTACCAGTTTTTGTGTCAGTTAGCCTTTGAATGTTATGCAAAATTCCTCTTTCCATGCGACGAGTTTGTAAGTTTTGTATGCAGTTCAAATCGTTTCACATCGTTTTTTAAGTTATTTTGAAAAACAAGGTTATCAAATGAACAAATACGCATCAATTTGATAACTTTTCTCTATGTTGTTTTTTTTCTTTTTCCGATTTAAAGTGGAGTGCAGTAACTCTGCTGGAAATAAAAGTCAACAATGATACTCCTAAATAATAAACGGCACGTACATTTTCATTGAACTAATTTATTTCAAATGATAAATAATTACATTGAAGGTAATGAAATATATCTGATATGTTCTAGTAAAAAAGCTTGGAAATCGACAAAGGTACTTCGTAACAGTTAAGGGCGTTAGTATCAAGTTTATATTAGCAATGAGTGACAACTTCCAAGTGAATGGAATATTTCTAGCGTAAGTTGCTGTTAACATTTAATGTTGATAATGGTTCCTCTCCGATTAAAAGCACATACATTGTAGTTGAATTAATTTACTAACGTTGCGACCAATATGTTTTTATAGTAAAGATATTGAACAAAATCACCAAAAATATTTGGACTCTAAATTATCTAAATGACTATATTCGTGTAACGTTTTTATCATCCGGTTTTTTTTATAATTTACTAAGCTTCAAATCGCAGAATGTCAGTATTCTGCTCATCTAGAGTTTTCTCCCGACTTAAAGCAACATAATTTTATCTCTTTGAAAAATATTTGTTTAAATATGAATCATTGACTTATTTAAAGGGTTCCCTCGTTGTTCGTGCGCTGTAATGGTTCAACTCCGGATGAGTGGAAGTATGTGACATTTCAAATGACGGTATCCTTTAGTACCACGATACTGCAATCGTATAATGTCCCCGTTGCTTAAGAATCAATGAAGGAGGAGTGAAAACATAAGCATTTATAATACTGTCACGACTGAGTACAATACAACTGCAAGTATTGTTAATTTCTCTCTTGTTTTGCCAAAGTTAACTATTAACAAATTCCTTATCATATTCACAGCAGTAGTTTTCATTAAATTTGATATGAATAAAAAAAATATTTTGACTAAAAAAGAGTTTTGATCAAAATATTTTTTTTCTGTTGGATAGTTTAGTACTAAAGTACAATTGTGCTAAAATGTTAAGGGCAATAATGCTTTCCGGCTCCTTATTCGTTTTATATTATCAATAACTCGATTGTCACAAGTGAACTCGATTGTCACAAGTTTACGTATTTACTTTGCTTTTTCGTCCGGTTCAATTGAGCTAACATAGTAAGTTCATTAAGGATGGTTACAATTTTGTCATAATGTGAAAGATTTTATTCTAGGGAGTTTTTTTTATTTTATTCTAGTTCACACACTTTCTGAATAAATATTTTTAAAATATAAGTTATATATTTTAATTTTGATGACTCCTCTTACGCTAAAAAATATAATATTTTATATTCATACAATTTAGTCAACACTAGTTCAAGATTGGCATGTTGCGCAACTCTGTAAATCTTTGTTCTATTCATATTTGACTAAATAAATTACGATGATTGGAATGAACAGAACTTATTTTAAAGATAGCTTTTTTTCATAATTTTCTTTCTCGACATTCTTAGCACGTACCTAGTACCCGTTCTTGTTTTGTCTTTTAATAGTCATGTGATTTTTTCCTCCGCATATTTAAATCTTCTCATCATTCTTTAGAAAATAAATTACATTTTTCTTCACCTTTCAATTTTAATACTTGTTTTACTAAAACTGATTTTTGACACTAAAATTTCCAGATTGAACGTAATACCTCAGATTCTTTGATTGAAGAATTTGGTGAAGAACTGATCTGTGAAAACGTAATCTCTAAATAATCACAATAAAATATCCCTTCATTTATAAATATTTTCAAGCACAATGAGATCCTTTATATTCTGCTTCATCAGTTTTTTTATCAATATGGTGATTTAGTTGGTTTTGTATAGTTAAAAATATGAATATTTTTAGATTGCGAGTGTTACTTTTTTCTCGGGACATAGATGTTATTTGTTAATGTACCTGTATTAAATGCATTTATTTACACAGAAATACATTATGTTTAAGCAAAAATATTTTGATAACAGGTTTTCAAAAGATTTTTGCGGAAATTTTTAAAATTTCATATTTATGGGTAATATTTTTAAGGAATCCGATTCGTTAACCTTGTATCCTAAGTAAAGGGCATGATGAGAAAATTACCTTCAGTATCTTTTATTGCTTCTTATTTTTTTTAACTGTGAGAGATAATGTCAACATCAATATAATTAATATATACAGCAAATATTTATCTTAAAATATTTTTCGATTAATAAATATATATATATATATATATATATATATATATATATATATATATATATATATATATAATATATACAACAAATAATACATGTACAACATTTTTATAAATAACTATATGTATCTCAATGCAAATCAGTGAAGATACGTTTTTTGATTCAACGCGGAATGCTAAAAGCAGTTCCTTGATGACAAGAAGGCCTTCTTTTTTAAAAGGTATAAGGCTTTCTTTACCTCTAAAAGACAATATGGATGTAGAACTGAGTAATCACTTTGATAAACAAAGAGTGAAATGATTTATTTTTTTAATGTTTTGGAAATACATGAACATGAATACTTGTTCGGATTGAATTAACTTGGCACCTGTTGGCACATCAATATGGATATATTGATTTGCATTGTCGTCAAGCTTCTTCGTTCAAGTTATCTTGTATCATTTAAATAATTAAACCTGCATTATTTCCAAGTCAATTTAAATTCGAATCCCCGAATTTCTTTCTCTTCGCTATTAGCGATATCAGTAAAAAAGTATGACTTTTGTAAATCTTGGGTTGTTATTGTTAGAAAATAGTTCCTTTTAAAAATTGACGTTTCAAATTTAGTTCGTTTATTTTTAGAAGATATTGTAATAATGTTGCCGTTGTCCTCTATTTCTCTTTAATAAAGAATTTGGGCCTGCTGCTAAAATGAGATCTTAGTTGGTAGATTCATGTAAATCATGTTAGTCGCAAAATTTCAATCGAACACATTCCCAAGAATATCTACCAAAATGTTTACTAAACAAATTTATAAAACAATTAAACGTAAATTTGTATATATAAAAATTAAGTTTTCGTTGCACAGTTACGAAATCATTGAATTTAAATGATGGGAGAACTCATTAAAGAATTGTTTGAAAAGATTATTTTTAAAAAGGATTTCTTTAAAAGGATTCTTTTTAGTCCTAATCGAAGACTTGTTAAAAGTATCTGGGTAAAGGATTCGATGGCGTACCGAAAATATATTTCTATCAATTGTAAAGAACATTTGTATCCGAAGGTGTTTTCTTTTGAGGAAGACTCAGTATTTTGTATACCGTTCCCTAGAGTGATCTCAGAGACAGTTGAGTAAGTCATTTGCTTTATTTCTTTTTAATTCAAAGTCTAAATAAGAAAAACAGTTTTGTTATTATTTTAAAGTGGAAATGAAAAATCAAATGATATTCGTTTAAAGTTGATCTACTTTATTATTGGTAATATTACTATGACATGGAATTTATTACATGTACTCCGAATTTCTCGTTACATTCTTACTTTAAATGCAAAAATATTTATTCAGTTTTAATTACGTAAATGGTCAAAAATTCTTTCCGGCTTTTCATATATAAGAAATTGACATAAAATGCTGATAATTTGGAAGACTGTTGATATTGCTGATTATATGTTTACTTTGCTGTAATAATCTAAGGAAAAATGCTCAAAAGTTTTGCCCAAAAATTTAAAGTCATAACTTTCTCACAATACTCAAATAAAACAAATCGTTTCATTTGCCCCGTTATCACCGACACTTACTTGGGATTTCTAGAGCTATCGTATTGCCCGTTACGCGATAAAAGAATGCTAAAAAAATGTAAATATATACATAACAGCATAATGAACAAATTTACATAGGCCAAAACAAAATCAAAACTTGATTAAAACTTATATTTGTGGATTAATGTATATTTTCATCACGGTCCGTGTAACTTCTGAGAATATTGTGAACTATTAACCAAAATTTGCCCATTTATTTCTTCACCGTATTAAGAAAACATGCAAGGTATAAACATATTGGAGTAAAAAAATTATTCTTTATTCGTAGCTTGCCATTCCTTTTACATTCTTCCAAATCCATAATTGGGTCTTAGCTTACATATGAACCTAAATAAAAATCTATCGGGATAACTAATATTGATAATCCGTAATCTCGGTCATAAAATGTGCAGAAGGATAAACTCCAGATAAGAAAAAGTAAATCAAATTTACAAACTTATATTCTATATATTCAAGAAATACAATTTATACATTATAATAGCATTTTTATTTTTTAAAGTAATTTTTTTATGAACCGTAAATTTTTTACAAGTTGACTGGTTCAAAAGAAAATAATGTAAGCTTTAATTTTTTCGCCAATGAACTCCAATCGTGTCTCAATTTTTAAAAAAATTTGCTAAACTAATGGATATTTAATATTTCTTGAAAAAATTGTCATTGTTTAAACCCTGTGTAACAAAACATATATTATTTAACATTTAAAACGATTCAGTTTTTCTGATCTGAAAAGTGCGAGTAAGCGCGGAATTAAAGTCACACAAAATTAATTCGGTCGGTAATTACCTTATAGATTATCATTGCATATATTAGCTGATGGTTGCTTTTAAGCAGTTTTCAAAGAAATTTCCCCTCATTTTTTCATGTATATTTTATTATTTTCTTTATTTATCCTCAATATTGCAAATAATTTTTAGGAAAAACATGCCTGTCTTTTAATTTTTCGTGATAAATTATTTACTTTTCAGTGACTAAAATGTAATAACAAAATTTCAAAGTCGTGAAATATGTTAAGGTAAGTGTATTTTTATGTACTTAGTGCATATTTTGGATAAGGAGACAAACATTAATTATAACGCTTTTTTCCTTATTACTAGTTCTATGCTATTTTTCAGGACGTAGTTTTATTTTATATTAAAAGGATCCCGACTTCTTGCGTGGAAATATTTTTCTCGTAAGCATTTTTACTAAAGACATGAAGAAAATTTGTATTTACTCATTCAAAACAGAACTATTTTTTGTAATTACTAGATTGAGACATAACTATGCCGAAGATAATTATATAAGGAACATTCTCGAATCGAAGCACTCTTGTCATTAAGTAGTAATCATCGATTTTCATAACAGTTGCGATGGTTTTTATATTCCTCGCTCTCTAGTCACATTCGAATAAACGTAAAAATGGACGAGAACCATTCACAGTACTCCATAAAAAATATTTTAAAACCCCTAACAATCATTCAGTCATTTTTCGGTGTTAAACGTAATTCTTTTCTTTCGTTCAACAAATATGAAATTTATTTTAAAATATACAGCATTTGTTTGATAATACTATATATGATTGTGAATGTATACTTCGATGAAATAATGTCATTTCAACACTTTAATGATAAAATAAACTTATTTCATTGGATAACTAACCTCTTATGGATAAATTTTTTTAGCCAAAATACGTTCACAAAAATGTATGCCCTGATGAGGGAAATCGAAACCATGATTAGTTTAACAAATAAACGTGAAAATTTTGTCAATTTAAAACAACGATATACAATTTTGTATTTAATAACAATTTTAATTCTCTTGTTAACGGATAGAGGTTTAAGTTATATTGCATACCGAAAAATTTGTATCACACATGAAGCCATTTTTTCCCTGACAACGGCTATTATATCATATTCGGAAATAATTACGTACATGTTATTAATACATATCACAGGGATGGGGTATTCCCGTCTCAAAAATCAACTTAAGTGTTTTGGATATTTAGAAAATATTAAAAAACCAGTTACTGGAATATATATAATAGTCAGAATGGGTCATGGATCACAGAATAGATCAAACTTGGAAGCTGGCATGTCAATAATTGATATTTACGCAACTTGTTATAATTTGTCGCACGTGTGTGAAATGATGAATAGAGTTTTCTCCGTGCAGGTCAGCATACACATAATGAATTTTAACAAGCAATTTAATTAAAATTTTCATTAATTATAAACATCGTATTATTTCAGCTTCTAATTTACGTTGCGATGACTTTTATATCCACTTTGTCATTGATAAATTTAACTTTAAAGGAGGTAAGGTATTTTCGAGTTACTATTATAGTGTAATGAAATATATATTAAATATTTAATCGCTTTCTAAATTCATGTTTCAAGTATATTTTTTTAATCGTGTTCGTTGTGTTTTTTAATTCAGATTTCTGACGAAATTGTTTATTTTATGTCCATGTTTCAATACTCCAAACCAAAAAATGAAATTAACCCTACCTTTTTTCAGTATTCAACAAACCACTTTGTTATCTACTTGGCATACATATGCGTGGTAAACGTAATTTATTTCAGCGCAATTTGTTTATTCTGTGACAAGGTCGGAGATGAGGTGTTTCATATAAAGACCATGGTTAACCAAATAAAGCTAAATTGTCATTTTGGTAAGAAAAAACCGATTGAAAAAGTTACTTCATTAATTTTTAATACACTATTTAGCTCTAGTGCTCGTCTTTAAAATAAGTATAAAAACTATTTTCCCTGTATTTAGAGACATTATATTTCAGTTAACTTTCAAATTCACTTAAGGATACTTTTATGCAAATTAATTGTAAAAGTACCCCTTCAATTTTTTTAACACAACTATATTATTTTCAATGTTTTTATCGAAATTAACAATTGGACAATTTTAATTAACAAACCGTGACAATACTTAATTTTTTTTGTAGTCTACCAGAGTGTAAATTAAAAAACGATATAAACTCCATATATAATTTATGGTATCTATGAATATTAGGCTCTTAATTGGATAACAATATTAATTTAATGTTCATTAATGTCTAAAATATGATACAGTAACATAAACTATGCAGAATGCTTTATTAACAATTAAATACGAATTATTTAAATATTTCAATACATGAGCTTCAAACTCATTCAAATGGGTATTAATGGGCATCATCACATAAAAGACGAAAATGAACTTATAATTAATGAAACCAAGATATCTACGGAGTGTTTAATTGGGTGAATAAAAATAATTATATAATATTTCAGATGAGCAGCAAAAAATTGTATTAGAACATCTAACCCATTTGCTGAACATCCCACCACAGTTCACAGTATGCGGCTTATTTACACTCAACCTCAGGCTTATTCTCAGCTACTTCAGTCTTTCAACCACTTACGTGATCGTCCTGGCGCAATTTCATAACTTAAAATTTAATTAAAGGAGTTCAAGTGTTTAATGGCATTTTTCGAACATTATTTTTATTTTACATTGTTTAATTGACTATTAAAATAAAATACACTTTCCTGTGTAATTATTGCAACATAAATTTTTAATATCAAATTTTTAAAATGTTTATGCAGTTAGTTAGCATAAGAGTTTAACCCATACCATTTCTGGGATATATTATAAGAAGATGCACCGATATGAACATTTTAATGGTATGTAGTATTCCTCTAAGCCAATGCATAACTCACTTCGCACTACATCTTAACGTTATAATACTTCAAAGGTAATAAACATTCAAAATTTCACGTTTATCTAGATAAGGTTTGGTTAAATTAGGTATAGATTTAAATTGTTTGACTAATTTTGTTTAAGACAACGGCATGCCAACATATAAGCTGTTTGGATTTTGTAGTAGATAACTATTAAGTGATTTTTTGAAAAATACATAAAAAATATGCACAATGTACATATACAACCATAGAATTATTTTTTACCAAATTTTAAATATTCTTCATAATGTTAGATGTCAAAGCTTTTAACCATGTTGTTAAACCTATATTTTGAGAAATGTTAACGAAACAGCCTGATCTTATTTATACAAGTTTTTTAATATTGCTCTGTGGAAATTTTAATGATAATAAAAAATCATAAACCGTTTATTATCGTAGTTAGGAAAATACCATCTACAAAAAACGTAAGCACAATTCTATAATATACTTTAAAGGGAAGTTTAAAGAGATTTTACATCAGAATAATTTTGTGAATTGTATTTCAATTGAGAGTTTCCACCAAAATGAATTAGGAAATAGCAAAGTATTTAAAGAAAGAAAGGAGCATTAGAGAAAAAGAAATAAGAAACGGATGAGCCAAAGTTGTTTGAATAATGTGATATTGCTTCTCTTTTAAACGCTACAAGTAACAATTTGCTAGAAAAGGACAACAGTAAATAGTAAAAACCCTTTATTTTTTCCCATACTTTCTCAAACACTATGTGCTCATTCAATTAAACTACCAGTCGCCATTTTATGATTTTTTTGATTAACTTCTAGCTACTTTGAACGAAAACGTTTACACATTACAAAACAAATATTCTTGTTGCTTTTTAAAATTAATACATGTAAATATACTATGACGGAATAATGTGCTTATGGTTACACGAATTCGAATGCCAAAAAAACGCTTATCTTTTATAACGATATCTTTTATAGCATAAGTAACTCTCTGCCTTCGTATAATGTTTGATGTAAAATTCTACTTCGCAAAATATTTGCCTTTAACTTATATATTTATTTAGGTTTATTGAAGTCATCAAATTATAAAAATTAAACGAACATTAACGTCTAGGTTCTGAAATAAAACTAAAAGACATAACAGGTTTCGCACGTATTTCATTTTGACAGCCCTAGGGAAATGACGCTATGGACAAAATTTATTTCGTAAACTGTGTAATATATCATTCATATTTACTTAAATGTGTTTTTTTATGTCTTAATATTTATACGCCTGTGGCATATAAATATTAAGTGTATACATACAAAAACAGACAATTTGTTAGATTCTTTTCTAGAATGCTGATCGAATTATCGATTTTTGCTCAATATAATTTGTTATATGATAATATATATATATATATATATATATATATATATATATATATATATATATATATATATATATATTATATATATATATATATATATATATATATATATATATATATATATATATATATATTATGAGAGTAATTATGGTAACAAAAAATGTAATTGAAATATTGTCAAATGTTTTTATTGTGGTAAAAAAATTTACAGAAACATGGTCAGATCGATTTTTTTTACTAAATTGATAATTGATTTTAAATCAATAAATTCCGATGCAATATTTTTATTAAAACGTCATTCACCATACTATAATATTTAGCTTCAAAATAATCAGATTCTTTCCTTTATTTTTCAATATAAATTGTACATTATAATAAACATGTTTCAAAAATGAATTTTGTAATTTTATTTATACTTCACGAGAACAGTTTCTTTTATTTATAAGCTGTTTGCTTGGTCTGCTGCATATAGTTATTTAACGCAATTTCGGAGAATTTTTTTTTAAAGTAATAAAAATTGCTCCAGATGTGGACTTTGGTATTTACAATAGCACTACAACCTCAAGTAATGGAGCAGTATCAAAAAGAATAGTCTAGTTATGGTAAAGTGAACGAAACCGCAAATATCCATATAATAGTTAAATAGCTTCAAATATTATTTTATTGTCTAGCCCCAGAGAAGTTATATTATTTTACTATCTAGCCCCAGAAATGGTATTAAAATTTATCGGTATTCAGAAATTGGTGGTAGTAACAACACCAGTAAAAGAGTTATGGTGGGAACAATTTTATGGGGTTTTATGGGGACCGATTTATATCGATTATTTCGGTTGTTTCTTACACTCTCTATTTTTAGATATTGTAGGTAATGGTTAACTCAATTATATTAGCTTTTGCGCATGCCTTTTGTTTTATGGTAACCTGCACCGAAGTGTCACGATTAAATATTTATAAATTAATTACTATGAAGTATGTTTAATTTATTATAAATGAAGTTATCATTACTTCCAGAAATAATGTTTTTCTGCAAATATGTAATATTTCTAAGCGATTTTGCTATTGAATGTAAAGTACAAAACTAACAAATAGTACTTTTCTAACTAATAGTACTCTAGGATAAGTATTTATTTTTTGAACAGGAGGCAGATATACTTAAAACCATACGTCTCTATTTATGCGCGTTAGTATCACCTTATTAATTCTCAAGAATGTTCGTAACATGAATATATTCACTTATTTTAAAACTATTCAATAGGTTGTATTTAAACTCACAATGATTATTAACCATAATAATTCATAACTCTCGGCAATAAAGTGAATTGTCGGTACTAAAATGAGAAAATCTAAAATAGAATTTGTTAAAAACTACTTTAACAAGACAAGTAGGATGCTTCAATTTTGAAATTTGTTCACTAATACCTTATTTCCTATAAATTCCATACCTAACAGACAAATTGTTTTAGGAAGAAAACAATGCTTCTTTTCTTATCATGTGAAAAGCAAATCCACATAGTCATCAAGTATAAGGCAGAAGCGTTGTTGTCATTATTAATAGTTAATTTTAAATAAACCCCTTAACTGCCAATTAAATCGTATCTGAGTTCTGCATACATTATACACAAAAATTTTAACATAGTAAGGTATCTCAGTAATATCATAAACACGAAAGTGCGAATGTTTTTAGGTTAAGTGAAGACAAAGTTTATATTTTCAGTAACCGTAATGGACACCATTTAAATAAGAAAGTACGTGTCTGGTAGCATGGAATGTGGCGGTTTATACTTAATGCGAACTTTATTTCACAATATTTTAATAGATGACACAACATATATATGCAATTCCTGCACACGTGTCTCGAGAGATTTCGTGTTTACTTTTCATATCATAATTCATCAAGGAGTAATTCGATAGTATCGAAACACACACAGACACAGATACAGACAAACGCATGCACACACACACACACACATATATATATATATATATATATGTACATACAAATACATTTGACGCATTAGCGATTAGCTCTTCCTATTATAAAACATATATATGTATATATATATATATATATATATATATATATATATATATATATATATATATATATATATATATCTATATCTATCAATAAATTAAATATAACAAAAAGGATTGAGTTTCATTACGATGATCGCATCTTAATGAAACTCGATTATTATCCTCATTTATTATCTGCTACACTAGTAAAGAAATATTAGGATCGGAATTTCATCGTACGTAAGTGTAGTTGTAGCGAGTTAATAGTACTTCCTACAAGAGTACGCAGTATTTGATGGGGGCAATTGCAGTATGTACGTATCAAATAAAAAAACTCATAATGTTATTAGCCGTGTTAATATCTTTATGTGTTGTATGTACAGCAGATTCACATTATTATTCTCACATC
Organism: Druceiella hillmani; assembly: GCA_039881145.1. Lineage (NCBI taxonomy): Eukaryota > Metazoa > Arthropoda > Insecta > Lepidoptera > Hepialidae > Druceiella > Druceiella hillmani. Next base: position 56,239,866 of record JAYKKI010000005.1, on the reverse strand, counting down.
AGTATATAATTTTAGATTATCCACAAAGCCAATCTCTTGAGCAATATTTAAGTCAGGTTCTAGTGAGTTTCTTTCTATTCATTATACGGAGATCTTTTGTTAAGTTTCAATAGTACGTACTATTGATCATCATCAGCTATCACGAGAACTGTCCTTGTATTGACCAGATTAAGGTAAAGAGACCGTTTAGAGGAATTCTCCTTTTTTCCTCGGCATTCAATTACCCTTTCAACCGATTACAGTCGCGTTTAAATATAATTATAAAAAATGTATTTAAGTAGCGAAAATTATTTTGTTGGGATCTATTCTTACTTGTTGTGAGCATCCAGAAATGAGGAAATGTTGAGCGTATGCAATAACGGTCATGCTCTTATTAAAAATAATATATTTCCAATGGTTCTCCTTTTGCTACAGAAAAATAAATGAATAGAAAATAAATAAACAAATAATGTAATCAGGACAAATAAAATATTTTATAGTAAATATTAGTATATAATATTTTCTCTGTATGAATACTGGTTACACGTATCAGGTTAAAGAATGGAAGATTACCTTGACATAAATTTAAATTAATTTAACTTACTATAATTTAAAGTCATTAAAAGCAAAAATAAAAAAACGCGGTCTTAAGATATAATGTTATATTATGTTTATTAAATATATTAAAGGAAATTAAAAAGGAAAGAACAACGTCGAGCTTTTTGAACTTATTATCTTTTTTTTTCAAATAAATACTTTCTTAAAATAATTAATTAACGGTTTATACATGCTAAGACCTTTCGCAAATGACTCAGCCACTTAATAACTTAAATTCTAATTTAAATTACATACCAATTAAACTTTTATAGATTGACGGTGATATTTCAGATTGAATGTTTCTAATGTCCCATGTCCAATGTTAGTTTGGATACTTTGTTCATTACATACTGTAATTTTAACTTGGAGATTAGCGACTGTTATTGATTATGAATCGGTTTATTCGTCAGTTTATCAAGTATCGAATTTGAAAAGGAAGATATTCTATTTAAAAGACGTCTACTGAGTAAAATGTGAAGAAAGTTTTGGGCACATTCACGTTTAGAAAGACAAATTAATTGTACAATTTAAATATCAGCTGAATTATAAAATTAATTAGGATAAAATTTAAAATTTTCACGAATTTATAGTTATGAGCCTTGCGCGAACTTTACTATTCAGTAACTACAGTTGCATAAGTCCTTAAAATGTATTAGTCCAAAAGTTGATTTGATGGGATATTTCTTTGTTACTTCTTAATTCTACAAGCGAGTAAAAAGTAATACCAAATTTGGCATTAAACTCCATGAGGTGAAATTACGCATTAACTATCTTTTCAGTGTTTGAAGCTACGATTAGTATATAATTTATTTATCACGAAAAAATATTTTGACGTTCTTATTTAATGTACTTTCTTTATTTGATAGTAATCAGTATAATAAACAAAACTATACGTTTCCGGTCCCGGAAATCTATTTCTCCGCTGAATTACGCCGCCAAAAATTTAAATATATTTCTAAACTAACTGAATTAAAACCAAACAAACTGAAGGCTATACATATCATTAATTAAGCCTAATTTATTTCACGAAAGGGAAAACATTTAAAAGATGATTACGGCTATTAATGCCATTGCTATGGTTACGTATATTAATAACTCAAATTCTAAAGGCATATTGTGTCGCATATACTATATATATATATATATATATATATATATATATATATATATATATATATATATATATGTGTGTGTATATATATATATATATATATATATATATATATATATATATATATATGATAGGTCTACTATTCTTCATGTGAAATCATACAAACGTGTTTGTGATATAAAATGAGGTTTATTGCTGTAATATTTATTTGTGACTTTCGTAGTTTCATTTGTTGCGTTCACATATTATTTCATTTTAATGATAATTTTGTTTTACAAAATTTTCCTACTCCTGCTCCTTTTTTAATAAATGTCTCAAGAGTCATTTTCATACACGGAATAAGATAAATTGCATTATTATTATTTTAAGTGTTTCCATTTTTCTACATTCATATACGTCAAGTTATAATTTTGTATCAAATTCATGTGAATAGAAATCAGTTAATCGGTAGTAGTCTAGGAAAATTGACATTTTAAAATAGTGTTTTTTTAATAAAATAAATGTTAAATAGTAATTACGCCGAATTTATTTCATGAAACATAAAGTAAACTTTCAGCGGAATTATAAATTGTTATAATTTGGAATTTATACTTTAATTTATAACGTCTTGAGTGGAAAATATTACTAACTTAATAATTATAATTCACATATATCTTTTCAGACCATAGTTCCTAAATTGTTTTCTGCATCGTGTATACCTTCAATTTAAGTTATAGCACATTTTAGTTTGAATAACAATTTTTTTTGTATAGTTATTTGCAACAAAAAAGCATAATACGGATTTAAGAATAGTAATTGTTTAATACAGTGAAAATTTATCAAATTCATTTTTTTAATTTTCTATTTCAAAGTAACTTGACGAAATATACTCATAATAAAAATTATGAAAACACGTTACGTCACGCACTTTATGGACCGCCAGCTTACTATTATTTATACTAGAAATTACTAAGTCATTTTAATTATTAAGTATTTTTTTGCTTTACTGCATGGGAGAGAATGAGATATTTCTCCAAAAAAAGGTGAAAGAAAAATTCTTCTGTTTCACGCCAGTTTTTCACATAAAGGCAAATACCAAACCTAGCGGGAGTACTTAATCAGTAATAAATATAATTAAGCTAAATTTAGAACAAGACGCATCACTTTTTCCAAAGAAAAAAGGAAAATGTTGCCAAAAACATATTAAAACCCCCTCACACAAACCGAAAAATGGGAGATATTTTTGTAGAAAATGCAAAAAGTGTGAATGATATGATAAAAATTCTTCGTGGTTTAATAATATTGATTCAAGTAAGGTAAATTAACTTTATAGTTACGATTTTGGCCTTAAAAAATTATTATTTTAACGGAATTATTTTATGCTTTATATTTTTCAGATTCTAAAGTTTTATCATGGCCAGATAATTCTCCTGACATGAACCTCATAGGAAACTTGTGGGAAGTTACGTATCGAAAATTAGCACAAGGTACTATAACATCCAAGACGACTAATAAAAATGTTTATCAATTAAGATGATACTCACCCATAATAAAGAAAGTGCAGAAAAATTCACTTTTATGTTCATGTCCTGTTTTATTAATTATTACTTAAATATTTATTTCTTTTTCGCTTCATATATCTTTCATTTTACTGAACCTTCTTCTCTCAGTGACTGCCAAAGTTATAATAATGTAACTCTTATTAAACATAATGACATAATTCTAGGTAAAAATATATATGCGTTGTATTGCCAAACTAAACAAGAAGATATGAAGAGCTTTGAACTTTTATTCAAACTTCCAGTGTCTAAAAACTTAATTATATTTTAAATTCAATCCTACTGAATTGATATTGAAAGATGCTTTACATATTTTTCATTTTCATTTCATGTGTCATAACCCGTGTTTACAAAATTATTTTTTACTCAATAGTACAACAATTTTACATTTTGATAAATAGTTTTTGGCTATTAAACTATTTAATTTGAATCAATTTCACTTTTTACGTTACATAGTTTAGATTTTAGAAAGCCGTGACGGACAGTAGGATGGATGGATATTGAGGTGAAAACATAAGAGTTCCATTATTACCTTCAGTACGGAAAAATACAAACTCGATGCTTTTCCAATACTTAGCGAGATAAACTTTCAATGAATTTCAATGACTTTCAATGACTTCCTTTGGACCAACTCGATATGCTTGGGTTAGTTTCACACGTTAGTCCTATCACATTTTCCTCTTTAATATTAATTTTTCCATTAGGAAAACAATCAATATGATATATATGATATAATTTAAAAATGAATTATTTCCTTATATAAACTTGCTTGAAGTTAATTTTCCAATAATTTTTTATATGTCTAACATTTTTGTGTCATATTATATCGTGTGATAAAAATTTGGATCAATAATGTCTTTATTTTGTCTCTACAAGCGTTATTCTTATTTGTTTTTGTCACCACTAGAATGAAATTTTACGAAACATTTTCAGCCATGCCTTTTCGTAAAATATAACTAAGACATGCATAATAATTTTTATTCGCTCATATCGCATTTTCCTTTCTTTTTTTGGGGTATTGAACCTCAAAAGGAAAAACCCAACTCTTAAAAATTACTCACGTGTCTCTCCGTCCCTCAGTCATAGTCGTTTATTTCATAAATCACTCGCATAAATCGCAATAGCTAAAATTTTAAACTATTGCTTTGGATAATTTAAAGGGTGCAAATTGATAAATCGAGTTTTTTTTTTCAATTCCATACGTAGCACGCAATATCGTTTCAAAGGGCTAGTTGTAAAGGTCTTAAGATTTTTTTATTATTTTACGTATGTACGGTAAAATATGCAAACAATTTCTTTCTCCTCCTTTTTTTTGAAACTGTTCAACCAATAATTGTGAAAAAGTATGGTTTTTAAAATACCATGCAAAGGTAGTAGCCAAACTATGGCGATTATAATAAATGTCCTAATTTTATAAATATTCATCATGTTTTAATACCTGTGAAAAACGAAAGGTAATATATTTTCGTTTTTTTTTATGTTCGCAACCTATTTTTTGAAAGCATGTAACGTGAAACTGTTAAATTTGGCATAGTGGGTATTCATTTTATTAACCCTAAAATTTTGCACTTGGTATCTGTTTTAAAATACGTATTTAATAATTAAAGAAGGGATAAATAAAGACCTCAAAAACCACATTTTTTTAATTTATACATATTACTGTATATCAATAGAAAGGCTTCTTATCACAAGTACAAAAATAACATTTTAATTATTTTAAAATTTAAAAAGATTATCTAAAAAATATGTAAAAATGGAAAATCTTCTTCATTCCGAAGCTCTGCCCATAAAATCACTAGAAAATTGTGACGATTATCCTAGATATTACTATTTTTAAAACATGTACCACATTTTTTACGCCTTTGAATTATATAGCAAGCATTATATTTACGTAGCGAAACATTAATAATTGTAAATATAACAATAAAAACCTTATACCCTATTAAATATATATAAGTGCCTGCATGTTTATAAAACCCTCTTAACGTGAGATTTGTGCTTGCCAATTACTTCAATACGCAATGTTAAATAAACTACACGTTTGTGGTATGTTCACCCGTGAATGTGCGAATTATGTTGAAGAGACGTTTAATATTCTCTACGATGATGGGACCGTCCACCCGTCTTGACTGTCCACCGTCCACCCGGCCTTGATGTTATGAATTCTCCCTTAAATGTGTAATGACAAGTTACCATTTAAGGTATATTACCCTATTTTATTGAAGTAATTACTCTCAAATATTCATGAACGTGGTCAAGTTATATGACCACTGCTACTGGCGGGTGCGAGTACCGGGCATCCATTAGAAGTTTGTAGCATTTGCATATACTGCCAAGTATGAAACATACAAATTGTTGTTTTGCCATAACTTTTATCTGTATTTTTCCCGTGTGAAATAAATAAATAAATACTCTGCAAGGAAGCAGCGTTTGTATGAAAATCATAATTTCATCTACATTGGGCATATTATGGAATAAAAAGTAGAAAACCTAATTGATTAATTGATTGTTTGGTCACATAAATATACTTTGAATACCTAAGTACCTACAATTTTTCAAAGTACACCAAACATTAGAAAATTGTATTCTCTTCTACATACTTTAAGTTCCTGAGACATGTTTCCTATTTGCTTGCTAAACTTTATCCATAATAAACTAAACTAAGAAATAAGAATACCGAACGTTTTAGAGATTAGAGACTACTTTTCTTAATTGAGGAAATGATTCCTTTGGACGATAATTAAATTTTTAACACGACTATTCGTAATGTTTATGTGCAGTTACTCCTTTTAAAATATTTTTCCAAAAATAATTTGTTAGGATCCCCTGAAAATACAATTTGAGCAAGATATTCGAAATTGTTCATAACATTTATTCATTCAAGTCTCAGAAAGAAAATTACGTCTCCCAATTTTTTTCTTTTATTTGCTATACTAAACCCACAATATTAACAGTTTTATAGTTTTAGCCTAAAGAGAAATATCTTATAGGTTTTGACAGGAGTCAGTGACTCTCTAAAATGAGATATTTTAAATTTTTCCAATTGTAATATGAAATAAACACAGGAAAAACTTTGTATTAAAGTTAATGAATAGACTATATATAGCTACACCGATGATTAAACTAAAAAGTTATGGCTTTTTGAAATACTGCCTGAAACGGTTCGTGTAAATGTATACAAGATGTGTGTCTTCATTAACGTTGGGAGTCACACTAGTGATTAGATGGAACAAGAATACATATGTATCGCTGAATATATACTTTGTCATTATATACGTATTCATATTGACACTAAATATCTAAGATATAGTGCAGTATAATGCAGACATCGATAGATGTAAATAAAATTTAATTGCCTGTTTCGAATTTCAAAAATTGAATTGCCTTTTTCGAATTTTCGGACTTTTCCTTTTTTCACATTCGAATACTAGATCGTACCTAATGCTTAGAAAACTGTCTATCCCATCGCCTGTCAGATCAACTTTGTCGTCGTGCGATCGAAAACAACTCTGGAGTTATGATTATGTTGGTAATGAATTCCAAGATGTACACCCTTATTTTTGAGGTTGTTCTAGGTAAATTTACGCGTTTCGGAGTCCATGCTGTTTACCTGATGCAGTTCAAATATGCATGCAAATAGACTGAAATCAATTTTTCAGCGTCAAACAATTTAATTACTTAACTCTTTGATCAGAATCTAGTATATTTTTAATGATATCTACACTTATTATTGGGTTCAATGTACGACATTTATGGTGCAGTAGCAGACTTCTTGACTTTGTTACATTACGATAATATAGTTTCAAATAATATTTTATACCATAAGAAGTAATTAATGTTTTAAAAACAATTAATATATTAATAAATAAATATCTTATAGGAAATTATAACGGAATATTATAATAGTTTTTATAAGGGAATATTTGTATAATTTATGTTTGAATTTTTTAATAATTCTTTAATACAAAGGGGCGTTTTTAAATTCGCTGAATGGAAAGGTAGGCCATTAGTAAAGGTGATTAACGGAATGTAGCTAGTTAAATAACTCATTATTAGTATAAATACCAAGTTTTATCATAATCGGATTATTGGTTTTTGAACTATCGTCAAACAAACAGCTCAATCTGGAAGAAAATTTTAACTATGGAAAAAATTGACTACCGCGCCATTATAAATTTCCTTATCAAGCAAGGAAAGTCGGTTCAATTCATATTGAAAGATCATCCATTTATGGAAACTGGAATCCGTTTACGGAGACTCTTGCCCGGGTAATACCATGGGTTACAAGTGGCATAGTCTCTTTAAACAGTGTAGAAACTCACTTGAAGACGACCCACGCCCCGGTCGGCCGATCGAAATGACTACTCCGGAAAGTATTGAAAAAGTTGAAAAATTTGTATTGGAAGATGCCAGACTAAAAAAGAAACAGTTTGCAGAGATGGTTGGAGTATTGGATACAACCATTTTTAAAATTCTCCACGATCATCTTGGCATAATCAAGGTCAGCTCAAGATAGGTGCCGAGAATGCTCACACCGCCTCAAAAATAACGCCGCGTGTAGCGTTCTCGCGCGTTTTTGGACCTCTGTAGTGAAGACAAGGATGGACTATTGAATCAAATTGTTCCTGGAGACAAAACTTGGGTTCATCATTATGAACCTGAGTCCAAACAAGACTCAATGCAATGGCACAAAAAAGGCACACCACCACCCAAGAAGTTTAAGATGTCACAGTCGGCTGGAAAAATCATGGCGATAGTCTTTTGGGATTCAGAAGGGATCCTGTTGACGGATTGTAAAGATAAAGGTGTTTCCATAACTGAAGATTACTATGCTATAATTTTAGAGAGGTTTAAAGAAGCTATCAAAGACAAAAGAACGAAAAAATTGACCAAAGCTGTCCTGCTTTTGCACGACAACGCGCAGGTTCACACGAGCCGCGTTGCGCTGGCCGCCCTGCACAAGCTGGGCTTCGATATTTTGGAACACTTACCCTACAGTCCTGACCTGGCTCCAAGGGATTATTATTTGTTCCCAAACCTTAAAAAAACTTCATGGAAAGAAGTTTTCAAGCGATGAAGAAGTGAAGGACGCAGGTTCAACTGATTTTTCGGGCAAAGATGTAACATTTTTTTATGAAGGTATATATAAGCTAATTGAAAGATCTGAAAATGTATTAGGGTAACAGGTGAATATATTGATAAAAAAAAATTTTGTATTGTTATTTTCACTCCTTATCCTCCATTCCGCGAACTTAATAACGCCCCCTCGTACAATAACACAATACTGTGGTTGTGAAATCACCGTCCCATATGTAAGTAGCTATGGAAATTTATTACGCGCGTGTCCAAAACTCTTGGCCGTATTTTTAGGATAACTGTATTGAAATAACTGGAAAAATTGTGTCGGACTTTTATACATTCACCACTTGATAAAAAATCATTTTTATTTATTTTAATTTTATACCATTGATAGTACAATTCCTCAAAGTAAGTAATTGCTTTACATTGTTTAATGTAACTGTCTCTTAGTTTTTAAAGAAAGGGCTTGGAAAGTAGAAAATCAAATAATAAACATTTGTAAATATTTAACAAATATAAAAATATTTCTAAAAAAAATGATAATAACTTGACACTATGTCAAGTGCGATAATTTAACACTTAAAATAGTCTACAAATTTATCACAAAATTGTCAAAAAAATAGCGTTCTGAATCCCTACTAGTATAATAAAAGTGGAACGCAGTTTATATATTTGTATTATTTTACTTCCTTTTACGTTTAAACGGGTTAACAAATTAAAATAAAACATTTGAAATATAGGTAATATATAATTCAGATTAAAGGATAGGTTAAATATAGTTACGACATTATTTACAGTAGTAGATCAGTAAAATTGACGTCAATAAAGATTATATTCCTGCACATAACGAAACGGGCTACCGCCAAATTCTTGGTTTAATTATCGCATAGCGTTTTGTGATAAATTGATATTTCAAAAAATTTATTTAACCTTTATTTAATTTAAAGGTCACCTCAAACATCACTTCAATTGTAAAAGTTAATATCAATGTAATTAGTGGTTATAAGTAAAGAGGCAATTTAAACAACCAAACCCTGTACTTGACAAAGCTCGAATCCTGTCCACCTATTTTAATATTTCGGTTTAGCTCTTGACAAAATGTGGAATATTAAATTTCTACTTCAAGTTGTCACAAAAGTGAAATATCGCCGTCGTTACTGTGAATTGTACGTTTCTTTGTGAACATTTATTTAAATAAAAGTGAACAGTATTTCCCTCGGAAGAATTGTGTGAGGTGATGGCTAATTACATATATAATGCTTCCACGTAATTGTGTTGTCGTGGGAATTCCATAAATTTACAAAAGCTGTTGGAATATTTTTCACGCTAATGTCAAAGATGTATCTAGAGTAATATTGTTGTTAAATTGAAATAGGTAAATTAAATTCTTGTTGCAAACTGAATGATTAACTATTATTTATTTATTGACTACATTGACTACATTGAACATATATATTGAACTATGATCTATTATTTTTTATTGACTACAGAAAGATTACAGCCAAACACATAGTTTTTATGGTTGAATTTTGCCAAATGACCGAAGCAGTACTTTTTTTAAATTTGACATCATATATTTCATTTGAGAATGTAAGAAATTATGAATGATCAAGAGTATTTAAACAATTTTTTTAGGGACGTCAAAGACGATGAACAAGGAACCTAAAAACACGAAATGAGAGCGGGAGGCAAAGTATAGTCTCTTCCGCACATGTATATATATATATTGTCTAAAATATGAAGAAGGAATTATTAATAATTATTTTACTTCCATCCACATTTTGCTCATCAAAATAATTTTCGGTTTCTCACATAATTTACTTCCATTATCTATTTCTTCCTCGGTTATATGTGATATAACCCCCAAATAATAAAAATGAAATTTTATGAAATACTGTAGAATCAAATGTCATACTTAAAAATTATATTAAATACATAGCCGTTAACATGAGTAAAGTGATCAAAATGTGTGAGGCGTCCGCCAACTAGATGGCAACTTAAAGGAATCGACGAAAGTTTGTTAGATGCGGAAGACACAATTTTACCGCTTAGGCTGATGATGATAATGATAAATGCCAAAGTAGGTTTTGAATACGATTTCCTGGTATTGAACAATACACTGATTCATGTAAAAAGCAATAAAGATATATTCAAGATTTATTTAGTAAGATTTCTATTCTTAAGGCAATATATTTGTTCTGGTAATGGAAGGTATGAGTTTGATTAAGATTATTGACGATCTGGCGCAGAACCAACGAGTTTTGTGGATGCATCTGTGGAGCTATAAGCTCCGGTGAGATTAAAAAATTCTTTGCTTAGTGATGCAGATGACGATGACAGATCTATATCTTTTTGGAAATTATAGAAATGCCACGGAAGTAACCAGAGTATCTAAAATTTAAATGTTTCATTAACACAAGCACTTGCGTTTTATCAAATTATTTACTAATAAATTAGTAGTCTATAAATCATTAAAAATATTCCAACTTGCTAGGCTAACTAGGCTATCCCATTCTCAGGAGGTCGTACATATTTTTAGCATTTAGAATCGTATCTTGTAATCGGCTATTGAAATACCAAAATTAAATTTTGATAGGTCTGCCTCTGATAAAATGTTGGTGTTATGAAGCATGGCATATAATTTTTTCAACCTTATATTTCCACCAGATTTGTGTAAAATATCTGGAAAACTGTATTTACATTAATAGTAAAACATTGTGTAACCGTAACATATTTCATACCAGACATGACTGCAAGAGAGTGTATCGCAAAATGAATTACGCAAAAATGATATAATTCCTCAGATTCAGCCTTATCAAATATTACTAAAAATATTCTAAATAAAGAAGCATTTCTTCATTATCTTATGGGCTATATCATCCTTAATTTAGTTATACCATGTCGAGGCAAACATATGAACAAAATGTTTACGCTGCATAAGCTTATCGGAATCGGAGGCCAAAGGAGAACACAAGTTTGTGAAATTTATATATATGTTGACACTAAATCTTAGAACAGTCATTAATCTTGGTGAACAAATATCACTGTACGAATTTATTTTTACATCTTGAGGCCACCTATACTTCTAGCGATATATGAAAAAAGAAAAATCATAAAGAGATCAAATTCTACGAATTTTCTACATGGATGGTTATTTGCTCAATATGATGGTATACCCAGGTAAAGAAGCAAAGGAATAGAACATGAGCAATTAAAAGAAGATAACCTTGCATGAAAATTAATGTGTCCATTGTTGGTTCAAGGACATCACTGGACATCTTTTATAACCTTTTATACAAATTGCAAAGGCAATCCTAAAAATTCTGTAAAGAAAACAACTAAAAATATGAGAGCACGTGCAAGGACGCAAAAGTAATGTACGTTTTAATATGAAAGGATACGCGTCCAGTCTTTGTACATACCTCTAAGAAGCATCCCCAGAACGTGAAAGTGAGAAATATATTTGGCAAATCCAGTTAGCAACATAGTGAAATTAGTACTACAAATACAAATACATGTCCGGCATGGATTTTCTCCGATCAAAGGTGTCCTTCTGTTCCTATTTAACGAAAAGATAGCATTGCATATTTAATCATACCTTTGTAAATTTTAGTACCACAGAACACACGGCCTTTTTTTACGTTAAATACGTATAGAGTCACTATGAGTTCTTTGGAATAATAATTCCTCTTACAGTTCGCAAAAGTTTGCGATTAGGGTGAGCATATATCCTCATTTTAATATTGAATTTGACAGTTTTAACGAAAATAAATGAATTTAAAATTCTACAAAATATTAAGTAATTCTTCACTTTAATATAGGTATTTTAAATATCACAAAAAATAAAATAAGTTAGTCACAAAAAATGTTTCATGTGCAGATTAGTGTGTTATGTTTCTCCCCTGTTGGACCACCAGTACAATGTTGTTTTTAAATTCTAATAAGCTCATCACAAACCATAAAGTTCATTTGGCCACGGTGTTATTTTTATGAACCTATAACCTAGGACCTGACTCCACATTTCAGGGAATCTAGCATCGGCATACATAATCTACGTTTTAGGGACAGATCTTGCATCAATCATGTTAATTTTAAAATTAATTTTATTTTGTGAAGACTATATTACAATTATTATATTTTTGATGTCGTAATTTATATTACAAAGTTGTGTTGTAAACTAAATATGCATTTTTTTAAATGATTGATGTGAAGCTAAAATATAAAATTGATGACATCGATACTTTTACCGATCATATGCTATTTTGCCACGTCCTTGCAAATTATTTCTCGAGACCTGCCCCTAAATCTCAACTCTTAGGATCCAAATAAATTGCTACCTTCACAAAGTTGACCAGATTTGAAGAAATGTATTTAACAACTTTACAATTTAAATACATAATATGTTAAGTCAACAAACAAAACCATAATTATTAAATATATAAGAACACAACGCATTGAGAAAACTCGTTTTAATATTACATACCAAATAAACCTGTATGCGGCGCATGGAAATTATCGTGATTTTAATTGAAATAAATTTATTCAATCCTTGCAAAGTATATTTTGAAATGTATTATTTAAGTATATGTTAACTAAAGTGATAACTTTAATTTAATTTTAAATTTAAACTACTCGAGAATTGTGGGTCAATTTAATAATAATATTAACCAAGTAGCATTACAATAAAATTGTATTTAGGACATATATTTATAAATATTTTAAATGAAGTGCCATACCCATAAAAGTATTATTGAATTGCTAATTCTAATGAAAATGGTGTTCACTTTTAAAATCAGTTTTCGTATTACGTCGTCTATTTTAGTAAAAATTATTGTGCAATTACATGAACGTATTTTTTTGTCGACTAAATTGCATTAAAATTTCGATATGCGGATAAACGTAAGAAGTACTTACTGTGTTTTAGATATATTTCATTTTAACGGACTATATGAAACTATAAAAATAAATAAACCATTTTTAAAGGTCACTCAACAACTATTCTTTTTTTTATTTATTTTTATTAACATTCAAAATTACTCACCAAAAAATATTAAGGAACAATGATATTGGACGGTACTAAAATAACTTTGAAAGAAGATTAAAACTCAAATATACTAATTTTATAATTTTGTGTGAACTTTGCGATTTTAATTATTTGTAAAAAAATATTAAAGGATATTTTTCCGTTTGTATGTTTATTTGGGCACGCATCACCTGAGAACTACTAATACAATTTTATTAAGTTTCAAAAAACCTAAAGATTAATATAGAATAATATTTACTTTTTATTTAAAAATAATCTGTTTATTCAGTTATAAAATAGCCTTATTTAGTATTCCTAAAAAAATATTTATATTCCATCAACGCAACAACAACAACAACGAAGCTTTTAGCTACTCAATGTGTGCTAGTTACACAAAATTATTCGTACCTATGTCCATCAATAGATGACGATACATGTATTTTAAATCATGCAATGAAGAATTTCAGAAGAGCATACATTGGTGAAACGACCATTGTTATAGAAGTTCAATTATTAACGTCATCGGTGTGCTTAGTGGCCTGCTGGTTCAGTCACAGACACAGCTGCCATATCGTATTTTTGCTCGAGAAAAGATATTGCATATATTTCCCTAAGGTATGATTGTAAACGCTAGTATTTAAAATAAATAAATAAATGCGTAACATTTTGTTGCTTATGAGAAAAAGTAGTTATTAAAATAATTAAGCCAATATATATATACATATATATATATATATATATATATATATATATATATATATATATATATATATATATATATATACATATTTATATATATATATATATATATATATATATATATATATATGTATATCTTCTGAAAAATAAGTATAGACTCCAATCAATCAAGTGTATGAAACAACATCTAGTTTAAACGGTTTTGTCATACATTTTCCTTGTAAATATTTATTCATTAAAAAATTACATTTTTTTAGGGGTAATCTATAAATTTATTGACAATAGAAACATATTATTCAGCTATTACACGCTAAAAGCATTACTTATTTTCCCATAAAAACATATTGTTAATGAACAGAAAATATTAAGGAACTATTTAAAAATTTCCAATCATTTCAGAAAAAAAACACTGTAAAAGATAAAATTTTACCAAACAAAAAATGAAGCTTTTTTGCACGGACACTTTTAATAAATACTCAGTATGATGCACACGTTCAACAAAGTGAGTCACGATCTTTGTCCAACCTATATAGTTTCCCTTTTTAACTTGAAATTCAATATTATTGTTTGCAGCTTCTATTCTAGAACGATAGGGCGTCGTTGCGGGATTCACTACTGACTCTTCCAAATTCATATCTAATATATTCTAAATCACAAAGCAATGAGTGCTACTTATTTTTAGCCCTAGTTTGTGTTTATCTAAAGATATTTTTACATTAATTTCAACAAAATCTTAATAATTTCTAACATAGATGCTTACTGTAAATATATCGTAATTTATCAATATGATTATGCTTCATTACTAAGCTCAATAAAAAGGAAACATATACCCACATTTGTGAAAGTACGTTAAGATATATTTTCTTAAGAAATAGGAAATGGCACTTTTTTGTGGCATATTTACTACTTCTAGACTAATATCTATGAAAATGTATAGATTTAATCTAAAAAAGTTAAAAGATAATAATTCTTAAAAAAAGTCTTAAAAATTAAGGAGAAGAGTAAAAATAAGGATAATCAATCTTTATGTTATATATTACAAATAGATAAGCCAACAAATTGGTCAGTGTTACCGCAAATAAATGATGCAATAATATAACCAAACAAAAAGAGACTACAATTGTTCAATTTGTAGTCTCTTTGTAAACATATAAGCGAATAAATTGGTTAGAGTTATCGTAAATAAATAATGCAATGAAGAAAGCTAAAATTGCAGGAAAACCACAATGATTCTAGATGTTATAGTTTTTAAAACATTCACAATGATGTACATGCCCCTCTCTACTTATTTGTATTAGGTGTTATTAAATATTTATTGCGCTAGGAAGTTAAAATAATGTCAATTCGTAAAAAGCACAGATGGACGATCCAGACTCTTGCTTAGCTGGTTTACTTGTTTAAAATTAAGATCATTGTTCTTAAATTAATACATTAGATATATAATTTCAAACCAAATTTGAATTAATAGAAAAATATAAGCAATTTATCTATAAATATAAATAATTTTTTTGTGTAAATTTTTAAGGGGAAATACGAAAAAAATATTAATATAAATATAGCCTTATCTTTTGTATCGAATTTTAGACTATATTTAGATTAATATTGTTCCATATATTCTTTTATATAATCTTCTGTATAACCTTTTATATAAAAGGGAGAGTAGTTCTTTAAAAACTATCCATTTGCAAAAAACAATTCCTCTTCAAATTGAATCATGGGATATGGATAAAACATTACAGATTAAAAAAACTTATCAAAATTTCAATAGTTATAGCTAATGTTAAGTGATTTTCTATTCTATATTAAAAACTATAAATTTTAAATTCCGTAAAAAATATCGCTGAAACCTAGCTAATGAAGTGACTTGTCAGTTTGCTAAAAATAAGGAATAATCCATTAAGTACAAACGGGATCGCACCACATGGGTTTCGTGCATATTAAGATAAAATTATTATTGTAATTTTTACAACTTTAATATTTCCTTTTTTCAGTATCAAAATACGTAAATTGTATTGTATATCTTTTACATGCGTAAATGTAAAATTTTTGAAAAAGTGTGAAATTTGAAATCATAAGTAATTACTTGGAACACAGTTTTTCCGGTATATTTTAGTAAAATTTCTAGTAACATTATTTTTTTTCCAATTTCGAATTTGACCATTAAGTCATTCTTTCAATTGAAATCCCACATGATTAAAGAACGTCTAAAAAAAATCGAACAGACAGGCACGTGACTGATTCCATAAAGGTTCCGTTTTAAATTTTGTGGTACATGACCTCTGCTTTTGAGGTACGCAAATCTCTAACTCTGATTGTGACTACATTTCTGAATTTAAGTAAATATCTCTATTATTGCTTATTGTGCATAAATAATTTGACAATATACCTATTATTGTTTTTAACCTTAATTTCAAATGTGGTCGAGGAAGGGTTTTTCGGAGACTTTATAATAATAATCCCTCTGATATACACATACACAAGCATAAGAACGGTTATAGTTTCTCGTGCATAATAAAATCGTAATCATTTTTATTCTACTCAATTCATATAGGTTATATAACGGATATTATTATATAAAGATATTTCATAAAAATTCCAGTTGAATCTTTTTTAATTTCATATAATCGTTCATTAATTGGTGAAAGCTTCGTGAAAATAAACACTTCGCCGGTAACTATTATCTAAAACAAGCAAAAGTGACAATCATTCCTTCTCGACTATAGAAAATGAGAATAACCAATTAGTTTGGTGACAAATACTCTTCGCTATCAAAATACCTTCGGTTTCCGTCATCCAAGACTGCTTATTATACAAATTGACAATATCATGAATAGTATGGAGATTGAGAGAAAAAATATTAGGAGCTCGACGTTTTGTAATCAAAACAAGGATGGGTTTATTTTAGTAGCTATGACATAATTCGTAAAGATGTATCAAAATAAAACATATAATATGTGATATGGTAAGTAAGAAAGGAAATATAATGCAATGTCCTATATCAGGTATACTTGATAATTTAAGAAACATGCATTAATTGAAAGTTCAAGGGTATTCAAGATCTCATGAATTAACCTTATCCTCCTACTATTATGATACACTATTATATATGAATGTAAGAAAGAAAAAAAATTTATGTTAAATGTTATCACACTAATATATTTAACTTATTTTCATCGTTCGTTACTTTCGTCATTCATATCGTTATTTTCAAATTTACGCACATTTCAAAATTTATTTCCATATATTTTATATATTAAAACTATTTTAATTCTTTTAACAAATGTCATTTTCATATTGACATTGCTTTATTTAAAAAAGTTATATTATCATAGAACGTTACAGTACTTTTATTGTGCAACGTTTAAACGATATTATGGAACAAGAAACCATAAAGCAAATCATAGTTTGATGCACTAAATTTCCACCAAGTCAGGCATTAATTTACTACCTGCCTGTAATTCATGAACCGTAATACCCGAATATTTTTAACCAACTTTATTTCAAACTCTGTAAGTTACAAAATTTTCCGGTTTATTCTATAGTATTTTTTTATCATCAGGATACTATTTTACCTCTTCCATATAATTATTTGCGCTGACGCAAAATATAAGAACGCTCATTAAGTAAATAAAAATTATAATGCCAACTGACGCCACTCTCCGAGAAATGCAGGCATCCCACACCACCATCACATCGACACTTTAGTGTATGATGAGTTATGAGTTATGTAAAGGAAACGAGGTTGATTAATTTTAAATTTGATCCATAAACATACATCTTGGGCATGATGCGCTATTAACTATATGTTGCACAATGTTTGATCAGACTTTGGAAACATATTCAGTGCCTCCGTGTACAGAATAAGCAACAGGATGGAATGAACGCTATTCATTGTCTGACATGCGAATTATCCTGTGGGAACACAGCTGTCTATACTAAAGTCTCATAATATCATTTTTTTCCTCGATAAAATGCTTCATAGTAGTTGGGTATTTTTTACTCGTCTCCTATTACATCATCAAAAAATAATAAATTTGTTCTTCAAGGTGCAATTCAATTCAATGAAAGTAAACAGGTTCTAGGTGTTTCCAACTAAATTGTATATTATCATCAATTTACCAATTATTTTAAAAGCTAAGTTCTTTAAAACCATAATGTTTGTGGAAAAAAATTACTACCTCACTTAAAAAACGTCAGAAGTAATATTATTATATCAATAATACAAAGTAAAATTACAGCGATTTTAAGAAAGTAGTAAGCGCCGTCCGTTTCTTATAGAAGTACTAAGATAAGCTACTCGTATTATTCTAAATCAATATATTAAAATTAATAAACATTACGTAGTGGGCAATAGCTTTGCAAAAAGAAGTAAAATTTAAATAAATAATCTTGATCCGTAGAGGAATCATTTGCCTTTTTCTAAGGCAAGTTAGAAAGGCAAGCGCTTGGAAATGATTTTAATAAATATAATTTTAATATCTTTAATATGATTCTCAACAAATACCTATGGATAGTTAACGACCAGTGATAATTTTACTTCTTCACAAATTATTTGAATAATATTTATGGCATTCTTATAAAATATTACTTTTTATAAATGACAATATTATAGACAATACTTTATACTTTTCACTGTGCAAGTCAATAATATATAAGGCGCAAGTATAAGTTAATAATATACAGCCCATTTTTAAAAATGATAACAATATTGATGCGCTTAAAAATACACACTTTATCCTTTCCTAAGCTTAAAAAGTTAGACAAACAATAATTAAGTATTATAATAATCAATCTATGTTACGAAAATCGGAAGATTATTTGAAAACAAGCGGATAATAATACAAGTTTCCACGTTCATAAAAAAATTATTTGAAAAGTTAGTTTAACACTCGTATTTCACTCATACGTAATAAAGTTCACTTATAATAGCTTTCATCCGAAGTATAATTTTCATTAAACTCCACATCGCCCAACCGGAACAAAGGGTCAGGTGTTACCGCTTATTTAGGAAGTAACTCAGAAAATTCAATTTCAAGTGGCTTATAAATTAACCCTAAAGAAAGATGACAAAGGGTTGTAAAGAGGAGTATAATTAATAATACATTCCGCCCAAGCTGAACGAACAACGAAATGTGTTAGATAAATGGTGTAAGTTTCTTTTGATTCGCCTCGTACGTTTGGAGAAATTCCTTATGGTATTCTTAAATATACTTGTGAGCCTTTATTTTCAATATATATTAAAAGAAAAATTTTTCAGAGTAAACTTAAAATAAAAATATACTGTTATCAAAATACATTCTTTACAATAACCCTATTACGAAAATTTTTTTGTGTACAAAGTAAAAGTGAAATTCAGAGGCAGTTTTGAATGTTTTTTTCATTCTTTAATGTTACGCAAAAAACACAACACATAAACGCCCGTACGCATGAATGCATGTATGTGTATGTAGTGTAACTACGTGCGTGCGTGCGTGCCTGCGTGCTTGCGTGCTTGCGTGTGTTTTTACGTGCGTGCGTGCATGTATGCGTACGTGCGGGCGTGCCTGCTTGCGTATATGCGTGCGTGCGTGTGTGTGTGTGTGAAAACGGTGAATAGATGTGGAATCTTAGTCACTCGAATGGAGGAAGAAAAGGAAATTACTCAATTCTTATTTTACGCAGGACATAGGCGATAAAAATTTAATATTTTTGAGCCTATAATCCAGAATTCTGGACGCAGGATCTTAAATTGTTAAGTAACTGTTTCATTTTATATTACGTTTTAATATACATACATATATATATATATATATATATATATATATATATATATATTTATATATATATATGTATATATGTATATATGTATGTATATATGTGTATATATATATATATATATATATATATATATATATATATATATAGTTAATAAATCGTAAGAAAGAATAAAAAAAAAAAGAAATTAACGTATTTTGTAGATGGTTCTTCGATTTATTATGCAATGTTATTTAATTTTACTCTATGGATTGCTTAGTAGAGTCAACATTAACAGTAAATGTTCGTCAGAGAAGGGAATGTGGTGCCAAAAATGATGAACTGCATATCGAACAACATCGTGTTATCGTAGCAAATTACCAAATAACACTAGCGTATTCTGAACTTAAAAGGAGTGCAGAATGATCGGGAAATTACCTAAATTTCGAACTATTTTTATTGAAACATTTTCATTGAATTCTTAGGCTTAATTTCCTTAGCATATTAAAATTTAATATTGTTACTCTCATTATAATGTAGATTTTGACAAACTGTAAAAAACACGAGACGGTTTATTATACAGTTTATAACTACAAATTTATTGGATTTTACTTATTTATAAAAAAAATCCATTTATAGCGTAACAATTTTGAATGACTTGAATACAAAAAATAAAATATGCTTTAAACAAGTGGGCCTAACTGTTATGATATCAATTTCTTCCAATCAACCATAAATATTAAGTGAAAAACATAGGTTGTGTGCTTATTGGAAATAAGAAAAACAAGGCAATAATTAGCGATATTAATACTCGCTCTTATTTTTAATTTCAGTCCTTTCTAACATTTCTACACTTTGTAAAGTGAGTGATTTCTTATATAAGGCAACAAATATTTTCGAAATCTAAATGAAAGCGTTGTATAAAAAAAATTTTGAATTTTTTGATTGGAAATTTTTAGTATCATATTTTAGATTTTTCAACCACTATTCAACACTGATGGTTTCACTGCTTTCCTAAAAAATAATTCATAACTCGGAAACTTATTTTTTTTATTGTGATGATTTTCCATGCAAGAAAAAATGTAATTATGTAACAGTATATTATTAGACTTAAAAAATAACGAAAACAATAAAATTCCCCTAGGAAAAAGCTTCTAAAGGAAAAGTCTCTAAAATGCAATTTTTGTTATCACCATAAAAATAATAAAAACCATTGAATGTAAATATAAATAAAAAAATATTTACCCTTACCAGAAAATTATGTTATCGCTAAGTTGTTGTTGAGCCATCTCAGTTCTCTCCGCAAAACACTGCAACGGAAAGCAACCAACGGAAGATGCCACTGTAACCAATAGTTATAGCAAAAAGTAATAAAATTACTTTTAATAACAATACGATGAAATTACAGATAAAAACAATTACAATCACCTAACATATTCGAAATACTTTAAAACTGCCAAACAGAATAGCTTGGAAAACGTCAAAGAAATAAAACTTTTATTTCTTTCTAAAAAAAAACTTAAATATGTGAAGATAAATTTAATCGTCGATAGATAAATTTTATCGTCAATGGATAAATTTGATCGTCGAAATGAATCTAGATTAAAGTTGGGAAAAAAATTATAATCTAAATTATCTAAAGAACGGTGATAAGGAAGACCAGAGATGATACGCATGAAGTAAATAAGTAAACAATAAAATAATTGGACACGAAATTTATTCAGTTTCTCGTTTATGAACTGATTTTAACCCATCACAATCAAGTAATAACTCTTGGTCATCATCAGTTATAATAGTTATGGTAGTGTAATATACTCCTGCACTAGAATGACGATAACAGAAATTTGAAAATATAAATTATGTGTAAAACTGTGTCTAAAAGTGATGATGGTAATATTTTATATATTTCACTTTATCACTTAGTAGTATAAGCATTAAAAAAATATTAGGATATACAGTAATAATTTTTTCATATGAAATTTTGCAGTTTTTCCCTTAAATATCATTCATGCTTTCGTAAAGGATTCCTATCTTAAACGAATAAGTGTTTAGATGATGAGAATAAGTCCCTTTTAATTCTTTCCTTATTATCGTTGATATCGGTTATCAATAAAAATAAACTTTACTATTTTTGTTTTCATAGTTGAGTGTTTTTCCTTCATACGATTTGTATCAGCTAAACTGCACAAAGGTGAAACACCCATAAGTTACAAATAGGAGATGAGTGACATAATTCAAAGTAAGGTAGTTCAATAAAGATCTCCGGTGGTGATTAAAATTGGACATAAATTTTCTCGTAAACTTTCACTATTTGGAATTACCAGATTTCTGGAGTAGCAACAATAAGTTTTTGCACATGCTTAACACACTAAATTGAGCTCAAATTCAAATGAAACTTCAAATATAACTAAAGAAATGGGATAAATATATAAGTATATCACTTCCACGTCACAAGAATTAACACACTATTTAGTGAGGTTTGATGTTGCTGGAAACATTCCTTGATTGAATTTACCAGACAAAGAACCAAAAAAAACGAAGAAAATAGAATAAAAATGTAAAATTTGTCAAAAATTTTAAATATTTAAATCATATTAGTGAGGTTTGATTATTCTGTAAACTATCATTAATTGGGTTTAGCAGACTTCTAAGGCAGCGCCAACATGGAGCATATCCATGTATTTGAAACACTGAGTACTCCTACAATTCATATGAACTACAAATGAAATAAAAAAAATGGAATAAACACATCAAACTTGTCACGCCGTTAGAATTGAGTAACTGTTTTAATGAAGTTTAATTTTCCTGTAAACTTTCACTAATTAGGATTTGGCGGGTTTCTAGAAATGCTTGGACGAATGGTGTGCTTTTGTTCATTTTTCATAAACTCAATACAGCTGAAATTCAAATAAACTTCAAATGAATAAAAAAATATGTAGAATTAAGAAATATGGGTTGTCAAACCTCCTTGAGATTGAAGGTTAAGACATGTTTTCACATGGTATAAAGTAACAAGGTCTAAATATATTTCATAAAAGGCGAAAGTGAACGGTTTCCATTCATGCCTTTAGTAAAGAAAATATAATGTATAACGTTTTATTGTTTTTTTGCAGCAGAAATGTTTAGTGTCAGAAATGATTATTGACTGGTAGACTGCAACTTTTTTCATCATACTTAGATATAGAGATAGAGAAATATTCTCATTTTTATCTCAAGTTCCTGCCTGAAACTATTACAAATGTGTTTCCTTTGCAGAAAGAATGAAACTCTTAGCCTGTAGAAAGATCCTAAATTTTCCAGTGGTATTTAAAAGAACAGTTTATGTGATGAATAGTTACTAGCTGCTAAGGTTATATAACAAATTGTTTGATATTTTATAAATTGATGTAATTTAAAAAAAAATATTTAAAGAAAAGGTATAGAATTTGTTACTCTTGACTTAGTTGGACGAAACATTTTAACGGAATTATTACTGCTTATTTGCAATCAACACAAAGCATGACTACTTTGAAACATTTTCCGATGAAATATAAAATAATTTTACAGACTGCTTTAAAATGTATTTTACATTAGGTGTTGAAATATTTTTAAAACTGATTACAACTGTTGAAATATTTTTAAAACTAATTTACCCTATGGCATACTTTCTGTTTGTAACGACATCTCCAAATAGATGCTAATTCGGTTTTTTTGTTTTTGAAAGTACCTGAATTTTGTAAAATTTATTTTGTCGAAGAAATACTTCTTAGATAAACGACCTCTAATATCAATATGAGTTTACTATTATTGTTGTACCAAATATTTTTTATTTATTTCTAATTTATTGTATTTTTTATACATTTCAACAAAATTTTTAATTTATCGTGTTTATTCGTAATCAATTTTATATACTACATTACGTAATTGTGAACTTTGCTTTTCTATTACTATATAACAACACTTTAATTGTTTATACATTTTAACTATTTTATACAGTTTTATACAGTTTTTAATATTTAACAACACTTTAATTGTTTATACTTTTCTTATAATCCGTAAAGTAAAGTAAATTCCCTTAACTTTACTACAATCGAATAATTGAAATTTTATAGCTAGGAGATTTATGTAATGGAAGTCGTGACAGTCAATAAGCATAAAATATATTTAAAAAAACAGACTTCAAGCAAGTATGTACTAAAAAGTAAAAAATAATTAAAAAATATACCTATTTACTCGCAATACATAACTATTATTTTTGAAATCGCTACCAACACTTTCGGCCACCTTAAATTGTAATTCGTTAAGGAGTTCTAACGTTTATTTCCGGACTTCATTATCAGATCATCATCATATTAACAAGGAACCACTCCAAAAGTACCCTCTTTCAAATGAAAAAAGAATTTTCTAAATGGGTCTACTCGGTAAGGAATTATCGCTAAAGATAGGAATTATCTACATAAAAAAAAAGATTCAGACGAACTGAGAACCTCCTTCTTTTTTGAAGTCGGTTAAAAAGTTTGCAATAAAATACATTTTACTTTTAAGCTAAAACAGAGTAAATTTTGCCGTTAATACCATAATAATGATGCCCCTACAAAGCTTGCTTTACTATTAAATAGGGTCGATACACTGTAGATTAAAATAATGAAATCAAAAAACTGTAATTGGCCTTACTCAATCACTTCGGCTAACTCTAAGAATAAAATGAGAATTAGACAGGTATTTGTATCAAAAATTAGGAAAATTAACTATTTACAATCTGCCCAGGGCACAGATAAGCGAAAGAAAAAGTAGCAAGGAATAAAGAGAAAAGTAATAAGCGTCTCGAAAGTGTTATATGAGCCAGTGCTACTGAATTAAAATAATAGTATATTTGTAGAAAATTGAATACTTATATAATGGTTTTATAACTGTTCCGAACGTGTAAATAAAATATCATTTACGTGGATATTCGAATATCAAATATATTATATATTTAAAGACTGATGAGACATAATTCAAAAAGTTCTTTATTGCGCCACGTAAAAAAGCGAAGCTTTAAACGGAAGCTCCAGATTTTAAAACTTTAAGAAATTATATAAAAAATAAAATTATTCACTTTGAAACTTTTTAAAAACGCGCTGTTATTTATAGTATTATACTAACAATTGGTTTTCAGCGGTTTTAGATGTATACAAAAAAAATAGGTTAATAGAGAAATTGGCAGAACAATCAAATATTTCAGTCGTGGAACTAAATAAAAATCTTCAATATTATCGCGAAAATTATTTTGTAAATATATTTTGTTTAGTAATGTAATTGCTTATTTTTATTTATTTGGAGTTTTAACGAACGCAGTAAGATTTTGTTTTCTTTTTATAACTATTTTCTTTTGTTTAAAATACAATCATACAATTAATTGAAGCTATTTTATGATACACACACACCAGACAGAATAACTAAATGAAAAAATCACATGAACACATGATTTGTATTTTTAATAATCGTGTTATCGGTTCTAATAAAACGGCCTTCAATCCGCTCCGTATTCGAATGCTCGTGAACCATTACTCTAATTGATATAAAAATGTTTGTCTTGTATGTGTAGTATGGATCAATTTTCATAATTTGTGTTTACACATTATTTTGTTCTTGTTACTGAGAGTTATAAAATACTGAGAGTTATAAAATTAAATTTACATATAGTGACCATATTACTAAAGGGGCAATCTCTTACTGACAACAACAATGCAACAATGTGTAGGCTGTAAAAAAATATAATTTATAGATATCTGTGATGTTAATATTATATTACGTTCATTTACTTATTTTATACGTCGAATATGTAAATCTAGCAAACTTGTTGCTTTAGAAGCTATTTCTTGCAATAAACTAAAATTACAGTGCATTTATAAATTTACAGAACAGGTATATAGATATAAATACGTGTTAAAGAATTTTTTGAGAAACAATAAAAAACTAAAATTACAAATATAATAGGTAGGGAAAGAAAGGGAAGACTAAAGCGTGTAAAGTGTGAAAAGAAATAAAATGTGGAAATTAAGGAAATAATCATTTTTCAGACTACCTTTGCATACTTGAATGGGCGGTAAATACTGGTATCTGAATAGAATTTCTGTCATAACGTCACATCAAACGATCATGGAAAGTGTTACTATGTTTGGAGATAAGGAGCGCTATAAGAATCTCTGAACCTAGAGGAAAAAAGGACAATTCTATAATTCAATACAATACAACATTAATCATAGTGAAATAATGCAAATTGAATGTTTGAGTACATTAAGTTTTAATATATACCATAATACATTAACATAATAAATTTCAAAGTTTAAAAAAATTTCGAAGTTTTATAAAACTTTTCAAGTACTCTCAAATCTACTCTT
Organism: Druceiella hillmani; assembly: GCA_039881145.1. Lineage (NCBI taxonomy): Eukaryota > Metazoa > Arthropoda > Insecta > Lepidoptera > Hepialidae > Druceiella > Druceiella hillmani. The sequence continues at coordinate 56,213,745 of JAYKKI010000005.1, read as the reverse complement.
TCGCCGTTAATAAAATGGAAAAGTTTTCGATGTGAAAGTCTACTTTTGTTTTATAATTTGATTACAGTACACGAATGTATTAGTGAATTATGTTTTAGAAATTAAGAACACGAATATATTAGTGAATTATGTTTTAGAAATTAAGAACACGAATATATTAGTAAATTATGTTTTAGAACTTAGTATCGTACGGGTAAAGATACTTTGCATTCGATCACAAAAATTCTTAATCGGATTTACTTGGACCCTCATATCATTTTATTTACAATTAAATTAAACTATGTGACGTAGTATTATTTCTACTTTCTTTAAGTTCTTTACCGCGACCTAGGTTTTGTTGTATTGTAACATCTTCAGGTGGGCTATTAGCAAAGATTCATCTTTTATTATACACACAAAACAGACAGAATAATTCAATGAAAAATCACAATATCTTTGCTAATAGCCCACCAGAAGATGTTGTAATACAACAAACCTAGGTCGTGGTAAAGAACTTAAAAAAAGTAGAAATAATACTACATCACGTAGTTTCATTTAATTGTGAATAATGAATTTTCCCAAAATTAACGCCAAATATAATCAATAATCAATGATTTTATTTGTAAACCTGAAGTCTCTTTGAAGTGGGATTTTTTACCTTATTTGATTTGAACTTGAATAACATACAAAGGACTTTAATGCCCTCAAACATTCCAAGTTTGAAGTAAAATACACATCTTATATTCGATGGCAATAACTTGTCCTCTTATATATATATATATATATATATATACTTCGTGAGCCAAAAAAGTGTTTTTCCTTCATAATTGGTAATAGAAACAAATTGAGCTTATCGTGACTGATCTTGCTTCAGTGCGTAGTTCAGCCATGCAAAAACGTGTTACGATTTCAGCAACTCGTGTTTGGAATTCTTATATTCACTATCGGTGTCGTATATTTTATCGAGTATTAACGCTTTCACGTAGGTTGTGAGTTTGCGTTATCTTGTAACTTTCTCGGTTTCGTGCAATATTCGAATATAAACGTTTGTTGTGAACATGTATGTATTTTAAAGTTATATGTCTTAATATATTATAATATCATCTTGTATACTTTCATGTTAAAATAGCACCATAGATTTCACCATTCCTTTCTGACAGTGCCAATATTTATGATTTAATGCGTGTACAGAATATATGAAAATATTTTAATTGAAAATTAATACTTTTGTATTTTTAACTTAATTGTGTGTCGATTTTACCAGCGCTTTTCTTGAAGATTATTTGATGTCATAAATAATTTAATACTGGTTTAATTTTAGGGCGTAAAAGTAAATTAAAAGAAAAAAGGTTTCAATAAGCGTTATTAACATTTTGCGGAATAGTTTTGAGACTCGAGAGAAAAGGCGAATGATTTTTTCCATCATGTTGAATGTGAGAAAAAGTTTATTGAAACTGGAGTTCTAAAATGTGTAATATATTTTTACGTACACCATTTTTTTCTGAAAATTTTTTAAAATAAATTGACAGTTGATAGGGAAACAATAAGGACTTATATGAAAGATATAAGTATTATATAAATGAAATATTTTCTAATTGTTTTTTTTCACATTTTCATTATTTATTGAGTTATTACAATATAAATAAAAGTTGCATGGTTATCACGGTCACGGTAAATGCCTTCCATGCCCTAGTGCAATAAATATTGGATATTAATCGTATTAAGTATTCAAATATTAATTGCACTAGGAAGTCCATATAAGTCGTGATTCATGATTAATAATATAATTTCATTCCAAGGAGAGAAAACTTTTGATGTTCGAGCCAGACCTACACTTGATCGTTGAAATTTTTCTAATTTTTTACTTTTTTATTTTACGATAAATAAAAAAAACTTGAGATAATACTCATATCGTTTTGATCAACGTTTTATATCTTAATTTTAGGGTTCAAAGATGATTTTCAACTATATTTTTTATATTATTCAATCGAATATTTAACATTATTCAATTTTTAACTCGACCAACTTCGGGAAAATTTGACCCTCGAGGTTGGTCATATTATTCATATTTTATTAAGTTAATATAATATGTGTCTTTTGTTTCTCATATTTTCACGATTTTGTCAATATTCATTGGATCATTCGCGTTTAATTGACATATTACATCCTGCTGAAAATTATTTGATTTTAAAATTTGACGTGGTAGAGTCGATTCTTTAGAACTAATATCTTTAATAATTACGCCGCTATCTCAGTTTACCGGATACAAACACCGTACCCTTTTATTTCGAGTATAGTTGGGATATAGAATGCTTGTGGGAGCCGTATGTAGTCTCATTATTTATTCGACTATATTTATTTATCCCTAATACGATTTTGATAACTCAAATATGTACACAATATGCGATTTGCTATACCTAACTAAAGGCAAATACAATCCACTGACCTGTTCGCCTGTTGGTCGGCTCCTGTCGTCCAGCGTTCGGATGGCGGATGGCACAATGATGAGTTTTGATGAGTTACAACTGAATAGACAATAATAATTCACGAACGTCGCTGTATTTGTCAATGAATACCACTCGAATCGTCGGAGGTTGAGGGCCGACTGACTTGATGTTAGCAAGCGCAACAAACCAGAAATGAGAAGCATCTACTCTCAGAAGGCATAGCAAAACCCTCTCTAAAGTGGAGTACTTAGCGCAATGATATGGGCGTAAATTATCTTATTTGTAAATTATAACCATTGATTTATTGGTTATTAGTTACACATCCTCGCTTTGATTAGCTGAAAATCTCCATGACTATATTTGATTTTATCTGCTTATTTGTATATTTCCGGTTAGCATTTTCACAAAAACCCAAAAATATATGTTCTCCCAAGCGAAATATCCAATGCTACGTTGTGTTCTCGTTGCTAAAACGTTGGAAATAGCTTAATAATACAGATAAATGAACTGTTTTCTCTTGCTATCGTTTAAAAAATAAAATTAATTTCATTCTTTATAACCAAAACTAATTTGTTTTATATTTTATGATCATAATTTTATTTTATGATCATTCGCGTCAACAATTTTCACTATTTAATTTTGAAATAATATGAATAACTTTAAAAACACATATTAGGGCAATTAATAACGCAATTATTACTTTATTCAATTTCGGGGATCGGACTTATCGTGTCTTGCGGTAACTGAATCAATGAAGGACACGTGTAAGCTGAATGTGCAACAGTGAGACGCATCAAAATTGTCAAATATTTCTGACTGATTTGAAGTATTGGAAATATTTACGATCTGTATTATCATGCGTGAGATAAACTTCTTGCAAAATTTTGATTTTTTTTAATCAAAACTAATTATTCTTTACATAAAACATGTCTACTCTGGATAATCTCCGTACTGCTTTCATTAATGAGAAAAAAAATAAGTGTTTAAAATTCAAACAATCATTCTCCTGAAAGCAATCATTTAAATTTAAACTTTTATTTACCGGCTGATCACCGTTGCTTTTAAAAGTGTTGGTATCAATTAGACATATTTTTGATATCTCTACATACCACAACAATGCCTTGGCCAAAACGTAGCATCATAATGCATGTGTTTCTCAATAACGCTGTCGAATCGAGAAGGTGGCGAAAATAATTATATATATATATATATATATATATATACATATATATATATATATATATATATATAGTCAACGAAAATTTGAAAAATCTATAATATCACATTATATGTGAAATAAAGTTACATATTTTATTCTTCTAATGTCATGTAAATACAAATTGATAATATCGATGCTAAGATTATAATGTCATATAGAGTATTAAATAAGGTATTCTCAAAGTAACGTCACGCTCTTTATAGCATTACTTATAATAATAAAATTTTATAGAGATTGTTCCTAAAATTTTAGGACAAAAATTTATCCCGCTATTAAGTCGATCTAAACTTCGAAATTCTTTTCTATCTTTATAGTTAAAGAGGTCTCGTATTACTAAACTGAATATTTTTTGGTGCATTATTTTCCTGAACGAAAATTTACCTGCGGGACCCAATGTTTTTAAAATAACTGAGAATTCCAATTATGTCTATTAAATTATAACCAAAGGAAATTTAGTGCTTTTACGACCAAAAATGTCATACATTGTTGAACTACAAGCCGAACTAAGTTTATTCAACTGTTAAATAATGAACAAACTTGGTGTTGTTTGTTACAAACAATGCCAAGTTTGAGAGCTATTTACCAAATTAGCTAAACAGTTCACTGCGAACTGCCGGGTGGTTGTCCTCTGGTGCATTGCTAACCAGTCTTTTCAGATAATTGATGAGGAGATCACATAGTAACGCATTGTGGTTAAACACAAACGAATACACGTAGTTTAATGTGGTGGGAAAAGTGTCGAAGAGGAAACTTCGAAGTTGTTAAGACCCATAACTTTAAATTTTCGCATTAGTTTGAATCACTTAAAAGCACATGATGTAATATGCTGAAATTCATTTCTTGCAAATTTTTTTGTAGGACTGCATGTTGTAATTATTCAAATGTAATTTAGTGACAAAACGATGCATTGTGTACATGTAATTACGCACATAAAATATATAACTATTCTTTTATACTTGTGAATTTATCAACACAAGTCCAATGTTATAGGCAATTATCAAATAAGAGTTATTTAAATAGAGAGACAACAAATAAAAGCCTTAAATGTGTATTCGTTGTTTATCTAAAGACATTTATTAAAAAAAATTTGATTATATCTTGCGAGCCTGATAAGTACTGGGACAACTATTAATAAAAATGTTTGCTTTTTGTGTATATATTATAAGCTATTTATTATTACACTATTTATTATTACCTGGAAGCGGAAAAGTAATGAAGCAGAAAACTTCGTTTGCTTTTTTTGTTTATTCTTGCTAAACTCTAGAAGGTGGCGACATAATTACTGGACAAAACAAATTCCTCTCCGGTCACTGAACGCCTCAATTCCGTTTGCAGAAAAAGGTCCATAGTCGGGGCGAGAGGTATAATGGCAGGAACGCTCGGATGATCAATCAATAAATAAACCTGTATCTTTCTACGTTGCATCATTTATGCAGTGTTCACAGATTACTGGTTTATTTTTTGTCATCACTCTGCTCCTACAAATCATAGTGTAGTAGCATAGAGTCGATAATCTTACATGAAATATGAGCTTTCCAACATAAAGAAAGACATTTTTTACATTGGTTGAGTGTTTTATCTTTCGATATATATGTACCCATAATATGTTTATATGGATTCTATCAAAATTATATATGGAGGATATAATTGGTATTTGTTCTACATGCAGGTAATTCAGAGGCACTTGATACAATCTACAAAAATATTGAAATTAATAACTAATGCCTTACCAAAACAAATAAAACTTTCCGTAAGTGTTTAAAAGCTATGTTGCAGAAAATTCAAAAACAAATGTCTAAAAGGTAAATATTAATGTTTTTGAGAAAAGTAGACCGCTTAGTGTTACATTTCTCACAAACATTAATTATGTTTAAATGAAAAAAATGAATCGATTTTCACAAAGGATTTTTTTTTAATTTTTACGAAAATATTTTTTTATTAAGTTTCTGTATAAAATGTAAAAGATATGAATTTAAATACTTAATATATTCCTCTAATAACGTTTTTTTCTTTTTGTCTAGAAAAATAAATTTATTCAGAATTTAAATACACTTGACGATACTTTTTACAAAAAATAGTTGCACACATTAATTTAGATATATGTAATATTTTCATTCAAACTGGATAATTTGTGGATATAACGGTGTATTCATTATATTAATCTGTACAAAGTACGCGAAAAAGGTCTGACATCTATAAAAGAAAAATTTTGTGTATCATGTTCCTTTCTCTCCCAATACATTTCTATTCCATTTAAGCTACTAAATCTTCTATGAAACTGTTTATAAAAATTTATGGATGATTGAAATTCATATCCTTCGATGAAGTTGTAAGTGTTTTACTGAATGAATTATCAAAACAGTTTCCTTCTGTTCTGGATTTTTTTTTAAATAATTCTCTGTGACAATAAAAGGGAACCGAAATTTTTCAAATTGCGAAAAAGCTTCTTTCGATAGTAAAGGTGTAAATTTTGCTCTAAAGGTAAGATAAGTGTAAATAAGTTTAATTCTAGAGGTGAAAATAATTTAAATGTGATTATATTCCCGATAGATGTAAAAGTAAATCTCACATAAAGAAATCTCAGAGTTGGGAATTTACACGACAAAATTGTTTATTTTTAATATGTATGTCACCAATAGGAAAGGTGAATTTCGTATTGATTTTCTTGCTAATAGAATGGGGATGAATTTGTTTTAAGAAAAAAATAATAACGTTCTACAGCGCACGAGGAACAGATATTTTGCATTTCAGTTTTGAAAAATATGATTTCGAATTGCCACTTGAATTTCGGAAAAAAAATTAGTGAAAACATTTTTGTGAAATAATAGCGATGGGCGCATGTATAGAAATATGCTTTGGGGTGTTTTATTTTACCAATAATCCCAGAAAAAAAATTAGGCAAAAGTTTTTGTATTCAAAAAGTTTTTTTCTACGAAATATGATTTGAGTATTTCTTGATTTTGTGAGGCGAATCTTAGCCAATTTGTTTTCATTTCAAAGCCTTATCATTTTAAAATTTTTAAATAAATTTCGTACCTTAACGAACATAACATGGATTTTGAAAAAAATAATCCCGGTGACCAATTTCAACACGATCGGTCAATTACGAAATGTGACATGTAGAGATATCATTAGAGTCCATTTATAATATCTATATATATATATATATATATATATATATATATATATATATATATATATATATATATATATATATATACATAAATACATCTGCATATAATACACACTTATATTTTATATAGAAATTATCAAATTCGAGTTGATTAAAAATTGAATCATTCAAGTTGATTAAATTGATCTTGGGTTTGGTGCCTAGGTGTCATGATGTCGATGTCGCAGGAGGCATATAAAAATCCCTCCAAAATATAAAGAGATTGAGATCTCCGCAACAGGAGCAATTCTCGAAATTATTCTATTTTAATTATATTTTCAGTGCAGTTATTACTATGCGGCTATTGTGATCACAATGTTTTCAGTTATACTTTAGTGACAGAACACGTAAAGCAATTTTACACATCCTACATTATATCATTCGCCCAAAAAAATGTGAAACTTTTCTAAATCGTCAAATTTTGCTATTTGACGAACTTTGAAATATGCACTTGAGTTTGATAGAAACCAATAGTACTGTAGTTACCGTAAGTAAATATAAATGCATCAATAAATTAAAAATATTTTTCAAGAATGAAATAAAGGCTAAATTATTGAAATAATATGTAATTTCAATTTTCTTTTCTCAAAAACACAAATAAATAATATTTATAATACATTTAAGATAGTTTCTTGATACAAAAATAGATGTCTCTTGAAATAAATTGCTTAATAATGTTAATCCATATTCTGAATAAGTACTAATTCTGTTTGTGTCGTCAGTAGCCTTGCTATCAAGTTTTACTTAAGTCTCATTATTCGTCAAGATAAAGATGGCAAACTTATACACAGACAGAAAAACAGATATTGGATTTCTGATACATAGACAATAAAATGAACCGGTGACCAATTTTGTCTCATAATATTGTAGTTATTCCTACATATTAATTTTTTGATGGTTTTTTTACTGCTTGCTTTTAAAACATTCAAGACTTGTAGAATAGTATTGCTGAATTTTTAAAATATTAAGAATACTAAATAAATTAAAATGACGTGTATATCCGAGTGAACATGAATCCGAGTTAATATTTTAATGTCGACTGTACAAATTTTTCTTATTCATGGCTTCATGGACTCCGAAAAAAGATGATAAATTTTGTAGAATGTATTCGAATTTTTTGGCAAATATATATTCCGTGAGTTTTCTAAATTCTTTAAGAGTATTTTTCGATTAATCAAAGGTAAAACGTAGTAATTACTTAAAAAAACAATTAAAATAATCCACCAGTCAGTCTTCTTTAATGCTAAGACAGACGGTGTGTAATGAATAAACGTATTTTTCACGAAATGTACTCAATTTACTGCTGACTTACCGCTTTTCTAGCTTTAAAGACTCAAATAATCAGAAAAAATATAGTAAGCTTCACATAATTGTAAGGAACTGCCACTAAAGGAATATGTTTGCCTCCCTTATCATAAAAATTAAAAACGTGTGCAAAGAAACATATCAATTTTTGCAGCGATGAGAATTCGCCGCTGTTAAAAGCAACATTTTCATTTTGTTGAGGGATGACTTGAAAGTTTAAAATATCTAAGGTGAACTTAAAAAATAACATCGAAAAACTTTATTGGTTATTTGGATGATACATTTGTTGTTGATAGCGGTTTAATTAATTTTATGGATACTAATTATGTGGATTACTACATACCGCCCTGTAGGATATGTATGAGATGAAAATAATAAAGGCTTCTAAACACAAGCTCGCGTAATTAGGAGATTTTCAAAGTTAAACCTTCAACTATACAGTTCGCATGACCTTGAGACAACCTTGAACGAGATATCTTTTTTCTCTGTTATGAATATCGTAATGCCTCTCTGCTATTGTATATCTGCCAGCCATGTTTCACGAAAACTCGCATCCTTACGGACTCACTATCAGTATGGCCCAAAAAACAAAGGTAAATTATTTTTGTTGTTAAGTTGAATACCTGAAACAAAGTCTCTATTTAAAAATTAGTCTTATTTATTGATGGTAATAATGGCCTTTTCTCGTAAAATTTATATTTTTTGCTGAAGTGTGAATGACTTTTCTTCTGTTTTTAAGCTTGGGAGAAAACGTGGGAGGTGTTTACAATATAAAGGAATGAGGAGCATTTTATCACGGAAAGGAGAATAATGATTTAAAACGGAAAAAATTGGAAGCATTGGCGATCAGACAGTCGATTTTGTTGTTGAAGATGTACAGAGTGTACAGAAAAGTGACGACAATGAAGCTGCTTATGTTAGTGATCCTTCCCTGTTAAACCAGCACATACGTTCAGTAGCTCAAATAACTTGCCAAAGCTTATAATAGAAAATACAACATTTTTCTATGAGGCCGTATGAAATCTGCTGATGGATAAAACATTCGTTATTCTGCTGGTGGACAAAACATTACTATACACCTTACAAATTATAAACATTTTATTTCTGTGAGCTCTTAGGTAGTTTTGTGATAATCCCTCTATTTTAGTTTACAGAGTTATTTTATTTTCTATATATTAATGATACAAAAATTCACACTTTTATTTTATAAGCACCATTTTTGTCAATGACTTATCTTCAGTGGGTATGCAGAATAAAATTTCTTCGTTGCTGAATTCTTCAAGATTTTGCCTATAGTATATTATAACATATATTAGGGCTTAAGATAGTCTGCACCTTTAGTTTTTTTACCATGTCATTGTTCATGTCATGCCGAGTGAGAGTATTTTTTTCACGCGTCACTTTTACTCTTTGAGATCGAATTTTATCCTCTGAAATAGAAGTCGCTAACACTCATGCTACATTATGGAGTTGCAAAATAAAATATTTCCCATTCTTCCCCAAAACATGAAGTCGTCGATTTGGTTCATTGAGGCTTTTTACTTTCCGTAAATTTAACGTAGGAGGCAGGATTTAACACACCCTTCAATTAGAATTTTCAGCGAGATAAAAATTACCTCTTTCATTATTGAAACCAACTCGTAGTTTTAGAAGGCTACACCTTCACAAAATTGTTTCTCTAAACGAAATTCGTGAAGGAAGCGCACTCTAAATTCTCTTCGTCAAATTTCTATATTTATTTTTTTACTCCTCGAAAGTTATTTGTCAACTGAAAGATAATCAAGTGTCGTATTCTTTATATATGTCATAAATATTCGAAACATTTCTATAGCGTTTTGGAAATCGCTAAAAAAAAGAGCGGGTTTATTAATTCCCAACCTAATATTTATAGGTGTGAATATAATTTTTCACCATGTAAATATAATGCCTAGTATAGCTTTCACACGCGGAAATACACCGTCAATTTCTCAAAACCTGCAACATTTAGAATTACTGCAGTAAATTTAACATAAATAAATATCTAATAACCATACTTTTTCGTAGTTTTGACTTCAGCACTTTCAGAGGAAGGGGAGGGGTGTATATATTTCTTGTGCAGATTTATAGCAAAATCTCTGAGGATTTTACATAAAACTGTTGAGAATGTCTTCGAATCCTTATAATTCGCTCTTTTAAATGTGACATATGAAACTGAAAAAAAATTAGAGTTCTACTGTTACCATCTCAAAAATTGGGATATAAATGTAGTTGATTGTCATATTATTTAATATGCTTTATTGACATACAAAATTTTTAAGTTTCCACGTTAAACACTTTCTTATAAAAAAGATTGTGGCAAAGAAATCGACCGATACCTAAGTGATTCCATGATCTTCATGAATAATTTAACAAAAAATGCAAATACTTTATTATTAGAGTACGAAGAACTTGTTTATTTACCTAGACCTACACATTTTTTAACAAGGGCGTAAACAGAAATTCACTACGATCCAAGGTATCTGAAGAGGTGACATAAAAATTGGAGATTTAGAAAGAAATTGAGATTTTAAAATAAAGTTAACGCAGAAAAATTTAAAAAAAATATCTTTAAATTTTAATTTGCGTTCCTTACCTTGGAAAGAAAAACGGAATCATTATAAGATCACTGTCCGCCTGTTACAACCATTTTTCTCAGAATCCGCTCTGCGCAGAAACTTGGAATATCAGTAAAATTTATTACGAATCAAAGGTATTTTTGTTGAAATATTACGGAGAAAAAGTAAATAATTTATTATTATTTAAATTTCATGTGTCGTGGAGGGTAATTCAAAATTATTTTTAATTAAGGTCCATGGGAAAACTATGGCAGTTTCCTAAAGTTTATAGCTTTTTCCTAAAGAATTTTTGAATTGATAACGTCTTATAAATCGATTAACACCGGCTGCACGCGTGAAAAAGTGTCACGTTCCACCTCAGCCTGAGCGTGCAAGCGAGAGCGCGGAACAAGTGATAGAGAGGCACGATCGGCCCAAGCGTCGGAATTTATCTCTCTTCTCGCGTGACGTCAGAGCTAGCAGTTCGAATAGTTCTGCTAACGAGTGTAAATAAATGTTAATTTACCGAAAACATTTTAATTTTCAATTAACTTCTTCTTTGTATTATACAAAATAATAATAATAATTCAGTGATAATAATTCAATTTAATTCATAAAAGTATACAATTTTTCATCAATGTTTCTTTATGACGTTATCACGTAAAACTATCGTCCGTAAACGGACTTTACAGAAAACCAATTTTTTGTTTTTTACTCAGTAAAACTCATTTATTTTCTCATTTCTAGAATTTCTTGAAAACTAAAAAAGAAAACGAAAAGGAAAAACTAAATCAATTATATCACTCACATATTCCTTTGTCCGTCGGTTAGAGCCGTTTTTCTCAGAAATAGCCTGCAAAAATAGCCGGCATCTCAATAGCTCATTATCAAAAATATTTTTTTGAACATTATAGAAATCCAAAACTAAACAATCGAAAAAAAATTCGATACCATTAGCGTGGGTTTTCATTTGAAAATATATTTTTGGGACCCTTATTACTAGTTGTAAGGGTCCCAAAAATATACTTTCGAATGAATTTCGGTAGTATTAAAAATAATTAAAATGTTTTTTTAAATTATTTTTAGTGGTAATACGGGAGCGAGAGTATGTATTATTTGCCAGTATATTTTCAGACTTAATGAATACAAATACATCCCCTACTTCCCTATTTCCGCAACTCCCAAACAAGTCGTACATTGAAACCCTAAAGGCCTGAAGAAGTGTGGTCATAACAAGTAGACCTGGAATGTTGTTTCCTCCATTCTCAATATATTAGTATGTTAGGCTGCAGCCTTCTGGTATATACAAAACTGCCATATTGGAATCCACGTAAGCATATGATAGGCAACTACATAAATATTCCTCAGTTAAATTTATTTGCAGTTAAAATTTAATTTTCATTTTTCTAGATATATCATTCAAACAGCAAACAAATTTCAGTAACCATAACCAAAGTAGAAAAAGTACTTGAAAAAAATACCTGTGCACGAGCTAAGTGACTATCACAACGAGAATGATAGTTGAGACCACTAGACTGGAGTACGGGAAAGAGAATCCAATGACCCCAATATACAGAAATTTTCAAGAAATTTAAGCCAAATTTCCAATTTAAATATTCTCTTAGGGCATACTTTTGTATTGAAAGAATTTTTATACAACATCTTCAGTCAGATGTCTTCGTAATTTCTATAATTTACATCATTCCAAAAATAACTAAATTTGATATCAACCATTTTTATCTTACACAACATGTTTTATATTGAAAATCTCTATCATTATTTTAGCAGAAAAGTATCAGTTCTAACTTAATTTCTTTCGAGATTTGTGAAAGTCGTTAAAGGCTCTAATTGTAATATTTCGGCAGACAACTTGGTAATATAACGAAGAACAATAATTATATACTTCAATAACTCTAATAAATTTTGCTAAACTGAGAGAGGGTTTAAAAAATTGAGTTTTATATAAGACTTTACCAAGAATTTCACAATAGTGTCTTATGTTTCGAAAACATTAAGAAATACTACTTTTTTCAATAAAAAGAAACAGATCCTAATTTAGGAAATTCAGAAATATCTGTAGATTACAATTACACTAGGAAGTTGAAGTGACCGACAAATAATACTTAAACGTATTGTTTTAGTTGTTAAACTCGCCGCTGGCTGACAAACTTTTAGGGACATGGCAAACATAGACAATGTTTTGTGTCTCATGGAGCGTATGCGAACAATGGCAATATAATAAAAAATACACTTTTATTGTTAATATTATAAGATAGTTTATACTAGATCACAGGAAGGTAAATAATGAGAGATTGCCAAGGGAACCACGTATAATTATCAGCAATTTTGAGTTAAGAACCTACCACCCCGCAGCCAATAGTACATTCTTTCGAAACGTATATATATATATATATGTATATATATGTGTGTGTGTGTGTGTGTGTGTGTGTATATAAATATATTTCTTTGTAACGCCACATCTTCAGGTGGGCAATTTGATGAATATCTTCAAAGCCCCCTGAAGATGTTGTCTTACAACGAAACTTAGGTGCTGGTTAATAATTTAAATAAAGTAATTGTAATATTACATCACGCTGTTTCATTTAGTTGTAAATAAAAATTAAGTGATGATGAATTTCTAAAAAATTAAAGCCAATATATACATATAATTTAGACAAATCTTTAAACTGCATTTCTTTCGTTTCCATCCTCTCCAAAAGAAAAACAATTTTACTTCCTTTCTTGTGGAATAAATTCACAACAACAAGATGTGCTTTGTTGCGCTAATATATACTACATTAGTGAGTTCTGTTTCTTTGTTTTCGTTAAACGTAAAAATTTGAATAATTTTTGCATTGAAATATTTTCCTTCATAAAATAAAATTTCAAGCAAACTGCGCTGTCAAAATAGTACTGCAAAAGAAAATACGATATTGAATTTCTACAGATGTATTCTTTTTATTTCCCAATTTGTATTCCTTACTGTTCAATGGATTAATAGGCAGACGTATCTTTTGAAATATCGCTGTGCTTCTCAAGATAGTTAAATGGAAACCTTTATAAAACTTTTTTTTTCATAATTACTTCAGCTAAAGGGAATAAGATTCATAAGGCAATATGTTTGATGTAATATAAAATCTTTTTTTTATTTATTGAAGTGGAAATTTACAAGATTAAGCAGGACGAGCTATTATATACAGGGAATATTTTCAATACACACTTGTGCTATAACGAAACTTTATGTCGTTTTTGATGGCTTGGACGAATATTATTATTACCTATTTTTTAAATTTCTGACATTCAAATTAAAAGTTTAAATAATTCTCACTTAGTAAGCTCCTGTAATTATTTTGTTACAATTAAGGCAGGGTTCATATATGTTATGACTTGAATATCTGTAGCTATTAAATTTAATAAAAATGTATACTCAAAAATTGACATTTAAAAAAATCCAAATTTAATACTTATTGTGAACATATCGTTATATTAAGAAGTTAAAATTTATTTATGTTCATAATTAGTTTTAGAAATCTGAACAAAATTTGATAGTTATATTTATAGACATGGAGCTTCAAAATCTTATAATTTGTGATGGAAAATCAGATTAAGCAATTAGCATTCATATTTGGTTTGTCTCTTTATGTTTGTTGGAAAAATAGAGCATCGTGTTCTTTCACTTTTTGGGAGAGGCTGCATTGTTGGGTATGGACCGTGGACTCTACTCAAAACTGTGGATTGTTATGGGTATTATCCTCGATAATCTTCCGTTATATGCAGATGTCTTCATATTATCAATCATCTAATATCTTTATTATATTCAAAATAAAAGCGAATAAATTTTTAAAAATTGCCAGCCAATTACAAGTTTTGTGAATAAAAGAGCACATTGAGGTATTTTTTATCAACTTCATTGAATTTCCAATACAATAATTTTGATTTCTCCAAATCAGAATCTGTTTCTTGTTGTTGAAAAAAGGGGAGGATTTCTTAATATTCTTCAAAAAAATAACACTATTGTGACGTTCTTCATGAAATCTTACAAGATCTAACTATTTTTCTCTCTTTGTTTATTAAAATATTAGAATATATCGTCTTCATTCTGCTTCGTAGTGCCAAGTTATCAGTCGTAATATTATAGCCTTCAATGGTTTTCGCAAGTCTTAAAAGACTTTTAGTTGGAATGACATACAAGTTTATAGTAACGGTAGGCATTTTTAGTTTAAAACGCGTTACTGTTATTTTTTAGGAGATTATAAATAAGAAAAATTATTGGATAAACAAAAAAATATAAATACAAAAGATATGGACAATATTTAAATTTCGCGTTCGACCGCGCGTTCACCGATTTATCTATGCAAATTGTAAATATTATGGTTTTTAAACCTAATAAAATCCAAGTAGCCAAATTCATTAAAATATGGAAGAGGTAAAAATAAAGTTTCAGTTAATTTGCCAAATCTGACAGGATTTACTTGTATATCCGCAATAAAATACATAATTTTACCAAAAGTGGAGATTCTGGCTAAAAACTTTCAAATAAATACTTGTTAACTTATTCAACTTTTGGCCAATCTTTTTCGGCAGAGTTACAGGGGAACATGTAGTTAAAATTTTCGCCAGACATATTCTTACTAAATGAAACTGTATAAATAATTCGTCATCACGGTGTATATAAACTAGCAGCAAATACCTGCTCCGCTGGATCCTTTTTTGGTATTATATGTATTCATATGTCCTAATTTTTTTTTGTATTAAGAAAAAATTTCTTTACTTTTTTATATATTTTGTTCATATATATATATATATATTAGCTTCATATTAGCTTTATATGGGAAATTAAGTAAAAAAGTGTGAAATTAAAAATAGAAAATAAAAATGCGAATAGAACTAAATATATCATCTGGAACAATATTTTTTTCTTAATTTTATTCGTTTCTGCAAAAAAAAGATAATACAGCAAAGAAATTTTACAAGACAAACTTCTATTGAAATACCCATTAAACTAATGCATCACTTTTAGTTTATATATTTATTTTAATGAATTCCAGGTACAATTATTTCACTAAAATTAAAACGCAATTTACTGCAGGACATTTATGATTTATTGGATTTTAAAAGCTTGCAATTTTATATAAAGCTTCACAATTACTTATGACAAAACTAAAATATTTTAATAATTTAGTCATAGATTTTGACTAGGCATCAAGACATCAACTTCCAGACTTATTACTATTTAAAAGTTCTTACAGAAAACTTTGTTAAAAATAGCTTTTTCAAAATTATATTGTGAACTTTTTTTTCAAAGATATTTTTATCTAAAACTAATTGAATGTTACAATGGTTTTCATTCATATATTTTTCAAAATTATTTTATTGCATTAATATCAACGCGATTTGTTCAAAACGTTTCAAGTGACATTCATAACATGAATATTAAATGATTGTATCACATATACTTTTTCATTAGCATTTTTATTTAAGCATATTTTTTGCTTTACACGTATAACATTTAACTGTTCCATTTTTCGTACTAACGTGTAAATTAAGTTTTTCGACCAATACTTTTTAAACGGCTTCTTATAATGAGAAAGTTCCTAATTCAACTGTTATTATCAACTTATTTTGTATATGTTACTTCCCATCTTCAGCATTTATAGACTGAATTTTTATTATTTATCTTTATTTTCTAAATACACTCTAATTATTTTTCCATGAAAAGTTCTTCAAAGTTTACATTTAGTTCAAATCTAACCACGGAAATTGAAGATACAGAGACAAGTCCTTCAAGAATGTACAGGATAAATGTTATGATCGAATTTGGTTGATATTATTTAATAGGATCTTACTAAGTACCACAAAATTTACTCTTCAATAAATCAGGTTAAAATTATCGAGCTGGAGGTCGGTGCAGGAAAATTTCAGTGATAAGAAGTAAACTCATTGAGTTTGAGGTCGTTTAATCTATTTTGGAATAAGCAAGAAAATACTAAAGTAAATAGATAATTAAATGAACTATATATGTAAGAAGTTTGTGCTCAGTAAATGTTGCCTACCATCTATGTATGTGTGATGTAGGTGGAAGAGAATAGAAGAGTCCACTTTGCACCAATTCCAAAAATCTCTAGCAGTAACAATAACTTGCACATTTATTTATTTTTGGAAACGATATTGTTGCGCAAAAGTTCCAACTACAACACCAAAAGTACGGAAATAATGGAAACATTATTTCTGTACTTTTGATGTGCTGCTTGTGTAGAGGTTTTTTGAAACGACTTGGTACTTGGTACCTTGAAATATATATTTTATTTTTGCTCCCCCAAACGTGCTTACCGATACTTTTTATTCTTTTTCGTTTCTTCTTCTCTTTGGTGTCCTTTAGTAATATATGAACTTCCAAAAAAATTATTAACTTCTGTTGATTACATATAATTCCGTAGATTCTCAAATGGAATACATGATATCAAATTTCAAAAATATATGCAGAATCGACGGTAATAAGGAGTGCGTATTTGATGTTTATGTCTCTTATGTAAAGTTTGCAGAATATTTTACTTCAGCTATATTTATCATAAAAATAATATTACTGGAGATACATTTTTGATATAAAAAAAAAATTATACAAATAGCGCTTTTCAATTTGTGCACTTCAAACAATTTCGAACATTCCGTGAAAGCATTATATCCGCCATTTTTCATCTCCCCAATTCCCTCAGAAAAAACACTGTTCATTTTTGTTTAAAGAATATTCGTGAGGAAACGTGCAATTCACACTAATGCCGGCAATATTTTGGTTTTCTGACAACTTGAAATGAAATTTAATATTTCACATTTTATCAAGATGCGATGTGATAAATTAAAATGTATGGACAGGATTCGAGCTCTTCTAAGGATGAGGGTTCTTTGTTTCAACTGGCTCTACATCATAAACAATAAAGTACTAAAAGATTAATTTTAATTACACCGGAATAAAGTTACCAAGTAAATCTTGTGTTTAAAATAATTTGTCAGAACTTATATTTAACATTTTTGTGATGTAGTGCGGTGCTAGGCACGAGTTATACAGAGGTACTCTGCTCCAAAATGCAGTGTAGTAATTATTCCATGAATATAGCAGGTAAATAGAACCGCTAGGTTTTAAACAAAAATTAAAAACAATTTATTCAGTATTTTTAGCGGGGACATAATTTTTTTAACGTTTGTTTTCACTGCTCTGCTATTTTACCAAAATAGCATAATTATATTTAGATAGCGTTTTAATATAAAACGTATGTTTTTTTATGCTTAATTTAATCAAGCAATTGAGAAAGACAAACAAACAAACAAGGAAACAACGTTTAACTTTTATTAAATTAATATGAATTAATGTAATTACTTTATGACAATTTTATAATCGACTTAAAATAAATTTATCAGTGGACTAAAATTTATCAATGGACTAAGATATTCTTAGTTCACTAGTAAATTTTTAATATTAATTATTACATTCGACATAGTGTTATATAATTTTAATTTCTTCTCTCAACAACATTTTAATTGTTAGATCTTTATAAATTTGCTTCTTGTTCATTTCATAAAAACTGGAAATTGGATAAATCAAATGGTCTATAAAAAGTTGAATCTTTCTGGACACCGACTTTTAATTACTAAAAATAAAAATGGCTAAAAAATATATAAACGGCAAATGGTGATAACTTGAAAATCCAATACAATTTTTACAATAATTTAAATTTTAAAGTTTCATCACATCACATTTAGCACGACAGCCCAGGGTGGGCCAACGCCTTCTGTTGGAGATTCTTCCAGGAGGTTCTAATCTTCGCCTGGGTTTTCTAGTTCTTTATCCTGAGAATGTCAAAATCTTCTTCCAGTTAATCGATCCATCGTAATTTTGGTCTACCTCTTCTGCGAGTTGTTAGAGGTTTTGCGATGAAAACTTCCTTTACTGGGTTTTCATCTTTCATTCTAAATATGTGGGCAGCTCAGTTCATTCTTTTGATTTTGATGGTTTTTATGACATCAGGCTCACCAAACAACCTATAGATTTCTGAGTTAAGACGTCTTCGCCAAATACTATTTTCCTTGACACCCCCAAAAATTCTCCTCAGAACCCTTCTTTCAAAGGCTGCCATTTTATTCTCTCCAGTTCTAGTCAAAGGACAGGTTTCTGAACCATATGTTAGAGCTGGCCTAATACGAGTTTTACATACTAATAATTTTGTTTTTCTTATAAGGAAAGAAGATTTAAGGATGGAGCTTAGTCCACAAAATGCTTTATTGGTCGATGATATGCAATTCTGAATTTCAGAGATAGTGTCATTCTTATTGTTAATATAAGATCCAAGGTAAGTAAAGCAGTCAACCGTTTCAAATGTATATGAGCCAATCTCCAAACGATTATGTGCATTATTTGATGGAGATTTTTGTATAGTCATATACTTAGTCTTGAAGTCGTTTATTGCCAGACCCATTTAATTTGCAGCTATCTCCAAAGACAGAAAGGCTTCTCTCAAGGCTGGTAGGTTTCTAGCAATTATATCAATATCATCAGCATATGCTATGATCTGAACTGATTTGTAAAAGACGGTATCCCTAGTGTATCTGAATCCCGAATAGCTTTTTCTAGTGCAATATTAAAAAGCAGACACGAGAGTGAGTCGCCTTATCGAACACCATTATTGACACTGAGATCTTCAGAGACCATTGAATTTTATTTTACATTTTGTCGTCTACATAGAACACATTACAAGTCTAGTTAGCTTGTTCGGAATTTTGAATTCATACATAGCATCTTTTAAATGCTTTCTACTAATACTATCAAATGCTGATTTAAAGTCTACAAACAAGTGATAAGTATCAATATCATACTCAATTGATTTTTTAATAATTTGACGTAAACAAACAATTTGATCAACAATAGATTTTCCGCTCCTAAATCCGCATTGATAGCTGCCAATTTCAGAATCAACGAATGGTTTTTTATTTTATTTTATTTTTTATTTAACATTTTAAAGTTAATTTCAATGCAAACCTCTGAACAAAAATACCAGTCGAAATGTTTGAAAAGTTCATGATAGTGTTCCGTAATTTTAAATTATTAGGTGTTATTTTAGATCTTATAAAAGCACATAGTCTAATCATGAAGTAAATACTTTATTATAAATTATTATCAGTAAATATTTTAGGAAAAATGTTATGTACTCTTAAATATTTATAAGTATTTAAATATTAACGAAACTCCTAATGCGAGTGCCACTCGTATTTGAAAGATTTTATTTTAAATTTGTATTGAAATATAATTGAATGTTGGAATTATAACATATTCAAAAACGTAATTTTTTTGATTAATTATGTCTTAATCGATTAAAGCTAGAACTTCAGAAAAATAGGTATTATTCTCATTCGTCCATATCTTAACCTAAAAAAGGGGGCCAATTTTATAAGGTTACTCACATGGCCGTCGGTCCTTACGTTCGTTTCTTTACAGCCGTTTTTCTCATAAACCATTTCACGTGAAGACTAGATATTTATCACAATGATAAATCATACAATTCGCATGTACTCCAATATTTGACCCTCAAAAATATTAATTAAATGTGTGGGATCAATTAAAAATGGAGGTTGAAAAGTATCCAAACTTTTTCAAAATTTTATACAAAACAATTTACAGGACATTGTTAAAAATATTCATGCTTTTTCTTCAGAAATCTTTTAACGTGAAAACTTAACATTTACCAGAGTGATAAGGAAAATTACTCTCAAAATATTAATAGAGCAAATATGAAAATATTTGTTACGTAGTCACTCCTAAATATTTATTTCATATTTTTAGAGGGACAAATGAAATATTTGAAAAAAAATTATTTTATATTTTACATCGTATGATAAATTAATTGAAAAAGAAATATATAAAGATTCCAAAATGAATTCCAAAAATTAAAAAGAACCAAATGTTAAGTTTATTTGAGTGTCAGTACAAAAACTTATTAAGAAAAATTGAATTTGATGGACACTAAAGGGAATTTAAAAATTTGTTTATGTTAGGTGGGATATTATTTAAATAGGTTTGTTTTGACGGAAAAAAAGAATTTTCTTTTATAATTTTGTGTAACACAAAATTTTGTATTATGAAAAGATACAAAATTGTTTATTATTTGATAATCGGCACATTAGAAAGAGAAAATAATGAATTTGATTTAACCGATTAATGCGTTAGATATATGTTTCTTTTTTAAAAACGAGATTTCAACCACAGTTCTTTGAATCTGGAAAATAAAATATTGTTTGCTGCAGCTTGTTTCGATGAAAGCCCACCTAATGAATGTACTTATATTTCCACACATCTTTCCACATATTATTCACCTGGAAAATTAGTGAAAAATATGTGGACTCTAATATGGGGGAAAATGAACAAGCAGAAGTTGATTTTTTTTCTGCAGCAAGACAATATTTAGTTACACAGCCCACAAATATTCCATGCGACGAACGTTTAATGGAGCTAGTTTTATTTACACATCTCGTCAAAATAACCTCTGAACGGGAACGTGATGAAGCTTCCATTTTCGAAATATTAAATTCTACTTCTTAAATTTGATCATACGGTGGGAATCTTCATAGCGTAAATTAATTACGATATGAAGATTTCCATCCTAAATATTTTTATCCATTTAAAATTTTATCGATGATCAAAATTTTATCCCATTTTAAATGTTTTATCGACAAAAACGTGAAAAAATTTGAAACTCAAAATTTTGTAACTCGAAAATTAATTTAGTCACTACTATATTTTGTAACCCTCCTATCTGACCCTTGTCCACTTTTCTTGTTTTTGTTAATTCGCTGTCTTAATTTTTGATATCAAGTTCAGTCGCTTTAGTACCATTTCATCAAAATCTTCGAAAAATGCCAGTTTCTTCCCTTTCTTTTTATAATATTTCCAGAATGGTGGTAAAGTTTTTGTAAAAATTATATTATTTAATATACATTTTTAGAGTCCCGTGCAGACTGAATGGAGCCTTGTTACCACAACGGTAAACTTATATATTCGTCCGTCCCTCTATCCGTCTGTCTGTCAGAGGCTAAACGAAATAAGACAAAACTTGAAATTTACATATAATATGTAGTTTCTAGACTGATTATGTCAACATTTAATGGTTAAAATATTTCTATTACACTTTATACAAAATTCAAATTTTTTAGGACTTAAATATATTGCTGACTATGTCTTTTAAAGGTGCTTATTTAAAAAAAATAATTCCACATAAAACTAGAAATCATTGATTATAAGGCTTTTTCTTTACTTGTGCTATAACAACTTCCAATACACTAACTTTCAAGATTGTAGGTCAACAGGAAGCACCCTATAAGTTTTGATGACCGTAAAAATAATAAAAAAAATCGCTTCAAGGGGCCATAGTTTGCGTTGCGTCAACCAAAAAACTTAATATCACAAAGCTTTTCTAAGGAAAAGAGCGTATGGACGAATAACAAAATAATCCTATTTTTAACCTTAAAAATTATGGGGCCATAAATTTTTCAAAAACTAATTTTACAATAAAAAATTTAATGTTAAGTTTATTTTTTTTCTAATGTAAAACAAAACAACATAAATTAACCATATAATGCAACCTAGAAATGGTATTGCAAACTTAATGAACGTAAGTTTTAAAATAATTTTTTTCTCACATGACAGGATAGGTCAGCGTTGAAAAATTGTTTTTCCTTAGCAAAAGGGCAAGACTACATTTTTTTTTAAAAATTGTTTGTTTGTAATAAACATTAAATTGCTGGGAAAATCTTTTTTCAAGTATAGCACATAACAGCGTACATAGAATGCATAATTACAGTCTTTGAAAAGAAAATGGTGGGGTTGACTTGTTGCAGAAAAGTAGTCCATAACTGACGAACTTTGCAAAATATAAATATTTTTTTCTGATTTATACTTTCTTTGCTTAAAATATTTTATTTTAATCAATATATCACAAAAGTAACATTCCCTTTAATAAAAATTATGATACAATAAATTTTACAATTCAGTGGAATGAGGTACAATACTACAAAAAACCATAACAATACAGCAAGACGATCAATTATTATGCGATGTAATACATTTGAATATTTCTACACATATCGATATACTTATTAATCGATATAGTTTTGTGAGTCAAAATTCTTTACTTTAGAACAAAATTTACAGAAAGTTTATGGAAAATTATCATGATACATTCCTCGTAACCGTTTGTTTATCTATAAATATTCTCAGGAAATTACCATGTCACAAACGATTAAGAACAAAACATAAGCAGAATAAATATATATAATTTTCTCAAAAACTACTGAACCAATTTTGCTCATTCTTTCATACTAAGGGAAGGTTCAAATATATAAAATATTCAGGTATTATTTTTACTTTAATGATTTCAGTTTAGAAATTGCTACCTTGAATTATTAATAATTTCGTCCCAAAAGTTTAATTTTCTCCATTTCGACCAAAGATTTATATATTGTAAATGGTTTAATCATTTATTGACGCCTGAGCCTAAAATGGCTAACCCACTCAATGACCTAACTCTGTTGAGTATTACGTAGCATTAACTTTTTGCAAACATTTTACAGACAAGTTCAATGACAGCACTCAGAGTTGATTCTTGGAGTTTAAACATCATTACGTTATAACTTAAAATAAGGGACAATATCCTCCTTTCCATATCGCTATGTTTTGTTGTTCGTCTTAAACCCATTTTTACAGGAATTTATTCACCCTCAAAGGAGAAAAGTATTATGCGTTTTTCTGCTTTACTATCGTCAATCATCGTATGCTATCTTATAAATTCGAAACGCTGTCTCTTTTGCTCAAGAACTCCGTTACCCCTATGAAGTTGTAGGTTTTTCTCAGGATCCATCTTTATTTCTGTTGCTTATTATTTATGTTTATTAACTAAAAGCTTGAAATAAAAAAATAAAAGGAGAAATGTAAAAACGTAAACTTATTCTTTTTTTAAATTTTTAATTGACTTTAAGAAGGTACCAAAAAGTAAAAATAATTTTTACAACTCAGTAAATACTGAAAATATATCATTTTTTTCATTTATGTAACTAACCTACCTGCAATGTGTTTACGATATTTTAAAAAAGAAGATACGATTCCATATTTAACATGGTGACAATTATATTGATTCACAAAATTATGACGTAAAATTTTATAAAACTAAATTATTAAGTTATGTCCATACTTTTGAAGTTGAAGCAAAGTAATATGAAATGTTTATTTATATAAATAAAGAGTACATAACTTTTACATATATATATATATATACACTCACACACACACACACACACATATATATATATATATATATGTATATATATATATATATATACATATATGTGTGTGTGTGTATATACACGGTGTCGAGGAAAAAATGTCGGTCAAAAAAACGTTATTCGTTGACTGAAAAATAATTAATTGTCGTCAAAATAACATTTAAAATATGACTTTTTTCAGAAAATTCAAAATAATATTCATAATTATTAGTCATTGTTTTCATATACTCGCTATACTCGTGCACGTCAATCAGCACCACTCGGGCGAATGACCGCGAACCTGCCGTGCGAGACATTGTATATAAAGTAGTTTATACGTAGCGAGTATTTCGTTTAATTAATTGGTTAAGTAACATGAAATAAAACTATTAAAAACTTCCTTCCTTCCTTCCAAATCTGGTATAATCATTGATATCCATGAGAATCCTCTTATGCACACATGCTTATTTAATTCAATCTAAGGTATCTCTACACAATACTCAAAACGGTAAGACGAAACGCGCCGGCTTAAAACTGATGAGTAGTATAGTAGAAACTGTTACAATCTTTCGGCTTAAAGTTAAATTAGTAAATATTTTATCGCCGCCATGGGTACTTTTGGGATCAAAAAATTGCACGCATCATGCATGAAAAATACAATTTTGAATTATGTATATCTACTATTGGAAGCTACAACAAAATATCAAAAAAACAGTCGTAAAAATGCTACGCATTCTGCGTCAGCAATTTAAGATGTTATGGAAAAAGCTCTCACAATGGTTCTTTTATTTAGTAATGCCTACTAGATTAAAAAAATCATAGTTTTCAAAAACAGGTAGTATGAGTAAGTCATTTATATAATATGCTGACAACAATATAAAAAATAAATGATTTGCGTATCCGCTAACGAGAGGTAGAGACGAAATATACGAATATATTATTAGCTAAACCTAATGTAATAAACGGTAATATTTTCGCGGGTATGTAAAGTAAAATTTTATTACATTACACTTTATATTGAATGGATTATGTTAATAATTTATATTATTATTACTACTTTACTTACACTTACCTCTATTATACGAAAGTACCAAAATACTTAGCATATAATGAGAATGGAATTGATCATAAATATTCAGACAAAATTTCTCCTTTACCAGCTTGCTTCTAGCTTGATTTTCATAAAATTCAAAATTTCATTTAATTTGCATATAAACGGCAATATTCTTTTTAAATATAAGTAAATAAATATTTTTTGCAAAAGATTACCTCTTTGACATATAAGGTATAACATTTCGTAAATAAAGGCAAATACCTGATTAGTAGTGGAGACTTTATAACATTTCATTATTTAATTATTTCTTCCAATTTAAATTATATATTTTCAAAAATACTCCAATATTACAAATATTAAAAAAAAATTATTTCATTTGGATATAAAACATCTACTTGTTTAGGTGATCTTAAACTATTTTACATCAGCAAGAAAATAATTGGATTTTCTTAAAGTTATCCAAAATTTCGTCTGAACAAAGAAAATATAAAATGAGAAGACGTCTTATATGAAAATTTCATTTTATTTCAACTGTCTGGCAAAATAGTATACAATCTTAAATTGGAGATAGCTTTGTAATAAGCTGACGTAACATAAATAGCGCTATGCAATTTACTAAATAAAGTGTGTGAGATAGCGCAAGCTCTGTAATCCTCAAGTAAATACATTTGTGTGTTTAAAAGCTGCATCAAATTGCAGCTGCAGTTTAATCAATTTTAGAGCTTTCGATCGTAAACTGAAGTTTCTTCGCGTCAGCTTTAATCTAAAGGATATCTGTGAAAGAAGATTGCATTCTACTTTTCGTATTGATAATATTAAAGATTCATTGAATCGTTGCATTAGTAATTATAAAAATTTAATGTCAATAAAGCAATCAAATATCGTAAGTGTTCCGATAGGGATTTTTTTCGTATCATGACTCCCAACTAGGTTCGTTTGCAGCGGAAATATTTCAAAAATATTAAACTATTTCAAATCACGGTTTTGTAGAATTGTGCTTAGCTTTAAAGGCGAAGCACGCCCATTCTATACAGAAATCAAACTTGTGTGGAAGCAATTTTACAGACAAGTATACTTGTAGCTTCTTGATTTCTTTCATACTATTTAATATAAAAATTGTAGCAAGTTTAGAAAAGGGCGAAAAGAATTACGAATATCTAAATGACTTTTACGTAGGGCATCCGTGTATAATTCACAGGAAGTGGTTAATTTCTGGTGTTCGGTGTGTGCTCCAGTCGCAGAAAAATGAATATATTTTTACTCAAACTAAGTTTTTTAACTAGTCCATAATGATATTATAAAAAGTGGAAAAGACGTTTATCATAAATATTTCACACTCTTTATTTTCACACATTTAAGTATTTTATTTTTAAACACTTAAAAGCATGAAAAAAAAGAGTGTGAAATGAAAAATTCGTAACTGTAAATAGACTTTCATTCTTGTTGCTACCAACAATATCCTAATGAAATTAATGGTATTGCTTACTGCTTTAATAAAAATATTTTTTGTGAATAATATGTACCTTTTTTGTACACATACATCATGTTTCATCATATTTTATTACTTCCCGTGTATTATTATAACAATAACTTCTATTTTTTCATAATTAGTAATTTACCATTAACTTTCCGTATCGCAAAATATCTTCTGTCTATCTGCGACTTGAAATATTTTTCATGATGATATAGACTTTATTCATCAATGGATCTAAATAATATACCCCTTCATTTCTTCCAATTTATATTTGAACATTATTCTTTTCTTTGAGTGAAAATGTATTTAAGTATTACGTAAAACGCTGGGCATGAGACAAATAGTAATAAACATTTATGAATAGGACGATATACTCACAGAGTAAGTTTTTCCACTTTCTCATGCTCTTCATTCATTTGATGAAGTTAACTCTTTTCCATATGATTTTTGTCGTCTTCCAATCTTGTTTTCATTACGATCATGGATTTATTTGCTGCGCTGTAACATAAATCACTTTGAAAATATATTATCTATGAGATAATTCATTTTTTCTTTCTTTCTGATTATTAATATTCGTCGTCAAGTATTACGACAACGTTGAAAGTAACTTTGCCACAATATATATTGTATATCCTTATAAATAATTACTCTTATATGGCGCAAAATGAAGTTATTATTTGATTATCGAGTTATGTTTTTTTAATTTATGAAAAATAAATTTGATAATAAACACAAAAGTAAATGAGAAAATGAGACTCAAAGTAATGATAATCTTCTTTGGGAAACTAGAGAAAGTTAGAAATCCATGAACTGACAGCAAATTTCATAATTCATAAGGTTTGTATTTAAATAATATTGCATAGTGGCGTAACTTGGATTGAATGCGGAGTAAAAAGATTGTATGAATACTCAAATAATAATTTAATGAATACCATTCTTAAAATTTCTATCTGATTTAAGGAAATATCGAGAGACAATTACCAACGCAGCTCATATCTATAGTTTATCAGTTGACGAACACATAATCTTTACAGATTTTTTTTTATTAATTATTTTATCTAACTACTTTTTGGCTACTTTTTTACTATTACTACTTTTTGGCTAATTAAATTCAGATGTGGGAAATTTTAAATTTAAGCACAAAATTATCACAAATATGAATGTACTATGTACACCCACAGTGTAATAGTTTGTACTGCACCTGCGCCAATTAGGATTTGTAACTACCGATGTACGGGGCAAAGAAATTCCTAAAGCAATGGAATTATATTTACAAAGTAATTGAAATATATTTAACTTATCTAATTTAAAGTTATTAGCTACCACCTTCATGTATTCTGACTATATATTTTATTAGTTAAAGCTAATTAGAAAAAATACCTACAATATCGGTAGATATAGTTTTCTTAAAGAAAAAATCATACGAAATGTAATTTTAATCCCTTAATATCTTTTTTGATAAGTAAAATTCTATTACTTTTCTCTTTAAAAACACAATTTTTCTCACGGCCTTACCAGAGTCAATTTTTCTCCTACAATTCCTTGCTTAGAAAATATATTTTATAAGTTTCCACATAAAAACAGTCTCTAACCAAAAAAAATTGAAGTTTATTGGAAAATTAAATTGAAGTATATTTTGAGTTATATAAAGTTAAAAAGGTAAAGAGAAGACAATTTCTTTTAATGTACAACTTTTCTCTTCGATTTCATAAACATCATGAAAATATTTAGGATTAAATATTTACTAGAAAATTAGTTTTATGTTAATTTTAATATTACTGTAATTTTAATGTTAATGTTGTTGAAAATTAGTTATATGTTAATTAGTTATATGTTACTTGAAACTTAAAAACCAAAAATTACGAAAAGAATATGGTGACTTTTTGGATAATAATTTGATGAAAATAAAGGACTGTGATTCCATTGATAACCATTGGAGGGAAATAAAGGAAAGTGTTTGTCATGCAGCTAAATCTACAGTAGGCAATAGTAAACACAGTAAAGATAAAGACTGGTATGATGATGAATATATCGAACTTACAAAAAGATGCTAAATAGAAATACCAGAAACAATACAGAAGAATATAAAAGAGGAAAAAAGATTTCACAAAACAAAAAAAGAGCTTTTGAAGAGGAAAATCTAAAAAAAATTGAAAATCTTAAAACCCTAAATGAATGTAGAGCATTCTGTCGAAGGGAAAATCGTAGTCGCTCTGACTTTAAACCAAGTTCTACTCTTTGTCGAAATGAACAAGGGGAAATTTTAGCTAACAAACAGGAAATTCTTTCAAGATGGGTTGAACATTTTAACAAACTTCTAAACCCAGAAAATTCACAGGAGAATTATAGACACGACTCAGTAAATGTAAATAATGATGAAATAATTCCCATCCCAGAGAGAGATGAGATTCAACTAGCAATTAATGAGTTAAAGAATAATAAATCACCAGGACATGACCTTATAACTGCAGAATTGCTAAAAAATTAATGTTCTCGGCTATATAATTACCTGCAAAAGTTAATTTTGAACATTTCGAACTCTGAAAAGCTTCCTTCAGAATGGAACATTAGTGTTTTGTGCCCTGTTCATAAGAAAGGAGACCCAATGGTTTGCTCCAATTATAGAGGCATTAGCTTACTATGCACGAGCTATAAAATTTTATCCAACATTATGTTTATGAGAATAAAACCATTCGTTGATTCTGAAATTGGTAGCTATTAATGCGGATTTAGGAGTGGAAAATCAACTGTTGATCAAATGTTTTGTTTACGTCAAATTATTGAAAAATCAATTGAGTATGATATTGATACTCATCACTTGTTCGTAGACTTTCAATCAGCATTTGACAGTGTTAGTAGAAAGCATTTAAAAGATGCAGTGTATGAATTCAAAATTCCAAGCAAGTTAATTAGACTTGTAATGTATTCTATGGAGAAGACAAAATGTAAAATAAAATTCAATGGTGCCCTCTCTGAAGATCTCAGTGTTAATAATGGTGTTAAGGCGACTGACTATCATGTCTGCTTTTTAATATTGCACTAGAAAAAGCTATTCGGGATTCAGATATTAACACTAGGGGTACCATCTTTTACAAATCAATTCAGATCCTAGCGTATACTGATGATATTGATGTAATTGTTAGAAACTTACCAGCCTTGAGAGAGGCCTTTCTGTCTTTGCAGATAGCTGCAAATCAAATGGGTCTGGCAATAAACGATTACAAGACTAAGTATATGTCTATACAAAAATCTCCACCAAATAATGCACATAATCGTTTGGAGATTGGCTCACATACATTTGAAACGGTTGACTGCTTTACTTACTTTGGATCTTGTGTTAACAACAAGAATGACACTATCTCTGAAATTCAGAATCGCGTATCATAGGCCAATAAAGCATTTTTTGGACTAAGCTCCATCCTTAAATCTTCTTTTCTTACAAGAAAAACGAAATTATTAGTATATAAAACTCTTATCAGGCCAGTTCTAGTATATGGTTCACAAACCTGGCCTTTGACTAGAACTGGAGAGAATAAAATAACAGCCTTTGAAAGAAAGGTTCTGAGGAGAATTTTTTGGGGGTGTCAAGGAAAATGGTATTTGGCGAAGACGTCTTAACTCAGAAATCTATAGGTTGTTTGGTGAGCCTGATGTCATAAAATCCATCAAAATCAAAATAATGAACTGGGCTGCTCACGAAGTCAATTCATTTCGATGTGTTTTTTGTTGTTTTTAAATGTTGTTTCCTTATGATCGCAATTTAATTTTTAGTGCCGTCACGTAAATCAAATCAAGACACATTACGTTAAAAAAAGTTTAAAAGAAAATCTGCTAGTCCTGATGAAACCTAAAACTCAACTCCGTATAGATCCAACTTGACCAAATATTATTAATTGGATAAGAATAAAAAATACACCAATATGTTTTAAATTAATATTAACGTTTATTAAGATATTCATGGTTTATCTTCCTATAAAGTAATAACGAAAAATATTTTCTAGATTGTATCCATTTCTCTTAACAAGATCATCAATATCCTTAAAAGAGAATCGTCATGTTTATTATCCCTAATGATAAGATATGATGTT
The DNA here is from genome assembly GCA_039881145.1 of Druceiella hillmani. Taxonomy (NCBI): domain Eukaryota; kingdom Metazoa; phylum Arthropoda; class Insecta; order Lepidoptera; family Hepialidae; genus Druceiella; species Druceiella hillmani. The sequence goes on along the minus strand of JAYKKI010000005.1, from coordinate 56,183,135 downwards.
AATAATTTAAAACACATGAGAATTTTCAAAATTGAAAAACCTATGAGAATTTTCTACATGATTCAAGCAATAATCTTAGTTGACTTATAATCTAGTTTGACTAGCAAATGAAATTATCAAAAATAATGACAAAAATTGAAAAGTTGCGAAAGGAACAAATACAAGTGATATCAAAGAAGTCTGAACAACATTACATTCATTGTTCAAGAACATATTCCATGAAAATGTATCATTAATTTGAAAATATGTCATAAAATATTCATTAATTTATAAAATTGATAAATAATAATGATAAAATAATTTCTTTTCTGCTAGTTATTTATTTGAAATTAAGAATTTCCTTTTTATTCATTGTCAGTACTGTAAAACTGCAGGAACAGATGAACTCATTCGAAGAGATGATGTTCATGCAGAGGGCAACGGTGAGCAAAAACGTCAATCGCATCCACACTGAATGGAAAAAGGGAAGATGGCAATATTGGACTACCTTTCGCCTCGTGAAGGCTATCCAAAAACAACGACACAGGAAACGGAGTTAGATGTTTCCGACAATACTATGTTCCATCCATTCGTCAATCAATAAGAAATGAAAGGAAAAAAAAATCAAATGTAATAAAATAAGTTTTTTGGTTATCATTATTTATATGTTCCTCTCTTCAATCAATTCCTTAATTTTAGTTTGGTGAAGCTATTTTTAAATATAATACTTATTTTATATTGTTTGAAAAAGATCAATTTCATGTTCAGCTGAAAAACCAGTATATTCAGTGGCCATTCCATGACTACGGTAAGTAAGAGAGGCAAGAAACCGCATGAAAAACGAGTTAAGCATTTTCAGTCACGCTATTATATCCGAGGTAGGTCGTCTATATTGAAGAAGATAGCGACAAGAGGACTACTGACCGACAAACGCAACAACGGTATCAAGTTATAGACTCGAAGAACCATATCAAATTTCTAGTCTGGTATGAACTGGTCAAATTATATCATACTGGTCAAAAAGAAATTATCGCCAGGGAATTCTTGAGTTATCAGATTTCGATTGCGGCTTTATGGGAATTACGAATCAGAGTATTCGGACAAATGCAAATTCATCAATATTACATGTATGTAACAGTAATATTATGTACAAAGTAATCATCAATGACTTTATACTATTCGGGTGGCGAGAAGAAAATAGTGGGTGTCGGTACCATGATAGACAGTCATTCAGTCAAAATCGATCTCGAAACTGTCACTATTGTGTTTATTGATGAGATTATCAAGACGTAAGCACTTTTACCTTACGCACCTAAAAAAATAACATTATAAACCTTCAGAAAGAATGTCGAACGATGTCAAAATCGGTTTTTACAACAAGCTACAACATGTTTGATGAATCGAACTGATCGCAATTCCTTCGTTTGTTCACCTGTGTGCTAAAGCTCCTGAACTTAAGTAGTTATTTAAATTTTATTTAGCTCATTTATTCACTGCGTTGTTTTTATTATATATTTTGTACATAATTAAAAACGATTCATAATTTCGAATGAATTTATCTTTTTATACGGTTCCCATAATAAATTACATTCAAATTCACAGGTATAATTTAAAATTAATAGGGTGAAAATTAAAAATATATTTTGTGGATAAAACGATCATCATTGTTTTCCGGAAATAAACACTTAACCTTCTGAATAAATCTAATAAATAATATTGTCATATATGATTACATGAAATTAGTTCTCACTTTGTTAACTCAAAAAAAATTAAGTTTATTTCAGTTGTTTTGTTTTATTATACATGTTTTAAGCATTTTTCAATTTCACGCAAATTTTAAATGTTTTTCTTTTTTCAGCCTTATTTGATGACCGGCGGAAAAAGACGGTTCCTTAGTCAATGCGTTGATCTGGGTTCCATATCTTTTATACTCTTATTGACGACTTTTTTTCTTAGGTGGTGATAATTGACAACGGTGTTGGTTTCTTACAGAGTTAAACGTTAATTCCGAAGATCTTTGCCCTTGTTAGTAATCTATGCCTTTCTTGATGTTATACGCTGAACCTTTTTAAATGATCCGGTTTCATTCGATAAACCTCACCAAACTAAAGAATTGCCATCTTTGAGTTATTTCAGCAATTGTTGACTAATTCTCTCAGTATCGTTCCGAATGAGCTCGGGTAGCGACATTCTAAAGGAAAGACAACGCCTTTCAAAGATCACTAGGTTTTTTTCAAATCCAACAAAGTTCCATTAAGAACACAGAAGGAATCTTGCAATGATAAATTTTTTCACTGATATTTAATATCTGGAACGCAAGGCAAACCCCTTCGGGTTGAAAAAAGCTACGATCATCCCCTCATGCAATAAAAGCGACAATTATAATTGCCAGCATCATCACGGCATTAGTGTCCCCAGAGTTGTTTGGAAACTTTTCGATGCATAAAAAACAATACTGATAGACAATATATGGGTAGTTCCATACTCACTAGTACTTTCCAAAACGTTTGAAATCTACATCAGTGAGGAATTTAGCACCAGTCTCAAGTCGATAAATACTTGCGTAAATACGTGAATAAAGGTAGCAATCAAGCTACTAATCTGCTGCCAAGCTGCTAATCGAGATGAAGTAGCCCCATATTAATCTGGTTGCTACATAAATACATTGGAAGGGGTTTGACGAAACCTGATATTTTCTACACGCGACAAGTATACAAAAGTCATACATTTGGATGTCATTTATAAAATAGTCAGCGAATTTATTTCGATCCTAAAAACGTGAGAGATTGTTTATAAACTCCACGTCAAATTACACTTTTTTAACAACAATTTGAACGTACGATAAAATACCATCATACTACATATACGATAAACAAAGAGGTTTATTTAACCCGCATTGAGGCGAGAGTTCTGTAGAAATATTTCCCGTACTTTTCAAAGACGACACATTGAGCCGGGTGTGTACTGTGCGTCCTAATAAAAGGAAGTGCTTTTACTCACGCCTATTGCTGCATATTGTTCGTAATTCAACATCTTTTAACTATCTAAGTAAGATAGTTGATACCGTAGAATATCTAACATCCCCAATTATTTGTAGAGCACTTTATTTGCTTGACGATGACCGAGACTAGAATGAATCTCTTGAGCAAAACTAGGTTAGTGACAGTCTCAACCGCGCGCGATATTTGTTTGCTACTAAATATCCAATAGAAATTCTGAATTATTTTGGTGCGAATGATATTCCTGTCCATCAAATTGAGTTTAAAGTTGGTGTCTCAATCATGTTTTTTTGCAACTTAACTCCTATAAAGCAAATCAAGTAAAAGTAATCGCTTTACAGAGAAATCTAACCGAAGCGAAAATTTTGACAGGTTGTGGAGTGAATTATGCTTATACCGAGTATACCACTCATCTTAAGCCATATCCCTTTTTAGTTTAAATGCGTTCAATTCCCTATAAGCGTTTTTTTTTTGCTATGATGATTAATAAATCGCAGAGACAAACGCTCAGAACCGCTGGAATTGACCTTGGATTGAGCTCTTTTTCACATGGTGAACTTTATATCGCTTGCTCTCGGGTTTGCAATTCTGATAATATATTTATTTTAACGCCAGAAGGAAATTCTGAAAATATTGTTTAAAAAGAAATATTGTAAACACTAATCAGAAATTTTATTAACGACGGTAAACGTCATAATCATTGCGTAAAAGCTGCGACCTACATATGTTTCAAATTATATTTATTTATTATTAATAATCTTTTAATTTTTAATATATTATCTTGTATTACTATGATTGTATATTACATATAATGTTTATAAAATGTATTCATTGAAAAAAACAAATTGTTGTTATAAAAATTGACAGATTGTTATTTATTTATAAATTTTTTTCCATGTAAAGTTGAGAAAAATTTAAATTTGTTGACATTGATTAAGTGATAAATTAATTAAAAAGTTTTAAAAACGTAAAGGTTAAAAAATTATTGCAAATATTTGAATAAAAAAAATTATTGTAGGAAAATATTCTCAATTCTATATGCTAGTGTAAAATATAATCGTTCTCAAAATTTCTATTAAAATTCATTGTACCAAAAAACAATATTTGAACAAGGAATAAACTAAAATAAAAAATTGTTTGAACATTAAAACGCTATCAAAGAAGGTAAAGGTTGAAAACATTTTTTATATTGCCTATTATTTTTACGCCCATTTTAATGCTTTGTATTTTTCTAATGTTCAAAAGTCAAGTCATTTTTGTCTTGTGAGCGGATCAAATTTATATTTTCTTTCATCAAAATTTTTGCGAAAATTTTGAAAGCGATATTTTGTACACTGGACATTGTGGGGTTTCGTGGTTTAAGCCACCGAGCGCATCCCCGCCATGTAAAATAATGGGAACGCATCCTTTAGATAATACATCAAGAGTGTCATTAATTAACCACTTTTATCTATGAAATTTATCTATGAATCCCAATCAAAAATAAACAAGGTCGTACCTGAACTTGAAAGATTTTTTTAAACCAAGCATATGGATTTTCCTATGTCTATACGTATATGTCTGTTTTTTATTGTCTCAACTGATTTTTAATAGATTAATATTTATTCTTAAAACGTCGTAAAAATTTAACGCCACAACGCGGACGAAGTCACGGGCAAGAGCTAGTTCATATATAGCAAATCAAAAAATATGTTTACGTCGGATCGAAAACTTCCTCCGTTTTTAAAGTCTCTCCATAATTGACAGGAAAGATTTTTGAGGCCATTGGCCCGTGTAATCAACATACTCTGTAGGCACAGAAAAAAATAAAATCGACATTGACGTCACCTGAGATTTTAATTTTCCGCGTCAATGAAAATATTTTTGAATCGAACGCTCATTAGCTTTCTTAATTAAGATAATTATCATCGTCTACAAGAGGCTCCTCTTTACTTTTTCACGAGCAAGCTGGAATAATGATGGAAATAGAGATTTTTTGCTTATGTAATACATATTTCAAAATCGTGCAGACGATATTTAAACTTCTATACTTTAAATTAATGTCACGTTACTAATCATTTACGAAAATTTAGTTATTTTGGAACCAGTTCAAGACATAAAATTTATAATCAAAATTCCAAAGAATTGTGAATAAATTTTAGAAATTTCTCTGCTATTTTACTTGTGTATATAGTAATATGTAGTTACAGAACATTTAATTTTTATTATATTTTTCGTAGAAACGTTTATTGAACAGTTACATGTTTGCAAATATCCATATTTTAAAAAAGAAACAAACGTGAGTTCATATCGAATATATTTACGTATTTATTTACTAAACATATTAACGATACTTCACAGATTATCAATGTGTAATAACTGAGAAATAAATCATACAATGAATACGACAACAAAATAAACAATTAGTATAATTGACTTTAAACAGTTTCCATAGATTATAAAAATATTGGTATTTAATTGAGATCCAAAGCGATATCTATTCCAGTTGATTCATGTAAAAGTGCCACTATTTTGGTCATAATAAAAAATTAAGTTACTAATTACTCTATCTAGAAAGTTTAATTTAATTGCATTTTCTAGAATATAGAAAAAGTTAAAAAACATTTTTAATTATTTCATTGGTATTCTTTTGTTTCTTTGATCTTTGTATTATCATCTTTACGCTTTATTATTTCAAAACTAAATAAAGTGTGTAGGCAGTTCATTCCACTTTTACCCAACGCCAAATTTGGCATGTATATAACAAACATTATTTCTAAAATTTTAATATTCCTTTTTTTTTCACTTTTTGTGCACCACTTAATTACTTAATAGCGATTCTAACTATTGTGTTATTGGTGTTTAAGTGAACACTGTTGCAAAGGTCTGCAGCAAACTACAATTCCTTACTGATTTCAATATATAAGGTATACTGAAGGATTATGGATGGTCAAATTTGAACAGCATTCAATTTTCTTTTATTCTGCTATCGTATTATCCAAGGCCCATACCCATACATAACGCATGATACTAATACATCATGGTGAGAAACTGTACTCACTTCTTTTGTGTTTGACGGTTTTCACGGTTTCTGACCTTCTGTTCCTTGATAATTAAACTTAACAAAAACAATTTTTTTCTCTGCAGCTATATTTAGACATCAATTATTTTTATTAATCGACCATTATAAAATTTTACATTAAACATTTTCAAACAATCTCACTTTTGAATTAGCAGCACACTTACAAATTCTTTCTCTAATTATGTTTGTGACACTATAGTTCATAGGAATAATGCGCTAAAGTTATGACAGCCTCTCTTCAATGTAGTCATAGATATATATTTGTATTTTGAATAAAGATAAGTCGCTTTTTTCCTCTCACTTAATGAGCATTTACATTTCAAATATTCATGGCCGCAACATACATTTTTCTGTGTGTTCGGTTTTGCGCGTTATCGCGGGGCAGATATTTCTGCTCTTGACCTTTCGTAGTTCCCTTTTCTAGTCGTTATTTTGCTTACGAAATTGATACTAACATATATTCAAATAGTTATATCTGAAAACTAGCTAAATTTGAATGAAATATTGCTTGTGTATTGAAAGTGAACTTATTATACTTACTAACTTAAACTTCAAAAATCAATTTCATTCCTGTATACGCTTCCTGGCGATATTTATAAATAAAACATAAAAGCTAAATATTGATTAGAACACCTTATGGAATGACAAAATATTAATCAAAATAATATTTTGAAAAAAATTGTATGTTATGTTATATACGCCAAATTTAATTCTATACAATAAATATAGTAAAGTTTTTTAATTTTGTTCTTTGTTTTCTTTTTTTCTAAACTTCATACCATTTTTGAAGCCCCATGCTATGCCTTAGAAAAAAGGCATCTATTATAAGATAATTTGGTTCTACGTCTTTCTGTTTCTCAAATATATTGTTTTCTGGAACAGCTTGGTATCACTTTAACACCTTGAAATTGATATCAAATACTAAGTTTTAAAGCCCAATAGTTTTGTAAAAACGTGGTGGGTAGTGTACGTGTATATATCCTTAAACGTTTATTTATAACTAACCGTACGGGTAAAATAGTTTTTTGACTACTACTCGTAGCTAAAAGTTTTTATTTGCAATAGACAGAAAATGATTGAAAATTTCGGAAAAAAGGGATGTCCAATTAGGATTAAACTTCACTTCCTCAATTTGCACTTGGACTACTTTCCTGATAACTTGGAAGCTGTAAGTGAAGAGCAAGACACAAGATTTCACCAGGATTTGAAAAAAAACGAACGTCGCTATCAGGGAAGGTAGAATAAAAGGATGATGGCTAACTATTTTTGGCTGCGAAAGCGACATGATCCAAATTGGACTTTTAAGCGAAGATCCCACAATCGCAGCTTCGGTGAAAAAAAAACAAAGGTACCACAAAAGTATTTAACATTTCTAATTTATTCATTAATATCATTTAAATGTATTTTTAATATTTTAGTCTTGTAATTTTTATTGTAATATCAATATTTTTTTCAGTAAAGTTGGCTTTTTTTGCGATTTCAGACATAAGGATTTTAAAAAAAATAACATGTCGTATAAAACTAATGAAATAAAAGTAAAAATTTGCAGACCTGTGAATTACTTCACTAGATTAGAAGATATTATACATAATGTTAAAGTATAAGTTAGTCATGAAGTGGTAAATCATCTCATTTGATGTCATACAAACATATGCAACGTAGAGTAATCCGTGATACGTGCATGCTCAACAAAAATTAGTGTTATATTATGGCGTATTTAAAAAAAAATTACACATACTCCGAAAAAAACACGTTTCGATATTTCCAATACAGTAATTTGTAATTTATATCTATTATGGACCTTTTGTTCCTTGCAAAAAAAATGTCACAATTCTTGTTATGATTGACATAAGTAACGTAACGTGATTGATTAAGAATACAATAATTCAACTTCATTTATTTAAATTTTTTTTATATTTTCATGTTAACGAGGTAAACGTTTTAATGAACGTAGAAAATATAGTTGTGGGTCTCGTTGTTTCTAGTCGAATTTAAGATATATCTTTATTAATATCCTAATAGTTTTTTTCATGTGCCAAATATACTAACATTTGACGCGTGAATATTTAGTCGGGAAATAAATTTCAGCAAGCCAATCGGAGAAAATTAGGTTCGTTCACATGTATATACATTTAGAAATATACACCATCTAAAATTTTAAATATTTCTTTTATCTCCTATTGAAGATATATGAATAAAAAGTGATTTTAAAATAAAATATTTTCAAGTGTTTTGTATAAGTAGAGGTGTTTCAGAAGTACATTCAGTTATATTATATTGGTGAATGGCAATTTTAAAAAACCTTTTAGCAGAGCAAATTTCAATTATTTTTTTCGAAGAGAAAACTTCTTTTGGTACACCTTATTTAAATTTCCTTTGAAGGAAAATATTTGCGATTTCACGTCTCGCGAAGAGCACGACGCGCTTCGGATATATTCGGTGCTAGGCCGAGTATGATCCTAGAGGAAGACGGACGGTCGATTTAAAAGTATATTTTTATTTCATAAATAGTATATTTATATTTCATTACTTTGGCCAGGAAGTCATTAACGCAGTGGTACTGGATTACGTACGGAATGCGACTGAAACCTAAGCCCGAATCTCGATGCTCATGTTTCTTTCATCTTTGAGTTTATTTAGAAAGAATGATTTTATTTTTGAATCTAAATCAAAATAGTTTTTATCACACATTCGTTAAACATTTACTTACATTTACATTTCATGTTAGGTTCATAGTTATGTGTATTAAATTCATACATATTTAGAATAAAATTTAATGCAAAAAAAATTGAGAGCGGTATCAAGTCCACGTTTATAATAAAAACGTATATTTTCTATTTGGACAAAATGTATTTGTTTTTTTTTCTTTTGAAACGTATTCTGTACGTAATTGAAAAAACATTTATAAATATATTGAAGGCAATTGTGTGCAATAGTATAGCATATTTATTATCATATTCATTTTCGTTTCAAGATGAATAAATTTGATGTGTTGTTGCATTCTTATGGGTCATTTGCGTGTCTCCGTGAATACAACACGAGCACACATTTACATAAGTATACCACTACTATTAACATTAATTGCTTTCCTTTGCTAATTTTTGTTTTCGAGAATTTAAAAGATTCACAGTACGTTTATATTAGTTGCCAAAATGTTTACTTCTACAGTACGGTTCTAAGTCTACCACTTTTTTTATTTATATATTTACCTATTAATGTAATAAAAGTAAAATGTTGTTTTTATTTGTTTGTTTTTCCATTACGCTTGAGTCATACTTTGCAATGCTTTGTATTCACTAAATGGATTTCAATGACATTTTAATACAGTTAACATATATTGTAGATTAAAAACAGCCTAGATTACTCTGCAGTTTAAAGGAGTAAAGCACTGAAAGAAACGCTAAAAAAATTATGGTGGCGCGTAAAAAATGAAATATGCTATTAATTTCACATTTGAAAGTTCTAAAACTTATCAGTTGAGGTGCCTAATTCATTTGTTATTAGTAGACAGCATTTTAGTTCAGACTACAATTACGTAACTCGCGTGGCGCGCTGCAATACCCTACTACAAATATTAAATATCATATCAGGTAAATGATTATACCGTAATAACATAATTGACTTGATTGAAATCTATACCTATTTCTTTGTATAAAAATTTTTAATTTTTTCCTAATACGACGCTTGCTAAATTAACATATTACGGTTTGTAATTGTAACTGAACTTGGATAAAGTTACGTACATGTATCGCGAAGAAGAATCAAAATAATATGTCATTCAACAGGGATGTATTTTGGTACAATTTTTAATGCTTTGCAACCGTGGCAAGAAGTACTTGTAAAATCCAATACAATTATACAAATAATTATTTAAAATAAGATAACCCTAATCTCCCTGTTGGTATAATTAAATATGAAGGGTGAACATTGCTAGTATAGTATTTTATAGCAAAGGTAAAAGTAAATCCTATTAGACCTACCAAAATAGCTGAAGCATTGTAGGTATTTTAAAATAAAAAAAATGTTATTTGTTATATTCCACTTTATAATGAATTTGGATATTTTCATTGATCTTGCAATTAAATTACATCAAATACGTATATAATAGATTCATATGAAGCAAGGTGAGTAAATACTTCTTGTACAACTTTGTAAAACCTGCGTTTCGTTTGCTAAGTGCTAACAATAGATCAGACTATCCCGCTTTTCTTTAAAGCGTCGTCGGCAACAATGGAGACAATACGCGAATATTCTATGCATAGCCGAAAATTTTATCTTTGATCTATTTCGTGGTTTGAAAGTAGTCTTATGTGGTTATTTAAATTTTGTGCTTCGAATAGCATAAGAGGAAAGTTCAATTAAATTTATTCAATAATATTTTTTCTGAAATATGCACTGGGTTATTTACCAGAAAATTATGTCTAATAACGTATAAGAATAAAATATAAAATACTTCTTGAAGTAAAGACTTATACAAAAGATAACGAACAAAAACAAAAAGTAAACACTTTAACTAAAAAAAGAAATAAAAGAAGTAAATATATTCACACCATGGCTAACGCAGTTCAGGCAATTTAAACAACATTGTTTTAAGATTTTTTCTCAAGCAAGTCAAAAATTGGAAAAACTTTCGGCTTTCTATAGTTCCTCTTGGCAATTGATAACATTTTTATTTGATTAAACCACTGCGATATTTGCAATATACATATGAACTTTGGTGACCAGAAATTGTTATAACCTGCAGAGTCTAATAAAAAATTTTCTCACTACGTTGATGGAAAAATTTAGCTAAAGACTTTAAAATTTTGATTAGAAACTTAAATTATCATACACTCACTTACTTATATTCGAAGACGTATATTATTAACATTTCAAATAATATTTTTGAAACTTTTCCCTAGCACCGTTTAGGGAAGGAACCAAAGACCAAGCAATTATAAAGATAAGTTTGATTAAACTGTGACCATGAACGTTTTGATCTATAACCTAGCATGTTGTAGGTGAAACGGTTATAATAACTTTTCAAATTAGTGTTTGTCACTTTAATATATCTCTCAAGTAAACTGAAGTTGGTAAACGTGTTTGTTACTTTTATTGGAAGAATCCGAAATGGTGATTGCAAGTGTATAAGATTTACCATTTATTTTGAAAAACAATTTTTGTTTTTAATAATTTGTGCTTCATTCTAACTTATATTTTAAGTGACTTAGAAGATACGAGTCGTGAAAAGTTTCATATCTAGCAAGGAACGGAAATTATTTACGTAAATCTTAAGGTCTTTTTTAAAAGGATGAAACTTTTATAACACTAAATAAAAAATTTTATTTTCTGTAACACTTTTAAGAACTAAAAAGTACTTACCATGTTTTTAATATTTAATTACAATTATTTTGTTTAAATCGATTTTCCAGAATTATTTTTCATTAACAAAAGTTAATTGACTTATGGAAATTATGTAAACTATATAAACCATATTGTTCATTAAGATGAAAGCTTTCCATAGAAATTAACACAACATTTTTTTTGTCTTGACTACTTTTTAATTACAAATATAATTTTCAAAATTTACAAATACTAGTTATTAACCTTGAATTTGCCGGTAAAGCGGGGTAACCTATGGGGAAGCATTCAGTAGAGAGGATCAAATCAGATAACATGTCTATCAAGTGTTAACTAAAATGGGCAGACCGGAAGGTTTAAATGATTAATTTTTTTCTTACACGGTCACACCTCGCTTTGTTTCCCCTCAACTTAGGTACCGCACCGCTAAGGGCTGAAATCAGTTAAAAAGTTTGTTGTGAGCATTTAGGACTCGTATCCATACATGAGAACTGAGGCGTACAAAAAGTTGAACATTCAACTATTTGATTATGCTTGGCTGTTTTTTTTGACAATCTATATTAACGATAGATTTATTCAAAGATCTACTAAATGCTGTGTACAGTCACGCCATGTTTTCAACTTTGGCGTTTAATAACTTGTTAATCATTATGTAGCTGGTGCAGGTAATCATCACGATAATGTTGTGGCCAAATGCGAGTCTAACTCTTGCAGCAATATTTCCACATAATTTTGAAATATTATTACTCCGCAATAATTATGTCTAGAATAAACATTTTAGTTTCCTGCTACTGTTAGGCTTCTAAGATCACATTTTTTTCATAACTTTAGGTTTAATAGTATGGGAAACTGTTGATATGGGAAATGGAAATTGTTTAAAATATCTGTGAAGTAAATCTTCAAGTAAAATAAAAAAAAAAACAAATTTCAAAACCCTTATATAGTAATAACCCTTTTCAAACGATACCACACATTATACATGAAATTAAAACAAATTCAAACACTTATTTCCTATTAAATATTGTTTTTTCATAATAATTGAAAATCGATTTTTTAACAGGTCTCTAATTACCCTGCCATCTATCTCTGACTCTATTATTGAGATATGATTACTTCAAACTCATCCCATAAACTAATTGATCATCCTGGTCTAGGATTTTCGTCATGGCACAAAATCATATATTTTTCTGTGCTAGGAATTTCATTCTAATATCAGGTAATATCGGATGATGTCTTCATTGGCATTTTAATCATAAATTTTACTGATGTACAGTATTAGAAAATTTTTTATTGATTAGTTAAAATTATTCAACGCGCAAAATGGAATTAGTACGTGCAATATACATATTTGTAGATGATTGTATAATATAAATAAGTTACTCAACATTTTGGTTTGTGTGCTGTATTGTCCAACTGACTTAAATCAGTGATGAAATAAATTTGTTAAAATTATCTGTGAGTTTATTATTAATTTTATTACTAGAAACGTTTTATAAATAATTATGGTTTCATATATTTTTCGTATATTAATGTATTTAAAATGTAAACATTTTTACGTAGCCATTAGCCTGATTTCACGAGGAAGGGTCTTGTCCTAAAAATCTTGTCTAAATTAATTTTCAAAATTTTAAGAAACTGTTTAATTTTTTGTGTCAAAAGAAACATGTTTTCGCATTTTTAAAGAAAAAGATAATAGCGACAAACATTTTATTATCTACTTAACTTTTCTACTTTCAAAAATTAAATTAATGTACATCATTTAATTTTTTTCTTAAATCAATATTTTTCATTTAACTCTCTGATTGATAAGTTAAATATAAAAGAAGCTATTAAGTACAAGTAGATTATGAAGGTTACGTAAGCAATAAGACAAATATAAAAGTTTGAGAATTTATTTAACGATATAGAAGTATTATTATAATTTTTATATATGCAAATATATGGATTAGCATACCATGTAACGGCTTATTAATATCGTGAATATCTCAAAAACTATGATATTTAGAATTAAATGAAACTACGTGATGTAGTATTATTTCTACTATCTTTAATTTCTTTACCACGGCCTAGGTTCCGTTGTATTACAACATCTTCAGGTGGGATATTAGCAAAGATAGCTCTTTGCTAATATCCCACCTGAAGATGTTGTAATACAACGAAACCTAGGTCGTGGTAAAGAAATTAAAGATAGTAGAAATAATACTACATCACGTAGTTTCATTTAATTGTGAATAATGAATTTCTACAAAATTAACGCCAAATATATTCAATATGATATTTAGATTCAATGCTATAATTTTCTAATCTAAAATATGGATATGTTTTGTATTGTTGCAACACATGCTTTTTAAAAGGCTCATTCATGCTTCTTTATCAAACGGTCTACAAAAAACAGACTTCTGAGAGAACTGTGCCAATCGATTATACCGCCATACGCATGAATTATCTTACAAGAGTTGCTTCTTTTTTCTTTTGCAGTACCCTCCGTACATAAAGAATGCTGTAATCGTAATTCGATCCTTCGATATTAATCTAAATTAGGTTTGATCCAAAAAGTTTAGTTTTTACTTTTATTTCACGCTTATATTTAGACCACCGCTTGTTTGTCCTGTTGAAAATTGTAGGTTTTTGATTCGCAGCAAGAAAATATTATAATTGTTCCGTTACAATAAGAACATACGTTTATAAATTGACGATTTAAGGAAAGAAATATAACAAATATATTTAAAAAATTATTAACATATCATTAATAATCAGAATAATATTGAATATATTTAACGTTAATTTTGTAGAAATTCATTATTGACAATTAAATGAAACTACGTGATGAAGTATTATTTCTATTTTCTTTAAGTTCTTTACCATAACCTGGGTTTCGTTGTATTACAGCATCTTCAGGTGGGCTATTAGCAAAGATCTTTGCAAAAATTCTTGCTAATAGCCTAAATTTATTAGCAAAAATCTTTGCTAATAGCCAACCTGAAAATGTTGTAATACAACGTAACCTGGGTCGTGATAAAGAACTTAAAGAAAGTAGAAATAATACCACACCATGTAGTTTCATTTAATTATGAATCAGAATAATCATAATTTTCATATATCCAGAAACTTAAAAACAAATATGTCGAATAAATATTACAATGATTTAACAATGCTGTAAAATAATTTCATATAAACAAAAAATGAAATGCGGAATAAAAAGGTACTATTTAGATGAAAAAATATGGAAATTTGGTAAACTTTAACACTTTATTTCAAAACAGAAACTCAAAACATACAATTACTAGACACACAGAAAAAATATCCATGAAATTTAGTATCAAGATGAAAATATTCACACGAAGACTTTCGGGAATATGTTGAGACTTTAAACTCAAAATTGAACTAAAAAATTGCACTTTGCCGAAACTTATTGAATTTATGTTTAACTATTTTCAAGTTATTGCTAAGTAACTTATTTGTCTTACAATTACGTATTAAAACAAAAACATATTTGATTCAGCAAATCAAACTAATAATCTCATTTTACTAGCATTTAAAACATTGAAGTGAACAAGCGGATCAAGATTACTTGCAAAGTTGTTGTTTTTATTCGTCTACAAAAAGAAATTAAATTAGAAGAAAGCTATGTTCTAGTGGATATAATATTTTACCAATTTATATATTTTTATTTTTATTCAATAATTCCTTTTTATATATAGAATTTAAATTCATTCTTGTTGCTTTCTTCCTTTAGTAATTGTTGAAATTTAAAAAAAAATAGAGATTAAAAAAATTTGTAGACTTACTACTGCATGACACATTGTGCATTTTTAAAAAAAAATTATTACAAAAAATTACTGATCTAAATGGAATTGGAAAGTTAAATCTCTTTACTGATCACACATTTATGGTAAACAATATGCTATAATCAGCGAATGAGCTTTGCTTCCCGAGTGGCTGATTAATGTCATCCGTAGTATCTACATAATATGATTATATACATAAATTTATACTAAAAACATCCAAAGATTCTGCAAACGGCGCGAAAAAATCTCCTGTGAGTTCTTTTAAGAGGGATGCTATTATTAAATAAACACATAACTCTCTAGCGAGCGACCTCCGGAAGCATCTAAATTCCTAACTCAATTTGTGCGAACCGGCCTATGATTAAAGAGAAGAGATTTTCGGGAGGAAATAAATCAAAGTTGTAATCAGCTTTATGGCAAATTTTTAATGTAAATATGTTTCAAGAATCTTCTAATCTGATAATGAATTTATACGCCTTAAAATGAAAGCAAAAATTGTTTCTAATTTCAGGATTTACTCTACTACTTTATTTTTTCATCCTTATTACAATCGCGGATGAAAGGTGATTAGGATAAATGCATATATATAATTATTATTAAAGAAAAAAATAGATGGTAATCGTCGTTAGTGTATAGAAAAGTCTATCAGTTTTTGTTTGTGCACAAAAATGAAAAATTGTAGAGAAAAAGAATTTTTGTTAATCTAAAAAATATTGAAAATAATATATTCTAATTCATTAGACGTAAAAGATTTTACTGTTCTTTGGATTGGAATTTGTTACAAAAATAGAAATATACAGTAGTACTGGGATCAAGCCAGGTTGGAAGGAAATGGAATAGGGATAAGAATTTTCACCGCAAGTTTGGAAATTTTTATTTGAATAGAGAACTGATAATTTATGATATATTCATGGGTGTCTGTATAGAGCCTAGAAATGTGTATGACATTAAATAATACCTTTCTGATTAATTACTACTTTAGTTTTTCTACCTGTAAGCAGTGCACATCGGCATCAACGGTTCGAATAGCAGATAATAATCCTCCATGAATTATTTTTTTGATATCCCACAACACATTTAATACTTTTTATATGCAGTAATTTTTGGGTATGTTTTTAGTAGTTACTCCTATTGAGGAATTACGACTTTCAACATTATATATTCTTTTGATGGATATTTTTATCAACCGTCACATCTATTTTCAAAAATTTTCATTCAGCTGGTGTGCCAGAAAAAAAATTCCAAATATTTGTTATTTTCATTTTATTCTTATCATTCTTTAAGACTTCTTCTTCTCCGTAGAACTTAACACATGTTTCTTTCTTTCGATTAAAGTTTTGTACATTAAAAACCTGTTTGATAATTCTTGAATTGTTTTTTTATTTGATGTTGCTGTAACTTGCAATTTTTAAGTCTCTTTCTAAGTTTTTGAAATCAACAACGAAATATGTTTTCATCAATAGTTATCTCGTGGCATACTATGATACACATAAACAAATATTTCGACAAATTTCGATTTCAATAAGATTATAACGATTTATGAAATCAGATTTTGTCATGATTCTGCAAAAATCGATACCTCCCGGTATTTAAAACAACTTTTGACTAGCCATTTTATGTTTTATGTATATTTTGTGTTAATTTTGTAGAAATTCATTATTCACGATTAAATAAAACTACGTGATGTACTACTATTTCGACTTTCTTTAAGTTATTTACCACCTAGGTTTCGTTTTATTACAACAAAAATCTTACAACATCAATTAGCAAATCTTTCCCAATTGTCCAATTGAAGATGTTGTAATATAGCGAAATCTAGATCGTGGTAAAGAACTTAAAGAAATAGAATTAATACTACATCACGTAGTCACAACTAATTATAAATAATGAGTTTCTACAAAATTAGCGCTAAATATATTTATATTAGTTTATTGGTTTTTATCTATATCGCCACAGGTATTCAATGGAACAGTGTAAATTCCCTGAAACTATATTTCTTTTTGTATTTTACCTAATAATTCTGATAAATCAATTTTTTTATGAATAAAGGATCCTATTTTACAAACCTTTATATGAGATACTTCTCAGGCAAATAAAACTAGGTGTTCCGTTTAAAAATTCATTTGAACTCAATTTTTGTTACTTTGCCCTTGTTGGTTTTAATCTGTTTTTAGATATATACTTACTCGTGTATGGTTACGGTAACTTAACTATATCTTAAATAAATTTTGTCTAGTCAGGTATTTAATTGAAATATTTAAACATTTATTAACAAACGCACTTGCTGTTTGCTTGTATTGATGTGAGATTATCGTTTATTTTTGCAGAAACATCATCACCATCAATTAAAAGACTAGTTTTATTTTCAGTCGTTTTTGAAGAATTTCGATTGTAAAAATTACGGTCCTCATCTATAGAAGTACTATTTCATAAAAAAAATTTGCGATACCAATAGAATATTTATCGAAATGAAATAAGTATACTCGTAATTAGAAAATTTAATGTGTCATTTACTTTATATAGTGTTTTAGTTTCTTTTTGGTATGTATTAAAATATTACGCACTGTTTTGAAGTAGTTTTTTAGTTTTTTTTGGCACGTATTGAAATATTAAGCACTATTTTGAATACTACTGAATTAAAAAACAATAAATTTCAGCAATATTGGAATAAATGGAGCTCTACAACGTAAAATACGACAGACATCTTTCGAAATGCATTGTTCCACTTGTGATCAAAATTTTAAATTATATTAACGGAATATGTATCATATCTATTATATGATTAGCTGTTCTTCTTTATTTTTAAATACCAAGAAATAAATGATTTTTTTTATTACAATAGTAACAGTATTTTTTTTTACAATATTTTACTAAGAATAGCCCCTCTGTATAAAATGCTCGAAAAAAAATATTTGTCGCTCTAGAGTAGAGTAGTAATTATTTTTAGACAAGAAACAATAGGAAACATTTTTTTATTTCGAAAGGAAGCTGATCTCATATATTAACGTACACGCGCGCGTACACACAAATCACAGAAACGGCAACTTGCTACGTTACATTTGGATCCGACTTTGTAAGTTCATTCATTGATAAAGGAATCCTTAGCGGCGTCCAATTGATAACCATCCTTTTAAAAATATCAAATGTGGTGTCATGTATTGCTGGTATGTCTTTGGTTAGTTTGTTGTATAATTGTAGGGCGTACTAGGTACAAAATTAGAAATTTTATTGGATTAAGAATGGTAAATACGAAATTCTCAATAAATATAATTGGATTTCTCTAATTATTTAAATAAATGTATCAGGTTTTCATGTTTTAAAAATTTATTTTACGTAGCATATCGATTTTAGAACAAAAAAATTGTGAAATTTCATTATTAAATACTCATTAGTTTTAAGTTAATTTTCGAGCTCATTTTTAATCGTAGATTAGTAAACAAAACTTCGGTTTGTCGATGAAATTATAGTTTTAACCTAAGCTATTAAGTATTATATCGGAAATCAAATAAATGATTTGTTATAAATAATTGATTATAGTAAAAAAATGTTTGTTTCTCAGTTTATTTTTCACAACTAAATGAAACTACGTGATGAAATATTATTTCTACTTTATTAAATTTTTTTACCACGGCCTAGGTTTCGTTGCATTACTACATCTTCAGGTAGGTAATTTGTAAAGGTCGTTTCATTTAGTTGGATAAGGTAGTTTCATTTAATTGTAAAATATTTAATTGAAATGTATTTAAACGAAATTGACGGCAAATGTATTCAAGGTTTATTTTCAGTTATCTACTCATTTATATTCCATATGAATTTTGTATACAATGAAGTTCGGAGTTTTTTCGTCTAAACATTTCGATGAATTTGGTTGATATAATTTTCTTACTTTGCCATGAAATAAAAAATTGGTTACATTGTAATAAATTGGTATTTATTAAAAAAGTAATCAATATTTTGCGTAAAGTTTTCTTGATTGTGATACAGTTGAAGTTTTATTAATTTTTGACTAAATGTAAAAATTGTATACTACTTTTTATAAACCTTGCTTAATTTTAAGTACGAAATATTCTTTAATATTGTTCGTATAAATAGATGTGCAGTATGAGGCACTTTAATATCCTGAAGATGTTGTAATACAACGAAACCTAGGTCGTGGTAAAAACTTAAAGAAAGTAAAAATAATACTACATCACGTAGTTTCATTTAATTGTGAATGATGAATTCCTACAAAATTAACGCCAAATATATTCAATATGACTATCAAATCTCAATATCAAATTATCATGGACTTGTCAGGAAAATCACGAATCTATCTTAGAATATTTCTTTATTTACTTTATTCCTGCACGACAAAACAACTTGTTCATTTATAATTCTCCTTAATTTAACACGGACTCTCATACAATCTCAGTTACAACTTTTACAAACAAACCTTACTTTATTTGCTTCGAGCATTAAAAGATTGTTTTACCTGGGGTGTTTATTCACGGTGGTTCTGGTCTGAGAGCCATGCGACGGCTCAGTTTTAATGAGATTAGCGATTCAGACCTTTGTTTAGGATCAAAGGGTTTTGCGGGTAGTAGTCTATTATAGTTTCGATTAGTTTCCTATGTCTTTACTCTTAACTGCGTCAGCCATCTTTACTCTTAACTGAGTCAGTAATGCATGTTATCATACGAGTAGTTGATGAGTTGAAAAGAACAAATTTATAACTTTTATGAATTTATAGTAATCAAAATAAAGGTCCTCCACAAGTAAGCTTTTTCATATCGCAAGTACTTTTATTTAAATTTCTACCATATCTTTTGTTCGATGTCAGCTACTCACACAAATAAATTGCTAGTTATAGCCTAAACCGTCATTGCCAGGTTTTAAATTGACCGCCATTCACAGTATTTTTTCCTTGTGGACATCCTACAAATTATGGCATTATGGTTTGTTTTAATTTTTATTCTCCTTAAATTGTTGGTCACGTTTCCAAAAATCTTTAGCAGCTGCAATATTTACTTATGTTCGGAAGCGATATTGTACCGCAAATTTTAACTAAGTCCTAACATTTTTATTAGGTCAGCGCACTCCTCATTCGGTACTTATTTATAATCAGTTAAATGTTGTTTTATGAAATTGTTATTTTTTCCATTTTTAGTGTCTCTGATAGCTTTTGTTAAAGAGAATATCATGAACTTATAATATTCATTGTAGATACATACACACACATACATACATCCAGATATGTATATATATATATATATATATATATATATATATATATATATATGGCGTTCGTTCTTTTGGCATTCAGTGCGTCGAGCTGTTATATAGTATTATGTACTAGATACCCTTATACTAATATTCTACATATGCGCTTTTTACCAGCCTTCTTACGTATTAATATTTGTTCAATTCATGCATTTTTTTATATTTGTGCCTACTTACGTATCTAACTCCCAACCAATCCCTAGTTACTTCATTTATTTGTATATACTTGTATATACTTATATACTTATTTAACAAGCAATTTTCTTGCTTTCGCACAGCACAAGTGAAACGAGTCCGTACTCGATGAGTTCATTCAATATTAGTAAAAAGTTTCTGTCACTACCGCCTTTCTCCATCATTTTACACTGATATTTCTAAAGAGTAGTTTTGTTAAACTTTGGAGACTTGAATACTTGCTTATCATTAAACCTGTATTATCCGAACGTAACCATCAACCAACCTAATCATTAATTACCACGCTTGGGTCAAAAAAATCACCAAAATTTGTCAATTAGTACCGGAGAATTTACATATACTAAATAGACCTCTGCTGCGTCAGGTTGAGAATTGGAACCCGGAATTAATGACAGAGTCTCTGTTTTCGACACAAAAACCTTATAAGAAAACAGCAGGCCTCAATTCTCATAATTTAAGAAGCATTAAAGCTGAGGACTAGTAACCTGTAGTTAAATGACAAAGTCTCTGTTTGAGATCCGAAATACTAACTTACAACAACAGATCCTTAAATCTCATGGTTTAAGCAGCCACTACTGGTATGGAATGAAGTCTAAGGAGTTGGAACCTAGAACAAAATATTTGACTTGAGATTTAAAATACTAATTAAAAAAAAGCAGATACTCACATCTCACAGCTTAGGCAAGCAGAGACCTTGCGGCATCAGAGATGTATTCGGTCTTATTACTTATCAAATTAAATGTTAGAGTGATCTTCTTTAAATCATAAAGACCAATTTTTCTTCAGAACGTATTCTACAAGATAATTTTTCTTTCCTGCCATAGTTTTGAAATTAATAGTTTAAAATATATGTCATAATTTTAAAGTGAACAAAATTATTCATGCGAGATTTAACGCATTGATTATTTTTGTAACAACAACATATAACAACGCCGCGCTAGCTTCGTTGTAATATTCTTTTGACGCGGTGTACATGTTTAAAAAAAATCTTTGCCTACTCACGCAAAGCTGGTGCGGGTAACTTGTATTATGTAAACTGAAGGTAGGCAGAGGACATTTAATTTTTTTTATACCCTGTATAATTGACCACTCAGTTTTAAACAACTTTACATTTTTTTATTGATACCATTGTATCAATACATATATATACAATAGTGTGTTTATAAATGTGTATCGGTCACTCTCTGATGGTCGATTTCCAAATGAAATTACTCGTGAGGGAAGACGACCCCCCCAAGCCCTACGAGGAGGAAGTTCAAGTCACACAAGACTCGGGGCACCTCATTATATAGAATTGAAGCAAGAAGTGCCTAAAAGTACGGCACACCGAATTTTACGACACAACAAACTTCACCCGTATCATGTGCAACGAGTACAAAGTCTACTGTTGTAAATAAACTTTTGATTCCTTTTCTGATGTTTTATTTTTTTTTTACCTTATCTAACAAAGAATGAGGTAAGTGTCATAACCATTTTATAATCTCGACTAAATGAGTCAACTTTTAAAGTAACTTTCCAAAATAGCGGTTTACATTTCTTTGTCAGTACAAGCACTTAAAGTTAGATGATGGAACATTTTGAGTATATGGTGGGTAAAGAAAGATTTTTTTTTAAAGTAAGACAGTATTATTTTTATTTTAAACTATGATTACCATAAAGTAACAAGATTAAGTAACAAAAATTTGTATCAAAATAAATCAAATTTCATAGTCACAGTTCTTAAAAAAAGGTCGCTGAAGGGAAATTTTTCAATTTAAAAAAAAAAAACTTGTAATTTTAAAAGTGCACGACCTAGATCTTTTTCGGATTGTTCTGAGAACTGTCGTAAGCTGGCCTATCCCCCCTATTTCCGGGCGATAGGCCAGCTTACGAATTATATATTTATGAACCTAATACATAAATAAATAAAAATGTATTATTTGCACTATTGCAACATCTCATATTAATTTATTTATTAAATATATAAGAGTGATTCCTTTTTTAATAATTTATTTCACACTTCAAACTGACTAACATATTTTAGTTTTGACATGACCTTTTTCAAGATATATGCGCATGTTTATTTGATAGCGCAGATATTATTTTAATAAAAATTTCATGACGTCTTGTAGTACATTAATTAATTCAATTTTGTATTCACACCATGTACTTATTTATATTCCGAGTGTGCAAAATTATTAATTTGGAATTTGTAAATATTTATATCTGGTAATTAATATTAACCCATGCTTCATATAATTAATAATTATTATGTATTTAATTTCAAAATTTTACATATTTATAGTATATGGTAAAATCTTATTTTACCCCTAAACATTAATGCAATATGATAAACTTATGCCATTTATTCTACAGTAAGTCAGAATACAAATAATAGTTTTTACACCGGTATATAATATAAAACTTTAACATTCTTTTATATTTCTGAAATTTTTATATCCTTTTATGTTTTTGAATATTTATTTTTGAAGTTTTAACACCGATATATAATATAAAATTTTATTATTCTTTTAAGATTCACGACCATTTTTCTTTTTTATTGCTTTACCTTTTATTGATGACTGAATTTAAAAAGTACTTATTAAATACAATTAAGTTAATATAAATTCGGTCTGATCGCTTCATTTTACTTTACTGGAATTTTTATAATATTTCATTGAAATTACCACTAAATTAAAGGTTAATATTTTTAATCTCTGTGCCCTATTTACTATTACTTTTTGTAAATTCTTACTTTTCTTGATTTGTACGAAAGGAAGAGTTTCCTATGTTTATAAGAAAAGAAAATGTCGTTCATTTTGCACCTAGATATTATTTCCTATATATTTTTTAAATATATTTGGGGCTAATTTCCTAGGAATCCATTATTCACAGTTAAATGAAACTACGCGATGTAGATTATTGCTATTTTCTTTAAGTTCTTTACCAAGACCTAGGTCTTGTTGTATTACAATATCTGCAGGTCGGCTATTAGCAATGATTCACTCTTTGGATCATCCAAACGCATTTATATATTACAAAAATAATAGTGAAAGCCCGGTTTGTGTGGGTTTTCCCACTGTTTACGTTAGAGAGTTTATTGTAGGGGAGTGGTGTAGGTTTTATTATACTTTCGAAAGTTAGAAAATATACCAGTATTTTAGTGAGGGTAATAAAATTAATTGGTGTTACTCTATGCGGTTATATAAAGCAAATGTTTTGGTTTATGCAATAAAATGAAATGGGTTTTATTTTTTTTAAACATATTTATACAATTACAAGGGCATCTGATGGTTAGTACAAGGTTATACCACTAATTATATATATCTCCCGTTTTATATATTTATTTATTTATTTTTTATATATATATTTAGATTTGTAGCTGGGCTGAAACGATTTGAAATGTACTGCAGTATCAATATTTTCTATCTATAATATATATAGAGATATTAAATATGTGTGATTATATTATATTTACTTGTTCATTTAATATATTAACGTGGCGTTTTTATATCTATTTATTTCTAATGTTTTATTTCTAATATTAAGTTTATTGCCTTTTGCATTTATTTATAATATATAGGGTGCATTGTCGGTATGCGGGTAATGGTTATTTATAATGAGGTGTTTTGCAAAGTAAGATGTGTCCGGTTTGATATTTCGCCAGCTGGAAATGTGTTCTTTGTATCTGATAGTAAAATCTCTTCCCGTTTGACCTATGTATACACTATTACAATCGTTACATTTAAATTTTTAGATATCTTTTTTTTGTGTTCATCTAACTTCTCTTTCTTATTGATGAGGGTTTTACCCAAGTTATTTAAAGTACTATAGGCACATGTGATATTATTTAAATGTTTGTTATTAATTAAGAGTTTTCCTAGTTTAAGTGATGCATTATCTATGTATAGGATGGATTTATAGTAAATTTTATTATTATTTAGTACAATCGGGTATATTTCTTGGATTAGTATTTTTCGTAATTTATTGTTATACAGTTTTGTGAAAATTGATGGGTTATAATTATTATTAAGTGTGTTTTGTTTCATAGTTTTCATTTCCTTACGTAAATTAGGTTTTTCTAGGGGGTGGTTAACGCTCTGTGAGTCATCGAATGAAAAGGTGTTTATTGCTGCTGGTGTAACTTATGCGACCTAGGGTGTCGAGAATGACCATTAATTATGGATTTGGCAAATGTGTCTTTTCTAAATATACTAAATTCATGTTTATTGTTTTTGCGTTCTATTTTGATATCTGAAAAGAATAGTTTATTATTGGATTCTACTTCTAAAGTGAATTTGATATTATTGTATAGAGATTTGGCAAAGTTAACAAACTGGTCTAACTGGCTCTGTGTACCTTTCCAGCAGACGAGGATGTCGTCTACGTATCTATAATAGTATACTACATTGGTCTCTAATTTACTGTTTAAGAGGCTGGTTTCTAGATTGTTCACGAATAACTCGGCTAATAGAGGACTGAGAGAGGAGTCCATTGCAAAGCCATTGACCTGTTGGAAAAATTTAAGAAATAATTTTGGTCCATGCAAAATTTAAACAGGTTTATAATTTCCGATGCTAAAATAGCGTTTAACCGTTTCTTTTCTAAGATATCTGAAATAATATTTAGGCAATCTTTTGGTGGTATATTCGAAAATAAGTTTACTACATCGAATGATATTAATTTACAATTGGGCGTTAGTTTTATATTTTGGATTTTATTACAGAGATCAAGGGAGGTTTTAATAGTATATATAGGTGGAAATCCGATTTTATTTCGAAAAATTTTATAAAGGTGAGTGTCTAATTTTTTTGGAGATGCGTTCATGTATGATACTACGGGTCACATAGTTATATTTGGTTGATGAATTTTAGGTTGTTCATAGAGTATCGAGGGTCTAGGGTTTATTTCTGTAACTTTAAGTTTATTGAAAAGTTTTATTAAAAAGAGTGGTAGGTTTTTCAAAAGTTTTTTAATTAAATTTTATTACAAAGAGTGGTACCTAACCATCAGATACATCTCACATCAGATACATCTCACTTTGAAACAACACATCAGATGCATCTCACTTTGCAAAACACCTCATTGAAAATAACAATCACCCTCATACCGACAATGCTCTTTATATATTACAAATAAATAGAAAAGGCAATAAACTTAATATCCTAGAACCATTAGAAATAAATAGACATAGAAAAGACACCAACGTTAATATATTAAATGGACAACTAAATATAATATCTTCACCCATACTTAATATCTTCTAGACATTATATAGTTAGACAATATTGATACTACGTACACTTCAAATTATTTCAGCCCAGCTGCACGTCTGAATATAAAAAAAATAAATAGATAAAACTGGAGATATGTATAATTAGTGGTTGTTATACCTTGTTCTAACCATTAGATGCCCATGCTATTGTGTTAAAGGGAATAATACCCATTTTATCTTATCACATACACCGGAATATTTGCATTATATAACCGCATAGCGTAACATTAATTTAATTTATTACCTTCACTAAAATACTTGTATATTGTATAACTTTCGAAAGTGTAATAAAATCTACACCGCTCCCCTACAATAAACTAACTAACGTAAGCAATGTGAAAACCCACACAAACCCGGTTTCCGCTATTGTTTTTGTAATATATAAATGCTGTTGGATATTCCTAAGAGTTAATCTTTGCTAATAGCCCACCTGAAGATTTTGTTATACAAACCTAGGTCGTGGAAAAGAACTTGAAGAAAGTAAAAATAATACTTCATCACGTAGTTTCATTTAATTCTATATATTTGTTGTCAATTCTAATGGTTGATGAAGGTCCTATTGTTTGTTTAATTTTTTCTTGAAACGATATTAGTTTTCAATAATTAAGACCCAGAAAGATTCTCGGTAAATTTTAAGCTGTATATATTTTAAATGTCGAAAGAGATCAAAAGTTACTTGTGACAATATTAGGCAATGAATGGGAAGGCCTTTTGATCCACCAACACCTTTTTTGCTTTGTAACAAATGTAGTACCTCTAATGTCAACGCAAGCGGTGGAAATTTTATTTGGTTCGATATGATCGTTTGTGCTTCGGAGTAATCGTTTAAAAATGTACTTAAATTATATTTGGTGATGCCTTTTGATAATATTGTTTACATGGAGGAATGTTTATTCTCGTAGTAAACGATTGTAAAAAGTTTGTGATTAAAGTAATAAATCCACAATGAAAACAATTAAATAATTTGTTTTGATAGAATTTCTTTTAAGGTAATAGTTGGAAAATAATTACGTGTCAACATTTTTTTAAAGAAGAACAGGTATTTCTGTAAAAACTGTTCGAAATATTTTTTTTTCTCTAGAGCACATTAGTATTGAGTACAATTGCTTTGCAATTTTATAAATTGAAGATATACTAAGGTACTTAGTATATATAATACGTTATGTTTAGTATGAATACCGTTTTATTTTCATTATTAAAAAAACAACATAGAGATGATAATTGCTACGGATATTTTTAACAACATCATCAATTAATACTGAGAAAAGGAGAGGAGGTAGAACTCCACCTTGAGATACAGCAGCTGTCCACTCAGAATACGTGAGAGGCTTAGTCCACTCAGAATACGTATCTGATGACTTAACACGTTGCTTGCGTCCATGAAGATATGAACTAAACCACTCAAGTATATGTCAGGATATATTAAGATATTTCAAGCGGGCAAGAAGAATATCGAGGTCAACATATTTGAACGCACTGATAAAATAAAGAAGCCAAGGACCGTGACTTGTGTATTATCCATGGCCAAGCGTTCATCATCTGTAACCTTAACAAGGACAGTTGAAGTACTGTGATCAGCTTCAAAGCCAGATTGAAGTAGATTTAAAAACTTATGAGCATTGAAGAACGTTACGGGTTGACCATGAACAATACGTTCAAAGACTTTGGATAGAAGCGAAAATTCTTGGGTTTTGTAGGTAAATAAAATTGTAAGTACGGACACAATAAGGTTTTGTTTCCATTCTAAAGGGAAGACAGCAGTTGCAAAAGGGGTATTATACAGTTGCCAAAGGGGTATATATAAATATCAGCGATGACCGGAGCGACAATGTGTTTTATTGGTACAAGAGCAATAATATTTATTTCATCTATTCTTATGGATTTGAATTTTATAGCAAGAAGATTATCTTTAACTTCGGACTCACAAATTGATGTTCATTAGAAACAGATGAAGATGAGATACCGTTTATAGTTGCAGACTTAACAGCTAGTTCAATTACCACGGGTGGTGTAGAAAAGTGTGAATTTAATTGGTCCATATACAATCGCCAGCTTTTCGACGTGGTAAAAGATTTTCCAATGCCTAGAATACCCAGAAACTTTCAAATACTATTAGGAGTACAATCTCGTAATGATGCGGAAATATAGTGTTTTTTGGCATTTCTGCACATTTGCCAACATTTATTTCTAAGCACTCTTAAACTCTCCCAGTGATATGGGCTGAAACCAGTCCTGCGCTTTAGCGTAATCCCGTTTGACCATCATTTTTCTAATGCAATCATTTAGCCTAGAAGCAGCTCTCCGCTCAATTTTGATAAGTTTTAAGGAAACATGTTTATCGAGCAGTTTAGTGATGTAACTATTGACCACAGTGAGCTTTTCATGAACAAAAAGATGCTTTTTGAAGAGGCTTTAGGGCTATTTAAATTATAGGAAAAATGAAAATGATAATGATGAGAAAGACCGGGTGGAGAAAGTTGATTGTAGAAAGATACACTTTTAGGGCAGGTTACTAAGATGAGACCAAGGAGACGGTGATGTTTCCAGCCTTGACGATATTACAAAACTTTTTGCTTCTGGTATTCTGCGTGTACATGCAGGTATTCAAGTTACCCATAATCAATGCATGGGGGTATGAAGGTAGGTAGTGGTCAACTATACTTTTAAAATCACCAAAACCTGAAACGTCAGGAGGAGTATATATGACACCAAGTAATAACATGGTTTGAAAAAAAGTTAATTCGACATATAAGATTTAAAAATGTAACAATAAAAATGATACAAAATAAACATTCCTCCATGTAAACAATATTATCAAAAGGCACTACCAAATATAAAAATAACACTGTTAACGTAATGACGCAACAAGTAAATACAGGCACCTAATATTGAGAATTGGAATTACATTTGATATAACCAATAATAATAAAAAAGAGAGTAATAAAAAAAATTAAAATATATAAACATGGTATAAATAAAACGCAAGAATTTGTGATCTATGCCCGCAGGCCATAAATTACAAACGGCATTACGACTCAGCGTCTGCGCTCACAATGCGTAAACAATACACTCGTACCCGGAGTGCAGTTAAATTTAATTATATAAAATAAAATATGTGAGTGATATGTAAAAACAAATACATAAAAACTTAAAAATAAAATAAAATATTAATTCAAGTTTAAACTTAAGTATTACATACACTATATAGAAACAAGCATTCAAAATTGTAACACCAAATATATGCGATTTTTAGAGCCAAAGCAACAGCTAAACTCTAATACAATTCAAGAATATTTTGTTGGCGTGATTCCAATTCTTCTCTTGATATATAATCGAGACAGGATTCGAATCGCCAATCGGTTCCAGAACCAGGTTTATCTACTATTTTAGCATTTCGATATTCAGCTCCGTGATCTCTTTATTGGCTTTAGCGTGTAAAAGGTATGGACGTAAAATCTAAATTTCATGACAAGTTGTTTAATATATCCTTATCGAAAATGTGTTCGTTTGTCGTTATATAAAAGTGACTTCTCTTTTAGTAAAATATTTTTTTTGGACCAACAATGTATTAACAAATACAATGCTCATGAAGAATTTAAATTACAAAAATTAGGTTCTTTGGTATTTATAAAATTAAATATTGTTTAGTTACTTGATGATGAAATAAAGTTGATAACTTGCCGCAAACCATATTGGAATCCAATTTGTGCATATTAATTGTTTGTGACACAATAAACTTTACTTTTTACATTGCAATTATTCGATTAAGAATAAAATTCAAGCTAAAGAGTATTAAAAATATCGTATCACGAACAATTCGCCAAAGTGAGTGAATTAGTTTAACACTAATAGCAAAGTAGTTTGCATTTTTTTCAGCCTGAATTTCATAAAAAAAATTCTATAGCATCATTTTGTAACATTATTATATGATTCATGGGTATCACTTGTAATTCTTTTTTCTTAAAATTATTTGAATTATATTTCAGTTTTATAAATAACTATGCCTCTGAGAAAGTATATCCTGATTTCGAACATTTGAATTCTTTCACTTTTCTTTTGACTCTTAATTTATAATTGACGATTCCCATTTGAATCTTGAAATAGGCAAAATTTAACTCCTTGTTATTGTACGAGTTAAGTTTGTGTTTCAGTTATAAAAGAGTTTTGTGTTTATTTGTTGCACAAGGGAATTTTGATAACTTAAGTAAAAACAAATTTTATAAATATTTTCATAATAAGAGGACATAAAAAATTAATTGCAATTTAAATGGGCCTCTTTTAAATGAACCATACCTAGAAATAAAACAATTTGTATAGAAAAATTCATATTAGATTGAAACTCATTTTGGTGAGTCAGTTAAAAACAGTGTTAAACGTGTATTTGATTTTAAGAATTGGAATATACAGAATAGGGCACGTTATACTTATAATAATAAGACGTATATAAATTAACTTGTTCTAATTACTTTTGGAAGCTAGAAATCACTAGAACTTTAGCCGTATTGAACATGTTAAGGGAATATGAAGACGCTGAAAATATTTTACATGTTAAATACAGCGTAACTTATTACATGAAGTTTTATACCGGCACTTTAATTTAATTTTTAAATATGAAATTACTCTAACGTCATCACTTCGTAAATTATATTTTACATCCTGAAAAAATAATTATATAGACTTTCTAAAGTTATTCGCTGTATGTATGACGGTTATGCCATCCGGTGTTAGCAATAATGATTGCGCTCTAGCAGCAAAATATAAAAAAATTACGAAAAATATTAATCACAATTAAATGAATCTACGTGACGTAGTATTATTTCTACTTTCTTTAATTTCTTTACCACGACCTAGGTTTCGTTGTATTACATCTTCAGGTGGGGTATTAGCAAAGATATATTTGCTAATATCCCATCTGAAGATGTTGTAATATAACGAAACCTAGGTCGTGGTAAAGAAATTAAAGATAGTAGAAATAATACTACATCACGTAGTTTAATTTAATTGTGAATAATGAATTTTTACAAAATTAACGCCAAATATATTCAATATTTGGAAAATATCTAAATATTCCTGCATTTTAAATCAATAGGAACACAGGAAATGTTATATTTTTGCTGCTTGGAAGAAATATAAGTATAACTTTTGCAAAACTTTTCGTCGGTGGTGAAATTTTCAATTCTAATTTTTTATGTAATTTTGCTTTCAATTATTAATGTAATTTTTCTTTCACGAATTAAGATTATAATGTTTTCTTGCTTTCTTCTAAATGAAGAACTAGGAATGTTCAAGATATTGCTTACGGCACAAATGATTACTTTTGTGTAGAGTTGTCTTCAAGTTTTAATCACTTATATAAACTAATTAATAAATTTAATTCTCTTTACGTATTTGTTGATAAATCTTGATGAAAACAATGGATCCTTATATTTTTTTAGAATTCTAATTGAAACAAAAAATCCTCACAATTTCGTCATGTCGTAGGTTAATCCAGTTTCTAATGTTTTAGTGGCTAATGCTAATTGAATTTTAAACCAGTATGTTCTTCTTTTTAATCAAGTTTATGTGGAGATATCAAGTAATATATTGTAAAGTATTAAATTATTTTATAACGTAAGTCCCTACGTATGTCAATTATGGGCGGAACATTTTTCTTCGCGTAGCCCATTGAGTGAGATTACTTTGACGTATTTTAAAATTATGTTGAGGTACTATAACGAGGGTACTCCTTCACTTACCACTTTACATTTTTTTGATCCCATTTGCAAAATATTAAGTTCCAAAATAGTATGTGCGTTTTTCAATTTTTTCACGATGGTTTGCAAAATTTAAAGAAAATATATAACAGATTCTATGAGAACTTCAACATTTTTCCGGATATTATCTATTTATTTAATTACTGTTTTAGTCTAAATATAATGAGTCTATAAATGCTATAATTATTTAATCTTTAATATTGTGTGAATAACGGTTGTCCGCACAGTTACCCAATTTCGTTTTTCAAATTAATTTCAGTAACTCCCGTGTAAAATAAAAGATAATTTATTACGTGTATTAAGGAAAAAATATTTTGGTAGACGTGCATAACAAGGATGAAGTTCAAAGAAAATATTTCATAAATAAAATATCGAGTGAATAGTGTTTACACATCCCATTCTATCTCAATCTACCCACACATGAGATTTATTCAGAATGTAAACAATTTCTACTAATTAAATTACTAAATTAGAACATACAAAATGGGTGTTTTTATAAGTAAAAACGTTCTTTGTTAATAAATAAAACTATGATCAACATATATTAAATTAAAACTTACTTTTTTAGTTGTCGGGAGCAGCAAAAATTAGAAAAACGATCATATAAATATAAGTGGAATATTTTTGTAATGGTTAGGCAATAAATAACATTTATTATGGTCTAAAATGTTTAATTATACGTTGTTTTCTTTAAAATCATCCAAAAATATAATCACCCTCGAAGCTGTTTTCGTGACCTTTTGTGAGGAATTTATGGAAATAATAAATTTCGTTTTATCTCTGCGACAGTTTTAAATTCGTTAGCCGTATTTTATTAAAAACGGTTTCACCTCTAATTTTTTACCGCCCGTTTGTTAAATAATTGTTGAATAATAATAATTATATACAATTGATTTCATATTATGAATCTAGAGGTAAAATGTATGGACAATTTTTCCCTTGAAAATTCAAAATTTACGAATAAGAGATCTTCATATTAGAAATGAAAAAGCAATTATTACAAGATTTCGCATAAACATATCGTATTATGGATAAAAACTCATCAATATAAAATTAGTTTTTATCCTGGAATACAAAATTGTTCCTTATGAAATAAGCAAAACCTATTTTTTTTCTTTACAATTAATGACTATTATACCTGTACAAATATTTAATTTTTCTGCTGTCCCATTTATTTTTAACAGTCAACAATTGAAAAATCTTTAATTAAAAAAACAATTACTTTTAAATAATATAGTAGTTAAAAAGTAACCGCACACGTACGTCTCTGGACCGAAAATTAAAATAATTCGAAACATTTCTATATCTTTTATGAAGAGATTAGACCCAATAGATTAGCTTTAATATGTTTTATAATAATTTATTGCATAGTTGACAAAAAATACAAGTCGCATTTTTCGGCTCGGCTGTCCTATGTTATACACATATGTCATATTAGTTTATACACATACACACACACACGCACACACACACGCACGCACGCACGGCCGCACGCACGCACGCACGCTCACACGCACACACGCACACACGCATAAACGCACATACACCTACACGCACACATGCACACATGTACACATACATACGCACACACACAATCGAACTCGTTACAGAAACGGATTATTGACTGTCGTGCTACAAACCCACCACACTTCTTTCTTCTAAATCGACTGGCTTACCACAGCTACTTTGGTTTCATTTGCACATAAAATATTCATTACGAATAATATCGTAATTTATGCGGGAATACGGCTCTTGCTATAGCCCGCCATCACCAGCATCCATTATATTGATGATTGAGTCACTTATGTAAAGAGTTTAAATTTTGTTAACTTGGTTAGATTAATTAATAATATTGATAGACTTAGAATTAATTGAGACCAGGGAATACGACAATTCGTTTTCAATAATTGTCAATTCGCTATTCTAATAGAAATTCTTATCAATCTTTTAATAAAGTTTTGCATTTACAATTAACGTACAAGTCTATTAGTTTCTATTCAAAAACCATTTCATGTATTAACTTTCAATATTCCTCTTCGCAGGTATAATATTAATTTTAATTTGTTCGGCGACAAACAAGAAATAATGTTGAATATATTTAGCGTTAATTTTGCAGAAATTTATTATTTACAATAAAATGAAACTAGGTGATGTAGTATTATTTCTACTTTCTTTAAGTTCTTTACCACGACTTAAGTTTCGTGGTATTGCTATATCTTCAGGTGGGCTATTAGCAAAGATCTTAGAGAAGACGCAATCTTTGCTAATAGCCCACCTGAAGATGTTGTAATACAACGAAACCTGCGTCGTATTACATTATCAATATTATTATCGTTAAATGTCTAATAAATGTGATTTTTATAACGTTTAATATATATGAATCGTTTCAGCTAACAATATTCATCTTGAAAGATACGTCGTTATAAAATATTTTAATCTTACTAATCCCCTTATTATTTACATGAAAACAAAATTTTCTCCATGCAAAAGTATGTATGTAAAAGTGTATGTAAAAGTAAGTCAATAATTTAAAATTTCTGTGGCAACATTTTTTGCAGTTTCGACAAAACTAACATATTTGTGCCTATACGAATTACAAAATTCAGGAGTTACGTTATATATAACTACTGAATTATATATATATATATATATATATATATATATATATATATATATATATACATATATATATATATATATATATATATACATATATATATATACATATATATATATATATATATATATATATATATATATATATATATATATATGAATGTATTCTGGATTACTTTTCAAACTTTTTTAGGGAATTTTTTAATAAATTATGCGAAAATGATCATATTTACAATTGTGTTTACAGTAGGATCACCCCAGTGTAGTTGTTGATTATATATAAGCTAGTATTTATTGTCTGATGTCGCATGTAAATAAAAACAAGATGGTCGTTTATGGCCATATAATAATGACAATTAAATGAATTATTTTATAACCTTAGCTTGACATAAATTGTTATAGTACAAAGCTTTAAGAAGGTTGAAGAAACTGTTTTCACCATTTCGTGGTTGGTTTTAATAAATTCCATACTAGTTTGATCTCATTAGAGGTCCTTAGAACTGGCCTTTTGCAATAGTGGTAATAGAAAGTTAATATAAATTTCTTAAATCAGATTTATTCTTTAATGAATTTAGGTACATTTCTCGAATTTATCATTTGCTTTTACAAATTAGCGCCAATTTGAAAATTGTCTGTATAATCTCAAGATGAAATTATCACGAGAAAATTTCAATAAAGATACTAAAAAACAAAGAAATTAACGACTTTATTCTTCAGAAAGCTTTGTACAGGGTTATCCCATGATTTATTTGATGTTCAAAAACAACATCGCATTTTTTGATGTATTGAAATGTTAGAAAAATTCGACGGAAATTATTTAAATGTTTTATTCGACATAATCACTGATAAAAACAGTGAAATATAATGAACTCAAAATTAAGAAGCAGTCTACGTGGTGAGTGTTCACCACTGAAAAGTTTCCAACAATGATTAAGATATTAGAAACGATTAAGAAGATATTCACCTCGTTCCTCGATTGGGCGTGTTATTATTCTTCAATCGCTCTGTAAACAAAAAGAACAGTTACTGCAAGCTGGTATACGATCAATTGTTTGCTTCTTATTTTATTAAAAGTCCCAGAATAATCTCCGAAACTTGCGCCCTCTTCACACCGACAACGCTTGTACAAACTTAGCTAGACATGCGACTGAATATTTGACAATTCTTGGTCATTCGCCATACAGCATTTGAAATTATAGGTCATCCGCAATACAACTTCGATCTCGAATTATACAATTTCTATTTATTCCCAAGAATAAAATTTACACTGAAAATAACAGGATTCCTGGGATTGTATGAGAAAACGATGCGTAAAATGAAAAAAAAACCATAGAGACTTTTTTGAAAAACAATAAATAAAATAACAAACTTGCTAGTAGGTTACAGTTATATATTATTACTCTAAAACTTTTAATGTTGTCTCTCGTATTATAACTAAAAAATTACAAATATTCTAACAGTTACTAAAAAATATTTCCTTGCAACTTTGTATATTTTGGGATATTCCAAACTGCCGATCTAGATGTTCATCACATAGTCTTTCGACAAAAAAGTAGGTCAGAATATAGTCACTTGGCTTAATTGAAGATAACATTTAACTATGAACTCTGATAGGTAGAGTGTGTAATTCAATGTTATTCGTTAACTCATATTATTTTCAGTGTACAAATGAACTTTATTATCCATATTTTTTTGCGTAACATTTTTAATAACTAAAATCTGTACACAGACAGGGATTTTGATATAAAAACCTTATATTTTAATGCGTCAAAAGACTTTCTTGTTTCATTAAACATTTAAACTTTCAGATTTTAAATAGCTTGATATTAAAATCTACATTTGTTATGAATTTAGTAAAATTTCAAGTAATTTTTTAGTTTCTACACTTAAATAATTCATTCTCGATACAACGTGATAATAAATAAATACCTTATTACTAACTATTATAAATAATTCTACGCATACTAAAAAAAAGCGTCAGAATGTATTCAGAAGTATCGGTTGAGAAGCAGTCAAAATAAGTATGCTGCTTTTTCTCGTTAGAATATCATTACTTGAAATACCTTTCGTGGTTTAATAATTACTCGCGAAATATAATTTTTTTGTACCGTATTTTTCATATCGCATTCTAATGTCTTTTCTCTGCTTTACTTGCAGCAATGAGACAAGTTAAAAATATAACTTTTAAATATTTTAATAAATGTGATGCTTAAGAACAAAAGTAATAAATTTTTAGGTACATACGGTTCTACACAGTTACTTCGTAGTTTATATCTATTCACTACCACGTGTAGGGCTTTAATCATTTTTGTATTTTCAGTGGGACTTATTCTGAACTGTTTTTCTTATAATTTTTAATACTCGTATAAGAGTAAATCGATTTATGTAGTATCTCGGGTAAATTAAGCATAGAATATTGATTAGAAATGCCAAATTTTATACCAATTTTTTTTATATAGATTGATAATTATAATTGCGTGCTTTCTAGTAGAAAAATATGAAATAAAAACATATTCAATATGATGAAAAATAAATTCTTAACTTTGTTATAGAACAATTAGCAAACGGTATGTTTCAAAGTTTTATGCCGCTTGAAGTTTATTTAAATTTTTAGTGATTTTAAAAGGTAATAAGGAAAATTTCCAGCAATTTTTGAATAATAGTGAATTATTTTCCCAATTATCTTCGTCATTTATATTTCCAGAAAAATTAAAATGTTTGTTAAATATTGCTTACCTTAGGAGCTTTTACTCAGCACTCTACCATATTTCTACTTATTTCTCGTAACCTAAATGTCTATGTTCGTTCTTCCCCCCTTTCTGTCTATCTCTCTGTCCTTCCACGTATATGTCTTTGCCGTTTTATGTCCAGAATATTAGTGCTTTAAATGTGAAACTTAAAACACTAATAGTCTGTGAAAGATGTGGTTGGCCACATATTATAAAGAATTAATTTTTTAAATGTTTCAAAAGAAATACCATTTTTCGTATGTTTATAAGTGCCTAAATATGTAAGGATTCCTGCATCTATTAATGAATCTATTAGTACTGGACAGGATATTATTATTTTTTGTGTATCTTTATGACTACACGAATATAAAAAAAATATTCTCACTCTTTTACCATTTTCACCCGATAAATAACATAGATATTTACGAAACTACCTATTATGGCTTGTTTTTATATGGCAGATATTCCTTAAAAGAAAATAAACTTAAAAGAAAACAAAATTTAATAATGTAAA
Organism: Druceiella hillmani; assembly: GCA_039881145.1. NCBI lineage: Eukaryota > Metazoa > Arthropoda > Insecta > Lepidoptera > Hepialidae > Druceiella > Druceiella hillmani. Next base: position 56,145,648 of record JAYKKI010000005.1, on the reverse strand, counting down.
ATTTAGGCAAAGTTAGAAAATTGTTTTAAATTATTAAATAAAACCTCCAAAACCTGCTTTGATTTTGAAATTTAGTAGAAACTACAATTTTTCGAAATATTCCTTTAAGTTACGTGAAAGAAAAAGGATTTTGCGAGTAATCTGCTAAAAGCTTTGCAATTTTTTTAAATATTTAATATTTATCACTGATCGAGAAATCTATGATTATAACCACAAATATAGTCATATAGATATACATTTGTGTATATATATATCTATGTATATATTTATATATATATATATATATATATATATATATATATATATAACAACAAACTTGACAGTAAATTTCGTAACGCAAAGAAGGATAAATGTCGTGGAAATGAGACAATAACGGAGTACATAAAGAAAGATGCTACGTGATGAAATTACAAATAAGAATGTTAACGCTTGGACGCACTATTAAAGAAATTGTGATAACAAATAAACAACTGCCTTCATAGAGAATTTATGAACAAAGGGAAGGAGGAACAACAAGAAAAAATGGATTTAACTAAATTATGTGATTGTTAGAAAGAAAAAATTAAATGATTGTTGTGCAGATATGACAAACTGTGATTAATTAAAAAAGAGACCAATGCTCAATGAGCAAAAATTAGCAGAGGATGAAGCACGTAACGTTTATATTATCTTTCTATATCCGAAAAATACATTTTTAAATTAGCTCCAAATGCGTAAATTTTTGAGGATACTTTGCTACTCAATCCTGCTCGTATGCTTCTGTTCAGCTAATAAGATTTTGAGCTCAGTCTTCTATGATTAAGCAAACTGCATGAAAATATTTCTGTTTTATGTCTAAAATTATTCGTTGCTAACTTAAATTTGTTCTTTCAAAAATGTATTTAAAAAAAAAATTATAGTACAAGTATTTAAGCTTCCTGGTAACTATTGTTTTTTTTAATTTTAATTTAATAATTCATTCTCTGAATAAATATATGATAAGAAAATTACGTGTTAAGTAAGATGTTTTCCAGGTTTTCCGTCTTAATCCTGACTGTTCATATAAGTGTCTTATATGCCTCTGTAATACAAAAATTGTATGGAAATAATTGTTGCAGGTATAAAATAAATACAAACATATCTAATCGTATACGTATATATGTACACGTGAAATATAAACATTAATCTCCATATACACCAATATTTTTTTAATACACGCAGTCATATATAAAGTAAATAACATTCAACCCCATTCTCTCACATACACAGACGTGAAGTAGGTATCTAATAGACAAAAGTATACCTTAATATTTTGTTTTGGTTGACATGAGATAGGTATCTAGTAGACAAAAGTATAACTTAATATTTTGTTTTAACTCATTATTATGTCTTTTTGAATCATAATGTTAATTGTTTTAAATAATCTTCCCAAATTATACCGCAAGCATAAATCCAATTAACAAATAAGGGTCCATTAAAAGTTATATAATTTCCTTATAGCTGTTGAAAATTAAAATTAAAATTTAATATAATATTTTTTCATACGCAAATGTTTAAAAATAAATGCATAATGTTACCCATAACCAAAAAGGGTTTGTAAACTGTCACCCGGTTCAACTTTTCACTCCTCAATTAAAATTTTCCTGCTTAAGTTACTTTTTAGATCATCTCAATATCTCTATGACGACGCACAAATAACTTGTGTAACCCTTTCCTTTGCGGAGTTGTGACTAATTCCTTGGTCAAGCAGAGTGAATTTGGAGGCCTTTTTTAACACCCTCCTCCTCCCATTTCCCTGCTCGATGACATAAGTATGATGGAGCACTAAGAGGCAACGTCCAGTGGTCTATTTTCACACCACTTTTTACTATAACCCTTAAGTCATGAGATATAAATTTATAAAAGCGGACAACAAAAGCATTTCATCGCTAATTCTCGCGGGACTTTAGTATGCAAGCGTTTTTATAAACGTTTTCACGTTAAAATTTGGTGAATAAAACATCTCTCAATACTTTCATTCAAGTCAATTTAAAACTTTTTTCTCGAGGGATTTAAGTTAATAAAAAGGCGTCTTTTCCTCTTAACTTTTAAAACATTGTTGCAAAAACTCTACAAAAATATAGAAAAAAAAGATGTTAGTAACTACTATGAAAGGAAATTTTATCTGATTCTGTAATACATACAGCTTCACAAAAATGACGTAACTCTATTTATAAAGTTTAAATCAAGTTACAGTTTCAGAAATTAAAGTGTGTAACTTTATAGATTATAACTAAATATAATAATTTCAGTACGTAGACAGGTGTTCAACTGGACAATTTAAAAATGTTCTGTGCAGCAAAATATGACTCATACTATAACAATCAATGTAAAATAAGGTTTATATTATTTTACATAACAATATAAATACCTAAAGTTGAAGGTAGATCTCAGCGATTCTGACATAAATTACTCCTTACTACCTAAATTAGTAAAACTACCTATGTAAATAATTGCAGTTAATAGGTGCCGCGCAAAGTAAGTGTGTTATATAACACATTTTGCAGCGGCTTAAAAAGTTTAAAAAATTACTTTCTTGATACTGTTTGAACAATCCTAATGTCATCGAGCTTAAAATAGGTTAATAATGTAATTTTCATCCATTTTGTATACTAAACAAAATGTACACTAAATTTTCATATATTTCCTAATTCTAAATTATAACTTAAATGCTTTAAAAGACTGCCAAATTGGTTTAAAAAGCTCTTTTCAACAATATATTGGATGCATATATATAAGAACATTTTTTTGTCGTCAATCTTGCAATATGCATGTACGCAAATTTAGTTTGCGATTATCGTTTTAAATAACATGTACCAACTTTATACACATATAATTTAAAACACTTCTTTCGCTTTCACTTTACAATTGTCGCGTGAGACTCGGTGTACGTGCACTACAGAAAGTCTAACACTTGCGTTAACGATGAAATAGTGCTTTACGAGACTGAGATAAAATGTAAAAATTTTATTGATTATAATCGTCTTATTTGGTACTCGGGAACTCATAGGATCCAGCTGGCACATCAATTTAAAAACACCCGCATAATTAAAACAAATGATATTCTTTTCATTACATTTAGTGATGTTATTTATTAACACTAATTAATCTTTTGTAAATGAGTTAACGGGGTTTATAAAATGTAATGTCATTCTAAAACTAGACAGTACGTTTAGAGTACTGATTTCAGAAACAGAATTTACTTCGCTTTGGAAAGTCTTACAATGCACGGAGAAGGAAAGATAAGTCTCAGAGTGAAGTAAATCGTTATGAATTTCATCAAGTTTTAAAAATTGGCAAAATAAATTTATGGAAGGAAATAAGAATAACAACGGCGAGAACAATATTTTTTTTGCAAATTCGAATGAGAAAGTCTTTTAAAGTCAAATCTTATAATGATTATAATAATTTAAATATAGTAAGGTAGTAAAGTGATAAATACAAATGTCAAATAATGTCAATTAAAACACAGCAAATATTATTAAAGGACGACCCATGAAGAATTAAAAACCGCAATATTTATAACATTTTTCGTTAGCCTAAAAAACATTTTAAAATTAAATTTAATTACATGCCTGTAAAATATACGTTTCACGAAAAAGTTTTCGGCAAACAGAACCGGCTAGACGGTGGCTACAAGCACAATAGACTTTCCTTTTCATCTGCGTGGTTGAATTCCCTACTTGGGTCGTTTATTTTTTAACGTATATGCTTTATTATTAAAAAAAGTATTAAGTAAGGAAATAAATGATTTTATTTTAGTTGAAACTCGTTTCGAATTTTTATAGCCTTTTCTCAATTTTTTTTTTAATTGGTCTAATTTTCTAGATTTCCTCAAGATTCATAAATATTTTCATCGATCGAAGCCTTTAGTATTCTATTTTATACTCTATTTCTTAAAATAATATTTTAATTTTTCACTGACAAATATAAATTAAAAAAATAGAAGTCTCGTCAATGAAAACAACATCTTATACTGGCTGCATACTCCACTCAGCGAGACCGGCGGAGTCGAGAATATATTCAGTCGATAAATAAAGCGGTAAGATAAAGAATACCTTATAGCAATATTCTCCAATTTCTGAAACTTTTCCTATTACTCCTCTGCCTTTATAAACTACTCCATAATAACATATAGTTTATAATCTTCCTCGAAACATGAGCTCTTTAACGTGAAAATAGTTTTTATTAATTGATCTTAAAACTTCAGAAATTATAGCAAAGAAATAATCTTTTACCATTTATATATTAGCATAAATTAGAAGTATTTTATTAATGTATTATAACTTGCGTTAGTATGATATATTGATAGATGATATTGATATTTATATTTATATACAATTACCTATTTTACACATTCCAAGACAATAGTAATTTAGAGTGAATACTAGTGGCGCGCCCAAGTTGATATGTACACTGTTTTTATTTCTTTAATTTATACTTTTATATATAAAAGTCTGTGTAAACGACATATACAAATGCTAATATAAATTTCCAAGAAGTGTCTCTAATACAGACTGACATAAAATAGTGTTCACGATTCCTTTGTTCACCACGAGCAATAATATTACTTTCGTAATAAATCCAGATTAATATCCGAGGTTTAACTTAATAAATGACACATCATTATGTACGAGGTGCGACCTGGATATAATCAAGTGGCAGAAGTTAACGTAAATTTTGGATGTCGCTGTGAATGGTGAGTTATGTAATGCGGTGTTACTTGTCAAACTTAAATTACGTTTTACTTCAATAGAAAAGAAAATTCATCGTATATCTACGACAGGACTAATATATACTATTAAGGTTAATACAAACAAGCACATGCAATATTGATTTCCGTACATAGAGAAATGCACTGCCCAAAAAATATGAGTCAAACTTAATGCATTTTCATTCTATATTAATTAATAATGGGAAACATAACCATAATAATGGGCACCATACTAGGAATAAAGATATTTTTTATTGGATGAATTTATTGGGTGACTTTTTACAAATATGAAATACAGATAAGGCTATTTTTAGTCTACAATGTTTTACTATAGAGTTTATATTTTCTCTTACACACCTTAGAAATGTCCTTTAAGGATTATAAATGTGGCTTTATAAGATTAATTATGAGTAATGTGTTAGTAGTTAGCTTTCACGGTAAATATTTTTGCTATATACTTGAATTTATTTATTTTTTATCCTCATAGAGAATTGTTGTATAGCTGAGTAAGTCATCTCGTATTAGTTTAGTGTTATAATCTGTTAAAATATTAAGGAAGGAAATAATTTATTCTATTTTTTAAAATTAATTTATAATTCTACATGCATCGAAATATATAGAAAAGAATTAGCCAGAAGGACAAATAAATGTCTCTTATTATTCAAATATCTAATTACAATATTTTTTTCCTCTTTTTATAGTAGTTTTTTTTCTGAAATAAATAATAATGTGACATGGACTTTAACTCTGTATTTAGAATATTGAGTACTATATATGTTACAGTAACTCGTTTAATTTTTAGGACTATGTTAAAAAACTAATAATTGTCTGCCACAGACAATTATTAGAGTTTTTAATGGAAGTAGTTTGAATGGTTTTTCAGTTAGATCTATCTTAATCTTACCTTTAAATATTAAAACGGAGTCCTCGTGAATCCTCAAAACGTCCATGGCTTTCTATAGCTATTAATGGGTTTATATTATATTAATAATATCACGATCATCTTTTTTTAAATCATCATGGAATCAGAAAATCATCTGGAAATTTAAAATTTAATACTATAAGTGTTGCCAATGAATTGACAAGCAGTGAAAGTATTGAAGACGATGAAAGCAAAATAAAATATGTAAGTCCCTTATTTTATATTATTATTAAACCAATACGTAATTTAATAAAATAAATTATTAAATATTTTCTCTAAGAATTCTACTTGTTATGGAAAACCATGAAATTAATAAATCATAATGTATATAGCTTGGTCATGTATGTGCATGAATGTTAATAAATTATTTTCTATTACAGAAGTCCACACAAACTCAGATTGACACACCCATACCAAAAAGGAAAAAAGCAGCCCATAATATTAAGGTTATTAATTTAAATTTATTTAAACATATCCTGTAACATTTAATGCCTTCAGATAGGGTTATGGATAATTTACCCACAATAAAATACCAAAGTCTCATTATTCATCAATTTATTTATATTACAATGAGTTAAATGCTTACTCTTCCGTTTTGATAATTTCATTTTATGAATAGTTTGCAACTAAAGACAAAAGTATCAAAGTATCAAAATAATGTATCAAAGTTTCATCAAGAGACGAAATATATATGCATCTAGACAGAGATTATTGTACGAGAGTGGTGAAAGATTAATGCCTTGATGGAGTTCGTTCTTCTTTAAATACAATCTGCATTTTTTTTGGAAAAGGTTGACGTATAATGAGCTATTCTAAAAAAAGGGCCAGTAATATATATTAGATAGAAGTCGTTCGTGTATTGACATAACTTCTGTGAAATTTTAGTGTGAATATGGTATGGTATTGATTCTAAGTGAAAATAGCCAATTTCTCGAAGCGATGGCTAATTCCCGAAGCTAAAGGGATTCCGAAGAAAATTTACCTAAAACATTTCATTACATACGATTTTTTGGCTTGCTGCTCTTTAACATGATTTTCCTTTGAACAATATATGAGATGCCACTTGATTGGCAATGACTAAGCCAATTAAGTCCAGCAATAGAATTAATAGACTAAAGAATCTAAGTGGTGGTTCTACTGGCGCTCCTTTGAAATTTACCTAAAGTTCAAAGGAGCACCAGTAGAACCACCACTTGGACCCTTTAGTGTTTGGTTCATTTACTGTAAAAATTGTTCCAGAGGGACATTTTTATCTAAATGTTGTATTATCTTCTCTGCTCCAATGGCTTTACTTATGAATCGACAAGTTTTGGAGATTTGTCGTTCGTAGTCGAATAGTGATTTACTTTCAAAAATATCGTACCAATTCAAGTCAGGAACAAAATTGAATCAATATCCTACTTGGTATTTTTCTTCTATATATCCTCTTAACTTCTTGAATAAAATTCCGATATTTTTCTGATCTCGATAGTACAGTAGATAAAACATTGTTTACCTTCTTTTAGTAGGCATTCCTTTTGAAATTATTTTGAGTTTTACGACGTCACGCTAAGTTGATGGAACTACCTTCAATACGCACGAAAGGACGAAATCAGGCTTTCGAAATTGACTGAATCATTACGCATTTAGAGAATTAAATCTTTTCAGATTACAGCCCATTTTCTATCGTCTTTTGTTAAAATAATCCGATTTTTTTAACGAGAATTTTGTAAAATCACTTTTGTCAAGTATTTCATTTCTCTCTGATGCGGCATATTCCCAGCTGGTGCGTTAGCCATTTAATTAATTTGTAATATTCTAATGATAGTATTCACTATCATTTATAAATTATGAGTTTCGGGTATAATCTATTCCTTTTTCGTCATTTCGCAGGAGCGATTTTAATCATTGTACGTGAATATATTCCTGTATATAGATAACTTATTAATTTTAGTTTTCAATTTCATTATTCAGCCACAAATATGTAAAAAAATTGCATTTAAGCCGGTAGCTTCATTTAAATGTTATGGATGTACAAATATTTAAAGTTCTTCGTAAATATAAATTAAAAATCAGTTTCTTTGATGCGATTAATCTGCAAAGGCACGAATGTAAATTTTCAATTAATTGAACTGTATAAATTAATATAATATTTTGTAAAACGTGTTTCATTCAATTTATTTTAGGTAAACATATTCTGTTGTTTTAATAAAAGTTTATATTTTCTCTTACTTTATACCATACATTTTTAATACTTTAAAAGAAATTCAATCTGTGTAAGTATTCCCGAGTAAATCTTTTTGAGCTCTACTTAAATTAGATTTAAGCATGCTGATACTAAATGCAAATCTTACTGTCTTTATTCTCGAGTCTTGTTACTGTTTTTATGTTTGTCTAGCAAGTCTAAATTTTTACTTTTAATTAACTTTCATAGTTTTTTTGCCCGGCTCTATGAAAATATTTACATGCAAAGCAATATTTTTAGGAAATCTGTTTTCATCGATTTTCATAAAGGCAAGCAAGGATATAATCGATTTTCCTTTTGTTTACTTCTAATTGAATGATATTTTTCCTAAAGATAAAATTTAAATTCAGGTTCAATCGATATGCTCTGTTTTTCTAGTTCTTTTACGACAAAATTTAATTAAACTTTGCTTGGCCCAAGTTACGTATTCTTTCATTCCTTTGATAATTTTGGCACGACACTTGAAGACATTCAGAATTTAATAGTAATAAGGATAACCACAATCAGTTTTGAAGAAAAATCTTTATTCTATAATTAGGTATTATGAGGTCCACATTAATTTCAAAACACATTAATATAATATCAAGTTATTTTCAAAGACTACATGCGTTTTTTGATCAAAAAGGGCAATTCATTCTTTTAGATGTGATGTTCCCGCATAGATTTGCAACCTATTAGATTCATCGTATTGCTCTCATCGTATTCATTTGGCTCAACGTTCAAACTAAGAAATTATTCATTGGAAATATTATAATTAAGAAAAACTAGGCCGCTTAAATAAAAAATATGCTCATGTGTATATTATTAAAAGTTTGGACGTAAGACAATTTATTTAATAAAAATAACTTTTCTGCGAAATTTAGCGTGCTTATAAATTGCCCTGCTGACTATGCTGACGTAGAACGAAACCTAGGTCGTGATAAATAATTTAAATACAGTAAAAATAATGCTACATCACGTAGTTGTTGGAAAAAGTTAAAACTGAAAGCTTGTAAGAATAAAATTTAATTTTTTTTCTGATTCACAATTTCTTATTTACTTATTTATTGGATAAATTTTTAGTAATTTTGCTATCGTATTTCAGTGCGCAGAATATTTGACTAAACTTTGGTTTATTCCAAAGAAACTTTGTCGATATATAATTTTCCTACATTCATAAATGGCGCTGATGGAAAAACTTGTTTAATTAAACAGTCAGTGCTGAAAACAATTACTGGCTCTGCCTTCTGTCATTTTATTTTAAGTCAGAATTTGTTGGTTGTATATGAAAAAAGTTTTTAGAAATAAGGCACAATAAACAAGATAGAAAGAAAAAAATAGACACGAATTTACAAGATAATTTACTTGAAAGGTTTTTTTGCTTTTTTCAAATTTTTACTTAACTTAGTAAGTAATTTCTATATTTAAACTTAGAAAATACCCACTTTTATATGTAGTTTTCATTAATCATGCATCTTTTGAAGTTTGCCCTTTAAGTATACTTTGATAAGTATACTTTGATTGTTCTAAATTCAGAAGCATAATTCTTATTTAAACGTTCAACCAATTCTATGAATTAGTATTTTATGTATCCAATGTCACTCCTATAGATTTCAATTAGAAAGACCGGTTGACAAACATTTCAAAGGTTATTTGTAATAATAATTATTTCATAATGTCTACAATAAGTTATCCTTATTGTTATAATTTATTGTTATAAGAATAAATTATATTTTACTTCACGTGAGCCTTAAAGTAAGTTACAGGCTAGCTGATTACCTATGTTTACTTGCTGCTGCTCCATGCGTTTAAGTTCAGCCACCCATTGTTTACCATCCATTAATTGTTCAGGTACCGCGTTTGTTACGGTTGAATCAATTATGCAATCACTATACACATTACGTTTTTTTGTCAAACGGTTATTAATTAATGATACATCGGCAAAATTTATTACTTTCGATTTCAAATCAATTTATAATTATTAATTATTATTTTGTATTACATATAACTGTGTACAACACATTAATCACATCCGTGTCTCCACTCTTAATTTGAACACGTAAAGTAATTAACAGTTTTACCGGTTCTTTGATTAACTTTATTCTCTAATTAAATTACATTTAAGTTTATTTCTTTATGTCCATTTTAATATTTTTTCTCTCTGTTTTTATGCATTTGCACATATTCCGAAATACTTTTCATATCCGATTTATTTTTTTTTTCCAATTATACATATTCCTTTGACAATTATCGTGTTAATGCTACAGCTACCAATCTCATCACTTGTTAAGCACTCAATTCGTCTTTCTTAAATGGGAATATAGAATTTAATATCGGGTGCCTTAAAAAGCAAACTACTTAAAAAGTTGGCTCACAGTTTATTTTCATTTTTTATATGTTTCCACCCGTGTCTAACAAGCAAATCACGACTTAAGGGCTTTTGTAAATTAAGTAGCGAAATTAAGGTTGCAAACCACTTTCAATCTCATTTACATTTTAAAATTTTGACAAAATCCGTTTTGTTTGTTTTCAAGTATTTCGCTGACACGTAGTCTTTTAGATGCCAATTTGCCTGATTACTTAATACATCAAAATACACGATACTTATACCAAACAAATTTGTTGCTGAATAGTAGACTGTTTCACATAATTAAGATTTTTTTCTATTTTCGTTAATAATGCTTTAATTGTTAACCAGAGTGAACGACTTTTGTGGGCGGATTATTTTAAACTTAAATATTTACAAATTAACTCATATTCAGAGGTATAATATTTCGATTAATATTAATTGTCGTTGGGTGCCAAGAATAAATATGTGTATTAATTTTAACAAATTTTTGCTAATTTTAGGAAAATTTTATTTCTTCACTTTTTAAGGTTTGACAAAGATAAATTATCTGATTAACCCTTAATTACTCGCGTTAACAAAGTAACACTAATACTCATGTAGGGTATATACAACCCCAATTTTAAAAGTAAAATAAAAATACTCTTAATAACTTTGTATTATATTTATTAAGAAAAATAGACAGTATCAATCTTGTACTAAAGAGTAACCGTCTTCGTAAACAAAATGTTTGTTAAACTTGAAAAAAGATCAATCGATATATGTAGGAACTTTTTAATCAGTACATTCATCATATTTCACGATGCAGTGATCATGACACATGTGCTGCTGGCATTTAGCGCTCACAAATTATTTTTTTTTCTCTCTACCTTGGGCTAATAGCCTCTGGACATGGGGTTCAGGTCTTGGTCTGAACATTTTTCAGATCAGTACTTCTCTTGAGACGTTTTTGTATGGCGTGGGGTAGTTGTTGTATTGTAGATTGAGTTTATTGGTGTACTTTTGTCAAATCAATAGCAACGTTTTTGAGAAACTCCGTTCTCAATATTTTAAGGACAATTTTGTTTTTATACATGTTGCAAGCATTGACACTAGTAACGTCGAGAAGGTGATAAATTATAACCATTAGACATATTTTTGTGCGCCTTCCTACGTTATAGTTGGCACACATTTGGTTGTTATCTACCCCACCTTTTGAGCAGTTATAATACAAAATAATATCCGATTTATTCTTTTCAATTTCGACTACACAATTTTTATGATGCGTAGACGAAGCGCAGCTTTGATTTTTTTTTTGAACAAACAGCAAAGAGTTACGTCTTCTTGAAATCCAAATTGCTCAACTCGGGTTCGTTTGGGCAGGAATCAAAATGGAATTTCTGTCTTGTTCTTGCGAATAGTTCCAACCATAGTGATTCTTTAAAATAAAAAAAAATTATATTTGCAAGAGGAACGCTAGTAAACCAATTGTTTATCGTGGTATTTCGTCCAGTACCCGAGATGGGTTCAATCATCTTCTTTACCAGACTCACCATATCGGTAGCGATTAGATAAGGACCTTCGGTTTGTACTACAGAATAAATATCGATAGATAAAATGTTTCCAAATCGATGAGTGCATAATGCTTCATGTTAGTTTACTTGGCGGGCTTATTAGGTATATAAACAACACCAGAAAACCTGCCTGGAAATGCAGATAATAGTTCATCCAGGGCGATATTTTTAAATGCAGAATAATATGAGTTAAAATCATTATTCATAATATCAGTGAACTCCCTTGCTTTTGTCAATTTATCTGTCCGTCTAGTATTTTTTTATTGTCCAAGCGAATGCATCCAGTTATAAAAAGAAATCTGTTGAATGACATTATGTCTGAAAAAAATCAATACCTGTTCCGTCGGTAGCCCATAGATCCCTGAAATTCAAGTGAGAGGAACGTAGCATACCAGACATGTAAAGCAAACCTAAGTAAGCCAAAAGTTCTTCATATTCTATTATTTTATCATCACGCATGCGTTGAAAGTTGCTTTGAATTAATTTTATGCAATCGTTGGTGTGGTGAAATACTAAATATGGATTATTCTTTGAAAACATGCAAAACAATGCATCTTATATTTTACTAATTGCTCTGGCTGTTCCCTTAGGTCTGGACGTTTCCCTCGTTATATTATGGCTACGAACTCGGACGCTGGTACACGACGGCTCTTTTGCTCACTTTGTACTTTTATTTTTTGATATGTAAAATTTATTACATGTGACTAGACAGCGGCTCAATATCATTACTATTCCATTCCGAGTTCGTTTTATTTACATTTTCTTAAGATCCTGAGTCTTGATCACTTTGAATCATTTCAGCCTCAACTTCGTCTTCGTCGGAACGGTTTATGATGCTTTCTTCCTCCTCTTCTAATAACTTTTGAGCAATTTGGTGATCAGATTACCGCTGAAGTGACATTATCGTCTTTCTAACCTAAAAAAATAATAATTAAGAATAAGCAAAAAACATGAAGTTTAGAATCTTTATTACCCATTACGAAAAACACACAGTGGTAATACTCACTTGTCAAAAAAAGTCGCATTAATACTCGCGTGAGGCAACATATACCCCACATGCAACCTCCTGACAAAACCACACGGTATGAAACAACTATCGCGACTGAACCGAGGTGTGGGGAGTTATTTTCCAGCTAATGGGAACGCCGTTACGTTTAATTTAGAGTAATTAATGGTCAACATGAAATTGTAACCCTTATAGAGTTTATAGTATCAAGATTAGTTTATATAATATCTACTCTGAGAATGTGGATAATTAACAATGGCTATTTACGCAAATAGTAAGAGACGAAATGCCTCTGGATATTCTTTAATTAAACTAATATAACTATAAAGAGGTACATCGAAAAATGTACAAATATATTGTTAACGACATAAAAGTCTAAAAAAATTAATGGTGTTTATTTCTAATAATAAAAGATTTTCCAGTTGTTGAGTTGTATAATCTAATTTGTTATATCTACATCAAAATAACATCCTAGATATTTATATATGACAATGAAATCTAAAAAATTTGAACATGTGTATATCTGACTGATAACATGTGTATATCTGACTGATATAGATTGTTATTTTTATGTGTTTTTACGTTACAATGTTGTGCCTTACAATTCTATATTCGACTAATACTCAAAATAAATAAATCGTTCGATGACTTAACCATGAATAAATTAGTCGTTTCGTTATTAATTTAAAGAAAGTAAAAAAAACAAACATAGACATGGTGAAAAAAGATAAATATGGCTAATTATTGATAATCATCAATTTGTGCTCATAGTTCATATGTTTGACTTATCGTAACTATCTAAGGTTCTGTGATTTTCCCCAAACTATTACAAACCTTTCGTTGATTTAAATTTTCGTTATAAACAACAATCACATAAAGTTGGTTCTAAAATCTTCAGGCGAATACACTTCTTAAAATGGCTCAAAAATTGTCAACTAATAAAAATTACATCCACCTATTCCAAGCTTGTCTACTCCTTTTTCGTTCTATTCTCTTGGTCAAGAAATTAAGTGTAATTTATATTTCATTGAAGACTATTTAAACAAATCTATCGCAATCTAAATTTATGTATTCTCTTTGTCTTTAGATTCACAAAATCTGAGTATAGATTTCTATTGAAATGCATAGAGATATGGAATCAGTACAATCTTTCATTACCATTTAATTTACTAAATAATTCCAGCAGTTTATGTTATATTTGTTCATATGTTTTTTGTCTGTTTATTTGTGAACCTATTTATTGTTTGCATATCATGAGTAGCAGTCGATCATTAAAAAAGGAAATACAGCAATTTGATATTCCAATACAAACTGTACTTAAAAACGTTTACTTTTACAATTATTATAAAAGATGGTGTTACGTGTGTTAATCGCAAAGTTTAATTAAAAATATTTTATGCAAATGAATATACGAGCACAGCTAATGGAAAATATCTTCTTCCGAGCTGTGGAAAATTTGTTGCATTTTTATAAATTTTTTTTTATTGAACAATATTTTTTTACATTTTTATTTTATAACGAATAGGGCCATTTTCTAAATGTGCCAATATTTTTTTTGAATATTTAAAATATTGCCAATTTTGTTTAAAATATTGGACCTAAAGAAAATTAATACGACAAAACTCGACAAAAAGTATATAGAATAAATGAGGTTCAAACAGTTTTTATGTTTTTATGATGTCTGTTACGAAATGTTTAATGTGCTGGTATCTGATTAAAAAATATTAGGATATTTGGACTGGCCTTAAAGTCAAGATTATTTTTCCTGCTCAACGTTTAGTAATTTATATATATTTATCACTGATATGTTAAAAATTGTATTCCACTCGATTCAACATTTAGACATCGTCGTCTTTTTGTCGAACTGATATTTCGAAACGTTTTTATAATCATTCATTGAGTAAAAGCGATTGAACGTTAATCCGAGATGTAATTAATAGATGCATCTCCCTTTATATATTTTTCTAAAGGCAAGCATGTAAAGACTATTTAGTATTCTTGTGAAGACTATTTATCTTGTCCTCATTATCTTCCAATTTTACTGTATCAAATCTCGGCAGATATGGCCAGTTCTAATGGTCTGGGAAAGAATTTTAAAATAAATAATACTATATTTTCATGTTTTTTGAGTTTTAATGATAACAGAAAATTTCGTTTAAAAAAAATTAAATATTTATTTATTTATATACGTATGCGATCTTTTTCAGTTTTACAGATGAAGTAAATTATATACTTGTATTACTTCGAAACTCCACATAAAGAAAACTTAATGAAATGGGAGTAAAAGGAATAAAAAAATTTAAGAAGCCTATCTAAGCAACTTATAATCATCCTGCAAAATAAGCAGTTCACAAAACTAGAAGGACAGAGATCTACATTATTTCATTTTCATCCTGCATTTAGATTGACTTACTGTCTAGTTTTGAAACATAAAATAAAATTAAAATACCGTTTTTCTTTAATATTCTAATATAACACTATGCCCAATTTGTGTTCTAGAATTTTTTATTACACATTGCCTGCGATTTTTTAATAAAGCAATGATTATTTTGAATGTTAAAACGATATTAATAATTTTATCTTCTATGGTGAACACCAATTCTAAATGAATTCTCTCTGGAGATAATACCCATGTTCCGCAATGTATCCAAAAAATCGAAATTTATTGATTGTCAATTTAAATTTTAAGCATACGTATTTGTCTACTTCACTTCACTTATATGCATGCAAAATATCACTAGAAGATTCAAAAGGATAAAACTAGTTGAACTTGCAAGATATTAAAATGCTAAGTGAATCAATGGAAATATCTTAGTTTCGATAGTTATTAGAATATTAAGTTAGAAAGAAATAATTATGTAATGAAAATGTAAAAAAATGAGAAAATATTCAACAATCTTTATTCGGAACGCTTAATGAATAGAATAATAAAACATTTTTTTGCCAGGTCCAGTCTAACGAATGATATAAATTCTAAGCAACTTTAGGGAAAAGACACCCTTTAAAGAACATCAAGTATTGTTGATTATTTTTATTTCGTTTCTTAAGGGACTTAACTACGGAACTTTTCCTCTTACGCGTTTGCAAACTTATAATCTATAGCGTTTTTTAGACAAAATGTTATTCCCTTGTTCACTCTTATAGCTTGTTTAACATTCTAACTTTATAACGACTTTAAAAAGACTTAGTGATTTATAATACAACTTAAAAATTAAGTTTGTAAATAACTTTAAAATCATGACGTAATGCCAAAGAAAATATTAACAGGATCGCAACCGCTCACAGAAGTAAGTTTTCAACAATTTGCTCAAGAATCAAGTAACATTATTATCCAAAAATCTTTATCATTTAGACATATAATTTAATATTTTATGCATTTTTAATTTATCTACTTCCAAACTGAGACAATTCATTTTAAATTTATTTTTAATTATATACATTTTTAAATGAAGGCTTACATAAATATATGCCCTTGAAATCAGATAAACTTTCCGGTTTCATGAAAATAATTTTTCAACATTTCTTCTTCATGTTACAAATCTAAGTGGATCGATCTGTAAATTAAATACAGTTTGTTTATATACATTATTTTTATCTTTCCATCCATATATTACGCTAAATTTTATCACTTTCCTAAAATGTAAGCGTTAAAAAATAATTACTAGGTTTTCTCATGTCGTTGCTTGCAAGCGTTATAAATTTCATCGACGTTTCAGAAAAAATAAACACATGTTAAATTAAAATTAGAAGCAATCAGAAAAAATTTAAACTCAATGGATAATTCTACTAAAAGAGTTAAGGCTGTTTATTCCTATACATAATATGAAATACGCAAGTCTTTCTAATTTTTAATATCTACATGACTTATTGCAAAATAAATGGCGTAGTAGAAATTAGATCTTTCATAGAAAATAGGTTGGCCCTTTTCTTAACTTTCGGTATACGAGTGGTGTAAAAGTAAAACGTTATAATTTTAATAAACCTTAAATTAAGTTACACTTTATCCACAAACTTGTGAAATTTTGTTGACGATATTTTCGGAGGTTTAACAAGAATTGTTGATTTGGGGCTCGTCTTAATCAATATCAAAATTAAAATTCAATATTTTCATATATTTTATAAGCCGTCCCTTCCTACATTAAATTTCAACTTTACTTCCTACTTCCTACAACAAATTACACAAAATTTCAACTTTCTACTTTAAACAGTCTGAAAAAATCGTCTGTGATCCATCAACGTACACCAAAGTTATTGCATAAGTGTCCGTTTTACCAATTTTGATATAGATAAAAAAACGATTTGCTTTTACGTGCACGTTTATTCATTATCCTAATTATAATGCGCATAATGTCAATTTCCATTGTTGGTAGAATAGTATACCAATTAAGCGATTGCCATATCGTTTTATCAATTGCTCCACTACAACACGAATTAATTGTTAAGAGACTTGAACTTAAATTTTTAACAATTATAAAAATTGCACTCTATGAATCCAAATTACTACACTTTTATCAGTTTATCTTTTAGGAATTCTTCAAGAAGAATGCTTCACATAATTACTTCGCTGATCCTTTACGGTTTACTTTTATAGAAATGATTACTTCTGCAAAAACTTCTAAATTGAAAAAGGCTTGGAAAACCAATTTTCACATAAGTTATCCTGAGGATTTATTTTCCAATACACTGTACCAATATATGGAAGTTAAAAGTAAAATATATTCGAATACAAACAAAATTCAATAAAGGTCACGCAGGCTAAGATAAAAATTCCGAACACGATTTGCGAGACTCGCAACACATTCTCGAATGGCAACCAAATACGCCCGAGGAATGCCGACGGTCACGGTCTGTCAATCTGCATATACTAGCACACAGGGAATACAAAATATCTATTTTTTCTTTCGCATTTCTAAGCAAGTGAAATAACAAATATAATAAAATCAAATGTTACATATTTACTATGATCTAAACTTAGCGTACCCAAAATTTAATATGACGGGGGGAATACCCAACAATAGAACGTTTATTTTTTTATTGTACACTCATGGGACAAATGTCAAAAGTGTTGTTTTATTTATGGTAACTTTCTAAAAATTATATAGATGAAATTCCTCGTATGTATTTAATAATCGAAATATGTATGGTGGACAATGTTCTGTTTCAAAGATTAAATTTTATGAAAATTATGTCCTGTGATCCCGAAATACATCCCCTCGCAATTACTATCCAGTACTTATACCATTTGTCTCTTTCTAATAAATTTAATAATTATAATTTAGTAATAAATAAATTTATTAATTATAACTTACCACATATGATGCACATTAAACTCTGAGGGCGCATTTATAATCAAACTAATTTGGTTAATTAATAATTAAGTACTTTCGTAGAAAAGTAAGTTTTTACATTTCGCGTCATCAATGTCATTTTTGTAAACATTTTGCTGCTTTGGAACTATGCTTTGGTATATTGCAATTTGGTTAACACATTCCTTTTAATAAAAATCTTAAAAATTTTTGTCTTTATTATACCAACCCGATACTTCACAAATATATTGCATATCTGTAGTATAAAGCTTAGGCACTATCAAGAAAGTGATAAAAAAATATCTCAAATATAATGTTGTTTCTGTATTTATCGTATCCAATAATATGCATTATTGCCACGCCGACCAAAAGTATCCTTGATTTTGTTGTGATAAAAGTCTAGGTGTAATGTACCACTCATTGTTGGCTAAAAACATATCATGTTCTTTAACCGTGAATATGCAGATAATATTTCTTTAATATCCATTTAGTTTTCTAGTTGAAATTAAAAGGAATTCCTAGTGATAATTCGGTATATCTGCAACACATGCACAACATTTTATTAAATATAAATATTTTTTTATACAAAATGAAAAATTTAAAAATTAGAGTTAAAAGTCATAACATAAATAGTGTATCCAAAATAAAAAAAACATGATTTATCAAAAATGTCATATTTCTTATCGTTCCCGAAAATTTCCAAAAACCGTCTGTTATTTGAGAGCAGTGAAAGTGCAAGTGAAAGCAGATGTTTCAGGCTTCATGGGCAGATCTGCTCCCCTCATCTCGGACAAGGGCGTATATCCTGAAGTCCGTTACATAAATTTAACACACTTTTGATAACGTATAAATAATGCAATGAATTAAGTTCATTTTTGATATTTTTTTTCGTTTGTATGTTTCTTTCTGCGGGTCTCACAAAATACCAATGCAATTCGTTTGAAGTTAAAAGTTGTACATGCTAGTATATAGCATTTTTGTTAGCGAAAACATTTGCGTAAACATGAAAATATTTCCCTAAGATGTGTATGTAAACTTAAAATTTATCTGCATGTCTTAGGGAAATATGTAATTGGGAAATATAAAATAAACATATTTTAAAACTAAGTAAACTGATTACGATGAAATAAAAAAGAAATCTTATTTTATTTTAAACGCCATGTTTTTTAACACTTCAATCGAATTATATTAATATTTAATATGTGAGGCGTGCACAAGCTACAAAAAAAATTTAAAAATTCAAAGGAAAAAAGTTAAAGTTTGCAATAAATAAATAAATTTGTAAAATTATGTTGTTTATTTAAAAATGTGGTTAGTGAAATAATAAAAGCAATGTATTTACAATGTGTTCTTACAAAAATTCAGCTTTTCTTCAATTATAATGTAACATTTAGACTAAGTGATTTTATTATACACTTTACTTATTAAAAAATTATATCATAGTTTAATAATCCCTGTAAATATAAATGAAAATAGAAAAAAAATATTACTTAGGCATTATGTACTAAAAGTTTTACTTGCTTTCCCATTCAAACAAAAATTGTATTAATCAATATGCAGATTGCAGCAAAAGATGTGACTAACATTCACACAGATGATTCGTTGCATCAAACTGAATAAAAAATGTTAAAGAACTATATGAAAATTCCCAACCATTTCTGAATAAAAAATCGCTGTGCATATTGAGATTACAACAGAAGAAATGAATTTTCTTGCATAAACAAGTTCAATTAAACGGACCGCTCTATTACACCTGTGTAGTTTCACATTCATAACTTAATATGGAATATTAAAATTCCCTGTTTCTCTACAAGAATTACAAAGCGTCCTTGCAGGATTCGTTTCTGACTTGATTCACAATTCATATTTACGAGTAAAACTGTCGAAATCACAAAGCATTGAATGGTCCTTATGTTCGTTCATAGCGTGTATATTTCTGAAGAGATTTTTACATCGATTTAAACAAAATTTAATAATCTCTAATATAAATGTCGACTGTAAATATATTGTGATTTATTACCATAATTAAACATAATTATTAGGCGGGAATAGGAAAACATTTACACACACTTGTTACAGACACTTGAAATATTTATTTTTAAGAAATAGGTACTTACACTAATATGAAAATTTTTTTTTAGCTATTTACGTAATCCATCTATGAAATTGCATCTAAAACATTAAAGGATTATCTTTATTTATATCGTTCTGAATAATAAAATGTTAAAAGATTAAAAAAGATAAGTTATTTGGTAAGGTTAAAATAGAAATGAAACTTGTCAAGTTTTGTGAAATTAACACGAAATAAAATTATGAAAAGTAAATATAACTTATTTAATTTCTCTACACAAACGCACGCGCGCACGTGTTTGTGTGTGTGTGCCTATGTATATAACTACGGATAAGTAAAATAAAGAGAAAAAGGCTTACAATTTTAAAGGTGCGCCTTTAGTTTTCACATTTACAGGTATTAAATTACATTTGGGTATCCTTTTCAAAATGGAAATGTGAATAACCGATCTCTTTAGGATTTCACTCGTAGCTACCTGCAGGTATCATGAATAAAGATCTCGGAAGAGACAATCCTTTTATCCGTGCAATAAATTAAGGGAAACTGGAACGTATATTAATCAAACGAATCGTAACTGGTCCGTTTTCAAAGTTACATTTAAAATTAGATGTTTGAAATAATTTTTAATAAGTTATCAACGTATCAAAGATTTGGATTTAATATTTCACTTGAATTATAAATAATGTAGAAGCATTACCAAATATTATCCGAAAATTTTAAATTTATTCCGTTTATACTAAATTTGCGAGTAAATATAAAAATCGTTTCGGGTGCATGGCTACTTTGTGGATTACATTCTTTATAGAATATAAAGTAGAATTATTGCTAATAATTTAAGCAATTCAACTGTAAGTTTAAATATATAGTTTTAAAATATATTATTTAATAATAGTTCCGTATCTCAAAAGAAAAAAATTAAATCCTTCTAAGATCACTTACCTGTCCGTCTGCCCGTTTTTCACGAACGCTTTTTTAGAAACTACTTGACGTAAAAACTTGAAATGTGGTATACGAATATAGCGTATTAACCCGTATGTATCTAAATAGTTAACATTTAAAATCACATTTAAATGGTAATTTCAGAATGGAAGAGGAGGCAGAGGCAAACTATTGGGTAAAAAAAACAAATTCCCTTTTGTGGCGTGGGATATTGTTCGAAAGAAATAATTATCGAAGTCTCCAAAGTATTTTTGCTGATTTTAGGTAGTTGATTTTCAGTAAAGATATACTTTTATGATTTTAGGTAGGGTATATATAGTAGTTGATTTACTACACGATTTGAGGTAGAGATACACTGAAATAAAAACCTGCACGAATAGAACTCACACAACGATTAATTTAGGTGATTTTGGGAAATTGTCTGCTCTTGTCACTTAAGTTTCCTTAACTTCACATTTATTTAATAAAGTGAAATATTATTAATTAGGTATAACTGTCTAGACCATATTATTCTCCTTTGTTATTAAAATCGTACGCATAGTAGTATCTTTTTACAACAATTTAAATTTGTGTAAATTCTCCAACCGGGATTATTTCAACCCGCATGACCCAGACGTCAAAATAAAACGAAATTAATGAATAAATATACTTGTTAAAATAAAAGTAATTTTTGCGGTTGATTTAAACACTTTTAATGAGGTATCTATTTATTATTTTTCGCGACCATAAGCACATGTAATTAACTGGTCGACCGTTATGATATTTTTTTTTAAATTCGTTATGTTATTAATTTAGCTCTAATTATATTTCTTTTAATTCGTTATATGTACAGTCATTGTGAACACTTTTTCATCATTATTGTATTTCCAATATTATCGAAAAACCTATTTAACAACATATTAAAACATGCCGTATGAGAATAAAAAATATAATTTCTACTTTATTTATAGTATAGTGGCACGTAACTATAACAATGATGACCGCTAAAAGCTTAAAAAGCAAATAAAAAATATAATTTCTACTTTATATATGAAAGGGGTTGCGCCTTGAAAGATCTATTTGGCATACATGTTATTTCGACACTTTGTTGGCTTATATGTATAACTATGCCAAATTTTAGCTCTCTGACATTATATTCTACTAGTAGAAAATTTTTGATACTCATTTCAGAAACGATAAAGGTTCATACTTTGCCTACGGAACGCTATAATGGGCGAAAAACACATATACCCTTAGTCAGTAAAAACATAATTATTGGGGAGATATCTTGCCACATTTGTCAAAAATTTATACGCGCCGAATTACATTCAAAAGCTATTAATTGTACGAGTTAGATAAAACAAGATGAACTTATTTAATCACAGACTATTTTGGAATAAATCAAAAATTAAAGGCATTCAAAATAGCTCAAAGTCTTATTACCACACCAATATTCCTTATAAATTAATAATTTGTATTGTTACACTTTAGTTGCTTAAATTAAGGATGTTCATTTAAGCGACAGAACTGCCAGTGCAAACACTTGACGTTTGCGTTTTCCAGCAAACCTCGGACTGAATGATTCGCCTAAACAATATTCAATAACTGTAGCCGAGGGTACTTGGTTTTTTTATTGAGGGAACCTGTACTCACATTTTTTAAAATTCAACTATAATTATGTACACTCAATATATTTAGTTTGAGTAGATTGAGTACAATAAACTCAAACTAAGTATATGTATATATAAGTATATATATATATATATATATATATATATATATATATATATATAAGAGTTATATAGATAGGTAAAAAGTTCCAATTAAAAAGTTATAACCATATATTCTCGTATACAATAAGTAGCAATACAGTACAAATATTTTTACCATTTCTTATTGAGTACATTTTCTTGAATAATTTTTCACACTGTATGCACAATATTAAAAATTGCTTAATACAATTGTTAAAAAAATTGTACCTAATGTGAAATATGTACATTAGTAAACATAGGCTCCCTTAATCTCACTTTTTACATAAATAAATGAAACTACGTGAAGTAGTATTACTTCTACTTTCTTTTAATTCTTTACCACGACCTAGGTCAATAATATCTTCAAGTGGGTTTTCAGCAAAGATCTTTGTTAATAGCCCACCTGAAGATGTTGTAATACAAGGAAAATTAGGTCGTGGTAAAGAAATGAAAGGAAACAGAATTATTACTAAATCACGTAGTTTCATTTAATTGTCTATAACGAATTTCTATAAAATTAACGTCAAATATTTTCAATACCTTACTTTTCACATTTTGCAGCTTTCGAAGACTGAGTGTTTAGAAGAAATATGTTCTATTCTCCATGTTGTTATCACGGAATTTCAGATACGTGTCATCATTCTCCAATATTACAAATATGCCAAAAAACCAAGGAATACATAGTCTATCTATTATTTATTGAGCACGTAATGAGAATGTTACTTTTCGATTAAATGAAGTGTGTCAATCAAACCTACAAAAAGAAATATTGACGCTTTATACAAAGTAAGTTCCTTAACTTGTGTTGCATTTAGAAGGACAATTGATTAATAAAAAGTCATAATTAGATCTACTAAAATGAATTGTTAGTTATTGTATGTAAATTATGGCATTCCTTGTCCTCGGTTAATTTGGGCCATAATATTATTATTAATTAATCTAATCAAGTTGAGAAAATTTGAACTGTTTGCATAAATTATTCAACTAGAAATATAACGGAACCAGAGGGTGACAGTTTCTAGTGAGAAATATATTACTGCATAAATCACTAGATGCAACGTAAGCCAAAAGAATAAATATTATATGGGCAAGCGAAAGTAAAGTAATAGTAGCGAGCTGGATTAATTACGAGTACAAGGAAAAGTATGGTAGTTCTGCAGCAATATCAGCAATGACTCACTTCTATAATGAATACCGACTGACGAATAGTGTCAGTCTTGTATTAGGAAGATGAGCTAATTCACGATTAAATTAAATTACGTGATGTAGTATGATTTCTTTATTTGTAAGCTATTCTTCTATTATATCTTGAATATATATATATATATATATATATATATATATATATGTATATATATATATATGTATATATTTATATATATATATATATATATATATATATATATATATATATATATATATATATATATATATATTATATCTTGAATCACACAGTAATTCTTAGCACTGCTTGCTTTATCATTCTGCTAGTTACTAATAACCATGCTATAAGTTTTCTTAGACCTAATGAATACCAGCATGGATATTTCATAGATTTTATATTTATTTTAGAAAAGGGTTGAAACATGTATTTAAAAAGAATTTAAAATTTTTTTTGATGCACTGAAAACATTTTCACTAGTATTTAGATCTAAAATTACATTCCAGTTAACTGCATTAACATTTTCATTAATTTTATTATAGTCGGCTATTCGGAATTTAAACGTTGCTGTAATGTAATTCTCAAATGAATTTCTCACTTCGCAATGAATTGAAATATCCAAAACTGAATGATAATTATCTAATCTACTACACATAGATTAACAATTTTATTGTTTGCATTATCAATATTGTTATATTGTGTAAAGTTATTAATTATAATAAAATAATAATTTAGCAAAGAATAAATATTTTTTAACATTTAATTTCACTTTCATTTATTTATATTCATGGATAATATTTTCTTACGTATCGTAGCATAGCTAAAGTGAAATTTTATCGAAAAACTGGAACATATTTTAGTATCATTTATTTGAATCAACATATTTAATGCAGTCGCTTGTCATTTCTCATTATTAATTCCAGTAACGAGTAGAATTGTTGAGCTGCTATTATTTAAACCTGATATTATTTGAAAGTTTACCTCACCTAATAAAAAATTGGAAAATATTTTGGTGCAAAAATATTTTTGGCGCAGATTTGAACTTGGGTTCTATTGTTTATGATCACGCACTCTACGACTCGATCACCGCGGCTTACAAATCAACAGAGCAAATTAAGCGGCAACACTTCCTATTGTCTTTTTGTCTTCAAGGTCCTTTGTGGTACTGGTTGCGT
Source organism: Druceiella hillmani (assembly GCA_039881145.1). Lineage (NCBI taxonomy): Eukaryota > Metazoa > Arthropoda > Insecta > Lepidoptera > Hepialidae > Druceiella > Druceiella hillmani. The sequence continues at coordinate 56,120,502 of JAYKKI010000005.1, read as the reverse complement.
ATAAATAAATAAATCCATGAGTTTAATTAATCCCTAGAGCTTATGTCCTTAACACTTAACAAATGACAATAAAAATAATATTTTGCACTTGGTGACTATGATTATATAATAAAGAACAAATATACTTTAAAAACCAATTATGCAATTTCCACAGAGTATCATAATAAAAATATATAAAATATTTTTTTTATTTGGCACGTCTTGGTAACACGTGTTTCTATCATGAGTGCACAAACGGTGATTTATGCGTTCATAACGTGAACCAAATATTATAACAATTTGATATGATATTGAATATAAAAATTGTGCGTGTCAGCTCCGTACGCGAATTTACTCCTTAGTGCGATTGTCTTGGAATGTATAAAATCGATAAAACGGGTAAATAAACGCAACGTTAATGAAAGCATGTATGTATGCATACATATATATATATATATATATATATATATATATATATATATATATATATATATATATGGAAAAGGTTTTTAAATGAATGTAATGTTTGTGACATTTTTCCTATATTAGATAATATTAAAGATACTTGTATCCACAGAACTTACCTCATTATATGTACGAGTAGCTACAGAAAAGTAGCTCAAATTAGAAATCAAAGATAAAGCGCCTTAGTACTGCTTTCATTTAAGAAGTTATTACTACTTATTTATTTTTCACATTTAGTAAATTAACATATTGTTACAAAAATACATATTGCAATTTGAAAAGTTAGTTATTAGTATTCTAAATCGGAATTCAAAAATTCTAATATTGAAATTCAATCTGACTAGCAACATGATCCCTTTACTTATGGCTAGAATATTGAAATGTGCATTAAAATTATTTTGCACTGTATGGTTCCCTTTACCATTTTGTTCATTTAATTAGTTTGGACTAGGTAATAAAAGCCAGTTACTGATTTAATTCAGACTGTTGTCAATACATATTTATTCTTTATATTTGGTAATGTAACAAATACTTCCAAAAATATTTTGTATTCTGACAAATTGAATTAAAGTACAAATGATGACAGAAATTACCTTAAGTAAAAATCCTGTTATTGAAATGCAATATATGGCTCAGTTTGCTCATAACAAAAACAAAAATGTGCATTAAATTAATTTGGACTAGATAATACAAACCATTCTTTCGTAGGGTTTCAATATGAAAATCATATTTCATTGGTTAATGCACTATTTCATTGAACATTTTCTTGGTCAATCGCTTACCAAATTGTAATATATAATTATAGATTATTAAAAAAGCTTGACAACGTAAATGCGACTTTAATAATTAATAAATGATTCCCACCATTTTTGTGTAAGATCAAAAATATAATCATTGAATTTGTTAAGCTTTTAATTCTTTAAACAACGCGCTACACTGCCTTTATACATATCACAAAATAATCAGTTAATTATTTATTATTTCACATTTATCTGTCGGTTGTGAAATTTAAAAAATATAAAATAAAACACTATATGAGCAGAAAAAATTGTAAAAATAAAAGTAATAAAAATAAAAATAGCACAAGAAGTATATGAATAGGGTGATAAAAAAATTAAAACGAAATAAGAAAAAAACAATATTTAAAAACATAAAATAGAATAAAAATGTGTATGTAAAAAATTACGGGGTCAGTTTTTATAAATTCCCATAATTCGAATGTACTGATTACATTAAGATACTGTCTGTCAACATTCATCTTTGGATATTTTTGAACCGAAATTATTAACATTTAAAATACAAAATATATTATTTATAAATTAAAACCGGCTACTATAGAATTAACGCTTTGTTCAGTATGTAGAAAATAATGTAACTCCTAGTTAATACTAACTTTAATCACAATTAAATGAAACCACGTGATGTAGTATTATTTCTACTTTCTTTAAGTTCTTTACCACGACCTAGGTTTCGTTGTATTACAACATCTTCAGGTGGGTTGTTAGTAAAGATTGTCTTTGCTAATAGCTCACCTGAAGATGTTGCAATACAACGAAAGCTAAACCGTGGTAAAAATTTAAAGAAAGTAGAAATAATACTATATAACCTAGTTTCATTTAATTGTGAATGAATGTATTCTTAAACGGTAGCTCTATTTTCACTTTCAAAATAATTTACTAATTGCATTACGTTTAAAATTTAAAATGTTTTTCGAATTATGGTAAAGCTATTTACACTTGATCATTATTCTCATATTGCAAATTTATATTTAATGCATTGATTAATAAATCTCCAAAAAAAATAATAATCTATCAATCCACCTATTTAGATGTTCTTATTATATGCCGTCTAAATAGGGTTAATGAAATATCATGTTTTTTATCTCCTTCTTCGATTTACTCATTCCGATACATATTTTCACACACGCGTTCCTAATTTTTAGGCTACTTGTTCGGTTTTCGGACTAAATTTCACCGTTACCACTATTTTGTTTCTCCAAATATTGCTTCTGCATTCTGTTAGTGACTTTCAACGTTGCAAAACCGTTTCAATATTTCCTTCATTATATTTAAAATAAAACTTTCTTCACAATATAAATTTTTTTTTACATAATATTAATTTTTTTCTCCAATCTCTATATACAAATTTAGATTGTGCATACCTTTTTTTTTTGGTTGAATTATATCATAAGTCGTGATGATCAAGTGTGTCTGGGTCCGAACAAATATATAAATATATATATAAAATATAACGTTTTCTCTACCCTGCATTCATATTTATGGTATAAACTCTATTCATTCAATTTGACCTTATCTACCTTTCCTTCAGGTCACTTCATTTTAATATTATAACTTATTCATCTACAATTAAAGCTTAAAGTGAGTAACTAATGATACTTTAACTTTTGTTATCAACACCAAAAACTGTGTGAAATTACTTCAATTTTATTTCAAGAGGACAACGAGTTTGGTTTATTTTCCCCGAGTAACACGTTTTCATAAATTGCCTTAAAAATTTAAACGCACTCACAAACCGGCCTCGTCATTCAATGGGGGTTTTAGAGTATTCTTAATAAATTCAAATAAAATTTGTTCACATATAACACTTGCATCTAATATACATGATCATTGAGCAAAATATTTTGAATGAGAGTGAATGAGATGAGTAATTTAGCTCAGTACGTTAAAAAAAATACTATAGGTCAATAATCATGTCGGATGAAGAATATTTAAGTTCTCCCTCTAGTTCTTTCTTATATATCGTTCCTGTCCACTTTGTCCAATTAATACGTATCAAATCTGCCCGGCCTTCCTTTGAGGGATCACTCCATAGTGTCATTGTCCGCCTTCGTTCATTTTGTTTACACATTTCTGCGTTATTTCCCACCATTTGAATTCTAGTATCCTAGGCTAAAATGTTTTACACAACATTCTGAAAAACTTATGTTAGATTCCAGACAATTTTCTCTTTTAATTGATTTCACACGATGTATGAAATAACACAAAATTACTTGATCAATTTACTTTTGGACTCAAACATTTCAAAATTAATATTTTTGACTATTAACTATTTAAATTTTTGCGGCCCCTATGATTAAAAATTTTACTTTTGAGATACAAAACCCTGAAAACTGTGAAACAAATAAGTATAATGATTATTTTCCAGAACTCTCAGCTTTAATTGATATAATCATATAAATAAGCACAAAAACGCACGCTTTTAATTTGTACCAAAATTAAAAGCGTGCGTTTTTGTGCTTCAACTTTTAAGAATATTTCAATGAAAATTAAAGAATGAAAAATAATTATTCGGTAATAGAATAACTAAATTTAGTCAAGACAAATTTAATTCTCTCTTTAATTATGAAAATTTAGGAAAGTATTAAACTAGTAATTTCTCAAAATGACCGCAATTGTTTTTTTCAACTTTTAAAAACGTACATCACTGGATCATTCAAATTATTAAACGATGACCACCGAAAATTACCTTTAGTACCTATTCGACTCTTTTTGGTTCAAACTAGTGAAAATTAGACATGATCATTATGTTCTTTGAATGTTTTTAATGATATAAACACAATCTCATCGCTTTCCTCAATTTCAAAAATAATTAATAGTAGACGTACAAATTTCTGTGCCAAAATAACTGTTACAGAATTACCTAAGAAAGCTTGCGATTATAATTTTTCACATATTATTTGATTGGAGAAAAATTTAAATTTTACAATTTTTTCTTAACTTTCACGTGCGATTTAACTTTGTCCCTATCCTGTTGGGTTTGGATAGATATTTAAAATAACTACTATACTAGGTTGTAATAATATAGTTGTAGACTAAGTAGTTAATTTCAGAGTTTTAATTTTGAGAAATTACCTATAAAAGTCATCATCAAAGCGCCATTACACACTCCCCCCCCCCCCGTTGATTTCTAAAAGATCGTTTCAAAAATTTTTGAATATACCAAAATGTACGTTCTTATAAGTCTTTCTAGTGAAAATTATACTTAGCCATTTATATTTCTGTTTTTTTTGTAAACTGTTTCATACAACAACAAAGCGATGTTAAAGTGAAGAGTTACTCTAGTCCAGTACGTGTTTTATTCCAAAAATGCGTTTTTGTAAGAATAATAAATGTAAATTTAAAACTGCAGAATCCTATTATGGGCGTACCTGATACACTTCTGGCCCATTTTGTTAAGAAGTTTGCATTGAAATATTTCTCAGAATTGAATTTTTTAGAGAAATTGAGACCATTTGCTAAAATATTGTTTTTTCATTTATTTTGATCTTACTCTCGTCCAGTAAGTGTTTTATTTCAAAAATGCGTTTTTGTAATAATAATAGATATAAATATAAAACTGCAGAATTTTATTATGGGCGTAACTGATACACTTCTGGTCCATTTTGTTAAGAAGTTTGCATTGAAATATTTTTCAGAATTGAATTTTTTAGAGAAATTGAGACCAATTGCTAAATTTTTTTTTCCATTTATTTTGATCTTTAATAAATAAGGACAGGATTTCTGAAGAAAAATGCAACTTTTTGCTTACTATTACTTTTCTGTCTCCCAGTTTTTATTAAAATGCATAATAACACAAGAAAAAAGAAATATTACATATAAATAAAAGAATTTTAAAAAGGTTAAGAAAAAGCAAAGCAATGGCATGACACTATACACAGATGTGATAATTTAATACTTAAAATAAACTATAAATTTAATATAAGTCGATAAAAAATTGTCCGAAAATAGTAACGTCAAAATATCATTACTTATAAAAAAATTATACATTGTTTATTTGTTGCTTCGTAATATTTCTACGCTTAAATGAATCAACCAATTTTAGTAATATTTTGCAAATAGTCTACATAAATTCTAAACTAAATTATAATTATGCTTATATTTACAGTAGCAAAGTAGTAAAAATAAATAAATTATATTTAATAGGCCAAATTAGTTGGTTAATTATTGGACAGTGTATTTGTCTAGGCGCCCATAGAATGAGTCGCGCGGTGCTCTGCCCCACACAGTAAACTTTATTAAAAATAATGTTTACATAATAACTGTATACTTATTTGTTTGAAATTTTTTTTTCCCATTTTCTCACAACCAGATAGGCAAACCCGCGTGAAAAATAGCTATTTAGGTATTTGTTATTAATATATATTTACTATAACTTATATGTTTAATATTAATTTAACTACATTACCACTTTAGTCCCAGAAGTCAATATCAATGTTACGATATTGTAAAGACACTGTTTAAACATCGAAATTTCATACTTAATGAAGCTCAAATCCCTCCCAGTTATTTAAAGGTTTCGCTCTGCCTCTTAAAATGTGACTTTTAACATTTCTACTTCAAGTTGTCAGAAAAACGAAATATTACTGCCGTTAGTGGAAATTGTATGTTTCCTCCTTAACATTTATTTAAATAAAAATGAACAGTGTTTCCTTCGAGAAAACTGCGGGTGATGACAAATGGCGAATATAAGGCTTTCATGGATTTATGTTGAGTCGTTCGAATTTTATCAAATTTAAGAGCGTTGTTTGCATATTGTTTTTACGGCAATGTCAAAAATTTATCATGAATATTATTGCTGTCAAAATGAACGTAGCTAGAGTAAAATATTGTTACGAATTCAACGGTAAGATATATATTTCTTATTATCTACAGAAGTAAAATTAAGTTCAAATGTATAGTTTTTGTGGTTGAATTTGGCCAAATCGTTGATGCGGTACATATTTTTTAAATTAGACATGATATATTCCACATTAAAACATATGGAATTATGTGTGATAAATAGTATTAAATAAATTTTCTGACAGTTCATATTTTATTAAAAGACATATATAGAAAGAATAAGGAATAAATAAAGTGCAAAATGATAGCGGAAGGTAAAGTGTAATGTTTTCTGCACAGGTATATGTATCATCCAAAATGTGAAGAACAGAATAATTTATTACGGAATTGTGATTTTTTTAGAACTTCTTTTAATACTTATGTTGCTAACAAAAAAAAATTTATATTTTGTTTTCTAACATTCTTAATTTTCATTTGATGCCTCACACAACTCCCTAATAACAAAAAATATTTTTGGAAAGTATTTCGTATCACACATAAAAATACAAGAAAATTTATTATTTGTATAAAATTGTTTGTTTTATGATTTCAGCCATGAGAAGTTGACTGAACAAATGATCAAAGATATCAAATAGCAACTGTTTGACATATTGGGCCCCATTATATATTTGATATCTAATGCAATAACGGTACCAAAAACAAAAAGAATAAAAATAACGATTACAAATGTACATGGACGGACACCAAGATGATTGTGACTATGATTTCCTCATGTCAGGAGCATGAGGAACGCAAAGTTGTAGTATCATCGCAGATGTAATTTAGATTCGAATATTATTATAAAGTAACATCCAAAAACTCTTGTGGACTAAGTACCGCCACACCCAAACTAATTTTTTATGCCCCCTTGAACACAAGTACGGTTGTGAACATTGTATTTTCATACATTCATTAAAGTGGCGTACGATGAAAGTAGCTTGTGTATGGTTTTGCGTGCTAAATTTTTCTAAATAATTAATATTTCTCAGAAAAAATGTATCTTCAATCTTTTTAAGCAAATGTGGGTTTTGAACACGACTTCGCGATATTGAATATCACACCAATTACTTTCATATGACACTGAGGGATTTATATGAAGAGCAATAAAAATATATTTCTGACTTAATTGATAAGACTTGTATTCCTGCGTGAATTCAAGATCCCATTGATGATAACGGGAGGTACGAGTAAGACCAAGATTATAAAACATCTGGTGCCGAATCTAGGACTTTTATCGATGCAACTGAGATCCCAAAAAAGGTGGTAATAACAGCGTATAGATATTATACATTCTGGTCAGATAGTAAGTTATTCATCCAGTAATTCATTTTATGTTTATGGAGTATTATTTCTTCCAAGACCGAGAAATGTGGCAGAAATATTTAGAGTATTTAAAATTCAAATGTCCCTCTAATACAGGCATTTGCTGCATATGTAACTGATTCAGCAGCAAATAGTGAGTCTAGAAATTATGGAGTCGTCACCGTGGTGTTTTGGGTTAATCTCAAGGCATACGGCATTTGACTGCGAGACGCGCTTCGGGAACCCGAGTTCGATTCTCGACCTCTCGTCCAGCGTGGCTGGACTGATGTTTTGGCTGGCTGTAAGAGATTGCTCTTGTATAAATAAGTCCCATATATGTATCAGTTAGACTCATTAATGTACCTTAATAAATAAATAAGTGTATCTTGAGAAAACTTTGACTAGCCTAACTAGATCAATGATATCTTCAAGAGACCACACACAACTGCTACGATAAAAATAGTACTATCGTTACCGATAAACCAAAATTTGATTTCAATTGCTTTTTATTTCATATAATGTTGATATTATGAGGCATAGTATGGAGTTTGTTCAACTTTATGTGTCCAAGAAATTACATAGAATATCGCCGAAAAGTATACCATGAAAACTATTACGAAGAAATTAAGAAATTCTTCAGAATCATTCTTCTTAAAGGTCATATAAAATATATTAAAAAAAGAAATCTCTTTATTATTCGATATGCTATGTTTTCATCCTATTTATGCTATCAATTTATTATAACAATTTTTTTTTATATTCGTCCATGTTAGAGTGAATATAACAACAAAATGTTACACTCGGTATATATGTTGGAAATGGAATACAAAGACGAAAATAAGATCGTACACAAAACGGAATAAGTTTTTATGAATTTACATACGATGGTTTGTGCTGAATATGAAAATAAGGATATTTCCATATTCAGTAGTTCAAGTAAATTAAGGTGAGAAAAGAAACGAATAAAAATTTAGTGAATTCAGGTAAGAAATTATAATTACATTATTAATATATTCAAATATTATCGGGAAAGCTTACGGAATTAATTATGAATAATATTATTCATTAGAATGTGGGTAAAATATAATGATCAGTGTAGAGTGTATACAAGAGTAGTTTATAAAATGTTCTGCCAACAATATGATAATAATTATTTGAGCAAAAATTGCTAAAAATTTTATATTTCGTAATGATTGCTCTTTAAAGAAATGATTTTATATAGTCAATAGAATATATTTACTATGCTAAGTAGGATACTGATTACTGATTATTACAAAAAATTATTTATTGACTTCTTGGAGATATTTAAAAACTCTAGTGCATTTTATTAAATGATTTTAGACTTTGGTTAATATGCTATAATCATTTTCCCATCTGATTTTAGAAATATATCGATGTGATTTATATAGTTCTTTTTAAACAAATGTGTAATAAATTTAAGCGTTTTTGTTATTCCATTCCATTAAAAATTACGCCTACAGGCATAAAGGCACAATGCATAGTTTCTTTGGATGAAAATATTACACAATTGATATAGACTTATACGCATAGATTCATTCCGTCGTAACACACAATTTTTAACATCATCTTGTGACACACTACTTGCATCTTATGATACCCCAGTTGTAGATAGACTCCATCATCTTATGACTCCCCGCTTGTAAACAATTTCTAAAATTTAATATTACTCTGCAATATTTTGTTAATCAGCTTCGAGAAATATATTTTCGAAATTTCTAAAATTTGATAATTTCTGAATATTTTTACAGATAAAAAATGACCAAGCATCCCAACTGATAAGTACACTTTTATTATAAATATCGTTTCTGTTTTCAAACATTCCTATGCAAACGGATTGGTAGCCTAGTATATTGTATATATAACTTGAAAAAGGTGAGAAAGAGACATTGAGTGAACTCCAAGAAAGCTTCAAGCGTTCATAGCTATTCAATATATTTTCAATATTTGATTTCGGTAGATAAAATTTTTAAAAAAATTCAATAAAAGGATCTTGATTACATGTATAGGTAAACAATTCATTTGTATCCTGGAAACACTGAAGTGTAACCTCTTGACACTGAAGAAGTCTCCAAGGGACACCTACGAAAAATAGTCGTACCTCTAACAAATGATCAGACGTCCCAAACGTAGAAAGAGGAAAAATTCTCCAAATAAAATGAAAATGCAAAGTGAAAAAATTTTTTTCAAGCAAGGGTAAGATTTATTATATAGAGCTTAAAAGAAAAATGAAAGTAGTTTCTTAAGTAAATGTAAAAAAATAATTTAACAATTTGCATGAACAATTTAACAAAAACAAAATTGAAAACTGTGAAAATTATTTTACAATTTTTAGGACATTTCAATTTTCAAAAATGACATAATATTTTTTTTAAGCTTTTGTTTTATTTTAGGTAAGTATTTCGATTAAGATCAAATTCGATTAAGATCACAAAGATTCCTAATAATTATTAATAATAATAATTCATATTGCCTAATTTTTTATAGGATTCAAAGAAGTGAGTATTAGACCATTTTTTAGCGTCTAATTAACACCTCACTGTTATTATGATAATGAATACACTGTTGATACATACACTTTTAGAGGTCAATTTTGAAATTGAACTCTCTAAAAGTGTATGTACTAATTACTTGTTTTTACTAATTTATTGAAAATGTTCAAGAAAATTAAGTATATTTTGATCGCTGTTATTAATATCGCACTTGTTTCCAAATATTTTCTGAAAGCTAGTGAACCATAAAATTTCTAATAAATGCAAATACCCAATAAAATGAACACGCCTTTTATGTATATCTAAAGATAGAAATTAATTAAATTTTAAAATACCCAATATAATAAATTTTATATTCTTTCAAAATAATTGTTTTCATTGCAATCAAATTACACTACTTTATTTTATATTAGTGTTTTCAAAGAGAATGTATTTGTCAGAAAATTTATGTAAAACAAATTGAATGTGCTCAAGATATAATTGGGTAGTAGTATCCTAAAAGCGTGTATAAATACCAAAAATAAGTTACTTGTATTTGTATATTAGAAAGAAATTCTTAAAACCTCTTAAAATTCACGACTCAAATGACCTTAACTTATAAAACTATGGACTAAGTTTGATTCCTTAAAAATTATCTTTAGTCCAAGAATAAGTTGCTAGTTTTAAAAATTATCAGCTTGTTATCTTAGATTATGAAATATTTCGTGACATTTTACATACAATCACTCTAACTATTAATTCATTCTAGGTGATAAAATTAGGTATCAATAATGTTTAAACAAAAACTTAATGTGATTTGTTCCATATCCGTGGCTGAAATATGGTATTGATGAGGCAATTTCCACTGTTGTTCAAAACGTTTAATCAAAACCGTGTAGTTTGTAAATAATTATTTCCGTATTACCGGTTTGTTATAAAAAGCCACATCTCATTTTGAATAATATGGAGGTATGCTTGCGTAGTGTATGTCAAAACAAACAAATTGAGTGAGCGAAGTAGCACGCTCACATGCAGCATTACAGAGTATTTGCCTGTATTGACCCGCAGACAGCTTACTTCGCTCCATTCGAGAAAAGTATCGACATCACGTTGCAGCGACTTACAATCTGATATAGTTCTAATAGCTGAGAAGATCCTTATGTCATCCGCAAATAAAAGATAATATGTAGTTTAAACCACACTAGTAATATTATTTACAAATATTTTCTTATAACTATACAGGTGATTTGTCCCTTACAAATGAAAAAAAATCATGCAAATTGATTAGTTAGTGCCCGAAATATGGGGTAAAGTACAAAAAAAAACATAAAGTGGAATTGAGAAGCTCCTCCTTTTTGAAGTCGGTTTAAAGTTATATTTATTGTACTAATACTGTTAATATAGGGTGAAATGAAGAGGCCACATTATAGGAAAAATTTTCTTAACAGGCTGTCATGTTTAAATAACACGATAGAAAAATCAAGAAGATATCTCCATCGCATCAGAGTTATACGACGATGAAGTTAGTAATGGCACATCGGTTAGTCATTCCAACGACGTCGTTACGTATTCATTGTTTTCAATGCCACTAAGGAGGTTACTGAGGCAGAACAGATGCAAAAGGAAACAAAAATTGCAACAAAAGAGGAGTGCACAGCCTCTGCTGCTTCAAAAATTTCCATATCGATACTTTTTTTATTGTTAATCATGGATGGTGCACTAAATATATTTTATTATTAAATTTTATGTTTCTACTAGAAATGTTTTCTGAAAAAAGGAATATTATAGACGAACTGCACAAAACTTATGTTTTATTTTATGAAATACAGAAAACTAGAAATTGCTAATATTGGCTTTGGCTTCGTTTTTTTATTTTTAAGGATATATCTTTTTTCAAGTTACGTCGTAAACGTTATGATATAATATAAAAAACATACTTATTCTGTATTACCAATTTTATTCAAAATAAAGCAAATATATAATTTAAAATATTTGAAATGATGTACCTACCTTCTTTAGAAAACTTAAACGTTCTTTGTAATCACAGAAAATAAATTGCGTAAGGCTTTTTCGGTGAAATAAGTGATAAGGTAGGACTTTTTTTCACTGATCCACCCTAACAAATATAATAAAATATAAAGGCACCCTTTAAGTTTCTCCTAGATTATGAAGTAATAGGTAATTAAATATTTGTATTTATTTTTATCCATTTATTTAGGGTATAAAACGGGTATGGTTATGTATACTTAGGTATTTAACCAAAATTCTAATTGAATTTTTTATCATTTCATTTCAACGTTACTGGCGAATAGTTTGCTTTTACGAAGCTTTAATTAATAAAATTTTCGATTTGAATATAATTTAACCATTATTGGATACCAGCGAAAGCGGTCATCGTTTCCTCTCGACCAATTAATATACCAATAAATATTCTTTTATTAAAATACTTTTTTGTTTCCATCCAATCGCTCGTTGGACAAATTTATAATATCACGAATGCAGAGATTGAGATTGGAAGAAATGGACAAGTGAAAAAATATTAGGTACTCGAGGTTTTGTAATATAAATGACGATTTCGGCATTTTAGCAGCTATGCTACTAATGCTGAATAATGTGGTGCTATTATTTGTGAAATGCTTGTTCATAAATACACAGTTGTTGTGAACAAGCATTTTACTAATAATAGCGGCATAAAATGTTAATACACCTTAAATAAAAACTTGTAATATGCGATATTATATAATAAATTAAGTACGGTGCAAAGCCGTAAAACTATATCTCAATTCCACTTTGTGCTTTAGAAAAAATTATTGATTACAATTTCACGGGTGCTCATGATCTCAAAAATTTACTATATATTATTATAATAACTTAAACCTTTTTCCATACGGTACTTCTATACCGTATGAACATAAGAAGGAAAAAGATGTATGTTATTATGATAATATTTCTAAACTAAATAATCTGAGTAAAAAACAAAGGAAATAAGAGGAAAAATAAAGGAAATAACACTTAAATTGTAGGGCGAATAGTTGCACGCTCCAGACCGATACAGGGGTCCAGACCGATTCCGATTTATTTAAGAGTTTTTTTTATGCAAATAATAGAAGATCAAATGTAATGTATTGGTAGCAACTAGTTTTATTATAAAACAAGTGAAATCGATTGAATAAATGAAAAACCTAATAAAATGTATCCATGAAAAGCAGTGGGCAGTACGGATTGACAAAAAAACACAACCCTAAACTTAGTCGTGATAAAGAACTTAAAGACAATAGAAATAATGCTACTTCACGTAGTTTCATTTAATTGTGACATTTCATAAATTAATAAAATTTTATGGAAATGTTATTGCAGAATATTTTCTCAAAATATCAACAAATTTAAGTATAAGTGTTCTGTATCTGCTTTTTCTAAATATGGAAAGAAATGCTATATTGAACTAGAATAGGAAATTAGTGAAAAGAATTCTACTAGAATAGATTGAATATATCATCTGTTCTACTCGAATATTTCTCCAGGAAAACCTTGAAACCATCTTAATTCTTTAATACATTAAAAACTTTAAAAACCATTTAGTATTTAAAAACTCTTTGTTTTTCTTTCATCTGTTCATAAATATTTTTTTAAAATATTGTTAGTTTACTTAAATTATTGTTAGTTAATTAAGATTTACTAAATTGAGAAATTATTTTGACTACTCAAAAATAGAATTAATTTGTTTTTCTCACGAATTGCTTCAAATTAAAAAATGTAATCATTTTAATCATATTTTGAAAATTGTGCCTGAAATTTTTTTTTTATAACTGTCAATAAAATATTTTTTATAATCGTCTTTGGCCTTTTTTATATTTTTGATGGAGAAAAATAAGACACGGATTTAAAATATCATTTGAATTTTTTAAATTAATTAAAAAAAGTTTCAGTCAACTTCATATGACCCCACCAGAAAGGAATTATTATGAAGCCATTATTTTTTTCTTATTACATATTTCTTTTTTTGTAACTTATTACTTTTTAAATGTCAATTCGATTTAAATCAAAAACAGTGCAACATTTCATAACCCGAAAATAAACAACGGAGTTGCTCTCGTGTTCGTTCGTTTGTCCGGTTTTCACAGCCATTTTTCTCAGGAACAGATTTATGCAGAAACTTAAAATTTCACGTAGTGCTCAAGCATACTAACTCGCACATATCTCAATAGTAAACATCCTAAAACATTGTTCTGGCATTTATAAAGGGAGTAAATGATCTACTCTCTCTTTTCTATAATTTTCAAATATAAATATTAAGAACGAATTTATAGAAAAACCAACGCTATTTTTTGAAATACCCACAGAAAATTAATACAAAATACCTTAATAAAAATTTACTGCAATGTTTTCGCGATGATACTAAATTTTATAATTTTTGAAATTTATAATTTACTATATTGTTACGGTTGTGAAGATATGAGAGAAAAAAAATTAAAAATATTTTAATATTTATTATTAGTTTGATGACGTCAAAAATATTCTTGTAAAAGACTAAGTTTTCTCTAAAATTATGCCTTAAAAAGTAGAAATAAAAGGATTAAAGTCCTCGCAAAGCTTTGCTAGAAAAGTGTAGACGAGTGAGTTAGACCACGTCGTCCAGATTATTGAATGTTATATCGGTCACAATATCATATTTATTAGCGATGAATAGTTTTAAGATATTTATGACTTTTAACAAGCAGAATTAAGCGAAAATTGTAATGGTGTTGTAGGTATTATCATGGGGCAAAGCGATAGAGAGAACTTATCGCCACCGAGTTGTGATGGATATAATATTCAATAAATCTACATACAGAATTCTAACTTAATCGTGTACCAATTTCTGACAAAATTCTATTAGAACTTGATTGCTTTGTTGCACTTTTTTACGATTAAGTTTTGAAACAGGAACTTAAGATCTTTTCCACTAATAGGCTTTTAATAGGATCACTTTGTCGAGTTTCTTTGAAGCCTGATAACTAACAGAGGTAAGATTATATTAATATTTTCACTACATCCTTAGTTACTTTTTGTTTGTTGCTTGATTTTTTGCGCTTTTTAATATATGGGATTTTAGCAATGGCTGATCTCGTTACCCATACGCTGTTCCCAGTTCAATTATATCTTCTTAATTCTAGACAATGCAATGTAAGTTTCGCTACACGAGACAGCCGCTGAATTAATGTTAATTTCGATTCACTTCTACTCTAAAGGTGTATGATCAATTTACGTACTGACTCGTAAATAGGCACCTGGAAGTATGTCACGAGTACAAGTTGTACTCGTGACATACTTCCTGTTTAAAATAATTTTGGTCACATTTATTAAAGGTATAAATCTGAAGCTTTTTCCAAATATCTACTATAATCTGCAAAAAAGGAGTTAACACCGTCTATGATTAATAAAAATTATAGGTCAATCTGTGATCCTATCTGGATTTTATTTATTTATTTATTAAATATTTACAATTGCAAGATACTACGTGATATAGTATTATTTCTACTTTCCTTAAGTTTTTTTACCACGACCTAGATTTCGTTGTATTACATCTTCAGGTGTGTAATTAGAAAAGATTTTGATTTGAATCTTTTTTAACTGCCCACCTGAAGATGTGATAATACAATGAAACCTAGGTCGTGGTAAGGAACTAAAAAAAAGTAAAAATAATAACGTAGTTTCATTTAATTGTGCATCTGATTTTACTTGATAATTTTTGACGATTCTGTTGAGATTCAAATGTATTTTTAAAATTTCTATTGAGAAACTTGAAATACACCGAGCAATACTCGGTCATCCCGGTACTTTATATCTAAATAGAGTGTCACCTATTTTATTCATTATAGACGATGTTACTTACTTTAAGCTCCAGTTGCGCTTCGGAGCTGACACGCACAATTTTTTTGTACTATTAAAGAGGTATATTTTGGTTATCTACATCTTATTTCAGTTTTTTATACAGAAATACATATACTATCATCTGATATAGTATCCCAATTTTCTGCAACTTTTATTTAAAAATTAATACGCAATAACAACTTTTATAAGTGATTAATAAACATTTCATTGGAGGTCAATAAAATATTACCATTAAGTGTTAATTATGTGAGATCCACAGACGTTACGTAATAAACATTTTAAAAAGAAGGAAAGTTGAGTAAAGCTGTAACAGAGAGGATTTTTGTATAAAAGGTAAACCCCGTTCTCATGTAAGTTAAAATGGTGACATCAGACTTTAAATGCATCGCGTATGTAACTCTGGTTTATATGTGTTCATACGGCAATAATATTTTTAGTCGAAGCAATGACGTATTCATAAATTTTTGTGCCTAAGTGTATATCATTCTTTTTTTCTTATAATTTTATAATTGCCATCCATATATGTTTAAAAACTAGCATCGCACTCATTTGGGGCCGTATTTTGTCAATGATCTGATGCTCTTATAACACCTGTTTTTAAATTAGTAAGTGATCAAATAAGACCCTCATTGACGTCATAAAAAAAAAGCTCTCAGGGACTATTTGAAATTATTACTGTGATGTCGATTAATAATTTTGTTATATATATATATATACATATATATTTATATATATATATATATATATATATATATATTTATATATATATATATATATATATATATATGTATGTATATATATATATATATATATATATATATATATATACATATATATATATATACATATATGTGTCGACAATTGTTTATATTATATATTCATCGAAAAGTGGACGAAAATGCGGAGATTATTTTAAAACAATTGGATCATAATACTTCATACAAAAGTTTTAATTGAAAAGTGGGTTTCACACTGATTAATATTAATATATACAGCGTTGACATTTGTACAAAATGACGTTAAAATGTAAGCGCTTTCACACAAAGTATACGTTTCATTAAACTTCACATCGCTCAACTGACACAAAAGCCTTCTGCCCCTTAGTTAGTAACTAACAAAATTCATTTCCTTTATAAATTAACTCTCAAGAAAGGTAACAAAGGAGTTTTTAGAATTAGTGTTATTAATAATAAATTTTGTTCAAGAATTTCGGTAAATTGATAGAGGAATATGTCAGATAACTGGAGCAAGTTTCTATTCATTCGCCTGGTGTAAGAAATTCCTGATGCTATGAAGACATTTCATAAAACATACCTAAATATATTTGCGAGCCTTTGTTTTTAATACCTCTTAGCGATGAACATAGTTAAATTTCAGAGTGGGAAGTTGGAGGAAATAAAATACTGTCAGGGAAATATAATTTTTATAAAATATCACACATTAAAATTTTTCTCATCATGTAAAAAAATGTTCAAGACTAAAGGAAAATTTACAGGCAGCTTTAAATGTTGTTTTTCACTCGCTTACGTTAATAAAAAAGAATAAGAAATATTTGCACAAATAAAATAATAGTAATAATAATAAAGTTTATAAAAAAAAATTACAATGCCGTAATTTCTTGACATTCGACAAACAAAATTATAAGTAGTTATTAATATAATAAAAACCGTTCTGACTTAGTTAAACATAACTAAAAAATAAGATTAGCATAATTAGAATTCATCATAATACCTGAAATAGAAATAACACTATATTTATGACACATGATTAAATAAACCTTATCATTCTCAAAAGTTTCAAAAGAAAAATTTTAGAAATTTCATTGAAGCAAAATAATTTTCTTAATTTTACACTTTCAATAACGCTAAAATTAGTGTTGATTCTTTCCTACGCTAAAATTAGTTAAAAATAACTTTTATAAATTATTCTTACTTAGCTGAAAATAACTCATCATTACTTAGGACTTACTAATCCGAAACGTTTATGACTTGCCTAAAACATGTTTGCTAAATAAGAGGGACGTTGACTTCAATTAGCCCAAAGAAAAATATTAGAAACTTCTTACGGTGACTATCATTTATTTATTTTTTCACAAATATGGAATTATTTAAACAGGATACAAAACTTTCCTTTCATTTGTAGCAAATCTATATATAGCAAATCTATTGAATCTTGCTATTTGCATTTTCTGACACTGCAGATACTCGTATCATTGCATACGGTTTAAAAACGTGATGTCGATCGGACGAAAGTAAACGACAGCCAACCCGTTTTTACGACTAGTAAACGTGTAAACATCAAAAAATAAATGTAACGTAGGGAACTCTCACTACAATACTCTTTTCGAGGTTGGAGTAAGTTATTAAAAGGAAGACAGAATTACCTCGGAAACCATTCTAAAAAAACACTATGTTGATGGTATTAGCAAGGTTCACATGTTTAATTTGCACGTAAGTTTGGTGTTTGACCGGTAACTGTAGGAAAGTCAAACAATTTAAAGGCAACATAAGTGAATGAAGCGTAATAGAATTGGAAATTAAAATTGTTTTAAAGTAAGTTTCGATTCAAGTTTTGTTAGTAGTAAAACAATTATATCTGATAAATGGTAAATTAAAATAAATTATGTTTTAGTCCTGAAATAATCCTGATATGTAAGAAAACAGAAGCCGATATACTTCATAATTTGTGTAATAATTTTTTAATTCTAAAAGTTTTCACAGTAATAATTGTCATTTTCAGGTTTATTTCATCGTTATATTTTATTCCAACCGAGTTACTTCCTTAACCCACTCTAACTTTCCAAATTCCCAAGCAGACATTTAATTAATAATTTATGGCCCTTTTCATGGCCCATCTATGTGTCCATTGATTTAGTTAATATCTTCTGAAAAAATATTATCAAAGTTCGAAGTTTTTCTAGATCTTTCTTTTGCTCGATAATGCTATTTGATTTTTTAAAACATGTAACAAAAATGGTATTAATTTTAACATTCACTATTTCGAGAGACATTCTATAGAAACATGTCAATGTTTAATTAATAGCAACCAGCGAAGATTATTCGAAAATATCAAATATAATATCGTTTAATCACAAGTCGTCATAAATGTGGAGCAATATCATAAAAGAATATATGCATTTATTTACTTAGGTTTAAACGTATTCATATATTCAGTTAACCTATTGCTACGTAAATATTTTTTCTAGTCAACGAAAACAAATTAAGTTAAAAACTTAATGTTGTAGGATTTATATTGGTCAGACCATTAGTGTAGCTATGTATTCGAGGCTTCCAATCGAAAACTAAAATAGATGAACTACAAAGGTTTCAGTGAAAATATAAACTATATAAATGGCGCCGGTCACGTATTTCCGTATAGTTAAATGTAATTTAAAATCAGAAATGTGGTCATATTTTCTCAGGGTAAAAATAGAGCGAATACATACATTTTGAAAGCATTCCTATGTACTGAAGTAACCTTCATAAAATTAGATTAGCAGTAAGGTCCACAATAACGGAAGGGTAGTAAAAGATTTGATACAGATAGATTTTAGTTTTGATCGGGTTAAGTAATTGAAAAAGAATACACACGCTATTTTCTGAAAATTTGATGTCAGTCACATGTAAACATTTTTGTATACATGTGACTAACATTTTGATAGAGTGGGTTATGAAGATGGGATATGAACCAACCTAAAGGTGGTTGAGAAATATTAATGATCTTAATCCGAATAAGTAAAATGTCAAAATTTACGTAAATTATTACGTCACTGAAATGAAAAAGTGCCACAATTATATTTTGCAAATGATTCATGGATATACATCTTCGGCTATTTTAGTTAAGGTAGTTAAAATGTTATGTCCGGCTCGAAGATCAGATTAAAAAGCATCAAAGTGTTGATTACAGCCATGAAAACTGAATAGTTGAAAGTGTACAAGGAACTTGAAGACTTTTGATAAGAACGATAACAGTAGTACACTCAACACTCGATTGATGAAAAAATAAATTTGCCAGTGAATAGATAATTATTAGCACAAATTATTTCAAACATAATTAGTTCAAATAAAATAAAAATTAGTTCCAATATTTGATTTATTTCTGGTGACTTCCATACGCCAAAATATAAACAAGAAAATAAATATTCGAAATGGTGCTCTTTAGTTGACCATAGATATTGCAATTTAATAAAATTGCTTGGATATGTCTAGGCTCTTATAACAATTAGGATCTTTCCTTTTGAATGGTAGCAGACATTCTTTTAATTAATTAAATCATTTATTTTTACCTCACCTGACAATTTTAAACTATCTCAAAGAAATTATTTTCATCTACTACTTCTTTTCTACATCGTCGATGCTGCTCATATATTATAGGAATGATTCTAAATCTTACACATTCACTTAAAAATTAACAAATTTTGAGCCAAATGGATAAGTATACTGGGCAATATTCGAAAGAATATTGTCTATTGTTTATTTTTTTACATAGAAATATTTAATTCTCAAGGTATAGTTCATCGTATTCTCCGTCTTTATATAAACTGAATACCCCACAAAACTATTCTTTGGATTTGGAAACAAAAAATTTCTAATTGCATTTCGAACTTTATATTTAAATGTCAATTATTCCAAATAAATGCTGTGGCATTAACCTTAATGAGGTAATCAGAAAAAACAACTTTCTATCTGAATGATAAATTAGGGACTTGTTCAATACTGCCAAGTTTTTCATAGTAATTGCAAACCGCAAAAGTGGCATAGGTTCACTCTTTTGCGGTTTGTAATATAACCTGTAGGAACGCTCGCTCTGTCGTCAAGTGGCTAACATTTTAGGTGTCATTAGTAGCTAACTTTCTATCATTTAATTATTCATATTCACATATTGCCTTCTCCATTTCATTATTAATCATCCACACTGGCGAAGCACAGGCAAAAGCTAATACACTGATTTTATGGATACATTTATTTTTGATAAATCGACGCAAATCAATTTATCAAAAATAAATGTATCGTTAAAAGGTTACTGTATACAACTTAAATAATACTCATTTTATGAACTCAATTATAGTTTTATGGCAAGTATAATTGAGTATAATGACTCTGACTGGAATGAAAGAATAAATATTTTTCTGAGCGCACTGCCTCTTTGCAGATTATACGTTAATGCGGATATCGGTCTTTATACAAGTCCTTTAACATATTAAATATTAAATGGAAATATTTTTAACAAAACAAATTTTCCATACCTGGCAAATAAGTATTGGGTTGTGGAAATATATTTTTTTTTAAATTACATAAATAACTACTTAATAACGACGACTTATTATAATTTTTATAGGAGATTGACAAAATTCCATATAAAATTAGGCCCAACCATTGTTCAAAAATAATGGGTCCATGTATTTGAACATAGGCGATGACTCAAAATTTTAGTTGTCATTAGTAGTTTATAAACTGAGAAATCTACATCTCCTTTATTGTTAAATGAATCTTGCTAATATTATATATAAAAAGGCATATTTATCTGTTTCGTGCCTAAAAATTCTGCAAAAAGTCAATATATCGCTCCAAAATATGACATGCATCTGACGATGTAGAAAACTGCTGGGTACCCTCGTAAAAACTCATTAATTTCTAAAATTACATTTATAACATTTTAAAATAAGCCAATGTCTCAACTTCTTTGTTAGTATCAGAGGGAAGATATAAATAGCTATTAACTACACTTAAATAATTATATTCAGCCAATTTAACCTTATTGACTTTGATATTCTCACAGCTAAGTTGAATACTTTTTTAAAAAATGAAGAATTATAATTCTATCTTAGACGATACAAATCTTAAGGACTGTGTGTATTAAGTAAGTGTATTAGTTACTTAAAATAATTTTGATACAATTTAACAGATTATTTTTAATAAAATATCGACTGTGGATACATTGAAACATCAATACACTCAATAATGAAGTAATTCCTATTTCCAGCAATTATAGAAGAGTAAGTTAAAAATTAAGATTATTCTAACGTTGGTACTAGTAAACATTAACTTGAGGATATAGTTAGTCAACGCGGATAATAGCCTCCTGATGACGAAATTACTATTATATTTTATGGCAAGGTTATGTACCTCTACCATTAAACAATAAGTTAGACTATATATACTATTCTCCCATATTGCCTATACGGGAGAATTGAAAGATTAATTTCATATTGAGTGTTAAAAAACCGTATTTGGTTTCGACCTAATAGCGAAGAAATATTTTTTTATGTTTATTCAGTTAAAAACCTTTATATTTTTATTAGATTATAATGAGTTCACATGAGCTATCATCGACTCACCAAAAAGAAACCCACATTATATTTTCACGTCAAATTATGGTTCAAGTTAAAATGGTTATTAAATTAAAAGGTATAGGAAGAAATAATTAAATTAAAAAATAATTTTCTCTAGTATGATCTGATTAATATCATTGACTTCTGACACAATAGTTATTTGTCAATTGTTATAAGATTAGGTTTATTCAACACTGAAATAAAATCCGCAAAAATTAGTAACTCACTATTCGTAGAAAACGTGTTCATTTATTCCACTTCATGGCGTGGATCATATCGTGGATTATATTTCCCATATACGACCTCAAGTTCCTTTTTTTATTTATTTGTTTTCCAAATATTCTCTTAACTTAGGTAAGTCCATTTTATTTTCGTTTCTACAAAATTTGTTCTTCAATAAGCTAAAATTTAATAGGAAAAATAAAATATTTACTGCCGAGATTACATCACAGCCATCCTATATTTTCTGACCTAATTTAATACCATCGATGAATAAGTCTTTCTTGAAAAAATTAATAACCAGTTTTAAAATATACTGATATTTCATCTACGTGATCATAATATAAATATATAAAGAGAATATGTCACATTTCCCACGCAGAATTTCAGATTCATCTAACGGTATCCTGAATAATCACATGCCGTTATAAATGTAGGCGGAGCTCTCCGCCTCATTCCTAACGAGAACTAAGGGCGTTTGTCTGCAAAGTTCTCCCTGTAATTTGTCCCCACTTTACCAGAGCATTATCTTGTTATTAATTAATGATTATCTATGTATAAGACACATAATGTGTGGGCGTACCGGGATCGTTTTTGTGTAATGGCATTTCGTATAGAGCAGTTATGCTTAGTGGGAGTATTGCCTGTAGTATATTTACGCCAATACGATTGCATGGCTGTATAAGATTTTATTGCAATATTAATGAATATAGAAAGAAAACAGATCAATTCTAATCTAAGTCTGTAGTTTAGTTTTTACTTAAATCATGCTTGAACAATTATAACGTGTAAGTATAGAACTATTTTATTTTGTCAAAGTATCGTCGTTTTCAGCATCTTCATGCACAAAGTTAAGTTAAGTTTCCTTTTAAAACCGTCAGTTTTCCTTGATTGTTTTTGCATTTACTTACAAAACTATTCCTTCTCGTTTATTTATAAACATATTGTCGATTAATGGTCTTCCAGAAAAAAAATATCATTCCTTGTCTATTTTTATAGCTTGTTTAAAATTGAAGAGCTTTATATCGATTTTAAAAAAGTTTTTGTAATCAATTATATAATACAAAAAATAAATTTTATAACTAAAATAGACACCATGATGTAATGCCAACGAAAAGATTTACATGATGATAGTTACAGTAATGTAAAAAAAAATGTGTATACCTACGTACAGGCGTTAGAAGTTTTACTTTTTTGGCATAATACAAGAATAACTTTATTTAACACCCAAATGATTATTGAAAATAAAATAGTAAAAGAAGTAAAGTGGTATTATAAATTCCGTTGTTAAAATTGTAATTAATTCTATTAATTAAATTTCAGTAATTATAATTTAAAATTTATTTGACATATGAGTGGTTCATATAATATATTATTAATATTGTAAAATAAAAAATAATATTATGAAAAAAAATTAAATCAATTTAGTTTTAAAATTAGTATCAATAATTTAATAAGAAAATCTAAATAAAAAAGTTAAATATTAATAATAATATTACTAATACAGGTGTCCAGTGGCAGATTTCAATGTTTGAACAAACATAGTTTCTGAACGCAACACATAAGAGGGGCGGGGGGGCGTCGTTAGAAGCGCAAGCGGTGCGGATGTTTTAGTAGCCATGGAACAGTGGAGTGGAGAGCACCGCGCTTTTGTCGTCGAGGCGTACATTTCGAGTGGATTTTCGCTGTCTGCAGCACGCCGTCGATTTAATAATGGTTACAGTATTCGTCGATTACGTGATGGACCATCCATCAACCTCATTCAGTCATGGGTAGCAAGGTTCAGAGCTACAGGATCAACATTAAGTAGGCCCAGGCCAGGACCTACACCATTGGCAGCCACGGATAAAAATGTCGAGCGTATTATGGTTTCTGTCGTTGAAAATCCCCGTTTATCACTGCGTACACGTTCATCGATATTGGGAATTCCGAAATCAACTTTACAAGTAATAATGCAAAAAAAGCTAAAGTTCCATCCATATAAAATTCATATTGTTCAAGATTTACACGATTCTGACTTTGAATTAAGAAGAACTTACGCGGAGGTGATGTTGTTGAGATTTCGTACTGCTACCCGGATGGGCAACATATTCTTTAGTGACGAAGCTCACTTTCACATTGGAGGATATGTGAATAGGCAGAACTTTTGTTACTGGGATGTCCACAACCCAAGACAAATGCATCAAGAGCCTTTACCTAAGCCTAAAGTAACAGTCTGGTGTGCCATGTCTGCATCTGCAATCATAGGGCCTTATTTCTTTGAAAATCAAAGTGGCCAAACTGTAACTGTAAATTCGGAGAGATATGCCCAGATTTTAAATGACTTTTTGAGAGTTGAACTACAGAATAGTCCATCCTTCTACCAAAACACATGGTTCCAGCAGGACGGGGCCACAGCTCACACTGCCAATGTGTCCATGAATGCAGTGCGGCAATTATTTCCAGAAAAAAACATATCCCGAAACGGTACCGTACCGTGGCCACCTAGGTCACCCGATTTAAGCCCATGTGACTTTTTCTTATGAGGATACTTAAAATCAGTTGTTTACAAAACAAATCCGAGCACTGTGACACAACTTAAAGAAAATATTCTAGCCGAAGTCAGTAGGATACCCCAGTCGCTCTGCAAACGCATTTTTGAAAACATGGGTGCTAGACTCGAAGAGTGTATCAGACTCGATGGCCGCCATTTAGAAAACGTGGTTTTTAAAAAATGAAATCCGCATTTGTTGTTGTTTTAACTTTTAAAATAAACCTACTTTGTATTAGAGGTGTAGTTTTTTTTACAATTTTTCAAACATTGAAATCTGCCACTGGACAACCTGTATAACAATAATAATAATTTGACAGATGAGTGATCCATCATTTCGTTTTTCAGCCGACTTTCCATTGTAAGCGAATCATCAGCTTGACCGTTACCAAATTATAGCGCTTCAACCTTGTTATTTTCTAATATAAATTATTCAAAAAATTGATCTTTTTATCTAGGATTACAATCATTAGAATTTAATATAATATTGTTATTTTTTTTATTAGTTTCATTGATAATATTTATATTTACTATCGTTCTTTTTACTGTTATTATTATTGTTATTTGTTAAATTCACAAAAATCAGTTTTATAAAAAACTTTTTGGAAAAGTTTTCCTTCATGTCATGAAATCTAAATAAATAAATCAGTATGTTAAATACAGTCTAGTCATAATTAATTTGGTTTTTTGGATTTTCCTGCATAAATCTAAATTAAAATATTACAAAATTTCCAATTTCCAGGTTTTCTCCAGGAGTAGCCTGAAGGCATCACGAATAAGGATCTCAGACGGCAAATCCTATTATCCGTGAAACAAATTAACGCCTAGGCTGAAAGGCAAAGGATTATTCGAACTGAAAGTGGCTACTTTGTGTTTAACATCACTTTGATGTTATCAGTGTGCTTACGGCTAGAAGACATTTGTGTATATTTCTAAAAGTGTTAAATATATTTGTTACTATTTATCTGTTTCATTAAAATTTATTAACTTACGTTATTAATCTAATTTATACTACTAATATTAATATGACTGGTAGTGAAAAAATAAAATGTTTTCATTTTCACAGTTTCTTTCGATTTAAACTCCTAGCAGAATAAAAAGTGAATATATTTTGGTTGTAAAATAAATTTATTATCATATGTTAAATATTAAAATAATTAAATATATACATTAAATAGAAGCTAGCAGATATGTCATAAATGAAGACATCACTTGGGATTAATTGAGAAATAAGGTTAGATTTCAAAGGTCACAGATATAATTCATTTCATGCTCATAAAAATTATTTGAGCGGTTCGAATGTAATGATTGAGGTGTTTACATTATTTGCAGTACGATATGACAACATTTCATATCTGGTCCGTATTAAACAGTATATGTAAAATATAGTCAATAACCATGGTCGTTGGTCACTTAAGTTTTGTTTATTTAAACGAATCAAATTCATAATTTTATTGCTTGATTTTTTAAATAAACCTAAAAATTTAAAATATTTCATGTTTATTTGTGAAGACCAACCCAGACGTGCATTAATGTAAAACTACGGTCGATTCCTTAAAAACTCTAAGTGCTCCCAAAGGTTTGAAAACATATCCAGAATACAAATACTCTAGGAAAGTTTGATGTTAATGAAATTTACTGGGAATACGTATATTAATTACACTAACAAATATAATAAAAATGCGGTTTTCAACGTTACCCTTCCTTACATAAAATTTGGGGATGAAAATATTTTTTTTTGCAAACCCCATTGGAGTTTTATTGAAGGGTTTCAAAATTCAATGTATTAAGGTGTCTTATTTAATGTATTAAGATGCTTTTGTCACAAGATATGTTCTCAAAAGTGTGTTCCCATTTTAATTTTTTTACTATCCAAATGAGAAACCTGAAATAAATTATGATTTTTTTGTTTGCAACAAATACTAAAATGGAAAATAATTTTGGTTAACTTATTGTTATAGACTGAAGAGATACAGGCAAATAAGTTCTTTACTTACTCGTACGTCCAAAAAAAGTATTTTAGCAATATGTTTATTTAGCGAATAATAATATTAAAATGTGTAATAGTTAATTTTAGTTAATTTTTTAAACTTTATATTTTCTTAAGTGGATACAGAACCCTCGTGTAGAGAATTTATATAGCTTACGATTTTAATTAGTTAGCTTATGCAGACCTCGTAAATTTCTTTAAGTTTTATTTTATTTCCAATCCTAATTCACTTTTCATTGACATGTGCCTTTTATGAACACCGTCGATACGTATTACTACTAGATAAATCTACTTCAGCTGACAAGAACACCTGACCAGACCCGCCCAACAAGCGGCCGAGAATCGAAACTTGAACACCGTGTCGCGCTGCAATGCCATAAGTAATAAATCTATAATACAGCACCAAACTGTTTTGATCTTTCTTAAACAAGATGGGCATAGCGTTTTTCCAGCTACCCCGCAATCAAATCGAAAACCAAAATTCAAATATTTCATATGTTAAATTCATTCATCACTTTCTAAAGCTAAGCTAATTTTCAAAATATGCATATTTTTGTTATTTAGTTAAAAATATTTTTGTTGTGTGTCCATGGAAGTGCTTTCTTAAATGTTTTACTTCACCATTTTTTAAATGGAACGCTAAAAAAAAATAGCTTTTACGTGCTCGTTTATTCATCAGCTCACAATATACTAATGTACTTTCCATTATTGATATAACTTCAATAAAAATATGGTACAAATGGAAGGTATATCATTGAAGGAAAGTATTTAATTAATTTGATTAACAGAGCATCACGCCAATTAATCAATTTTCATACCGTTTCGTCAATTATCCTACTACAACTCAAATTAGTCATTAAAACATCTTTGCACTCAAATTATTCAATAATTTTATAAACAGAATGTCTTGATCTCAAGTTGCACTCTAGTTTTGCAATCGTGATATATTTATTTATATGTAACTGAGAATTTGTCTTTCATGTTGGAAATTTTCCAATCGCCGTTTAAAATTCATTATCAAAGTAACAAAAACGTTTTTGTCAATCGTTTATCTTTTTTGGAACTTTTGCAGAAAGATGCTTACGGGAGTGCTTTACGGATGCTTTACGGTTTTGTTTTAGGAAATAATGACCTCTACTTTATAAAAATCTTCATAAAATAACCATACATTGACGAGTACGTTATATTAAGAATGTCTTCAAGATGCGACTTTCACATAATCCAGAGGAACAATTTTAAAATATACTCTACAAATAAATGAAGCAAGAAGCGAAGTGAGTGAACGAAACATATCTGCACACAAATAAAATTTAATATCCAATTAAGATTATAAATTATAGATGGCTGATATAATAATTCCGAACACGAGTTACAAGGCCTGCGATACATTTTTGCAAGGCTGAATAAAGTTCCGATAAATACAAATGGCCGCGATCTACTGAATCTCTGTGTACCAACTCAGAGAATACAAAATATGTTACTTTTTGCACTTCTGAGTGAATGAAATAACAAGTAGAACAAAATTCTTTACTTTGTTCAAAACTTAGCATATCCCAAATTGAATGAGACAAAGGAGACTAAATTAAGTCGATGAAAATTTCGTCAGATTTTGATAATAAAAAAGTATTGTTTTTAATAGCGTAAATAAGTAGCGCGGCATGAGAAGTTGTTGCCCTGTTTTAGAGTTGTGTTTTAGTTTTATTTTTTTAGTTACTTCTATTATTAAAAAATGTAATTATTGTACGAACCTGATTCGACTTACTTAACAGTACAGTATAAAATAATAGGCACGGTAAGTAAAGTTGTCAAAAACAAACCGAAAAAAATATAACGATAGTATTAAATATAATGTGTTTGATAGTATATGTAATTGCTTATTGAATTTATAAATAAAATGCTGTTGTGGTACATTTTGTACTATTTAGTAATCAATAATTACATGCATATGCCTATGCCTTTTTACATGCATATGCCTTTTTTCATACATGTAACATCTAAAGGATTATTTTATGCTTTAAACATATGCCTACTTCCGTTTAATTTTAAAAAGTTTCTTTAACGACCAATTCCAGATTTTTGCTTTAAAAGTAAATTAAAATCTTAAAAAAATCTTACACTTATAAAAAACGATGTTGAACGCTTGTAGATATAAAGTTCGTTGAACTTAAAATATTTGACTTGTATTTCATTCATAAAACAATAGATTAAAAAAGGTTAATCATAAATTATAATGTAAGGCAGATTTATTCCTCATTGTGAATTCATTATTATAACCTTATCTTCAATTTAAACCATAACAATATTATGAATTAGAATAATCGAGTCAACAATATTTAAACTATTTGAATAAATGATTCAACCATAAATATAATGAATCTCGACGGCGTTTTCTAGTGAGTGCCGTACTGTCGCATTAATTATTAAATGCAATGTAAGGAAAGAGAATGAATATTTTATAGGCAAGGGATGACTCACTTCTACAATGAGTCGGTGTTGATTGATGAAAACCCTAGGGTGAGGTTAACGCATAAGGAAGTAATCATACAAGAGCTGTTATCTTCATTGCATAATTAATAGCGACATTGCTTGCTTTATCTTTCTGCTAACTATTTATGAGACGATGACATGTTTATGGTGGGGAATCAATTCAAGCTTGACCGAGAATTGTCCAGTTCTATTGCAACCACGCTTCCTTTAAGTGAGGGCTATTTACAAAGTACATTTTAATGGTAAAATTTATTATATATCATACCATTATAATCAAATGTAAGAACAAGATTCAAGGCAACTCTTTTAAAAAAAGTCAGTTTACCCGTGAATTTAAAAATAAATGAAAAATTTACGTTCAATTTTGACACAGGACATGTTTTTTATGTCTTTATAGATGACGAATATAATCATGTTCATTAAAAGCTACAAATGCCCGTTTGGATTCCGTTAAATGAGATATTTTTAAATCCTTGTGAGCTCGTACATTTTGAATTATATAAGATAACGAAAGCACTAAAAATGTAAAGATAACGTTTTTAACAAAATAAATTAATAAATCTAAAAAATTTCGTCCCTGCAGAGATTAATAGGAGGATAAACATTTGGAAAAACCATTACATTGCAAGAAACGACGACCAGGAATATGAAAGATCTTTTAATATCAGATGAGTGTCTCTATGAATAAAAACCTAAACCATAAACTCTGACAACACCAAATTGGACGGTATATTTCTTCTGTGGCAGAGAAAGAAAGGTTTAGGGAGAAACTAAGTGCACATTTGCCCTTAAACAAATAAGTAAAAAACCTTTTAAAAAAATTTATTGCAAATGATACCTTCAACAATTTGTCATTAACTTATCGAAAATCACTTACTCCTTACCGAAAACCATATTTTTTAGAATATTTAGTTTAATCTATTTGCAGTGCGGGCTAAGTCACGAACAAAAGTCATTAATTTTGTTCATTTATTTCTTCATAATTGTATTTCTTCATAAATCCATTAATTCTACTCGACATTAAACTATAATCTGATGACCACAAAGGCGAGTTTTAAAGTGTAATCCTTTAAGCTTATAATGATTCCTTTAAGTTTATAATGCACCTATCGATTGTCTAAAGTGTAATCATCTAATCATTGATATCAAAAATTGTCCAAAACACCAAAAACTGTTTCGTCACTGAAAAATAAAAATAATTCAAACACCCGAACGTATTTTTGTATCATCTATACTAGTAGATACGGCTGATCGGCTAACAAAAAACTAAATTAAACTATAAATCGGACTATCCTTACCCTTATTCGCTAAATAATAAAACCAATTTTCCTCCTAACTTGCTTCCGTGAATTGTAACTGTGACTCTTTCCGTCCGAAAACTAATAACGCATTTCCAGAAAATTATGTTATTTGGAAAATAAAGTAACGGATTAAGGGAGAGGCTAGAATGGATTTTATTAAAATTCATTATAAGATATTTTATGTCATGGCATTTGCGTCAAATAATAATAATATTCGTACCAATTGCACTTCCTTTGGCAACTTAGACAAACCTTAATCACAGAGAAAAGGAGTATGGCATAATTCTTGAATCTATTCAAAATTACTTGAACATTGAATTTATTTCGATAAAAATAATAATCATAAACAACTAACAATACTACTTGACTAACTTACCTTGGAAGCAGATTTATTTACTTATCTCTACACGGTATAGAGCTACGCTTTAAAAACCAGTCCAGTCTCCTTTTCCCTAAACATATCACCATGTTTTATTCACAATTATAATCATGTTTTATGAAAAGTTGTTCGCTGTCTAAGCTTCAAGACTTTGGAATTAACTGAAACCGGAACTCGGAACTAGGAATAGGAACTCATCCTCCATAAATGTATTCAATAATCACCTAAAAAGTTCTTCGCTCCATAACACCTTAGTCTTACTCTATTTAATTCCATTTTGTTTCCGTTTTCCTGTTATATATTTTTAAAATTATATTATATAGTTTATAAAATGTCTAAATTTGTAATTAATAATATTTTGTATTTTGTGTTCTTTTATTAATTATGTTTTATTCATTTGTTTGTTATAATATTTTTTTTATTCTTAATAGCATGAATAGTATTGTTCTTATTAGTGTCTTTTACAGTCATCCACATTACGAAATATTCAAATTTAATCAATATAGTTGACTGGAAGAAGTTGCTCTTGTAGCAATAAGTTTGCCAAATGTCCACATAACGTGTACTTTAAAGTAATAAAAATAAATAAATAATAATATTTAAATAATCTCCCTTCCAATAAATATTTGAAATTTACACAGTTGATTAAAAGCTGAACTTAAAAATTGTCAGTGGTTCTTTATTGCATATCTGTGGTTATCACTTTTCCAGCGATGTACTCATATAAAACCAATACTTTATAAAATTATTTACCTAATAAGTTATACGCCCGTAGTACTTAATCTGATTAAACAAATAACAATATAAAAAAGTACGGACGTTTGCGTAATGAAAATTTGATCGACGGTTAGCGAATTATTTCGACCTAACCCATACCGCATGGCGTCTTGTGATTTCATGCCTTTGTTGTGAAATCTTCTAATACTAGGTAAATTGTATAAAAAACTACAATACATGGTGATTTTCTATTCAAACATATTTCCAACCTGAGGACTTATGGTGTTGCGTTTAAAACAATGGTGACATTGATTCAAAGCTCGATATGAAAGCAAAATCTGAAATAATCTTAATAATTGGTCTAGTCAAACATATCCATAGTCAAGTATGGTTGCAGTATGTTCAATAGAGGTAAATAACAACAGCAATAGTTGATTTATTGGTTCAGGACATCCATACACTTGACCATGAAGCTGGATTTGCTATATCATGAATCGATACATCCGATTTCATGCAACTGGATAGCAAATAATAAAACGTTTGACGTTGACAGCTTTGGAAGCATAAACCTAAATATAAATGACAAAAGTGGAAAAGTACAAACAATTAAAGTTACTAATATGTTGTAAATACCAGACTTGGCAATTAATCTTCTCTCAGTGAATTATTTGACAAAAAAATTGTGTTTCTTACAGTTTAATGTTTCATTAGCGATGGCTCTAAAATACTTAATAAAGAGAATCTAAAGGTTGCAACAGGTAAGTTAATTAATAACCTATATAAGCTTATCACGAACAGTGTCCCAGCATACATGTGTAAGACAACTGGAAGTGATCATTACTTATGGTATCAGAGAATGTCCCATTTAAACATATTTGATTTATGTAAGCTTTCAAAATGTGCAGAAGCAGTAACACTGACTCAAAATTAAATTAATATGGCGTGTGAATTCTATCAGCATGGAAAACAATAAAGACTGTTGTTCCCAAGAGGAGGTCGTCGGCTAAGAAACCTCTAGAATTAATACGCACTTAATGACCTACATGCGACTGAAAGTTAAGTCAATTTGTGAATTATTACACCAGAAAAGTATTTGTCCATATCGTTAATAATAAATCTAAGATATTTACTAAATTCGAGCAATTCAAATTTCTTGTAGAAAATAAATTTGAATGAAAACCAGTACGTATTTTAACTGATTAGGAAGAGAGTACATAAGTAATGAATTCAAGTAGAAAATTCAGGCATTATTCGTTTAATCCATATACTCCGCAGCAAAATGGTATAAAAGTGTGAAAAGAACTTGCTGTATGTTAATGAATGCTAATTTGTAGAAATATTATTGGACAGAAGCAGATGCGACAGCGGCACATCTAACAAATCGATGTAAAATAAGATCTCTTTCATACATTACATATGACGAGTTATGGTCTGAGAAGAACCCAAATTTGAAATACATCAAAATATTTAGATGTGAAGCCATGGCACATAATTTAAATTCTAAACCCCAAAAATAGGATGCCCAGGCAAGTAAAACGATTTTGTTGGTTATTCACACACAACTAAACGTTACAGATTGTTAGATATAAAAACAGGAAAGATCATCAGTCAAGATGTTATATTTAAACAAAAACTCCATTAAGAGAAAAATACTCTAGGTCCAGCAAGAAAATTTGAAAACAAAAACAAACCTGAAAATGTGATAGATTAAATTATGGAGTCTGAGGCCTAAGCACAGGATAGTCAGAATACATCTTCGGTTACATTATCTATGCGTTCTTCTATTACGATGACAATTCCTCATATGTACTTTAAATAGATATATTTGATGTTCAATACGGTAATATTACTACATGCCCTAAAAGTATAAATCTAATAAATTAATCTATTTCTCACCGTCTACAAGGTGGATATCTGCAACTTGATATGCCAAAGACTTACGAAGAAGCCCTATTATCTTCAAATGAAAGTGAGTTGCAAAAGTCTACAAAAGGAAAGTTAAAAAAACACAAGAAAAAAACATGGAATTTACTAAAAAAACCCATGGAGTGAAAGCAATTAGCTATATCTAGGCCAAGAGATGTTTATAGAAGTATCAAGTTCATTACACGGAGATATTTTTACCAACTGTCAGGTTTGGTTTTAGATTACTGTTTTTAGAAATATGTCAAAGTAATTTAAAAATGGTAATTTCCTTAGTTCCCAAAGGAATTTCTAAGTCAGAATATATTGTCTAGACGGAACATCTAAATACTACGTATTATTTAAAATAATTAAAACACAATCTTACAATCTGAAGATACTAAGAATTGCTAGAAGTATATAGGTAATTTAAAATATGAGCAGAATAAAATGTACATAACTAAAATTATAATTTGCAGTTTTGAAGAAACACGGACAAAAAAAAATTAAAAATTATTCATAGCTTAGCACTGGTTTACTTACTCTCGTTAATTGTTCATGTGATTTATTTTAGATTCACTGACAAAAGTAAATTTTAAAAATGATCTATGCTAATACTCTTTATCGACGGTATTGTCAGTTATATTTAATTATAGGTTTTATATTTTAAGGGAAAACATTCATATCAATATAATGAGCTACTTTATTATGCTTATTATCAAAGTAAGCCATATAAGAATAATTAGATTTTCTAGATTTTCATTTCAGACACTGCAAATATCTAAAACACGCTATCTATTCACACGTCGTCAGTAAAGGGCTGAATAAATTCCATAAAAAGTATGTTAGTTTTGGCAATTAGGAATAATTAAATTGGCGGTTATATTTTGCATATTAGAAAATATTCAAGTGGTGACATCTAGCAGTCTAGCAGTCTGAAAAAGTGTTGCCCCATAAATTCAAAGTCGATAAAAGGCAATCCTGAAGAGAAGAACGTTATGTCAGAAATTAAATATCACCTAATGTCTGTTGCCCCCTGATGCAATTATTATATATATTTTTTATTATAAAATATTTTTTATTTAATTTTTTTAAATAAGAAAAACTAAATCTTTTGTAAACGTGCAAGATCGTCAGATACGGATATATATATATATATATATATATATATATATACATATATATATATATATATATATATGTATATATATATATATATATATATATATATATAAATATATATATATATATATATATATTTGCCAAAAATTCGTTTTACCACAAAAACAAGAAAGAAGATTTGTGTTAAAGATGATTTATCTTAGTTTCTTTACGATATGGAATTCTAAAAATAAGTTGTATAATTCGATCCCACAAATCAATCCAAAGAAAGCTTTAATTCCCTTCAACTTTCATGCTAATATTTGTGTCACCTATTATTGCATTGTCCTAGATTTCTTTTACCACTATTCAACATATAATTGTTTGCGATACTCAGCCATGAAAAGTCACAAGAATTACGTTGCACTGATAATACAAGTTCATACATTAATGAAATCAGGAAGAAATGGCAAAAAATTATCTTTAAAAAAATTGTGGTCGATATACATTTAAAAATAAATTCAATCTAAAATTTTAATATATGCAAAAATTTTTAAATAAATATGCCAGACAAGTATTACAATAATTTTGGACGCTGCTGAAAAATTTCATGCCAACAAAAATTTGAATACGAAATAAGAAAGATTCTTTTGAAATAAAAGCAAAATATGTAGATTTTGTAAACTTCAATTCTCTATTCCCTAACGGAAACTCGAAAGGTATAAACGCGATTCATAAAGTTTAGTGACAAGACAGAAAAATTTCCAGAGGGGAAGTTTCGTGAATGTTAAATCTCAAAACTTTTATTTTGTAGAACCTGACAACTTTTAAGGTAAACTATCGTGAAAATATTATAAATAATTTTTTAAAATTCTGTTTCAAAACTAAAAGAGCTTAGTTAAGAAAATCAAATAAATGATTTCATTTTAATAGCTCTGAAAATACTGATATAAATAAGCAGATTAATTTCTCTTGCTCAAATAATATACTTAACCAGCTACAAAAAGAAAGGACATATAAATAAATATTAAGTTTTAATTGATTTAGAAGGTAATCAAAACATAGAATTTTTTCTTTAATGAGTCAATTTTTATTTATATAATTTTTATTCATATTGGTTTTTTTCGCTTTCTCATTGTAGTAATTTTACAAAATTGAGAGATCCGGAAATTTATAATTTATTACAAACACATTTTTTGTAATTAGGGTGACCTTTAGTCTATATTAAATAAACCTTTTCTATAATATTGATAAATATGTAACAATGCTTTATGTATTCGCTTTTAGGTTGGCTGGTTATAGCGTTAAAATCTTCAACATATTTAAAAAAATTTTAATTCAAAGCATTTAAAATTTATGCAAAATTCATTGTGAATTTTGTCAAGTAGTTGCAAGAAGAGATGAGGATGCTGTTATTAAATAAACATAGAGCTCTCCGGCGAGCGACCTCCGAAAGCATCTGAATTCCTAACTCAATTTGTGTGAACCGGGCGTCTGACAAAAGAGATGAAATTTCCGAAAGGACATAAATCCAACTTATCATTAAATTTTTGTCAAATGTTTAATGAACAATTATTTCATTTAATCTTTGACGTTTATAATGAATTTGCGTCTTAGAATGGTGTTTCTAAATTCAGGAGTTTTACACATCGTCGCGAATATTTTTAACTAGTTTTGGCCAAAAAAGTAATTTAATTAAACGTAATAACAATTTTACAAGAAATTAACACATTATACAGTTTTTTGAAAAGAAATAATTTTACTTTTTAAAGTTTGCAATTTGATTTCATAAACTAATTTTTCGACAGCATTTGGCAAGACAAAATAATTGCGGTGAATAGTTTACCAGTTTCTTTCCATGTTCGAAAAAATATCGAGCTAATTTGAAAAATGTTTAATCACGTAAAAGATATTATATTCCATTTAAATTACTTTGTATTTAATAACACTGAAAATAATTCGTAATAAAATTTAATATAATACGTAAAAGATAATACGTGCACCAGTTATTTTGAGTCTGTTACTTTTTCATATAAAGATAGAAAATAAAAAAAATAATTTGTGAAATGTTTAACCGTTATGAAAGCAAATATGAGTGAATAATGAATAAATATGAATGAAAATCATGTAAACGAAAAAATAAAATTCATCTAGGAAAAAATATAGAAGTTGGTAAAATACTAAATAAATTAGAACTTAGCTTTTATGCAAATATCATTTCTTTTCTTAACTGATTAAAAATGTTAATTGCGCAAGTAAACCTGTTCTTATTTCCTTATACTTTTAATTCATTAAAATGATGTCATTGATTTGATTTTATTGGTTAAGTTTTTTAGTTACACATATATATATATATATATATATATATATATATATATATATATATATATTTATGTATATATATATATATATATATATATATATATATATATATATATATATATATATAATTATCTTTATATAATTAAATTATTTTCCGAAATTTTGTATTGAAAGAGAATTTAAGATAATAATTTACGTAAAAATACTTTTGTCCGTTAGGTAATAAGATAATTTAATTTATTATGAAATGGATTTTTGGAAAACCGTATGAATATTTAATAGCATTTGTATGTAATCAGTTTCCGCTTGAGAATAAAGATAACAAAATTTATCTTTCTTATTTCGCATTCGAATTTTTATACGTATACGGCTAATTAACGGAGGCATTTCAAAATACTTGTAATAGTTGTTATCTGGCGCATTTGATATTAACTTTTAGATATATAAAATTTAAGCATGCTATTCTCGACATATATTTATTTATGTATAGTACATATGGCGGCCTTATTGCTACATGAAGAATCTCTTCCAGTCAAAGCATATTTGGACATATAGGTGAAAATGATTTTTAATGTGTTTTATTTTCTTTTTTCCCAAATTTTTAGAATGTATGGACTTATCTTCCTAATGTAATAGAACACTTATGACATCTCTAACTGTGAATCACAAACTAATAGAATGTGAAGGGTTATATAAAGATATTTAGATAAATACAATAAATAGTGAAAAAATGTAATAAAGAATAAAAAAATGTAATAAAGAACTTTATTAATTTACATACAAGCATGTAAATTAATAAAGTTCTTTATTACATTTTCTTTCTGCTTAGGTTTGTTGAGGTTTACGTCGAGTGAATTATGAGCACAATATATTTTTATTGTAACGTACCATAGAAAAGGAAACTTTGTAACATAACTCACTTGTATATTCGTTCATACGTTTATTTATGTATCACACCCGTTTTATTTCAGAAACACTTTGATAATATTTAAAAATATTCACGTGAAAAAATTAATTACTCATAAACTTTTTCATATGTTATATCGTTTTACTTTGCTATGTCTGTCGATATATGAAAAATAAAACACGCGTTCAACATTTCCTAAAATGTTATGATTTCTTCACGCTGAAATTTTAAAATTTTCGTAACATATTTTCTTACCAATCTTAAATGCATACGACCACAAAATAAATCCATCAAGTTATAAGTAAACTTTTTAATGAAAAACAAGTTTTTACTTGCAAGATATATAAATTATTTTGGTATTACCTCGTGTTCACATAAACATGTTACTTGATTTTGATTGTAGTGTTAACTATGCTTACGGCGAATTTATTACCAAAAGAAAAATCTACTACACACACACACACACACACACACATATATATATATATATATATACATATTAGTAGAGCGCCAGTGTTGAGTCTTGGGGTTACTTTATAGTGTGATATATTATTTGAAAGGCCTATTTGCTGGGGTGTTAATATATATTTTTTTATTTTCAGGAAGGGATGTTTTCAGAAATCATTTACCAGAAAAGTAAATGTATGAACCTTCATATTTACACTTCTAATAAATTCAGCTTTCCGAATATAGAATACACGCTAACACCTGGTGACGTCATGATATTCATAGTTATAAATCCGTACGTTTATGTAATTCATGGTTTTAAATATGCATTCATCGTACTGTCTATAAAAATCAGAGGATGTGCTTATTATAATGTCTTATTCTATTTTCTGCATTTCTTCCAGCGTAATGAAATTAGTCAGCATAATGAAAATAGGAACACTAAATAAATGAATTCATTTCCAGTTTGCTTCGAATTAATGTGCTTAAAAAAACCTTAATTCAGTTTATATTTGGGAATGCTGTATGATATATCCGTGTGTCCTGAATGCTGCCTTACAAGTCAATATCATTATCGTGACATGACAGGTTTCGAAAATGAGAAACATGCATGAAACCAAAGTTCTCTAATGAACACCATACGTGATCTGAGTTTGGGGACGGGAAAATGTAAATTAAGAAATCAACAAATAAACATACAAACGCTTACATATAGTAAAATTATGTTATATTTTCTGAATTTTTTGTAAAACTGGGTCCAAGTTCTATCTGTAGCATCTCACACTCGGCAAAATTACTTTTTCTCAAAAAATGATTTTACCCCTATTATACAATTACATATTATAACCCTAGCGTAGCCATTGTGGAATATCGGAAATTAAAATAGCCTTAATCTGGTAGTTTACATTCAAAGAATAATAACGTAAAGAGCAAAAAACAATAAAGCGTAGGAAGTGATAACTTACCTAAGATAGAGAATTATATTACAGAGACAGAATTTTGACCTATAGTTAAAGTAACTCTATATTATTCGGATTAGTGACCTTGCGTGATTTAAGCATTTTTATTACTACTCTGCCCTTATAAACTCAAGCGTAATAATATATAGTACTGACATTAAGTTTTTTAAGTGACGAATTAAATTGAATATATTTGGCGTTAATTTTGTAAAAATTCATTGTTCACATTTAAATTAAACTCTTTGATATAATATTATTTCTACTTTCTTTAAGTTCTTTACCACGACCTAGGTTTCGTTGTATTACAACATCTTCAGGTGGGCTATTAGCAAAGATCTTTGCTCTCAGTTTCATTTAAATGTGAAGAATTATAATAAACAATAATTAAGAATAATTATTTTTTAACAAAGAGTGATTGAGTTCAAACTCCGTTCCGTTCAAGGTTCAAAATATCTATCTTCCTCGATCAACGGGAATATTGCTATATTTTATCAAAGAACATGACAGTTACCGACCCTTTAATTCAATGTATGAAGACAATAATTAGCAACGTCTGTATAAAGTTTATTAATCTGCTAGCTCTACTTATGTAGAAATTACGTTATTCTTCAATTTTGTAAGTATTTATGGATACAAATTGTTTTATTTTTGTGTCAATTATTAAACTATATATACAGGTTTGTTTATACATAGTTAATAAAAAAATATGTATGCATAAATTACTCATAAAATGCACATAAACAAAATAGCGTGTGAAAATTAAGGAAATCAGCCGAAATTATTACTGTAATTTTGAAAATTGGTATAGCTGTTCTTTGAGATGTCCTCATATATGTACTAAAAGTTCCCGACGGTGAAAGGTCCTTTATTTAAGATATTTGCTCATATCTCTTGAACTATTCAGAATATCATTACAATTACTCTAAAATATTTAAGAAAATTAAGTATTATACAAATTATGTTCTATATATTTTTATTCTATGAGCAATATTTTAGGAGATACAGGTTGTTAACAATGATAAAATTTAATTATTTTCAAAAATTTATTCAATGAAGAAAATGTTTTATAATTATGTCGCCTTAAATATTGTCGTCAATTAAATCAACTTCTGTTAGAAGACTGCAACAACGGATTTTGCAGGACAACCACTCTTGCAGCTGCAAAATATAAAATTTGAAACGGTATCAGGAGCAAGACGATCCATGTTTCTAATAGCTCTAGGTTTCCATCGACTCCACGCTTCCAAACCTAAATTTCAGGAGGCAGTTGGTCCCAAACCAGTCTCGTACATTATAGTAGACTCAAAAGGAGTCATATTTTACTGACTCTTTGATAGGGGGAAGAGAAGGAAGATATGTTTGAGTTTGGTACTAACTTTCAAAATAACTGCATCGATGCTTGTTAAGATCCATCTGAGCAGAAGGCGCACGGTATACTACCAAAAATGTTTTTTTTATTCTACTGTGGCATCTGGAGTTAACTTTGGGCCCTAGAAATATTACTCATGACAGCAGAGAAGTGTCAATGTGTTTAAGCCATCTAGAAAGGTCACAACAATGTCCGTATTTTCAAATACAACTGCGTAAAAGTGTTAAGTGGTAGTGGTTCTTTTGTCTGATATATTGTAAACAATTCGAGCATACTACCATCGTAGTAAGAATCACTAAACCCGAAATTAGCAAGAAGATACAAGCTTCTTGAAATGAATTTTCTATGGATAAAAAATGCAATTCCTCGGAGCAGGGAAGAAATATGCTCATGATAGCAATGAAACCACTTTTTTATGGTTTCCTTATCCCCTGTTTTCGGCGTAAGGAGTGTGGCCAAAAATACTTTGAGGGATTTGGGAATCACCTCTCTGCGTCTTCAAGAAATGTACCACTAGGCGCATAGTGACCTGTATCATAAAGACGAGATTATATTTTTTGCTCAAATATCAATGCCGCTATCTTAATGATTCCTAGGCGTTCTTTATTATGATCTTCATACGGCGAGTTGTACCATGTCTCATTCAGGATCTGGTCTCCGGTATCGAGAAAGCATATAACAGATTTGTGTAATTTTTAATGATTAATATTCTGTCACCATATATCTCCTCAAATTTTGACTTTACCATCTGCACTGTTGGCTTTTCCCCCGTAATTTGCTCCACTAACTCGTCTAAGGACATCTGAAAATCTTTGTTCTGTTCTATGAAACCCTGGATTTGTTCCATGGTATTGGAGACATATTCTTCTATAGGACGACCACTATTTTTCGCGGTAGTAGGTTTATGTGTCCATGTAATAGTCAACTCACTTATAATAGTCAACTTGGTATATACTTTCAACAGCAACAAGATCACCAACGCTTATTATTCTGCGAGAAACATTATTGCTCCATTCATCTTTTCACTTTTTAGCAGCATCTACAACTGTAACAAAAAAGCGTAAGCTGCATACAGGGTATGCAGTTTACGGTGACGATGATGGCCTTAGTTTTTTTTCTTTGGCATACAATTTCGTAGCGCAGAATTGGCACTTCGGCTGAAATTCGAATGACTGCTGTGATGAGCGCAAGACAGATGGTGAAGCAGAAGACGTCGATGGTGTTGATTTTCCGAAATAAGCGATGATATACACGGAGTGCTCACTCCGTGTATATCTTTTCCAACATGTACCAAGAACAACGAAGCATTCAACATAACTGAGCACGATATGTTTCCCATCCTTTCTATTTTTACTTGCTCTTATCAAGCCTTGAATACCTTTTTGTGACACTTTTCAGCGGTCACTAGTCACGTCCTTGTCCTAAATTGCATATTTGTCTATCACATTGGTTACGTCTTTGAACAGATCAGTCAAAAAACTTAAATTAATAAACGGTACATTTGCGAACTGTTATGACGACTTTAAGTTTTAATATAAAAAAAAACAATTTATTTTTAGATGTTATTATTTAAACGAATTATTATATTTTATAAAATATTTAGTTAGACTTTGATCGCGCTTGTATCTGGATTGCGACTGACGAGAACTAGGGACTGGATTGAACTATGATTATCTGAACCTCGTGAAGCTTCGGTCCAGGGTTTATAAAGGATAAGAAATGCTGATGCATCTGGGAGTGGAGTTTGCTGACGGGCCTGGGAACAGAGCTTGTCATGGTAATGCAATACTCTGGCAGCCGAATGCCCTTATCACCCGGAGAATGGTGCTGTGTAAGCATTACTGCTAGCAAGTACAGGATATAACAGCTCCGCCATTGAGGAGTAAACTTACACTCTTGTGTAAGTTTATGTCAT
The DNA here is from genome assembly GCA_039881145.1 of Druceiella hillmani. NCBI lineage: Eukaryota > Metazoa > Arthropoda > Insecta > Lepidoptera > Hepialidae > Druceiella > Druceiella hillmani. The sequence goes on along the minus strand of JAYKKI010000005.1, from coordinate 56,077,902 downwards.
AGAGGTTCTGATTCTAGGTATTGGTATTGGGAGGTTGACTGGGTTTGTTTCAGAGACATTTTCGGATTCTATATTATTCGAGTTAGGCGCAGGTCTAACTAGATATTTTTTACATTTAAGTTTATAATTATAAATCTTATAGCTAACTAATACAAATAGTAATACCATATTACAATAACTAATACAAATAGTAGTACATGAATAATATTGCCCATATTCTAAAATGTGAGGTTTACCTATTAAATCTAAATTACTCGTGATTTCTTTGAATATTTTGTCATTTTCTTTAAAAGAGTCTAAGTTAATATTCTTTATTTTTACAGCTGGTGTATCAAATTTTATTCCTTCAAATTTCAATGTATTGCAACATGTATCTTTCATTATGACAAAATTTAAGTTAACTGGGTTTGCTTTTATTTTAATATCGGATTTGGCAAGTAATTGTCTTTCTTTTAAATATCCATAACATTCAGACGGTATATCAAGTATAACAGTGCCTATTATATCATTTTCATAAACATTTTCTTTAGGGCAGTCAATTGAAATTTTTGTTTTTTGAGAAATTATGAAAATCCATTTACCATTTTCTAGTTGTTGCCAAATTTCCAAATTTCCGGAAAGAAATTTAGTTTCACATTATTTCGGAATAGACGTTACAACTTTAGAAATCATTTCACTTTCGCAAGTTGGGTTAGCAGAGCTAGAGTAAACATTAGTCATGTCACATAAATTAAATTGATTGTTAATAATTTTACAATTTCTTAGATTCTCTAAGTTACAAAAATAATTCTTATATCTAGTTACACCAATATATCTAGATGAAGGGATTATGGTTACATAGGTTTTGGGGTTTGTTTCATTATAGACTACAGGTAATGGTAGATTATGATACAGATTAAATTCTAGTACGTTAACTAATGGTATCCTTAATACAAATACAATCTTATTGTTGGAATAGTAACTCAACATTTCGGATATGTTAATTAAGGTGTGAATATGATCTAAATCTAATGATACAGGTAACAACTTAAAGCTAGGTATAAATCTATAATTATCCACTAGGTCTTGATAGAGTTGTTTTGGTGAAATAATCGACGGATACAAGACGTTATTTTTACTGAACATAACGGCGTTTATTATATCTTCAATTTTGAAAGATAATGTGAGTAGAGTTTTCTAGCAAGTTTAATAATTCCATGAATTTAGCTTTCAACAATAATTTATTCGATACAATGGTCAAATTTTTCAAACTTAATGCAATATTTTCAACAACGCTACTCAAAACTTTATTCATTAATATTTATTTTATTTAGTATTTTATGAAAAGCGGACAGGGTTGTCGATGTAATTAGAATATTTTCCTTCACGTATTTTGCTAACATTCTTTGGTCTGTTTCTACGTTTTGAATAGCGTTGTTATATTTAATAGCGTCATTTTCGTCTAATGTACCAAAAATGTGTTTGAACACGGTTCCAACACCACCGAACCAGGCTGAGCGTTTAGATCGTGTTGAAAGTAAATGGGATATAGAATCGAAATTATCGATCATATCATAATAACGTGTAGAGAGAGGTTGAATGAGATTATGGCACTCCATATTGTTAAAGATATCATTTTGTTTGCAAAGAAACTTTACCGTTCCAAAGATAGTGTTCATATTATCTAGGTGTGGCTTTATAAAGGAGATATCAATAGGAATAACCACACTGAGGTGGTCATTGATGAGTTTTAATGAGCCGACAGGATCAAAGTATATACCAAGGTTGCTGTTTATCGGTTGTATAAAATCTGCATGTCATGCATGCCTGGACGATGGCACTGTAACATGTGGGAAGTATAAATGTAATTATTTGTAAAAGTTGTATAAAAGATGTGTATTATTTATGTATATATATACCTAAATAGTAGAAATATTAGTAAAGGATATAAAGTTCCGTGTAAAGTTGTAGATATAATAAACTTAAGATAAAAATAATTAAATATTATTTAAGATGGGGTAGCGTCATTTCTTCTTGCGAGCTTTACTTCATCATAGTGGTGAAGGACATGGCGACGGTTTATTAATAAAGTTAAAGAATTTTGCCCATTTATTTTGATTACTTTATAGGGACCTTTCCAAATAGCGGAAAGGGCTTTGCGTAGCCTGAGGTGGTTTCTGAGATAGACGTAGTCTCCAACTTGATACTTTGCGAGACGGGAGTGAGAGTCATAGTAGGTATTTTCGAGTTTTCTTTTGATGTTTGAATGTTTTCAAGGGCTTTTTCCCTGGAATACTTAAGACGGTGTTGTAGCATTTTTATGTAGTCGGGGTAAGTGGCGTCAGGGGTAGTATCGTAAATAGAATTAGGTATAAATGGCTTATGACCGAACAATAGTTCATAAGGGGAGTAGTGAGTAGTTGAGTGTATGGCAGTGTTGTAAGTTAGCATTGCGGTATAAACGTATCTCGACCAATTATCTTGGTTATCATTGATGTATGATTTTAAATATTCTTTGAGGGTGGAATGGCAACGTTCTAAGGCTTCTTGGGTCTGAGGGTGATATGGCGATGCCCATAATTGTTTTATTTTTAGGAAATCACAGGTTCTTTTAAAAAGATCTGATGTGAAGTTGGTACCTTGATCGGTGAGGATTGTTTTGGGTATACCAAATAAAGATATAAAATGTACTAAGCACTCGCTAGTTTCCTCAGCGGTGGTGCTTCGAATAGGATAGGCTGCTGAAAATTTTGTAAGGTCGTCTTGTAGTGTTAGGATATATTGGAGCTTTGTTTCTCCGGATTCAGGTGAGGGCCCCTCTATATCTAGGGCCAATCGTTGGAATAGGGCGGTTAATGTGCTAGTGATTTGCATAGGTGCGCGATTTACTTTTCTCAGTGCCTTATTTATTTGGCACGGGGAACATTTCTTTACATAATTTTCAATATCTGTTCGCATATTTTTCCAGTGGTACTGTTCTCTTATTCTATCATACATTCTAGTCGAGCCGAGGTGTCTGGCGATGGGAATGTCGTAATTTTCTTTTAAGATTTTGCGTATTTATCTAAGTGAAGGGAATATAATTTGGTTTTTATATATGTGTGATTTCAAGTCATAGTAATAGATAACGATGTCGTCTAAATAGACAAAGCATCGAATGCCTTGAAGGCCGGAGAGAGCAGAAATGAGTCGCTGAAAGGTAGAGAGCGCGTTTTTCAGCCCAAATGGCATACGCATAAATTCGAAGTGTCCTTGAGGAACACTAAATGCGGTTTTCGGAGCGTCTTCAGTAGACATGGGTATCTGATGAAACCCTGAAGCGAGATCGAGGGTTGAAAAATATTTACTCTTGCCTAATTGATCGAGGATTTCGGAAATTTGAGGTATCGGGTAAGAATCGCCAATAGTGACGTCATTTAATTTTCTGTAGTCGATAACTACTCGCCATTTCCCTTCGTTTGAAGCGTCAAATTTTTTTGGGAACTATCCAAATAGGAGATGACCAAGGTGACATAGAGGGTTTAATTATACCCTGATTCAACATTTTATTTATTTGATCGTTCACTTCTTGTTTGTGACATCCGGGAAATCTATAGGATTTGGTGTGGATTGGTATGTTTGAAGTTGTCCTAATTTCATGTGCAACAGCATTGGTTTTACTTAATCGATCTGAAGGCAGGTGGAATATATCAGAATATCGGGAACATACATAGTATAAGGAATTAATTTCTTCATTTTTGAGATGCGAAATTCGGAGTAGATTTAGAACGTCGCTAGTGCGTTGAAGTGAGTTCGTTGAGTGAGTTGGCGAGGAGAAATTTGTATTAATTGATAGGCAGGTTTCAGTTTTCAGGGGGGTGAGGTGTAATTTTAAATCGGAATTGACTGAAATAGATTTTTCAGAAGTATTCACGACAGAAATATTTACCCGGTTATATTTACCTTTTACTTGCACTATACAATTTGCTATGAGAAGAAATTCGGAAATGTGCTGATCGATGATGATGCCTTCTTTAATTTCGGGATTGGATACCAAACTTTCGATTATTGTTTCACTGCGGGGAGCAATGGTGTACACGGGTTAGGTGAATTTCAATTGTAGATTAGAATTATATATTTTTACTGTACTAGTATTATAATCAATGATGCATTCTGAGTCTGTCATTAAATCGTTATCTAAAATGCCGTCGTAATCTAAATTAATTTTGTCAACTACGTAAAATTTGTATGTTTTCCTCGGTTGGTTATCCGAAAATAACTAAGTCGAATGAGCCCAAGGTATTTCGTTAGATGGTTTCGTTAGATGTATCGATACCCTTTAATTTAATTTTGTTAAATTTAGAGTAGGTAAGGTTTGTATTGAAGATTTTTTTATTAAACATACAGATGAACCAGTATCTACTAAAAATGATATGGGGTGAGAAGAGAGGGTTGTTTTTAGGGTAATATACGGAAAAAGTTTTTTGGAGTAGTTGGAAGTGATTTCGTATACCCTTTCGGAAATGTTTGAATTTTCTGTTTACCATGTGCGTTGACCTTATTTGAATTATTTTTTGAATGACCGTGAGTTTGGAGCTGGTTATCCTGTCCGTTGGCTTTATTTGAATTAATTTTGGATTGACCGTGAGTTTGGGGCTGGTTACCCTGTCCGTTGGTCTTATTTGAATTATTAAAAGGGGTGTCGATTTTGGAAAAGGTTAGTCTCGCACGACACCTTGGTGAGACATTTATTGGTTTAAATTGTCGATGGTGTCGACGCCTATATTTGTATTAAAAGAGTCGTCGTCTTCTTTTATGAAATTTACGCGGGGTTTAAAATTAAAATTTGGTTTCTGTCCGTAAGTGGGTGATTGTCCCGAATTGAAATTACTATGAACACCCATAATAAAAGTATTTAGGGCCAGGTCTTCCATTGCCGCTATTCGTCCCTTGAGTTCTCCTTTGACATTATTGGATATGGTAACCTCGGTCAAAAGTTTGAAGAGGCACGTCTCAACGCGCAGAGAAAATTGACTTATGGACTCGTAAAACTCTTGTTTACAAGCTTGTAAATCTGTGAGAAGATGGGCGTAGTGTTTGCGTTCCCCGAATTGATTTTTCAGAAATTCTTTTAAAGAAGCCCAATTTTCGAATTCCTTAATGGAAGACGCGATTGCTGCTTTGCCCTGTAGTTGGCTGAGTATGAATTTAAAAACTATATCATCTTGAGGAGGGGATGCTAGATTTATTGCATTTGTGCAATTTGTGAGAAATGCATTTAAATTTTCGCGCGAGCCGTCGTAAGGTTTGATGAATTGTAAGATTATGCTAAGGGGAATGTTCTCTATATTCGACTGTGCGTCTGTGGCGCTTCTAACGTTTCTTTAGTCCCCTTTCGGTCAGATAGTTTGTGTAATTCTCTGGTATATTTATGTATTATTTGGTATTATTTATAAAATAACTTTTATTTAAATAATGTGGAAATAATAGTAATGAAATTTTTGAAATAATTCAATTTTATCATTTAAAACACCTTGTACCTCCTAAAGTATTACTCTTGGAGTAAAAATTTATAGAACTTAATTTCTATAAAATTTAATCCTCTTAAATATTGTGGGAGTGATCGTAATTATATTCTTAATAGTTTTAGAGATATGAGTACAAAACATGAAAAAGGGACTTACCACCCCCTCCCCCAACGTCGGCTCACCCCAGCGTCGGGGACTTTTAGTATGTTGAACAGAATGCTACAAGAAATAGCTGTGATAATTTTCAAAACTACACGAGTTATTTCGGCTGATCGTCAATTTGTAAGCTAATTTGCTTACACTAAAACTAATAACAACGAAATAGCCTTTGATTTTAAATATTTTCGCTTAACTGGACAGTGGGGCTTTATTGACTTAAGCAAAAATAAATATTTCATCGATTTAAATATCATCATTGTTTTCATGTGATCGTTTATTTCTTGAATTTTTATATAAGTTCCACAAAACATATCATAGTTAGACAACTTATTTTAATTGATATTGTATCTCGACTATGGTGAATATTTTTCTAGAGGTTCTGCTAACGAGGTTTTATTATAATTACGTTGACAAACATATAATAAAAAAGATAAAATAGTCAAGTTAAGAAAGATAATTAAAAAACAAAAGCTATATATCGTATATATAGGCACTACTCTACATATCAAGAGATTTAAGCAATAAAGTCAATCTACACTCTTACTTAAATTGCACAATAAATACAAGCATTTATACAGATTAACGTATTCTATGCAATTAACGTGAATGTTATACGTTCACATTTCCTCCACGGTTTTATGTAATTTAATGATTATTTAACTACGTAAGACTGAAGCTGAGCGAGCTTAATGGATTAAGACTTATTCGTCGGGACTGAGAAGAGTATTTTGTAGTGCACCTTAATAAATACATATTTGCACATCGATAGTATACAAAGATACATTTTATTTATTTGGTTGATACAGAAAATAAGACCTAATTTAAAAAGTTAGATCCAAATATCCTTTTTCCATTGATCTAGAAATAATTTAGTAAAAATTTTAATAACTCATTGTAAAGGAATTTTTTGTGCAAATTTCGTGAATTATTACTATAAAAACATTTATATTAGAGGGTAGATAAAAGTGGAATTATGTAATGTGGTAAATAAGTCAATAATATATAAAATGTTAGGAAAATATAAACTTAAATATTGGGTATTTTTTAACATCAGATAACTCTTTGTATACTCTTCACCATATAAATGTGTTATAGTGAAGATAAATACATGTGTTTCTATGAAAACTTTTCAGAAATAATTTTCTTCATCAGCGTTTGTTATTTCTTTGAATTAAAGATCATAGTCTTCTTACCACTACTTGTTTCTACTAGCCTATAAGGGAGCGAGGTGAAACGGCTTAATAAATTTAAAAAACTGAGATATCGTTAAGTTTGTTTTAAGGGTCTTAACGTATTCATTTTTTATTTATGTTTGGCCATGCCAATAATACTGTCATAATGAAGTGTCAGTTAATAAGACAATTACGACATAGCGTCGCTTATGATATAGCCAGTCTAATGCTTATAACTATTGTTGACGTTATAGATAAAATTGAACTAAGTAAAATTAAACTCAAATTACAAAATTTAAATTTAATGAAATCAAACTGCTTTAAATTAATTATATTAAATTGAATTAAAATAAATCAAATATATTGAAATAAAATTATGCCGCAGTTTATACGAAGACAAAAATTGTATGATGCTAAAAAAATTAAATGGAGGTTGTAGTAATTTTTCCCAGATATTCCTTTTTTCTTCTTACATTTTTTCAAAACCTATTGACATGGGGCTCAATGCGACAGTCCTAAAATATTAATATTTATATACCTATACCTAATTATAAATATCCGATTCTTAAAAACCCTATTGCGGTTAACGCTGACTTAGATTTAGACGAGTGAGGAGGAATAGAATAAAAAAAAAGACTAAATAGACTGACAATGTGTTGAAGTTTCTTTCCAATAACATAGTGTCACGTTTCTTCTTTTGGTACAAAATTGTTCAACACAGGTTTTTCTTATTTTCAAAATGACCTCATTTTCAAACTGATGAACCAATTTATTTCATATGGAAACTTAACTTTATTTTTTGTCGACCACGCCTTCATAGATCTGAGATATCACCTTTTTGCAAATGCAGACATACCTTGAGCAGAGCTAGATTACTCTGGATCGTATCCAATTTTCTCTACTCTCAAAAGTTGATAAATAGTTAATGAAACATGAACTCTACCTGACGACTTTTTTTTTCATGACGGGTTAGTTGGTTTAGACTTAATATGGAACACATATACTAAAAAAAAGAAAAGATGGATTAAAATAGACTACAGGGTTTTTATCAGGTCAAAAAAATTTAAAAAACCAAATCTGAGACTGTTAAAGGCTAGACATAATTTTTTCTGGCTCTCTTTTAACTGTACTGTTAATCATTAGTATTAACAAGCTTTTGGATACCTGTACTGAAAGTTGAGAAAAAATGCTGATTTTCCCCTATTGTGTGTTAGCACTATTAGTTAGTAATGAAATTTAAGGAGAGCAGATAATTTCTAACGAAGATTGTGTTGGTTAGTATTAAAATTGAAAGAGAGCTAAAAAGTTCTAACGAAGATTGTGTTAGAAATTTTTGACAGTCTGTATTGTCTTCAGGTTGACTTGTCTCCGACTCTTTGTTGCACATAATGAAAACGAAATCGGTTTTTTATTCATTTGCATTTCTTTTTAATATTCAAAGTACGGTCAAATATAATTCAAATCTGCTTCTGGTAATTGGAACTAAAAATATATTTTGATACATAAGATTAAAAGTTACTAGTATCAGGTTAAATAGATTATAAAGGATATAATAAATATTATATTTTATTTAAAATTTCATGAAATTAGGTTCTATAGTTCCCAAAAGACTTAAAGTGAGATAGAAACCCATAAAAATATTGCATTGACCAATTCACTCATAATAACTACTAACCTATATCAAGTAGATTTAGACAATTTTATTTTAGCATATAGATAGCGTTTTGAAGAAAAAGTCAGAAATAAGTCATGGGCGAGTTAGATTGTTTACAAAGTCTTACATGAAAATATTTATAAATAAAATATTTATACGAAGAAATTATTGAATCATGAATGATTAGAGTGAAAAAATTATTAAATTTAAACTGTTCATGTTGAAACTCAAGGACATTGATTATGCTTACGTTAGATTATTATTATTTTTTTATTTTGCACATGACGTAATTTTAGCTGACATTTTCTGATATTTTTTATACGGTACATTTGCAAAAATTCCACCATTTCTTGCAAATGTATACATTATATTTCATAGATACTTAATAATAAAAAACACATCGATCATGGGGTGGATTAGCAATATATTTCCCTACTTTTTACAAATTTGCAATAAATAAACATGTAATTAAATTAATTATAAATAAACGCCCGTGAACCCGTACATTTATTTCTAACAATAATTTAAAACAAATTATACTTCTTTTTAACTCATTAAATGGAGTTTTCTCGTATAATTTTGCTTTTTTGTTACATGTATATTTCATTTTTTCTTCTTACAATAAGTTTTAAAAATATATGAGTATGGAAGAAAATTTTTAAATTGAGATAACTTTTCATTCAAAATCTTATTCTGAAACTAAATTTTAAAGAAACTTTTAAAACTACCTTGCCGCTACAACCCATGGGAAAAAATGTGAAAGAAATTGTATTGTAATCGATTAAATTTATGACAGATGCTACACATAAATATATAATTGTACATGTAATTAGTTATTTTTATTCTACAGTTTATTTACTGTAGAATAGAATCCGTTTTCACTGCAGATTATATTATTTATAATAAATACTTATTACCAGAATACTGAAGACTATATTATTGATATTATTTATTAAAGGAAACATTATTGATACATTTAAATAATTAAGCTTGCAAAGAAATAGTTTAAATTTTCTTGAAATTATAATAAAAAAATTATGTCTTCAAAGTTAAAATCCTTTCAATTAATTAATGGGGATAAAACTATGAAAAATAAATAACAGAATAACGTGAAAATTGTACGTATATCATTAAGCTCAAATTACTCAAACTGTTATCTGATAGTAGTCTTCATTGGCCATATTTTAACAAACATATTAATAAAGATTGAAAGATGTTGAGATTTGATTAAAAAAATTGTTTGTGTTCTGAATATAATGGCATGTTAATACTATTATTATATTACGATTAATTTACCTTTCGGCTTACATGACGGAAAAATCAGGAATAGATTTTCGGTCTTCTGATTCACATATCAAACAAAGTCTGATATTAAAAGTCGAATGAGCTAATAAAATCTATTGTAATATGTAATACTTAAATCCTTTTTATGTCATCTGACAGTAGTTAGATGGCATAAAAAGGATTTAAGTATTACATATTACAAGCGAACCATCGTATACCAAACTGCTTCAGTATTCAATAACAACCTCTTATCAATTTGAGAAAACAAAAAAAAACAAAATGTTGTTTTATGAATACGATTAAATTCATAATTTCATAATCACCATCCAAAAATTTGCTTTTCTGTACTACAGCAATTCCATCGCAACATTGATGAAAAGCATAACAACCCAAATTGCTCACGAATCAGTTTCCTCACGAAGGCGTATTTCAAAATCAAATTTACATTAACAACAGACAAGTTTAAAGACACTATAGAAACATTTTCATACCCTATGTGTAATCTCGAAAGCCTCGAGGCTAACAGATTATTCATGACCCCTATCTACGTACAAGCAAAGTCGAGTAGATAAATATGCTCATGAATTCAAAATGACAATAGCTGGATTTCTCTTCTACGATATATCGCGGAACATATTTTCTCCATGGCAAAATGCCCGCGGCCACAACTCATTTAGCGACATTTTATTACGACAGATAAATTTATTCATATCTTTCCACTTTAAAAATAATTTTTACCTTCAAACGTCTGAGGCAAATTACGCCTAAAAAGAAACTAAAACGGGAAATAGGCACAACAAAAATATCAGATTATGTAAAAGGAAAACGACATTATGTTTTAGGTTATATTTAAAAAAATATAGGTGATAATTATTTATGTACGTATAGTGAAAATATAGCGATATCCATTTCTATTTCTTTATATTTTGAAATCGTTTATTTCCCAAGACACCTCATTGTATTAATTCAAATTTGTAAGAGAAAATATAATTTTAAATTACTTAGTAAAAACAAAGTGAAACTTCTTAACTTTTCTTATTTATTTCATTTTGTTGCATGCTGTAGCAAATTTTATTTATATAAAAGTTGAAAGTCTTTATTGATTTCAGCTGTGAAGTATTTAAAAATATCGTATTTTTAAATTTTTTCTTTAAAAATTCTTCATTATCCTGTATAAATAATTAAATGAGTAATATTTTTAATATCTCACTCGATATAAATACATTAGTATTTATAAATAAATATTCATTCTAACTTAGTTATGAAACGGACAACTGACAGTACAAAATTGAAAGCGATTAAATTTCTTTCCAACAATTCAAAGCTGAATTCAAATTTTAAACACCTTGGTGTATTTTACCTTTACCAATATATTTGTAAAACTATCTACTACATATAAAACATAGTCGTTTCATAATTTTTTCGAATATTTACGAACAAAACTATTGTGTATAAAAAGAAAAAGTATGAAAACTAAGATATTTTGGAATGCCAAAATACCTTATTTGTTCACACTTCTTTTCGTTTTATGAGTACTTATAGACAATAGATTCGTTCGCAAGTAATAAATATTTAAACAAACATTATTTTAAGGCAGAACATGTTTTTTTTTCTATAAACGGATCTGACAAATTAGCGAAACTTTATGAGGGAACGAAGAAGTAATTAAATATTTAAACAAAAAATATTTTGATTTCGCTTTATCATCTGTTTCTTATTTACTTCCGATGCTTGAAATTACGTTTTCAATGCTTTAAATGCTTTTATTATAATGCTTCACATATTGTAAAAATTTGGAGTGTAAAAAAATATTGGGAGATAATTAACAATTTCTGGGGAAAATAAATTTTTCATAACTTGTCAAAGTATATTTTACACCAATTTTCATAAATGATAATATTGCCTTAGGAGCTTTTCAGAACTTATTTTTAGCTGGGCATTTAAGGTGGTAAATTAATGTCTGAGATGCTGCAAACTGCTGGAATAATTTACTATATTAAATAAAGTTGATCAGTTTTGCTGGTTACGTGTTTACCCATTAACAACCACATAATTTGGAATCTACGCTTGGATTTTAGGTAGCTAAAGATGAAGGAAATACATACATTTACATTGTGATTAAATTTGTTTACACGGCTTTAATGAAATTCAAATAACATGTATTTCCTTTGTCAGGAAAAAAAATTATGAAATAAAGAGAGCAGAGGTTGTGGAAAAATGTAGACATAAAATTTTATTACTTGAAACTTGTCAAACCCCTTTAAAAAGTGTGTTGTTAGAACATTTTGGCACCAGCAATATTTGACTGAAGATGTTAATGAGGATTCTCATCATCAAACAAATCAGAATTCAAAATTTTGAGAAATGTAGATTCGCAATATTCTTTACAGATAGTTGTGTTTATAGATTGAAACCAAATATGTACGCTATCGAAAGAAATAGCTGATTATCAGTAACTAGCTGTCCACGGTGATAATGTTTTATTATAGCATTTGAATTTTATCAATTTTCTACATAATAATTATATATGATCGTTTATTGACGGTATTCTTAATCGTTTATTTTCTTATTCTCCACATTTATTAGACATAGCTATGCGTGGTCCATTTTTGTAATGCTTATAACGAACCATCTGTAATAATGAACAATACACATTTTTAAAGTTTGCTATAGGTTCGTTACCATGTAATGTATAAATATTTCTTCGTCCCGATTATGCAGCAGATACTGGACACAACAAAAAATTAAACTATTTTAAAAACTATTTTTAAAGTTTGAAATTCGTTCACAATGTTTACTTATAATATTTTGGTGTAGCTGACTGTTTTAAAACTTAACTAAAAATATCCCCGTAATCCTTTGAATTCATTCACTTAAATCATTATTTCTCAATACATACTTAGGTAAATTTTATTTCGTGCAAATCGTCCATGAAAGACATTTTAGTTCGTAATATCATCAATAAAACTGCTAAAGTTAGGAACGGAAATGGTTTCATTAAAACTTTTAAAAGCAAATTATAAAAGTGCATGGGAGCCTCATTTCCTCATTTTTGGTACATATGAGGAAATGAGGCTAATGAGGAGGAAATGAGGCATGGTTATACAAAACGTTCTGAATTAGATGAAGGGCTTAAGGAATTATTTATTTCTATTCGATGTGAATAAACGGGAAGGTAGACAGATGTGTTAAAAAATTATAAAGAAATATGTCCCAATAATCTGCACCTTCAAAGTCATCGTTGTATTGGGAAAAAAGGAGGGTTGGTTACAAAAAAATACTTCAAACTATACGCATATGTTTAAAAAAAATAGACAAAAAACGTGTCCTATTATATGTGTATTGAAAACAATTTATTTAATTGGTTATTTATTTTTATGTATAAATTATATTTTTATGTATAAATTTTTATGGATTTACGATTGCTAAAGAAAAATTTCTTTATATCAATTATTATTACCTGAATTTATTTTCTTCTTATCTGATGGTTATTTTCTACTCAAAATTTCAAGGTATTATTTAATTGCCAGACTAACTAACAGTGATGCTGCTATTAATTTTCTTTAAGGCGTTAGAGGTATTTTTTAAGTAGGCGCATTTTGTTATAAACACCTCTTATTTTGATTTAAAATAGAACGTTTGATGACCCCGTGTGAATTTATTTGTAACAAAACTCATATGAGATCTGAAAATCTGGGTATCAGGTAAAACATGTAATAAAATAAAAAAACAAGATTAAAAAGTTCCGTAATACTTAAAAACTAATAAAGTTTTAAATATTTTATAAATGTTGATATTACTATCACCATATTGGCTAATATATACTTGACAGGTTTCAAAATATCGTGAATGTCTCAAAAACTGTTATAACTACCTATATGATATTCGCTATAGTTTCTTTTAACTAATCCTCAAGTCAAATATTACCAACACTGTATAATCATGATTTTTTGGTCTGTAGGTTTCAGAAATATTGGGAGGAGGGACATATATATGCATATTTTATAACAAGAATATTTCCATTCGTACTTTGTAATTATAAAAAGTCGGTGCTAACACATTACTTATAAATATTTATATAAAGCGACGTCGGAGATCTTCAAAGGCTATTTCTAGTATGTAGCAGAACATATTCCAAAGTAAACAATGAAGGACAAAACGTGATTTAAAAATTTTATGTATAACCTCAAACGAAATTATTTACGTCTTTTTCGAAAAATTCCTTGTGGGACTTGGTGAAAAAAACCGAATATTTCTTATACATATTATAATAGACCAAGTTATATGTGTTACAATGGTTCGTTTTTTTACGACAAACAGGAAAATTATATATTATTCCCAGATCAAAAATATTACTATCAAAAATATACACTCGATTAAATTCACTTAATGGCCTTTAGGTGTATATAAATTACCTTTGATCTTAAATAAATGGCCGTTTTGCCTTCATAAACTGGACCAACTTGTTGGCTAGTGCACCATTACATTATCATTAATAGATTGTGTGATGTGATTAAAACTTCAGATTATGTACAATTTGCGTAACTTATAATTTAATACAATTAAATTTAATAACTTATAATGTAATTATTTCTCGCTTCCTATGTGAAAATTTAGTACAGTACATAGTGTATAGTGTGATGAATAAATGGAATATAATTAATAGCAGTCAAATTATGGTATGATACTTATCGTACCATAATAAAAAACGTAATTAATAACTGTCAAATTACATTATTTCAAAAATAAGGTGCGAGAAAATTTAATTTCAATATTAAGAAATTCATACTACATTTAAAAAAAAAACGCCTGTTATAGGAAAAAAAAATTTACACATTTGAAAGAAACAGGATATAAAATATATTTAAAAAAACCGATCTGTAAAAGGAAAGTAATAAAAAGGAAAAAATTATTAACTCAAAATAGGTACCTACTTATTTGCAATAAATAAGTTACTTATATTTGAAATCTGTGCCAGCACTGTCAACCAACTTAAACAAATTTAATTCTAATGTACTTACAATACTAAATATATTTATAAAGTGCGTATTTATTATATAAAAATTTACATTTGTTTTAGTTGACAAGCATATTTTGAGTTAATTATTTTTTATTTTTAAGTACATACCTTTTTGAAGTCGGTTTTTTAAAAGATATTTTATTTTAGAGTTTTTAGTGATTGATATATTAATATTAATTATCACAATTAATTTTTTCTTAGAATATTGGATAGTTATTAAAGTCTTAAGCAAAAGCTAGTTTATTGATAATTTCCTCTTTGTCTAAAGTTGATTAGTTACATAGAAATACAGCAAATCTAGTAGCCGCTAATCGTTGTCTGTTAGCCGTTGAAGAAAGCGGTCTTCCATATCCAAAGTCCAATATCAGATTTTGCAATTTAAAACTACCACTTGAAGAGTTCTTTTATCCATATCCAAAATCCAATATCAGCTTTTGTAAAGTAATAACTAAAGTAACAGCTAACCAGTAGCATATATGTTGATCACCGTTAAGGATTATTCATCTTTATCTCATCCATTCAGGAGTTACATTGTTCATCTTTAAAACTCATTATCATACACTAATGTGGTCGATGCTGTATTTATTTAGCAAAGTAACGACTACCAGTAGCAAATATCTTGAATCACTTTCAATTTACTACCATCCGTTAAGGAGTTCCATTGTTCATCTCCAGTACTCATCATCAGACCCTCACCTGGTCGACAGTGTAGTTATTTTGCAAAGTAAAAACTACAAGTAGTAGATATCTTTAATCACGGCTGATTTACTAATATCCGTTAAGGAGTTCCTTTTTTCATATACAGAACCTGTCATCAGACCCTGACCTGGTAAGTGGTGTAGTTATTTTGCAAAAGAACAACTACCCGTAGCAAATATTTTGAATCATAATTGATTTACTGCCATTTGTTAAGGAGTTAGATCATTTATTTCCGGACCTCATTGTCAGATCCTCATCATATTTACACAGGACTACACCTATAGCACCCTCCTTCAAATAAAAATAATAATCAAAATCGATCCGCTCGGTAAAGATTTATCGCTGAACACATATAAAAAAATAAAGATTCCGAGAACTACATCCTTTTTTGAAGTCTATAACAAAACTTGCAAAATCCGTCAAACCATAAAACTTTGAAGAAACGTTCAGATTCGATATTTTATCAGGCAGCAAAACATTTTGATTATTTCAATTCGATTCTAATTACTGGGACATATTTGTTATAGCCTAGAATCGGTATCAAATTTGTTTACCCTAAATACCGAATACTAAGGCAAGTACTTTTCAGATGTAAGTTACTTGTCAGATTTAAAATATGGTATAAAATAACAGAAGTCCAGGTATCAAAAACTGAATGAATTCGACACCCCATTTTATACGCCAAAAATAGGTTCAAATTAGAAACATCAATAAAAAGGCCTTGAAGCAGTGAATCGCAACAGAGACAGAAGATCGTCGAGCAAGAAACCGCATATCCTGGAAGCCCAGCGACCCCATCGCGCAATGAACAAAACGGTCCCCATAGTTAGCGTGCTTCACAGTTCGCTCGCAACCGCCGACCGTGGTAAAGTATAGAGAAGAAGCTCTCCGCGCACCGTGCTGAGTGATTGATCATTCCTCGAACAGAAACGTCGCGGTGCGAGGGTTCAAGCTATCCATTTCGCCGACGAAAGTGGCAGTGTGATGATTCCACGGTTCGACCCGAGGAGTTGCGATGTAGGGCATGTAATGTACAAGCAACCATTATTTACCACATGCTGGCTATTGTTTGGCACTATGTCATTTATTTATTTAAATTGTCTTCCACGTGTAACAATATGTAACCGTTGCCGTTTGGTAGGTGCGGCAAGTGCATTTACAACCCTGTTGCTTTTTGTCAAAAAACATTAAAACTTTTCCATTTTTCTAGTCTTTTTATCAGAGTGATTTCTGTAATATGACGTCATAAACTTTTACAGAAAAAAGTTAATAAACGATTGAGATTCAACGCATTTTTTTTCAACAATTTCCACTGAAGCAGCAAAATAAATAACATAAGTTTAATTGTTCGTTTTTATATATATGTACACATGCATACACATACACACGAACACACACAAACACACACAAACACACACACACACACACATATATATATATATATATATATATATATATACATATATATAACAGAGAGAGGTGTGTAAAATGAAAAAGATGCAGCCATTTAATTATGGTCTCATTAAATATGTGAGTATAGTAAATGTATCATCTTAAATAAATTATATGCACTATGGTTGCCACTTGATTCTAATTTAAGACTACCTATATCAGTTTACCATAGTATTTAAATGACTTGAACATTATCTTCATCAGTACATTTCTCTAAGTACGTAAATGAATCTCTTAAGTATCTGCAATTAACAATATTTATTAGCCCTGTTACAGAATTTTCCTTTCCATTCGAATAAAACCAAATTAACTGAAACAAATTTTACAGCTTATATTTAACTCGCTATTCACGACATCTGGAAATTACGCTCACTTGTGCGACTTGATTACATCCTATTCGCACCTCATCAATCATGATGCACCATTTATTAAATTGCACATCGAATGTTAATCTGGATATATTACGAGAGTAATATTGTTTCTTAATATATACGAGGGAATTGTGATTTTACGATAAATGTTTAATGACATTTGTCATTAAACAAATTTTTTTATAAATTTTCTCAGGTTTCAATAGAGTATCAAGCATTTATAAAATATTTAGCTTTCAGTAGTAATGTACAAATGAATAGGTCGATAAATTACGAGCGGGTCAATTTAGTTATCTTGTAACAAGTTTTTAAGAGTTCGTGCTGATTTAAAACAAAAAAATATACATTTGAGGTCTATGATAAAAAACTATTAAATGTTTATAAAGAACTTTCATTTTATATTATATGACATGTTTAAATTGTGTTAATGAATTTTTAAGCAGTCGTTTTACAGGTGTATTTTTGAAAAAAATTGCATTGCATATAATTTTAACAAGTTTATTAAAAAACGTAATATTTTAACCTACTCTAATGAATAAAGGGGAAAAGTTTCTTTTCATGTTTATGTGCGCTGATCACTGAAATAATTGTGTAAATTGAAATTCCTATAGAAAACCCATTCTCAGAGAATAATTATAAGCTATATATTATTACGTTACGGGTTATAAAAGGCAAACTAGTAATAACAAGTGTTATAAAAGTTGTACAATACTGCTTACAGTGCAAGGTAGAAGGAAGGGCTTTATTTATCTGCTGTTCATTCCGAGAATTCACAACTTTATACAACCGAACCCGACAATGAACGCCGTTTAGCAAAAAAAGTGGAAGTGTTTAGTGAACGCGGGGAAAATGTCGCATAATTCATATTATTCGACGCAGGTGAAACCGTGGGAATAATGAGAATGTGAGATTGTTTTCATTGGCGGGTCCTCTATTTTTCCAAAGTTTTTGATTTGTTGGTAAACAAATTTAATTTAATATTAATAGATAGAGTATGACGTAGAATGAAAACGCATTCGATCAATGACAATATTTGTGAATCTTGAAAGAGCGTACAAATTTTTAAAGAAATTCGTAAAACAAACATAGCTACGCCTAAATTTAAAAAAAGAAAATTATTACAACTAAATAGACTCCCCTAGCTTAAAAGAAATAATCGACCAACTTATAACAACTAGTTGAGATAAAAAAATAACGGATAGTCCATAAAAGTGATTTAAGTCAATTACATAAATAATTGTTATTTTTTTAAATGTATATTGATTACGTCTGTAAAAGATATGCTAGGAAATATACGATATATTAGGTTGGCAACTTATAAATCAGCCAATTTTTTCGAGCAATTTCTGGAATATTATAGAAGCTTCTGAAATATTTCTTGTTGAATTTATAAAGCGTATTCGAACTTCAGTTCAATTTGCAATTGAGTAATCACTGAGTAAAGAATAAATTAGAATTGGAAGTATTTCGAAATAAATTTAGAGGACTCTTTCTTCATGAATGTCGCTTAGGGCTAAAAACCAGCAAAGCATCACGCAATATATATATATATATATATATATATATGTGTGTGTGTGTGTGTGTATACAACGATTGGTGAAAGTATGCCCTCTTACTATACCGCCAAGCACTGGTTCCAAAGATTCAAAGGGGATTTTGACCTGTCGGATAAACCTCATTCAACGACCTCATACAATTGATTTAGAAAAATTTAAAAGCCTTATTGAAACAGTTCGCAGATTAAATTCGCATTGCTTGGTAAAGCTGTTTCATGCCCTTATATTGTAAAGCGATAAAAACTTCATGCTTTGAGAAAGAAGTGGAAATATTCCGTTTGGTTACTACATTAGTTAACGCCCTTTTAACTTCAGAGGAGAGCTATTTTGTGCTTGGAGCTACTGAGTTACCATCGTACCAACAAGAGACTAATATATATATATATATGGTTAAAGAAGAAAGGTATATATGGTTAAATTAGGAGGCTTATGTAAATTTTTAGAGTAAACACCGTTGGCTAGGGGCAGGAGAAGAAGGTGTACCTAGACCAAAATATAATATTGGACAAGAGAGAGTTTTGAGTACATGGTGGGGTATTCATTGAGTTATTCATTGAGAAGTCTTTCAGATCTTTCAAACTAACAGTACAATTACAGCTAAGATTTATTGTGAACAAATGAGCAGTCACCGCTAAACTTCCTTCAAATCAAAACAAAGTTGGTTTTTTATGTCACAATGCCCAATCCCACGTGGCAAAAGTAATTCATGAAAAATTACATTCACTTGGATGGAGTATGCCATTACATCCTCCGTACTCTCAAGATCTTTCGCCATCCGATTACTACTATATTACATCCGATTACTGTTTCGCTCTCTAATAAAATTATTAGAGAGCGAAATAGATGATAATCGGATGGTAACCGATATTCCTATCACGTAAATACGTGATAGGAAATTTAATGACGCAAGTCGTATCAAAATCGAACTTCACAATGACAGAACTTAACCTCTGCCTATACTTTGGCGATAAGTGTGGTATACCGACGGTGCTAATATAATTAACGATTGATTTTATTGACTACATGTAAAAAGTTGAAAAACTTGCGAACAGAGATTGTGAGTTTATTAGTTGCACAATCTAATATTTGTATTTACATAATAATAAATAATATTCAATATTGCGCATTTTTCACGCCTATAAGGGACACCGTAGGCAATTAACTTACTTGTTTAATGGGAATACCACGTACCTGAAAATGTTTATAAAAACTCAAATGTGTACAAAACCCTCGTAGAGCGAGTTCTACTAATTAACCACTCACATCTATTGCAAAATTTAATTAGGCTCTCTGTTATATAATTTCATTGCAGTGAGTTCATTTTAATATTATAGATTTTTTAAAGATGCAATTCATCGTTTTATATTTTCATGTCTTATACAAAAACAATAATGTTTAGCCTTTATATAAGATATTAAGATTCGATAAGATCTTAATTTTAGGAAAGAATAATACCTAACAGTGCAATTATTATTTCCTTAAAAAATTATGTGTAAATTTTTCTTAAAATCATATCTTGTCTATTTTTTGCCTTTTCTTGTATAATATAATCTTTTTTCTTCTATTAGCCCTAGAAATAGTATTCCCTCCAAAACATTCCATAATTTTTTTCTCTAAATTTTCGTATCCGCTATCATATTTTACCATCTGCAACGTCTAATTATAATATATAATTACTACCCGACGCATCTAATCAACATTTGTAATTATAGATTGGTAATTATGGTGTAATACAATAACTTAACAATTTCCTGTATAAAAGTAACATCAAGTATGTAGAATTGTTTGCGCTTATCTTATTAATAAGACTGCATTTTCATTTTATTTTAATTCCCCATCATGAAACTATAGATGAAGTAACTATAGATGAGTAAAACTATATATGACACAGTCTGAAGGAGATGTAATCAATCAAACTGACGAGCAGTTATTTTGATTTCATCTCCTCCTATATCTTAAACGAAAATCTAAAGAAAACTTGTCCTTATTTCATGTTTAAGTTTCTGATAGCATATTAAAATACACGGACAAAAAGGCTTAATGGTAAGATATGACAGAACTCACGCAAAAAGTCCAGGCGCGGACGTATTCTTGAGTGTCCACACCTAAAGCCCTTTGGCTCAACCGTAATTACAAAACTGTTTCGATTCATAGTGTTGCGTGAATGTAAAAGAAGATAGTTTGGAAAAAAAAGTAAAAACCTCTACCCAGGTAAGATTAAAACTAACAGCTATAAATGGTACTGAGAAATTGATGTAACAAATCGATTTGTTTGGGTTCGCGAATACAAAATTCCCAAATTAATTCGAATACAAGATTTCAATCAGTATTTTGATCACTATATTTTGATAATTAATCAATGACACTAGCTCAATGTTTTATATTGTAAGTTATGATGTAATTTTGATGTTTATCTTTAGTTATTTTTTACACGAGTATTTTTTATGTTAATGAAAAAATTAAACGTTATTTTGAAGAATACAATATAGGAAATGAAGGATATATTACTACGAACCGAAATAAGAAAATATCAAAAATGTTTTCGTTTTATTTTTTCAACAATAATTTAAAAAAGTTGGTTTTGTGTATATTAACCAACAGCCTAATAAAAAAAATTAAAATTTCACGCTATCCAAACAGAACAATCAAATTAATGCAAATGAAACCAATAAATTATATTAGAATGGCCCATATAAATAAATAATAATATATAATTAGAATGAGCATGTAGAAATTGCGTAAAATTTAATTGTCTTAGCATAACTCGTATCATATAAAAGAAGAGGTATTAATATGAATTACGCATACCTTTTTAAACCAATTACAATAATGATGCAGTAAAAACCATAAAATAAATAAAATCATCAATTTGATGTAATTCATAATGATTCTTAATGAAAACGTAAGTAAAAAATACAACACACGCATAAAATCGCCAAGAAGTTTACATCACAATTTCCCCGCGACTGCACATATCAAAATTAAATTTGCGTGCGAAACAAATACCTGTAAGAGCACAACGAAACCATTTTCATATATAAAACGTAATCTTGAAAGCCTGAGACAGCACATAATTTATTATTCATAAGTTTTTTCAACCGAAACTTTGTAAAAGAAAATCTTCACAAATTCACATCGAGTATCCTTGAAAATCGCTTTCAGGATGTTCGCAGTGAAACGTCTTTGGTCAAAATTCATTAACCTGATTTTACAACATTAGAAATAAAGTGCATCATTAGAAATAGAAATTTTCCTTATAATCTAAGTTTAATCTAAATATAGTCTACAAAGGATTCGCCTAGAGTTGGATGATGCTACACAAATATTTCGTAGGGACCTAAATAGAAACCTCGAAACCCATTTCTCTTTTATTTGTTATTTTAATGAAAAATTTAACCAGTTCTAACGTCTATATAACAAAAACCCAGTCTTCTACCCTCTTTTTGAGATTCTTTCTTTCCTATCTCTAATATGAATTGTAAACGCAAAACCATTTCAACAAAATCCTCAATGTTGTATACATTTATAACGTTGTATATTTAAAGACAAGATACATTAAAAACGTAAATGTATTTCATAAATATATATATATATATATATATATATATATATATATATATATATATATATATATATATATAAATTACAAAAACTTAGTCACATAAACTGCTAGTATATGAAAAATGTTTGGACTCGAACTACCAAGAAATATAAAATATATTTTAGAAACTGTAAATAAAATAAAAAAGACAGTGCCCCTGCATCACCAAATAAATGGAAAAAGGCATGAAAAGCAGGTAATTATTCCACGATAGTTTATTTTTTTCCTATGTTTAAAATATAGTAAATATGTTTGTCTGTATTCATAAAATATACACTTAATAATAACATATAATTGAATATTGAATATATTTGGCGTTAAATTTGACGAAATTCATTATTCACAATTAAATTAAACTACGTGATGTAGTATTATTTCTACTTTCTCTGATAATATTAACAAAGATTGCTAATATCCCACCATCTTTGCTAATATCCCACCTGAAGATGTAATACAACGAAACCTAGGTCGTGGTAAAGAAATCAAAGAAAATAGAAATAATACTACATCACGTAGTTTAATTTAATTGTGAATAACATATCATCTAAAAATATAGTCCACAGTTTTCTGATTAGATGGATTTATCTACTTTTTAAATAAGAAATGAGCTTAATTTATCATCGATTTTTTCTAAATTTAAAAGAAAAACATTTTTGAATGTTTCAGTCATTGTATTACTTTATTTTCATTCACCTATCACCAAATGAATTATGTACACACAATTTCATTGATGATTTAAATATGAAGTTTTAAAATTATGTAATGTGAATAATATACACACTAAGATCAAAATTTAAGTGCAAAATGTGCACTTCCAAAAAATTAGCAAATCGTCTAGCGTCACTTAAGCTTTATATCAGCGTACTGTTATTTAATTTTCTATTAATTTAAGATATAAATAATAACAAATTTTGTAATATTTAGAAACCAACATATTGCTATTAAAACCTTTTAGAGTCAGCCCCAAATGGCAACCTATATCGAAACTAATGTTTTAATATCACCTTGATGTACGAACACGTTTTATATACGTTTCCCGGCTGGACACCGCTTTGACTTTGAGGTATAAAAATAATCATCGTACGTATGACTATTGCTTAAAGAGACACTGCTCGAAAGCTAACTAAGCTAGAGAGATAAAATTGACTTGAGTTTTTAGGTAACTTTATGGAATATATTACACACACTTTTTAGATTTTTTAGAATAATTACTTATAAAATTTATGATATATATTGTAAGTCATAAATAATTTATATAAAATTTATTTATGACTTACAATTGCTAAAAAATATGTATTATATAAAATACTCCTTCATTTACACAACATTTATAGTATGAGAATTAAATGAAACTACGTGATGTTGCATTATTTCTACTTTCTTTAAGTTCTTTACCACGATCTAGGTTTCGTTGTATTACATCTTTGCAAACAAAGATCTTTGCTAATAGCCCACCTGAAAATGTTGTAATACAACGAAACCTAGGTCGTGGTAAAGAACCTGTAGAAAGTAGAAATAATACTACATCACGTAGTTTCATTTAATTGTGAATAATGAATTTCTGCAAAATTAATGCCAAATATATTCAATATAAAAATAGCTGTAAGAAATGAAAGGGTATAAGAGGTTGAGTACAATTTTTCCTTCTGATTTACGAAACCATAAAAAAGCAGGAAAAATGAAACAGTTTAGCATCGACACACAACAAAAGTTAAGCCAAACATTATTTCGATGAATGTGACATAATATAAATTCTTGACTCTTAGTAAATTAGGTCTACAACCACGAATTATATATAACTGCATAGCTACATATGTTATGTCTATGTACGAAGAATAGACAATCTTCGTCTGCATATATAAACAATTTTCATGGAAAATTATACCAATTTTCCGGTAGGCGGATGAAGGGTAGCGGTGGACTGTTGGAACACCCCGCGATTGGCAAGATGGCAGGTGAAAAAGCGAAAATTGATCGCTGCGGCATTTAAACTGAACTCTTTATCTATGCCTAAAAGAAGAAAAAAAAAGCAATAAAAACTTCATTTGCAATTCGTAATTCCATACATGCGAGGTCGCCAGGTACTGTTAGTATCAAATATACCCTAAATTCCAACCTAGTACCAAATATACAGTAAATACCACTCCATCCATAAAATGATGGACAACTTGGTTTAAATTTTACTAAAAGTATACTTAATCTAACTGGCATGTAATTAATATATGTCGATAAACAAATACTTGATAACATTAATATTTATTCCTATTTATACGTATGTATGTAATAGTAATTTCGAAGAAACAAAACTATGCAAGCCATGAAACGAAATGAAAAACCAAGTACTTATTAGCTTTAACGGCTTCTTGATAAGGTAATTTCTTGATAAGGTCAAGTGGAAAACTACGGGTAAGGCAGGCACAAAAATTAAAAAAATATCTAGATTAATTAGATGCGTCAAACTCAGTTACTGACTATGGTGGAGAATATACAATAAAAAAGTAATGAATTCATTATTTATGGTACATTACCGACTATTTTCAGTAACTTCCGTGTTCACACTTGGATTTTTACATTAAATTTATATTATTTTTGTACTAATTTATTAGCATTTTTGTGTTATTTTAGGGAATAATAATTTTTCTTCATTTAAATTGAAGAAAAAGATATATTTTTAAAAAAATTGGAGCAATGATTCCTGTCCCAGAAAACATTCCCATGGAACATTCCTGATCCTTTGTAAAATCACCGTAGCTTATTATCAAGTTTTGTAGAATATACGATTGAAATATAAATATTGGATGGCACTTAATATCTAACTACTTATAATTACAATATTATTAATGTATTTTAAAATATTTACAAAATCTAGACAGATAAAAAGCGAAAGACTAATTTCTTCGTATTATATGCACTAGTTACCGCAATTAAAGGAAATAAAATGGAAATTAGTTAATCCCGTATTCTAAAAGAACAAAACGTCTCTATTAGTAGATACAGTTAAAGTAACAGTACAAATAAAATAAAAGTATGTATATTTTATGTTAAATGTTAAATTAAAAATTGGTAAAAGGAAATGTATATTATACCAGCAACATATCCAAAAAGAGTAGTACTATTCGTCGAGCCCTTACTCTAGTATTATATATTTACTAAAAAGGCTTAATGCATTGAATATTAACAAAGAATAATTGTATTATACAAACGAGTATTGATTTCCAACGTATTGATGTCCTTTATTGTAATAGCTGTGCGAATGCCGCTCGTTGACGCTTAAAATTGTTATTCAATCGTCTAACGAAAGAAACAGTAAGCAAGAATGTTAATGTCCCCATCTCAATGTAAATTTTTTCTTTCAACATTGTACGTGCTGATTATTATGTAATCAAATTATGCAAATTGTTAGGAATATCCTTTTCCATTGCAATCATTTGAATTGTCCGAGAACAGAAATCCGAACTATGTAGCTGTTACTGGAATTAAGCTAACAAGCTGATTATAGCTTCTATTGATTTTGTTTAGCTTTGAATCTTAAGGATACCGTCCAACTGATTATCGGTTTTTTCTGTTTTTGATAGTCTTAAACTGAAATATATTTTAAATAAATCTTCTATTTCTCATTAAATCTGTATAATAGAAACTTATTGCTACAAAAGTACGTCACTTTCATGTTACTTTTATATATACGTAAACAGCCTTCATACGTTCGTAGGATATTCAAATATTTAGGCATTAATACCACCGAGCTTTAGTGTGTATAAGCTCGAAAATGTATAACATCTGAAGAATGGTTTTCCTTTTAACATACGGGAGATATAAATGGGGAAATTAAATATCAAAATCTGACAGCCTTCAGACTCGGTGCACCAGTATACTTAAAATATTCATATCATAAATATTCAAAAGCTCGGACCACCCAACAACAATGTGCAAAATTGTAATATTCCAACGCAGACTCACTTTTTACTTATATGTTGGATTTAATATTTGAAATTCTAAAACAAATTAGGGACGTCTCTTTTCATGGCTTAATTTATACTATGTACTTTGAATAAATAGTGATGCGATCATTTCTCTAATAACCCGCTTGCTTGCGCACTATTTATTATGAAAATACAAATAATTTGTGACCTTACGTTAGGATTGACTACTCTTTAATAAGTTGCATTAAAAATAAAAAGAGCTAGTGTGAAAATAAGTGCCCTTAATTAGAGCAAAATTGATGACTGCCTATCTAGTGAATATATGGTATGATATTTTGCTCATGGCTTTTATATCTACAATAAGTAAACTATGGGAATTCAGCTTCATATCGGCCATTACAATTTTTCGAATAAAATTATTCATGGTTAAGAGTTGATATGCAAATTGTAAATAATACAGATGAATAGGTTTAACAAATAATTTTATTCGAATATCCAAAATATTATTTCGAAGAATTTCATTACACGTACATAAAACAACCACATTAAAAATATACTGGCTATCCATGAATGTGGAACGCAGGTTACTGTTCTCCTCTTCTTTATTTAAGATGGCGAGGATAGGCGAAACGACGAGGCTGCTCTATAGCCACTACGCCGAATAGAATAATATACCTTCATTATTAATGAAAAAATGTGTCGTATAAAGTCTGTTATTCAAATGACGTACTGCCAAAGACATTTTTATGTATGGGGAATATTCCAAAAAATGTTTATTTTTTCTTTTTCAAAATAAATTATTTTTATATAGATTCAAGTACTTAATTTAAAAACAATTTTACCACAAATTATTTTCTTACTTTATTGTTAGGAATTGACTGAATAATCGTTCGTAAATTAAGCAATGAGTCTGCATAATCAGGGTTACTCGAAAATTCATATCGTTTATTAGCCTTGAAATATTGTGTAAAATTATTCTTCAGTAATCATTATTTTCAATTTCACTGTCGCTTCTCAACACTTTTTTTAAAATTAGAAGAAAGAAAAAACTACGGTTGTCAATTGAATTTTTAAAATTTGTTTATTATTACATATTTGAAAATATTCAGTCGTGTTTATGTGTTTGCATTGGCGTATGCGTCTGCTTCTACGGAGAGTTATTAAGTATGGAAGTTCATAGTTTTATGTAACATCTGAGTGAAAAAGTCAGTCTTAATCAAATTCTATATCTGAATTACCTTTTTAATGTTTCCAAGTTTACAATATATTTAAATGCACTTTTAAACAGTCTCAGATATAGTTTACATTTATTTTTTTTAGTAAATATAAAGTATAAGTAAAATTGTTAGAAAATGCAGTTAAACATAGTGCCTTATTCTATAAAAATTTTTATTTTATTATACACCATGTCATTTCCAGTTTTGACTACTTATTTTATATTTATATTTTTAACTACCATATATTCTAAATAGTATAGTTATTATAACATATATATATGTATACATATATATGGTTATATAACGTATTTTTTTACTTATTGGTGTACATTAAAACTTTCAATAAAACTTAACTTTCATTAAAACTTACATGAGCTTAATCGTGACGAAAACTAAAAATTACCATAACATTAATATTAGAATACAATTTTTAAAAAAAATTCCTAAAAGTTCAGGTTGTGTTTAATACTAAAGTACAAAATGTATAGAAGAGATAGAAAAAGTAATTGATAAAAATAATTTTTATAAATTTATTGATATTCTGCATATATAGATTTTCTTCGAACTATGCATGTAGAATATATATAAACACGTTCATATTAATGTTTTACCAATATATGCTGTAATTTATCCTTACGCTGAAGGCGTTAACGACAAAACGTGTTTTGCTTTAGTTTTATGCTAACCACATAATCTGAAGTTTTCTATTAGTCACTTAATCTTCTAAAATAGTAGTCAATGTATCCATTATCAGCGGAGACTCAAGGAAAATAATTTGGAATTTAATTCAGTTAAAGGTGTGCGTGATCATTAAAACTATGCAGTAAAAATGCAACAATCATATCACAAAACCTGTTTTTATTAAGTTTTATAGGATGCAGCTGCAAAAATATTTCGAAATTCACAAATCCTTGAAATAAGATATTAGTGACAGATTTCTGAAGAACATTCGACAAGCCTTCGAAATTAAAGCTAACGTATTGAAATCGAATAAACTGATTTGACGGATATCTATTGAAACTATCAGACTAATTTCTACGTAAAACTAGATAGAGATTTTGATGCACGCAGTCTTAATATTAAAAAGAAGTTTTTGGTAAATTCACATTGCTGAAAATATAAGTACGAAACGTGTTAAAAAATTAAATAATACGTGAATCGTCAACGATAATATAAGAATATAAATATTTCAAAATAAAAGGCTTTGTCGCAATCTGGGCCATGTGTCGAAATCTTCCTTAATCTTTCTTGAGTACATTGTCAGAAACAATTTCTGCATTCGTTTATACTGGGTGACATACATGCATTGTTCATTTGTGAAGACATATTCTCTATATAATATTTATAAAGCATGGTTTGGTTTCTTCAATGAATTTTTAACATCTATTTGACATATATCTTTTTCAGTCAATCATTGGATACTTCTTGGTAAATCTGTCTAAATTTTTGGCTGAGGTTGCTGTCTTTTACTATTTTTCCAAAGACTTTTTCTCATTTATTTTTGACTTATTTTAAGCACACGTAATATCTGAAATTACTTTTGTATAAAATATTGTTTTGTATTAAATATACAAATATTAGCTGCATATTTACCCAATTTACAAACAATTTTCTTTCTATGTTAATAAAATTAGATACAGAAAATTTTCACAATCGAAATTATCATCATCGTATTTCCATTATGACATAACCTTAATGATTAAAATGATAATTTATTTTAAAAAAATGGTTATTACACCAGTAAAATATTCGTATACAGAAGATTTTAAGGCTGAAGCTCATATTAGTTTTGGATAATTTCCAAAAAGGTACCAATATTTTATTATTGCTTCTAAAACGCATTATGCTATAAAAAATTTAGGAATAATTACAGTAAACCGACGAGTGTTGACATCTGTCGAATTGACTTCCACTACTGTATATCGTGTACCTGCAGCTTAATAGATCAAATTATCAAAATAATTATATCCTCTACTGAAATAGCTCGACTTTGAGTCGTGAGAATTAAATATAAATGCCTGAAGCATTATCAGTTTGGTCTGTTTTTGATTGACTTTCATTATACTAAACGGTCAAATAACCCTTCTATTGTGATTCAATTTCAATAAAATAAACTTTTTGCTAGAAAAGTACATTTGACTTCATATTACATTCGTACGTACGTAAGCAACCTTCGTATTGGACATATATTCAGATATTTAACCATTGTGATAGTAACGAGCTTTAATGTAGAAATCCAAAATGTAGAAATATATTACATCAGACGAATGGTTTTGCTTTTAGTGTGCGGGTGATGTGAATACCGTGATCAAATTTTTAAAATTAGATTACTTTTTGTGATAGTAACGAGCTTTAATGTAGAGATCCAAAAATATATGACATCGGAAGAATGGTTTTCCTTTTAGTGTACGGAAGACGTGAATGCCGTGATAAAATATAAAAATTAGATTACTTTAAGGCCCGTATATTTAATGTACGTCGCTGTACTTTGATTTTTAACACGTTGCGTACTTAACTTTTCAAGAATTTGAAGATTGCGATAAATTTTAAAATATTTACTCACTCAATTTACTTAAAAATAATAGTGTGCGGTGTTATAAAATTTTAAAATAGACGGTTGAATTCTCTTTAAATACATGAAATGACTAAGTGCATCTACACTCATAAATTCGCTTATACTGACTAAAAAGATTTATTTGAGATACAATAATTTCGTGAATAACCCGATTGGATAAGTACTGTTTTTTGAAAAAATATAAATATTTCACAGCATTCCTGTTTTATAAACTACCCCTGAATAGTCTGAATTTAAGAAGCGGTCATACCTTACATGATACCTTACATGCGTACGATCAGATCCAGATGAATAACCATATGGATCAAATGAATCTACGGTATGATAATTGTTTAGTCTCGGCTTCATACGGGAGATTACAACTTTTCTAATAAGACACAAATATCAAGGGATAAATAGAAGGTCACCGAAGCAATTCCATAAGGGTCCCATTTTTTTGTAATTTTTGTGAGCATCATTAAAAATTATTAGGCGTAAAATATTATTATTTTATTAAAGAGACAATTACATTAAACTGGAAATGAAACCTTTCGTCTTTCAAGTATTTACTAAAATAGATTGAATAATGATATTAACTTCCATTTTGTAAGATTTAAATAGACTTTAAAAGACATTCCCTTAAAAATACATTTAGATCTGGAAGTAAATTATTGTAAATTAGAAGACTTTTTTTCGGAGTAACTATCCCTTGATGATTAATTTCAAATTGAGCTCTCTTATTTGAACGACTGAAAGTAAAATTTATATAACTAACTACACTAAAATACTTTTTATGGACATTTACTTTGTCATCAAAGAAGGTTAAGAATTAATTCACATTTAAATAGTATATCCACGGATAAAAAATGTAATAAGCAGTATTTTGAGTTAAAAATAAAGATATTCGTTTTTCAACTTCTTTTTGGCACTTAAATGACATAAACTGAATGAAAAATTGTTAGTAAAGAAGTTTAAAAAAAATTATCATAACTCTGTGATAAAGCTGTGTTTGAAGTCATTGCTGTCTTGATTAAATGAGAAAAAATTGTCATATCAAATTATTCCTCTAAGAACATGTTACGAATGTATAAAAAATATATTTAAGTCCAAAACACAGATTGAGGAAACTTCTTAAAATTGTTCAGGAATTTATTAATTAATGTAATACAAGATAATTTTCTTTAAAGGAAAACTATTTAAATATGCGGTATTAATATATCGTTTAATATTAATACGTAAATAAACACTATGTTTTCACGGCATTGATTTATGTTCGGAAACCACCCTAACCTACTAATTACGAATATGTATAGGTATATTATATATATCTTACGAGAAATCGTTTGCTACCCAAATATCAAAACATAAGAATCAACTACACCCAAGCACCAGAAAAATAAACTCACTAAATATCTTCAAGGATAGATTAAAAAATCCTACCTCCCGTAAATCATAGTCTTTCTTCGCTCTGGTACTTCCTTCTTTCAACCTAATCAGTATATATGTATATATATATATATATATATATATATATACATATCTAAATTATTGTCTGATTTAAATGTAACGGTTATCACCATTTATTAAGGTTTTGCCTCATGTTTTATGTAGTATCTTTTCAAGACTTGTTCTTGCTGCTGACTGGAGGAGATTTCTCTTCTAGTAGTATTTACTGTGCATCAAAATGGATAAGTAAAAAAATAAGCCAATCAAATTAAATCGCAAGAACTGATGTACGCTTATTAGAATACAATTGGGCTTAGAATAACGAGTACTCCAGAAGGCGAGAATAGGCGCAATGGTGTTTTCATAAAAACTGCGAATAAAATGCATAGTATCAAAACCCGACTGTCAGTACAATTTAAGACACAACTCTGAACGGTCGTGTGCTTTGCTTGTGACAATATCGCTTAAAATGCCGGTTTGTGCTATTCTCATCTGTAAAAATGTCACTGGACCGCAAAAAACAAAAATGGGCTTTACCTTCCATACGTAAATAGCATTATTTAATTTCATTTTCATTTAACTATGCAAATCCAAAATATTAAAGTCGATAATTATTAACAGAAGCACGCCATTTTCGTTGGTGTTTTCACCTCTTAAAAAGTTGTTTACCCCAATTCAAAACGTCTTAATTGCTTGATACTGAAAAATCGGGATTCGGGAGGCGTATTGGAGAATTTGATGTAACATTTGAATTTTCTGTTATCTTATTAAATTTTAGAATATTTTACCTATTGCCTATATTATCAATGTATGTAAGATTACGGGGAAGTGAGAAAGAAACCTTCATTAATTTTCGCCGTCTTTAACTTCCTGAAATTGCTGGCCGATATTGTTTAAAGTAGGTAGAAATTGTACCAGGATATTGAACGCTAATTAATATAAATAATTTTTCTTTCCTCTTGGATTGGTTTAATACGGGACCGATTATTTTAAAATTTTTATAGTCGACTTTTTAACGTCTAAAAATATTTCTAGCGCCAAGAATTAATATCATTGATTCATGCTCACAAAGAGGAAAACTATTTTAATGTGTTATTAATGTGACTCTTTTTTAAATATTTAATTTTTATTCTGAAATAAGATGGAAATAATTACTTTAAAATAGTCTAAAAAGTTCGATGTCATTCGATCTTTTCCGTGAAACCACTGCAAATTGCATTTATTTTTTTGTTTAAAATTTACTTTCATTACTTTTGAAATCCATTACAAAACCCTTTATGTTTTCCATTAATTGTTTATATTTATTCTGTTTTGCACGTCGTTGTATTGGGATAATAATTGTAAATATTTAAATTAGGAAGATAGTCAGTAAAGAGTTATTAATTCCAAAACTCCTCTGTTTTAATTTGAATATATGAATATATTTATTGCGAATCAGTCGATATTTGTACTAAATTTAATTGGCGATTCAAGTGATTGGGGTGTGCCCGTATTAAATAACAGATATATTGAAAGTCAACAAGTCAACAGTTGCATTCATTGGCAAGTGTTATTATTTTCACCGGGCGTCGAAGATTTCCGGCTCCTCTCTTTTAAGAGGCTCTTGGAGCTTACGAAACTTACCAGGTGTCGAAGATCATCAAGTCCCTAAGTGCCATTCCATTCATTTATATGTTGACACTGTACTTATATGGAGATTTAATCAATGATACGAAAGGCTATAAAGACGCGTTGATATAATTAATGGTAGACGTAATCATCGACCCTTCTAGCGGGTAATTGTTAATTAACTTTTGAATCTAGTCAAATATTGTCTGGATTAATTTAGATATTACTTTAGGATAAATTATTGAAGTCGTGTTTGTACTGTTTACACGTCTGTGCCACGCTACATATAATAAAAATATATAATAATAGTAATAATAACAATGAGATTTTTGTTCCCATATTACCATTTTACAATTTAAAAACATCAAGGTATAATATATTATAGTATTGAATATTTTTGTTTCACGTATATTCAACATGCCGTTATTAGAACATAATGCAAGAAAATATATATTTTGATAAATAAACAAATTGATTCATAATTTAAGAGAAAAAGAAAAAAGAATATCAAATATCAGTCATTTCGTAAACATTGTCAAGTCTGAATTCCCAACCCAGTTCACCATTATGTGTATGAATTCGAAAATAAGTGCATCTGAATAATGTCATTATTTATAAATGTTTAATAAATTTTAGAACTAAGTTTAATCATTATTATTCTTTAAATTGGACGTTAATTAAACCATTTGTTTCAAAATGATGATATTCGGGTACCCATTATTGAGTGAAAGCCTCCTCCATTTTCTTCCAAATCAGTTGCTAGTCTGGTTCAGGTTTGTCCAACGATAGTATTCAATGTTTGATTTGTGTCCTCTGTGGCTAAATCTAATCTTGTTTTTCTATCTAAAACCGGAATAAAATAAAATATATTATTTTTAATTTTTTTTTATTATGAATCTGACTCGATTGAGACCAGATATTTCCCTTAGGCATAAGCATACAGTCTTCATATTATGAATTTATTCTCTATCATTTTTGAGTTCAGAATTGCTAATACAGGTATATGCCATTTAAAGTTGTGAAGAGTATACGAGTATTCAAGTTTATCTTCTTTTCCCATTGTTAGTAATGACCTTACATTTTTATTTTAATATATTAATTACTTCTAATTGAGGGTATTAGCCTAAGACTCCCGCCACGACAACCTGTACTGGGAATCGTTTTATTGGAATCATTCATAATTAATTTTTTTATGTTTTTGATGGATAGAAACATTTCTTGTTTCTTATACTTTTTCCTCAAACTTTGATGAGCATTACTAGTATTATAGTTTTTGAACTATTTGTACTTTTCATTTAGAGACTTTTGTTGTTAAGTTTTTTATAGGCTCCATGTTAATTCTTAATGGTTCTGATAGGGCTCTTTTATTGTTGTTATATTCCTTAAAAATTACAATTTTATTATACTTAAATATGGCTTTTTTGGCTTCGTTCCTTAACTTTCTCACTTCATAGCTTAATATTCATCACTTAATTAATTCTTTTTGTGGTAATCTTCTTCCAAATAATATTGCATTCCTTTCAATTAGTTCCACCTCTTATAAATTTGTACATTCTAGATTAGAGTATTGGGAGTTAGAACTATTGGTCTTGTCTTTGTACTGTTTTCTAATCCTTTTCATATATTCTATTTATTATTGATTTAATGTTACTTATAAAATCTAGTTTATCCACTATAGACTTTCTCTTTCTATTCCCTCGTATATTTTCTTTTCCTTTTCACGCCGATAATACTATATTTTTCTTTTTAATGTGTTTTTTCAATTGATCAATGAGGTTTTGTTGCGCCTTCGCTCTTTTTCTCAATTAACAAAGAATTTTTGTACTAATTATTTAATTTTTAAAAATTATATCATGTACTTACTTTCTGCTACGTTTTCTTCCAAATGTTAAATTTCTGTTTTTGGCTTAATATTTAAATTTGTATATGTTTAATATTTCTTTAATTTGTTTCATGATATCTTCAGCAAACTTTGATATTTCTAGCCACTTCTAATATAATTTAAAGAACTAGAACACATACAAAGGCATCACTCAGCGGGCTTTGGATATTACCATAAATTCCACCGGTAAAAATAACACTGACCGGTAAAGATGATTAAATACATTGCAATGAGGATCAACCTCTATCGGTGTGCAGTTATGACGAGACTTTGTATAGATCAAAAGACAAATGTTATTCACTGATTGGTTTACAGACATCTAACTGTATGTGTTTGTCTGTTTAACTAGAGTGAATATTTCCGCTAAAAATAATTGTTTCTAGCGTAATTTTCCTTTTCATTTTTTAATTTTTTTATACCTTGATACGTAAATTCATAAGTTCTTAAACTTTCATATTAGCTCAAACTTCCCAGTTTCAAAGGCAACTTCAACTTTTTTGCCATTCTTGTCCTTTTACTTCATATCTTCTATTGAAATTTATATATGATTTTGAAATTTATTCCCTATTTTGTTTTATTTAGTTTTGGGTATAATTTATCATTTTGACTATTTTAGAAGTGACGAAGTGTCGAAAGTGACGAAGTGACGATTACTACAGAGCTACTTTATTTTGATCATAATTCTACATCAACCTAAATAGACACACTCTTGTTAAATTACACACAAAAATGCACAAGAAACAAACGATTATTTTTCGTTTTTTTTAAATTTTACTTTCACTTCTATTCTTTTCATAATTTGTGCTCTCTTTAGAATGTAGTCAAAAGTACTTCTTCCTAAAATTATTTTTCTGGTATATATTTATTTGGATTATTTTTTCCAACAAAATTTAATATTCAAATCTCAACAAATAATGTAAACCAATATCGATGCGAGAAGTATTACATATATAGAAATATATGAGAAAAACTCTCACCGTGATTCACTGCAGATGGCTACCCTTCAGCAGAGATTGTGAACTGAGAAAAAAATTTCCACCTTTTCCACCTGAGAATATTTTTAACGAAGATTAATTATTTTCATTAATTATTATTGCGTTTATCATGACTTATTAATTATATTGCTAGTTTATTGTATTATAACATGCCTACCAATAAATATGTATTTATGATTATAGACTAGTAAATTAATAATTTCTCTTCTGAAAAGTCTGCTACAATTTGAAATGACAATAGCTTCTTTGAATTATCCTTCGCGACCATCTTGAAATGAAAGAAAAAATGTGGAGAAAACATGAAATGGGTAGTCCCTTGTATACAAATATAATTTGAGGTCATTATGGCAGATGGATTATCAAGAAGTATAGTTCGGTCAGGAAAAGCGATTTGTGACTTTTAGTTGCGGTTTAATCTAATAAGTCAAAAATCCTTAACAACTTGAGCTCTCTGAGTTATTCCAGAGAGAGCTAACATTAAGAGGATGAAATTACATTGAGTGAGGGTGTAATCCTGATAGTTAAATAATGTTCGATACACAATATATTTATTAGTTTATAAAATTACACATTTATGTAAGCATTTTATGAAATTATTTCTTCGTACGTGATTTAAAAGAGGCACATTTTTATGTATAAATTAAATTTTTTTTTAAATTTGAAAGAAATTAAATGTTTCATAATACGTTTTTTTAAATTGCGTCAGCGGAAGGAAAATTTAAAAATAGCTGTCCTATTATATTCTATTAAATTTTTAGCTTTAACCTATATTCACGTCATATATAATAAAACGTTAATGCGTGTTTGTATAAGAATAATGTTTGAAAATATAACTCCTGCAACTTATAAATTATGAAAGGTTTATTATTCTATTATCGTAAATTGACACGATGTTTTGTATATATAAGATATTAGATGTTTTTATGTATGATTAACTGGAGCCTAACTATGATTACCGAATTATATTTCATGACATATTTAAAGTCACATGTATTAAAAAATTCATAGAAAACGTTTTGTCGAAATAAATTTTAATAACAAGTTTCAAATATTGAATATATTTGGCGTTAATTTTGTAGAAATTCATTATTCGCAATTAAATGAAACTACGTGATGTAGTATTATTTCTACTATCTTTAATTTCTTTACCACGACCTAGGTTTCGTTGTATTACAACATCTTCAGGTGGGATATTAGCAAAGATTGGTGGGATATTAGCAATCTTTGCTAATATCCCACCTGAAGATGTTGTAATACAACGAAACCTAGGTCGTGGTAAAGAAATTAAAGATAGTAGAAATAATACTACATCACGTAGTTTCATTTAATTGCGAACAAGTTTCAAGTAATTTCTCCACTGGAAGATAATATAAATATAAAATAAGCACAAGTCACAATTCTTACACAGAATTATAGGCTAGTCTGACTGTACCCGAAACAAACACGTGGGCGGAATCACGCACCTCGTCCCTAATGAAAACTAAGGTCGTTTGTCTGGAAAGTTCTCTCTTTAATTTGTCCATGCTTAACAAGAGCGTTATTCTGTTATTAATTGACGATTAACTGTTGATTGGATATTTAGCGTGTGGGCGTACCAGGATCATGTTTTCGTAATGTTCCTTTTAATAAAGGGCATTGGTTCTTAGTGGGAAGACTATAAGTAAAATAATTGTTTTAATATGATTATACATTTCTCTAAAAATATATTTAATGCAATACTCGTCACTTAAATGGAGCCATATCTGAATTTTAGCTTAACGACTTTTGCTACACTTTTTCTTAAATCATATTTCAAAAGTTATAACATGTACTTCAACAAATTTATTATTTTTGTTAAAACAGCGTAATTGTTCGATAGTATTTATTCCAAATATCTTAATAAATAGAATAAACCATCCATATTCATGAGGTCAAGCATAACGTACGGTACACATTTTAAGCGGTTTTCTTCAATATACCAGCCGTTTAAAAACCACCAAGTTTCCTTGAATTTTTGTTCATGAGGGTTTAAACTTTTTTCTCCTCGTGCATTTCCAAACTCTTAATCGATAATAAATAATCTAATTAAATTTTGTGGCTTGTTGAAAAGAAATAACTTTCTATTATTTTGGGAAACTTTATTGATTTATAATATAATTTTAAGATTAAATTTAACACATAACTAGAATTTATAACGTAATGATAGCGAATATTTACATGGCCGTAGCCGCGTACAAAGTAAATTTTTAATAATTTTCTCAAGAAATTAAAGGTAACCAAATCAAAAAAATATTCGCCAATTTTATATACAATTTTATATTTTATACATTTCAATTCAACTGCTTCCAAAATAATAAAGCGTTTTTAAACTCTTTTAATCTTGATTTTTGAAATGGATGTCACATATTTTGTTTATTACTTGGCACATAAAACTATGGGCTTAAAAATCTATTTATTTCTAATTTCATGGACAAAATTTTTTTTTATTATTCACTTTGTATCATGAGATGGAAGTACATCAATCTGGAAGGTATGGTTTATTCTTTTGTTCTCTTTTTATCTTTTCATAAATATATGACCCGAAATTATACTTTTATAGTCTTTCCAAAAGGTACATAAAAACAAATAATTATAAAGTTTTCCTTACCAATTATTAATGTAATATTTGTTTCGGAAAATTAAAGAACAGTTATCGTAGTCCGATATACTAGCCAAAGTCTGCTTGTTGTTTAGAGAATATTATGAGACCAATACCCTCTCAGTAAAGTCCTCCTTCATCACGATACTTTTTCAAACGCAGCCAGACGAATAACTAAATATTTGACTATTAATATAATGATAAGTTATACAGTCCCGACCTCGCGTCACATGCTTTCTGTTTATGCCTAAAAATAAAATATTAACTCCGAGGAGCATAATTCCGGGACGACACAGAAGCGGCACCTACCTTCCTTGATTAAAACGATCGCAGATTTGTATGGAGACTTTTTGAAATTTTTACATTTTATTCACTTTAAGTATTACATTTTTAAATTGCACCTTAAGCAGAAGAATTTATACGTAGCGTCTATTCATATATAATCTCACACATGCACGAATGCACGCAGTATACCCACTTAACAGTTTCAACTTAAAAATGAAACGGAATAGAAGGGAACAAGGCATGAAAGGAAAAAGAAGTTGAATATTACAATAAACTTTAAAAGGTACAGCTTTTTGAGACGATTGTTAAAGGCTTAAATATGTCTGAGCTTAACATATTCTACTTGGGAACCTATTTTGTAAATAAACTTGCATTGAAGTTAATGCGATACATGTGAATTATAATGTGTCTCTCAAAAACTATTGGACCAATTTGAATTGAAATCGGGGATGATACTTAAGTTTTTATTAAAACTAGGGTGACAAAAGTGTCTTAGTTATATATTCTTTAAGGGAGAGAAATTTAATTTACGGCTATCTAAGAACGAGCGTGAGAGCTTGTAAACTGGCAAATAAAACTGTTGCAATGAAATCGCTTTAAAATTTAAGCAAAATATAAGTTGTTTTTATATCGATCAAGAGATAGAGAGATTGAGGAGCAAACATATTTACTAAGGAAAAACTGTGCCATATTAATAAAATAAACATGCAAAAAAATCAGGCTCAAAATCAAGTAATTACAGAATAAATAAAAAGTCTTATTATCTTAACAAACCTTTATTATACAGTTGATAATTTGTACCGTTCCCCTTTAGTTGCTTTAGTTGTTAATTCGACTTTAGTTGTTAATTCGATGACGCAACTACCAGTAGAGCAAATATCTCAAGTGTTTGCGTTTCGGCACCGCCACCTTGAACTTTATTTTTGTTTCTCGTCGAATGACTCGTATAAACAATAGTAAATTATTACTAGCGACAAATGCCCAATTTTTTTTGTTTGTTTAAGCGGCCTATCATTTCAATATTCAATATTCAACCGATAAAGGAATGCGATTTGGATAGATATTTTATGTCATTTCGAAAATTGGTTTTTTTTTGTATTCCCATAATCACAATAAATATATAACTTTGGAAAAGCATTTAAATAGTAATAAATCAATATGATTGAAATAAAAAAAAAATTTTATATACCATTTGCAGGATACTAATAATTTCATTCCGAATTTGTTAAATATTGTGAAAACAAAAACTCTCCTTATGTCCATAAAGTAAAGAAATATTTTGCCATAATAATACTCGAAGAAATTATTTTCCAGTAAATTTGTATTTCTGTAATGTGTTCAATACAGCTGCAGTGATTGTCAACTTCCATATGTAACCCTGAGCAAGTCAAATTATAGAGTTTGTATAATCGTTAAAATAATGTAGTTCATACAAATACATTTCTACTCTAAATTTTATAAATATTTTCCACCATTTTGAACTTGGTATTTATGATTTGGCACTGAAATATAAGTGAAAGGAACACTGCTGAAGCATTGCGTCTGTAAACAAGAGAAACATTGCGAAGTCTTAAACAAATTCGATCGACGTTTTCGACATCTTTATATTCACGTTTTTGTCTTAAAGGTCCCTATCGTTCAATCAGCCCCTTTTCGTAAACTCCAAATTCCCCTAATCACACAATAGCTGAACTCAGGCTGAAGTTAATAGATAGAGTTTCGAAACTTTGTTTCCCGAACAAACACTTCTTATTCAATTAATACTTTGCTCCATCGAAGTTACTCGGAAATTCATTTGTTCCTTTGCTTGCATAAAAGCCTTTATACTGTGTGAGATGTTTTCTGTGGAAAACCACAATTTGCCACGAATGAATATTAAGAGCGATTAAACCAAACATTATTTATTTCGTGCCTAAAGTAATAAGATGTACAGAAAATATCAAAATATCCTCTAGGATATCATTTCAGAGGTTAATTATAAGTTTAAAAATTTGTTTTTCTAATATTAGATAATACATGACAAATAGGTCAAAAAAATATGTTGATCACTTTTTTCACTGAAGCTGAAATTGTGTAAAAACCCTGGTATTTAGAAGCCTAGAGTACTAAGTATTTTTAAATATTTCATGTGCAAGGAAAAAGAATTAGTGATGAATTATGATAAATAAGAAATAAAAATGACATACAAACTAATGTTTCTACGATAAACCTAAAACGGACCAAGTATCATAAAATTTATTCCGCTCAAATTATTAAAGATTTATAAACATGATCTACAAATTGATCCGGCTAGATATTAGTTTCCAATAACTGACATTAAAATGATCATCCAGCCAATATACCCGGATGCACAAATTTTAAGGTATTCTAATCATTTACCTTTTGATTATCCTTAGAGTCGTATATACACATGTATTTATATGCATATACCGTGTAGATCTATAAATTTGCGCACCAAAATTAGTACGACAAATTTTGACTTTTTGATACAATGCAACATATACACGTACACCTTTGTTTTGTTTATAGAAAATAAATAAAAAAACTACAATTTGATGGAATAATATAATTTGTTAACGCATTATTAAAAAGTGAAAGTTGATAAAATCTAATTTATTAATTTGTAGCTACTGCATCTATTGCCTAGAGTATACAAGATATGATTAGTACAAAAATATAATTAAACGATGAGTTTTATTTTCTTATTTATTAAGCACTGCGAATTTTAGTACTGATATTACGTAAAAACTGCATGTTAATAAGTTTGATTTTATCTTACACTCTTTCATATCAAATCTAAAAGAATATAATAAATAATCCGCAATCTTGAAGCATTTGGTTTATTTAATTTTTGATGACGTTACAAATCCAAAATCGTATTTTCTACTTTTATAACCAATTTCAAAACAGGTAGACGGAAAAACAAATTCCGTTTTATATTTATGAAATAAATGTACTAAAATAAAAAGTACATTAAATTTTAATCCAGCAACATTAATGAAATCCATACAACAGTTTCCAAGCGTTAATTAAACAAAGAAAAAGGCATTTACACATTCTAAAAAAATGCGTCTTCGCTTCAGAACAGCCTAAGTTACATAGAAAATAAACATTTTTAAAAATATCTCCTCTATTATTGTTTTGTAATAGTTTAGAAGGACTTTAATATACTAAACGCCTACCCCTTATTTTTTATTTAATAATTTATTATTACTATTTTTAATTAAGGAATAAGTTGCACAAGTAATATCATTATTATTTACGCGGTATAAAATAATGGCTATCTTTCTTTCGGGATATAGCAAACTTTTAAAAAAAAAATTGTAAGTATTACCACTAAGGTTTGAAGTTTTCATAAAACTATTGCGGCAAAAATGTAACGGAAACAGCAGAAATTCCATTTGAAATCGAAACATGTTTTTAACATAAGTACGTGAGAGCCTAACCAGTAATTTTTTCGTAATAAAAAGACACAATTTGGGCAATGTAGTCTAAGGTGAAGTTATATAATAAAAAAACAATGAGAGAGAAAGTTAAGTATGACTTCCCCTCTTAAACTAATAAGTGCAAAGCAAGCCTTTCGATTTAAATAATAACGACTACTTACTTTTTGCCGAAAACCATTTTTATCAGTGCAAATTTCCACGTCGATGACGTCGCGGCAAAAGTTAATAATTCCACTCACTCCAATATTTTACGTTTTCAAACACCGTTATTAATTAAACTCAGTATTCAATTTGGATTTTATAGACACACAGGCAATTTTTAATATGTGATGTTCTGTGATATTAATAACGTTACTTTAAGCTAATGAAGTACTTACAGATACCCTAAAAAATACCACTAAACCTTGTTATGATAAACACCTTAAAATCATTCATTCATTCAATGATCTTGTCATTCGACAAAAGTTAAATTGAATCAGTTATCCGATAGTATGTATGCGCTTTTGTATTAGGGAAACGTAACGTAAATAAACCGAGCAGTTTGATTTTCTTTTCTAATTTTCGTTAAATAACACACTTATTTGTCCTCTTAACTTGTTTCAGTGCTCCTGGCCGTAACTATTTCCATCCGATATGAATTCCCAAGATACTTTTGTGCGATCTATTCGTTGAAAAGTTCGAGAGATGTATTGAAATTGTATCGTTAGGTTCCAGCGCTACTAATTTGATATTTATCTTATTGTTTTTAAAGACCTCTTTTGGGAAATGTCAAATTTACTTGAATTTTTCCTATTCGTTTTTTATAAAAAAAAAGAAAGCATTTAACCAACAACTTTTACTCATTTACCCAAAGTTTGCGTTTTATTTATTCCAAAATACATAGAATAATCATCAATTATGATATAGAAGCAAGATAAAATATAAAAGATTTCAAGTGGTTTACGCAAAAATATATTTCACGAAAAGCGCTATGGCATTAGATATTTACTTCACTTTTGAATTAAAACTTTATTTAATATTTATACAAATGAACAACAACTCTTCGGTAAAAGTTAAAGATGCTCGTAATCTTTGTTTTTAACATTTTATCGGAAGTCTGAAATATACAGATATCAATAATAAATGAATAGATAAGGAATTATATGCAATTAGGAGTAGAATTTTCACTATGGCAGTTCCATGTACATTAAAAATATGCAACAGTTCAAACATTTATGGGCACATAATATTTTTTCAAATTTTATTATGTAAGAAACTATTTAAAAATTGTTATTTTTTATCATGAAAATTCATGTATTTCGTAGGTATAAAGCAATCATGGATTTTTCAAAAATTATTAGATTTAAAATCATCGCTGTAAATTTCCTTCTAAATTTAAGAAAATTTCTGAAAATGGCCATTTTCATAATTTTGGATTTAATTAATTTCAGAAGTAGTTACATAAAACTGAAGGTGGTAAAAGTGTAATAAAGAAACAAAAGTTATCAAATAATGGAGAATATTTTTTTCTGCAAAAACCAATTAATTGAATCCCCGATGAATTTATTCAAGAACTGCCTGAGTCAGAAGAATGAAAGTGTTATAAGAAGCTATACAGCAAATAAGGAAAAAAGCAGAAAAATTATAATAAAACCTAAATTGCTAACGCTTAAAATTTGCTGCAATAAATGTGTTTAAAAAAAATCTTCCTTTTTCGTCAAAAAGGAAGATTTTTTTAAACAAGCAAAGAAATTGTAATTAAAAGTGCAGTCTGAGAATCAATTTATCAGAAAAAACAACGTGAGAAAAAACAAATGAAATCTTAAACTCTAATGGTAACTTCAGGTAAAAAATCTTATTTCCCAAACGAATTTCTAGAATTCCACAGAATGTCCTCGCATGCGTATTATTAAACAAAATTGACACATGATATAAGGTCAAGAAACGAAGAGCTATAAGTAGAACATAATACTAATTACAAGAAGTATAAAAAATTAGGTTAATAAAATTATATATTGGAACTTTTCTATGAAAGAAAAAATGCAAAAGTAATTGCAGTTAAACACTAGGTTACTTGCTATGTAAATTCTTCACGTGACCTGTTTTTATACTTTCTGCGCTTAAACCTTAAATCTGCTACTTATAATATAGCAAAATAAAATGTATTATGCCACTAAAATTTCCAGGCACAAATGTAATACCAGTAATGTTTATTGGAAGTCATCAACTTTGTTTT
Source organism: Druceiella hillmani (assembly GCA_039881145.1). Lineage (NCBI taxonomy): Eukaryota > Metazoa > Arthropoda > Insecta > Lepidoptera > Hepialidae > Druceiella > Druceiella hillmani. The sequence goes on along the minus strand of JAYKKI010000005.1, from coordinate 56,033,263 downwards.
ATTTTAATTTAACTATACAATATTTAACAATAAAATGAAACTACGTGATGTAGTATTATTTCTACTTTCTTTAAGGTCTTTACCACGACCTAGGTTTCGTTGTATTACATCTTCAGGTGGACTATTAGCAAAGATTCCTAGGTAATGGTAAAGAACTTAAAGAAAGTAGAAATAATACTACATCACGTAGTTTCATTTAATTGTGAATAATGAATTTCTACAAAATTAACGCTAAATATATTCAATATATAATACTTAATCGTATATAGTTCAAAAAATCTCATTTTTAAACTCAAAAGTCTCTATGGGAATTGGCTACATGTATTTATCGACGGCATTATTAATTATTCTTTAATATAATTTTTCAGTTTCGAAACTTGATGTTTTTCACTATAAATCATTTTAAAAAGTAGTACGGAGCTAAATGAGGGCATATTTTATACGTAAAGATTTATAATAACTTGTCATGAAATTGAAAACACGGTCTCCAATATAGGGATGGCGATACACGAAAGTTGAGATAGAGCATAGCGACAGAGATAGATAGCTGATGACCGAGATCGAACATAACACTAGCGCCTGGTCCACATGCGTCGCAAGTCTATAAATAGACGCGCGCCGGTCTATTACTTTCCAACGACGTCAAATGGTTTAATACCTTAGTTTACCGCGTACTATCATCATAGAAATTATCTTATTTTCTATTGCAATAAGATACTAAATATGAATAAAAAAATGATCAAATGTCGAATCAAAAAACTTGTATAAAAAGAAAAAAAAATTAAAAAGGAAGTTGTAAATATAACTTTATTTCGTCGTTGGGAAATCATTTACGCAGCAATAAATTACTTTATTCCAAACTTGGAACTTATTGGTTTGGAATCCGGAAAAATATTAATATTTAATATTTTTTCCTTCTTCAGATTAAAAAAAAAATCTCGGGCTTAGTCTTGATCTAAAAAATAATTAACATGTTTATTCCTTAAAATCGTTAAAAAAATAATAATTTTAGTGCCATAGCCAAAGTTTTCAATTTTAACTGTCAAATATAAGGCGATACATTGGTATTTGGAAAACCCATAATAATTGTCACAAAATTTTACTACGAAATCACAAGTTCTATTTCCTCCGTATGCAAAATTAAATACTCGTGCAATCGATACGTCCAAAAACTATACTCTAAATACATCCGAAATATATACGATATGTTACATAAGACAGTCAATTTCTAATGAAAATAAAGCTACATAATATATAAATAATGATACTTAGTGTAAAATCTGATATGTACGATACGGTATAAAGAATTTTATGTACACTAGAGTTCAGCTTTTGCATCAGTTTTTCCCTTCATCATAATATATATATATATATATATATATATATATATATATCTATACATATATACATATATGTATATATATATATATATACATAGATATATATATATATATATATATATATATATATATATATATATATATATATATATATATATATATATATATGAATTAACATCTCAGTACTGTTAGGAAAATAAATACATTTGGTTCTTCTCATCGAGATCCAAAACTCTTTCTTGCATTCGCTTCAAAGTATCTGCTTTCCGTTTAAATAAAAAAATTCAAAAAGTTTGCGTAAAGCGCTGATACTAAAACATTAATGTGTAATGAAATCATTATTTTAGTTAAAACAAGTATAATTTAATTAATTAAAATAAAATATTTTATAAAATAAAATATTTAAATAATTATAATAATATGAAAATCCGAGAAAAATAAAATAAAATTCGTCCAACTGAAGTTAGATTTATTTCATTGAACTGAATATTTCTTTTTCAAGTTCTGTCATGAGAACAAAATGATTGTTAATATTTCTTCAAAAGAAATTCATAGTATTTACCTTCATATATACATCGGGTTCGTATATCAAATCGTTTGTGGACTTAATGTATAAAGTGTAAACAAGGCACGTTAATTAATATTTGGCACAAGGAATACAATTCTTAACTAATAAAGCAGGGATTAATGTTAATTACGTAAAATAATTTAACCGAAATCCTACTGTGCTTCTAATTTGGACCGTTGGATGATAAATAATGAAATTGTATGAATGCTAAGCTAAGCAAATTGTATGTTTTAAAATATAACAAATTTTGAATTATATTTATACCTGTACTGTTAAATAAACATATTATCTTTGCTACCTTGTTTTAGCTAGTTTCAGATGTGAAACACAATATTTGACAAAGGAAAACAATGAAAATAGAAGCATATATTTTACTATCTGTGCCCACGACTTTTTTCGCGTATAATTAGGAATAACAATTTTTTCTCTCATGTGTTGCTTCATTGTATACACTATTACCATACCAAATTTCATATAAAGTCGTCAAGTAGAAGTCTAAAAGAAGTTTTTTGGGCTTCTAATATCATTCTATACGCCAAAGAAATCACTTTTTTAAATATTTTCAATACACAGAATTCAATGTATTACGATATTATTGTATTTACATGTAGCAATGCTATGTAAGAAACATCATAGGTATGTGCTTTTCTATAATATATTAAGTTCATAAAAATATACGGTAGTCGGACAAACAAAGACGCTATTCGCTGGCTATAAAGAAATAAATTGTCGTTGAAATAAAATGTAAAACACACACTTTTTCTAATATAGTGCAAAAAATATTACACGTAACTCTTTTTAAAACACCCAGTACTTGCTTGGAGCGCGATGCTTACTCGGGTAGCTAAGGTGTCTGCTCAACTGTCGGCGAGTTATTCCTCTGTTCGACGTTGAATAATAGCGCAAGTATCGTGTTTACGAGAAAGGTCACAAACATTTTTTTAATATTATTTACAATTTTCGGAACAAGTCATCTTTTAAATTTTATTTTAACGTAAATCAACTATTTTTCAGTCAACGAATAAGGTCTTTCTTTGTCCAATACTTATTCCCAGACAACGTGTATATTTTATACATATAATTATAAAAATAGTAGAACTTTTGCGGTAAAATATCTTTTCTAAACAGCAATAAAAAATACTGTGTTGTAGATTTTTTACTAATAAAAATAAGAATATTTATTTAATATTTTGAGATAAAATATGATTTCCAAACTGAATAAATTTATAAAATGTTGCTACCCTTAGAGGTCTTTGGAGTTGATTCCAAGCTTGATATGGTGCTTATGTGTTTATGAGAGAGAGAGAGAGAGGAAGGAAAAGATAAGCGTTGATAATTGGCACCGGCTCTATTTCAATTTAAGCCAAAAACCTGTCAAATATTTTTACTATGTGTTGTAAATATTGAATATTAATAATTATAAATATTTATACTATGTATGTAAGCAAGAGAAAAAGGGAAATAAAAAGAGGCATCGATGGTATATAAGCATCACTTTCTGCTTGGCATCTAATCAAAAATCTCTAACTTTAGCGATATTTTACAAGTATTCATGTTTGAAAACGATATTTTATCACAAAACTTAAAACTAAACACTTTTATTTTGATTAGTAAAAAATTTCTAACCATAGTAGTGTTTTACATATCCATTCATATTCGCAAAATTATATTTTTCAGAAATAGTTTCAATATACATTGGTATTTTATTAATTATTTTTTACTTTTCCATGTATTTCTTATTCAATGTTAATTTGAAGTCGAATTGATTTTATTGTCAGAAAGTTTTATTTTTCTATTTCTAGTGTTTATGATATCTTATGTTATCCAGAATGCCACGAACTGATGCTTACATACATATATAAACATTTATACAAGAAAATATCAATGATTTTATCCTCCCGTGGCTTCATTGTAGTCGGGTGAACATATATTATTAATCGGATAAAGTATTTCAAAGTTTGAAGCCACTTAACCGGTTTTTATCTAGGCTAAATGAAAAAGCATTGGCCGAAATGAAAAGACTAAAATAATTTTGGGAATTATATTTTTACTTACTTAGGGAATCTAATTACTTAATGCCTTTACATCTACCTACCTGGTAAAATATATTTGTATTTATTTACCTAGTTAATATCCTGATTGTTCCACATCTTTATTGATAAATTATATCCTACCTACCTACAATTATCTTAGATGTTACCTTTTTCACCTACCTACAATTATTTTATTTGCTATTTGCAAATACTTCTCACCGTTGAAGAATTCTATACTTAGCACTATATCAGATCCTAAACACCATTTGTTACCAAAGAACTCAGAAAAGTTCAACTAGCTCAGAACCAAAGACCCCGCTCTTCCCTATGGAATGGTTACTTTTATCATCTGTTGACTATAGAAAAATACACTGCGCAATACGTACGAACAGACACTTCAACGAGTCCTAAAAGAAGGAATATATTTCTTCCCATTAAGAAGTTCCTGTCTTTACATTCCAGCTCCATCAAAAGGTATTGACTATCATTTATGACCAAAATTACAATGATGGCAAGTATAACAAATCCACTCCTCGCCATTGAAGAATTCGTGTTAATATCTTTTGGTTACTTTATCAGATCCTTGTCAATATTTGTGATTAAGAGACTCATCACAATAAGTCAAATGAGATCAAACTCTCAAATGAGAGAAAAAAAAATCCTCACAATTAAGAAGTTCATATCACCACAGTTCGTCTCCATCTGATCTTGGGTACTGTTTGTAACCAAATGACTGGTCAAGACCAGTCGAAAGAACCTAAACTCTTCCATCCTCAATATGAATCTACTTCTTACTTGTTGAGTTCTGTCACCACCTACCATCTTCATCATCAGACTTTGACCATCATCGACTTTATGAAGACATTCCAAGTGAGTTCAAACTCGATATTATTCTTCTTAAAGGGCCTTGTACTCTCATTGCTGAAGGGTTCCTTACGATTTCTCGGAGTCTATTATCAGATCCTAATTTCTCAGAAATTATTTCTTTACAAACAAAAGAGAATAATGAAAATTGATCAACGTATCTCCAAGCTATACATATATGAAAAGTAAAAGTAAGTACATAATTTTCTTTCTTACATCCGCCTAGTAATAAATTAAATGTATTGCTTACTTCCTTAAACCAACTTAGTTTCCCGTACCATCATGGTTACCAAAATATCGCTGTCGCACCAAAAAACGTCACAAACGTTTGCATGAAAAAGAAATTGTGCTACTTTAATCGTGTTTTATATTATCGTGTCTTGTTTACCATAATAAATGTTACGTGCATTCATTAATATATTTTCCTTAATAATCTTTCATCGTGTCAATACAATAAATTAGCAATTGTTTGAAATGTCGATTTGGAAATGAAAGAAATTATAAAATTTAGAAAAAAGGTAGTCATTTATATTCAATATTTTATCTTTTCTCGAGCATCAATTCATTTATATTACATTTAATAGTTTCGGTTAAATTTACCTTTCTTAGTCCTACATTACGATTTTTTTGGAAATTTAATTTATATCGCTTCCAAGGAATATTTTTAAAAATTAAATCAAAATAAAAAATTTAACAGGGAAAATAAAACGAGTTAAATGATAATAATAAAACGATTGGGCAACTTTTTCTTATTAAAGCGTTTTGAAATAAAAGCAGCGATTACATATTAAATGAAAATCAAAATGCAGTAAAAAATGGCAATAAAATATATTTAAAACCTAGTTCATCTAATAAACCAAGATCTCGTGAGATATATCGTCATCAACCTTTCGGTATCAAACGTGATATGAAAAATAATCATTAATGCTTTTAAGTGATAATAAAAATTTATTTCAGTATTGTTTTGGCTTAGGAACATGAAGCAAGAAACAGTAATATGCAATATGTTATATACTGCGTAAGTTTTTAAAGCATGTAATTTCAAGCTGATCAATAAGTAGATTTCTTGTGACCAATGATAAAACGAGCAAAAAATATATATCGTGATACCATAAAATGGAGAACATAAGGAAAAAGGTTTGCAAAAATCAGATTGATGTCGATTCATTTAAAAAATCCACCCAAGTCCCTGGGTTAGATACTAGACCTCGAGTATATTATATGGGATAAAGCCAAGTCAAAGTATTTGGCTTCTGATACGCTTAGAACTAGAGTTAGTTAATTTTCAATATTTATTTTGATTAAAATAAATCCACTTTTAAGAGGTATAAACTTATTGAATATATTTGGCGTTAATTTTGTAGAAATTAATTATTCACAATTAAATGAAATTACGTGATGTAATATTATTTCTACTTTCTTTAAGTTTTTACGACGACCTAGATTTTGTTGTATTACAACATCTTCACTAGCAAAGACTAGAAATGTTTGCTAGTAACCCACCTGGAGAAATAGAAATAATACTAAATCACGTAGTTTCATTTAATTATGAAGTATAAATTTATTCTCTTTCTAACTCATCAAGTGTTATGCCACAGAGGTCGACTAACAAAATTAACAGCAAAAAAAAAGAAGTCTAATGCAAACTCTATATTATTATCCGCAAAATTCGTCCAAACACTCCATCCATTCCAACGAAGGCCCGAGTCGTTAATCTCATTAGTAACTTAGTCAGCAAACTAGAACCATCATGAATATACATCTCAGGTAAAAGAATCTTTTAAAGGTTCGATGTGGGTAAAGGAACATAGTATAACAAAGGGTTAATTGAATGAGGTCTGTTTGTACAGGTTATATGTGAAAGTGTCTAGATGTTTCTCTTGAATTAACGATAATTCTAAATGAACAAGTTGTTTCACCTTACAGGAATATACTTTTGGTATATTTGTAGTTTTCCCGATAATTGAAACTAAACATTTCGTACCAAGATCTTGCCGCGACTGTTCTTTACTCTCATGCTGTAGCATTTCCTAGTTATTATTATTTTTTTTGGTTTTCTTATATTTTAAGCATCATAATAAAATTGTTTACAACATTGAGCTCCATATATGATGTTATTAAATATTTTATATCATTTGGAATAAGATTTATCCTGGTTAAACCATTAAGATTTTACTAATATTCTCGTCGTATTAACTTAACGTTGTTTCTCTTATATGTGAGTTTGAAAAAATAGAGCATTTAAAAAACAGTGAGATAATTTTAATTGTTCTTTTTACTATTCGGAAAATTTTTCAGGATCAAAAATTGTTAAAGACAGATTTCTGACCGAGGTATTTTTGTCTATAATTATTAGGATAGCATAGTATGTGATGAGTCTTTACATGTCTTTCTGTAGCAAATGCTAGTCATATAAAAATAGCCAGGTTTTCTTATCTCTTTTTTCACTCACAGTGATTGCGTGAAATTCGATACCAGTAAAGAACGAAGTGACTTTTTGTCTAATAAATATCTATATGAGAAAGCTTTGTTCCACGAATTCTTCGAGGAAACAGAAAAATTCTAAATAAAAGAGATATTATTTTGGTGATTAAATGCGACGTAGTAGTTATTGGTCTTATGCTATTTACCCAGCTGCAATTAATAACAGTTTTAAGAGACTTATTATCAGTTACTTTATAATTTTACTTTTTATAAAAAAAGTAACAGCCTCAAAATGACTGATTAAGATATTACTTTTTATGCAAACAATATTTCAGTCTTAAAATTTATTACAAATAAATTTGAGTATTATATAATAACATACCTTCTCCGATTATGCGTTGTTCAAACAAACTCAATATTTTTTTTCAGTTATGAAGAAAAAGTTGTGAACTGTGAAAACAGGCGAGAAATTTATCTCAATTTCCTAAAGCAGTTTTATCAAATTTTATGAAATATTAAGACAACAAAATTACAAGTTTTATTAATTCAACGCAAATATTTTTTATTAAAATATACTTAATTATTACTAATTTCAAGAAAAGGCAAATAAAAAAATATCCTTAACTATATACTTAAACTGTTTGTATCCTTTTTGAAATGAAATTTAATAACTTAGTTTCAAACCGTATTTATGATGCGAAATTATAAGTGCAAAGGTTTTTGATTTGCGCTTATAATAAAATTTACTAAAACCTATCAAGTCATTTTGAGGTTATTAAATTAAACACGAATAAGTAAGTTACTTCAAAGATAAATTTGAAAAATTAATCGAACCCCGTTAGAATTGACAAAGAATTCCGCCTTTATTTTTCACAATGAAATTAAATTTTCAATTAGAATATTTCCACATAACAAAATCAATGAACCAACCAATGACCTACCGCAGGTATACGTCAACACACTTCATAATTTTAAAAGAATGGTTACGAGCTAGTTGCTGCCAAGGAGAAGTACTAGGTCCACGCCGCTAATCACTGAATGAACTTTAATAAGATTGGACCCAAACTACGAATTTAACGGAACAAGCTGGTGTATGTATATGTGTAGGTATGTGCGGAAATGGGTGTTGTTTTTCTATTGCATTATTTTAATAACAGATATAGAGATCTCTCCATGATTTTAATTATACCCTAATCTGGCTACAATTTTATATATGGCCTACGGCTCGTTTTATTACTGTTTCCTTCTCAATTTACAAAGTGTGAGCAATTTTTTTTTAAGTATCAGCGTCATTATAAATTCTCCTTTTGTATTTTGTAATAAGCCCACTATAAAGCGACAGATGATATTTACGATAGACATGCTCTTCTTAATTAAATGTTAGGTACTGTAACATGAAATAGATTTATTTTTTATTAATTTTCAAAGAATAATATTAAAAAAAAGGTAAATTAAATAAGAAACATACATATTCCGTTAATGAAAACGTAGATGCTGAGCACAAATGGAACGATGCCTTCAGGAAATTATATATTAGATCTTATAATGTAATGCTATATTTATTCTGCTATTCTGGAATTTCTTTTTTTTATTCAGTAACGTTCAAAGTAGCGATTATTATTTCCAAATTTTCTTCCACTTTGATATATTAACAATCTTAACTCGATAAATTTACTTGCAACATAATTAAATATGAATAAAGGAACTAAATGGAGAGACGCAATGAATTTTACATTATAAGTGCCTTACAAGGCGTCATTATATTCTATTAAATTGTGAAAATTTTACAAAATAAACAAAAATAAACCCCACCAAAATAAATAATTACCGATATAAAGTAAATTAAGTTCTAAATTTTCTACTTATTTTATTTCTTACTTAATAGTTAGTAACAAAAGGCAACGAGTAAAATCTTACAATTTTGACGTCAATACGAGCGCATTGAGAGCACTTTTTTAAATAACTTAATATTTAATTTAACTACACAACTGAACGTAACTCGGTAAATTTATTTTCTGACAAAACAAGTATTCTTAACTATATGTCAGTGTATGTAGGTGGAACAAATTATAAACCAATAATTGAGTCTAGGTTACTCAATTTTGAAAAAGAACATTCAGCTTTAAAAAGAGATGGGGAGCACCTCATATGAAGAATTTTGACACAATATGTTTTAATTATAAAAAAAGAATTTTTTTCAGAATTATAAATAAACTATAAGAATGAAATTTATATTTGAAGAAGAACCTCTAATCCACTAAAATTTATGGCCATGTCGATAAAAGAGCAAAAGCATTTGACTATTAAGTTTTATGTATTGAATATATTTGGCGTTAATTTTGTAGAAATTCATTATTCACAATTAAATGAAACTACGTGATGTAGTATTATTTCTACTTTCTTTAATTTCTTTAACCACGACCTAGGTTTCGTTGTATTACAACATCTTCAGGTTTGATATTAGCAAAGATTAACTCTTAGGAACAATCAAACAACATTTATATGTTTCAAACACAATAGCGGAAACCTGGTTTGTGCGGATTTTTCCATTGCTTATGTTAGTGAGTTTATTGCAGGGGCGCAGTGTAGGTTTTATTAGGTGTTTATTTCCGAGACTTATACAATATACCAGTATTTTAGTGAGGTTATACAATGCAAACTTTACGGTGTATGTAATAAAATGAAATGTAAGTTTTTATCGGTAATATATTTATACAAAAGCAAGGGTATTTAAAAGTAAGGACAAGGTAATACACTAATTCTACATATCTCCGGTTTTGTGTATTCATATATTTATTTATTTATTTCTTTTAATTTTTTGTTTTTATTATATATATACTTATATTTACATGTGTATTAGTGCTGAAACAATTTCCAGGGTACTGTAGTATCAATGTTGTATATTTATATTATATCTAGAAGATATTACGAATGGGTGATGATATTATATTTAGTTGTTCATTTAATATATTAACCTTGGTATCTTTTTTATTTCTGTTTATTTCTAAAGTTTCTACATTACTTTGCTAATATCCCACCTGAAGATGTTGTAATACAATGAAACCTAGGTCGTGGTTAAAGAAATTAAAGAAAGTAGAAATAATACTACATCACGTAGTTTCATTTAATTGTGGATTAAGTTATGTGTTATACGAGCTAGAAATAAATAAACATTTAGTTTATTACATAAATTCATAGTTATAAAAATTATAACTGGTCTAGTTAATTTTTTTTTAAACATAGCTACTGAACTCATAACTTACATAGTCAAAATTAGGATATGGTATAAATTACTTATTCGTTATATATAATATTCTAGTATTATATAATATTCGTAGGCAATCGATGATAAATGTAAGTATTTGTATAGTATTCATTGAGTGAGAACAGCGGATATTTTATGAAAAATGAAGTTTACGGATGAGCAGATACCATCTTCTACCAACATTTGCTATAGGCTTCGGTTCCAACATTTCGCTATGTTTTTGTCGATGTTATAGCGATTCATTATAATTATATAGCTATAATTATAATGAATCGCTATATCAATCGCTAATCTCAGTCCTAACTCAATGGCCGCACTTTTCAATTTTTTTTTCCACTTTTGTTACCGAGAATTACCATATTAGCAGTATGGAAAAAAATTATTGTTCATCTTATTTTTTTCACTGAATGCTTGCAATCACAGTTTGTGTTATTTGCGTTTATATTGAACATATTAAAGGACAGTAAGAAATTTCTTGCTCTCTTTGTTGCAGCTTACTGAAATCATTAAAAATAATACGACGTATATTTATTTTAGATATCTACTAAAAAAAATAAATGACTCGTGACAAACTTTGTTCCTTCTATTTTATTATATGAATACAAAATATCTAACTACATTTCCTGTTCCGAATTTTACGTTTAGAAAAAAATATTGCACGAGAAATAGACGATTAAATAAGAAAGTCGAATAATTCTACGTGACATAGTTTCATTTAATTGTGAAAAAAATTGAACTTGTTATAAGTTCACTGAATATTTTAAGAATATTTAATTAATTAAAAATTCAAGATTTATTTAGAAAATTTAAGAATTCGAATGAAAATATTAAGCAATTTCTTTACATCTTTGCAATATCGCGCAACAGCGTCCAGGTAGATAGCTTATCGGTAGAAGTATAATATTTACAGGAATAATTTCGAGCTACTTTTGACATCCATATAACACAAAATCTGTTTAATGTACAAGGTTCAGACTTTACGCTGGTAAATCATACTAAATTTCAAAGTTTATAAATACAATTTTTGTAGCTCGTAAGATATTGATTTTAAAAATGATTAATCTTGGCATTGGCATCTGGCAATACCAAGATCAATCATTTCGCTCGTCATCAAAATCTCTAGTTAAGGTTTCACATACATACAAAGAAACTATCAGAAATCGGTCACAAGAAAATTAAGTCCTTCGGCAAAGTTAATAGTACGTGCGGTGTGAAAGAATTTGTATACAATTTTCTTGATGAAAAGTCACATTTGATTAATTAAACACTTTTTCTTAGACATATGGATAACGCTTACATTAAATTATGCTAAATTGTAATTAGTACGTTGCATACTTGAAAATATAAAACGCAAAACAAATTTTTACCACTCATTATCAGTAATACATTTAATATTAGTAGTGATTAAAAAGAAAATACACTACTAACGAGTTATTCCTGAAAATATGATTTACCGTTAGTAATTTCGAACCACTCAGTGAATGGCGTTACTCGTGTTTTATACTGCGAGAAAATGTTGTTTTCTTGAACTAAAGGATAGTTGCAGAAAAACATGAAGGTTCACAAAAAAGCTGACATGAAAAGGAAAATTGCGGCAAAACATAAAAGGATACAAAAAATGTAAATGTTTATAAACGTGAAAGGAAAATGGTTAATTATGGTCACCACACCTGTACGTGAAATATCGTATGTCGTTACTAAAATCGTTTAATTAGCCCTTTTATTCTCGAATTTATTGATTTAATCATTTATTCTCGATTTTATTGACATCCTGATGGTTAAAGTGACAAAACGAAAATTAAAAAATAAATTTACAGACAAAAAATTAGGAAACAGAAAGTCATCAGATATTTTTATCTATTGTCATTCACGCCAAATATAATCAAAATGGAAATGTCACTTTGAAAATATTATGTTGGGTATTTGGACAATATATAACCATAGAGTTAACTTCAGATTTTCTTGCACAGAAAAATATATCATTTTCTCTCTGACGATGAATTAGTTAGAAACAAGAATAGGTCATTAAAAGAAATTATTGAGAAATATTAACATGATTAAATCAAGTCAAAAGTATTGAATTGTCGGATCATTGAAGATCTGTTCAGAGTCGTCTTTCCGTTCTAGCGATAATCGCTTCAATTACTTTTAAGTTTCGTAGTTTTTTCATTAAATACGAATTAATTAATTTTCTGGTGTAACAGTATAACATGATAACCTGAATATGATAACTAGATTTGCAAACCTTTAGACCTTAAATGATCAATTACCAGGAGAGTCTAACTCATTGTAAAAATAATTTCAATCTATGCACTCAATCGGGGCCAAGAATTGATTAAACGGTTAAAAGAACCTTTTAACCAAATAAATTGATATTTGGAATCTCTAGTTAGGGTAGTTGATCTACCACGTTTAACTAAGAAAGAGCAATTATATTCCAACGTCTTTTCTTGATTTTTTATACTCATATTAGAAATGTTTACTATATTACGATTAAAATAAATTATTTTTAGAGGTTTTTGCAACCTGCATAAATAAAGAAAATGTCTTTGTTCAAAAGTTTATTTAAGACTCTCACACAACTGTGTCTGATGGTGCTATTTAGCTTGAGATAGAAAGAAATACCAATTATTTAACTGATATTATTTTTCATGTGTAAAATATTCCATATATAACTTTTAAGAAAAAACTGCTTATATATATATACATATATATATGTACATATATATGTATATGTATATATATATATATATATATATATATATATATATATATATATATATATATACATTAGCGTCTTACGTTAATTTCTCCACTAATATAACCTGATGAAACCAAAGAAATTAGAAGTAAGATAGATTAGATATTACGATATAAACTTATTCAATCATTTCAATTTAAATTAATGGAAATAAATTTCAAGTTCGGTGAAGGAATGGTTGATTTTATTTTATTATTTTTATTTACTAAATAACCTTTTTTCCGTAATATATTATACACTCGAAAACCGGAATATAGAAGAGAAACTTGAAATATGGTTTTTCGCGCAATGCGATTATTAGTCGTGTGTATGGGAGAAAAAGTATATACGCGGGAGGTGTATGCTTTAAATCGACTAGGGGGCCAATTTTGAGTTTTGACTGTAGAATTTCTGAATGTGGTATTATTTCCACTTTACTTAAATTCCGTACCGCAACCTAGGTTTCGTTGTATGACTACAAATCCAGCTGGGTAATTAGTAAAGATCAAGAATTATTATACCTTTTAGAAAAGATAAGATCTCTCTCTAAAAAATTATATAATTTTCTGACTTTTTTGGAATATTTATTTTAACCTAAATTTACCTTTTGAAAATTACATATCCTTCCTCCAAATGTATGTATGAAAACAACCAACAAGTCGCATTTCTTAGTTGATTGGTTAACTACTAGTATAGAAATCTATTGACTTTTTGCAATTATTTGTCAATTTAAATTTTATAATCGCTTCTTTCCCCCTTTGCAGAGTTTTTTTTAAAAATTCACTTTTTTCCTGCCCTGCTACTTTCCACCGGTATCCTCGTCTTTCGTTTTAGGAATAACTTCTTGTCTCTTTTCTGTGCTCCTTCTTCTCTTTATCTTTTGAAATTTTTCCTTTTTTTAACTTATTTTCAACCTAGTTTGTTAAATATGAAATCGAGGGTGCGCGGCTGACAATTAAGTTTTTAATTGGTTTTAAACACTTGATTACTAGATCGAATTAACTAATGTGTACTTAAGGCCTTACATATATATATATATATATATATATATATATATATATATATATATGTACATATATATATAAATATATATGTATATGTATATATATATCTATATATATATATATATATATATATATATATATATATATATGTATATATATATATATATATGTACATATATATATAAATATATATACATATATCTGATAGAAGAAATAGGTCGCTAGGGTAGAGGTAATGAGTCCTCAAAGCGCTAACCACGCCTACATTTAGCCCGTGTTTTTTAATATAAAAGCAAAACTACTAAAAGAAAAAGAAGAAAATCACATAACTAAATAGATTTTAATCTTTGATGCAGTACATACGTCGCAGGTATGTGCTTTATATCCACTACTGCGCCAATCTTCAAATTTGACGGTAGAATTTTAATCCTAGGACGACGAGAGTATTATAATCCCACTATAAAATGGGTTAACCTTAATTTCGTTCTAATTCTACTACAAAACAAATATATGATTATAAATAAAAACATAAGATTTTCGTATATTTATATATAAAATTACTCGTACGTTACTAAAGCAAATTGGACGAAATTTTAATATATGCAGCCCTCCGACTTTACAGTGAATATGTCCCAACACCTGGTGACGTCATTGAATCAATTACGGCTATAAATCTGCAGCGCTATGAAATTCTAAGTTTTAAATATACATTAAAAGTACTATCTGTGAAAACATAAGGCGATGCCGCAGTTCTATGGAATACCAAAGCAACATTCTCTTTATTTTTAACTTGAAACTGATTAACATAGTGATACGTAAGATATTTCGATAATATCTTGGCAAGAGTACACATTACAAAGAGAAACTAGACCGTGCTTGCATATTAATAAAATGTAACAATGCAAAGATTTTCTTTTACTATGAAAAACCTTGTTCAATTCACAGTTTAGTGTCAGTACTCTGAAAATGAAAGAATATATTTACAAATATGATTTGTACACAAAAATAATCAGTTAAATATAATAGATAAAAAGAAGTGACATATAACGGTCGAGTGAAGAAACACCTTTTCGATTATCCTGATAGGATATTAATAAAATGCGTCTTATTGATCCAAAAGTCATCTTAGTTCTGATGTTATCCACATAGCGCACGAGCTGATATACATCTTTTAAGCTGCTTCCAATCAGGGGGCCTCTAAGTAAAAAGGTGGACAAAAAACATTTTCTCCTATACTAATTAAGTCTCTAAGACGGGTGTTTTCAAATATTTTATCACGATAATATGAAATGAATCTTTCTCATCCCCTTAGAGTCAATGGTGAACCACCTAAATATTCCATCGAGATTGGGGAGTGCCTCCAACTTAAGTAAATTAAACGCACAAAGAACTAAGGATCGGAAGTGAATGACAGTGCATGCGTGCGAAATACGAAATAATCCGATGGAAAAAATATACCAACACTAATCCTGAAAGGTTGTCGA
The DNA here is from genome assembly GCA_039881145.1 of Druceiella hillmani. Taxonomy (NCBI): domain Eukaryota; kingdom Metazoa; phylum Arthropoda; class Insecta; order Lepidoptera; family Hepialidae; genus Druceiella; species Druceiella hillmani. The sequence goes on along the minus strand of JAYKKI010000005.1, from coordinate 56,017,541 downwards.
AGTAACTTTTAAAATTTTTTTATATATGCAGGGCTAAATGTATTTACTTTCATGTATGAGTAGTCTATATCCAACCATCGATATAAAGGTGACAATTTTGATAACCATAATTTCTAAAGTAAATATGTAAAATTAGCCTTTTAAGTATTTTCTTCAGTTTAAGGGCGAAATCCACCACATAAAGAAACTCACTAAATTCTTTGAAAGGTGCTACTCAAGAGAGCGTCAAGTAAGCCTTAATACAGTTGATATCACAGAATTTCGGTAATTCTGATTCGATGGGTGCTAAGTTCCCCAAGCTGGAAAGCAAAAATTAAAAGGTTCCTTTTCTTCTGCTTTAATTTTTTTGTGTGGGTATAAAGTATTTTGCAACAGTATATGTTTGACAGACGTGAAATATCTCGAGTCTCCTAAAAACTAAAGAATTTAGAATCATCCTTATAGGTTTTATTTAAATTAAAAGTGGACGAAGAGGAAGTTTTTTTTCCATAATTTTGACGTTAACAGTTTTGAAGCCATAAGGTAAAGAACACATTTTATTGTCGCCATTTTCGACGACATAGCTATTAATATTTACTATGAAATTCTGAATAAAATAGTTTTAATTTCACAAAAGCAAACAATCTTTTTCTCATTTTTCCATCTTAAATTTGAATCATATTTTTAATATTTGTTATTGAGATATGCCCGCACTTTTTTACTAAGCACCCGTTTTTTACTAAGCAAAATTTCAAATTTCTACCCGAAATGGTTTTTGAGAGAAATTTTTGGAAATTTTCGGCCATACTGCCTGTGGAAATATTTTGTAAAAACCTTCAAAATAAATATTTTTAAATTTTTTCAAGTCCCTATTTAATTGTATCTGTATAATTTTCTTGCACAAATTTTGTTAATCCTGATATAAATGTGCTTTGATATTCTATATCATGATGATTCTATATCATGATGTTCCTATGTCAAATGGTTTCTAAAAAGAAGGCTATGATAGGAGGATGTGATATACTGGTGAATGTGTTGAGATATACTGGTGAACACTTGAGCGATTCGTTTTTTCCTGCATATGTAGGGAACTCTAAAAAACCGTACAGATATATTTTAATATGCACCCTTATTAATTACAATGATATTGACCTGAATAGCTTCATTTAATTATCTTTTCATTCGTTATATTCAAAACGTAAACGAAGGAATAAACGATCAAAACTGACACACGTCATTCATCCCTTGTCCGGGTACGTAACTTAATGTTTCAAATATCTGTAGTATAAAAGTTTGTATATTTATTAATGTCATTCCCAGCTTACTTCCGTAGCAAGCTTACTTCCGTAGTAGCGTAGAGAAGATTTAATACGCAGAAACTGACTTTGGACCCAAAATGTTCCTAACCAATTTGGGCAATAACGAAATTTTTTCGGGCATTCGTGAAAAGTTATCTCTCCAGTAATTAAGAAAATTGTGACATTATTCGGCTGCGTGTTCTAAGTAACATGTGCTTTTGCGTTTCAATTGAATATTACATTAAATATTACTAAGAATGTCACATTAAATATTACTAAGAATGTTACATTAAATATTATTAAGAAATACAAATCTTCTCAAAAAAAGAAATAGTGACATTTCTGAAGGTCAGTCGAACAAATTAGTTGAAATATGACAGACAGAATGGTTATTCAAAAGAATTTGCTTTTTATTTATACCATAACTTATTGAAGTAAATTAAGAACCTTATTAATATTACACATAGAATGAGTACGAGCCTACTATTTGATTTATATTTAAAAGGTAACCTCAGAAAGCACTGAACTATATTTCGAAACTTTCTTTAACTCTGTTAATTGTTTTCCATCACGGTTTTTTATTTAAAAATAAAAGATTATTAATAATTGGAAAGTTTCATATTTTCATTCCGCCTAAATCTTGACAGCCATAATGACTGTTTTCGTAAACATACTTGGTGACTTTCCTCTCGTTGTCGGATGCCTTGGTTTTGCCAATATTATTTTATTTAACATTTATTAATTCCATACTATTGCCATACTATTTTATTTAACATTTTCTGTTCGCTATGTACTAGATATTGTCTATTATATTATGGTTCGCATAACTTTTATGCCACCGGACTGCACGAGTGAAAGAAACAAGATTCTACAATTAGTTTGATATTGATAAAAATATGAACATTAATATTATTTATTTTCGAACAACAATTAACCCTCGTGTTGGACACACAATAAGTGCGCCTTGTTACACATTTCAGAAGAAAACTTTTTTCTAATTCTCTCGAAATTTAATTACTAATGAAAAAGAAATGAAAAAGAAAAACAGTTTCACTTTCTTTAAATTTAATTTTCCCTTTGTGAAATATCCAAGAATTTATTCAATATTATTGCAAATCTACTTCGGATAATTGGTGCATATTCCTAACTATAATAATACACTGGACCGTCTTGATTTTTAAACTATTATGTAAATTCTGATTTTATTTTTAGGTACCAACACCAAAAGCAGAGATTAATTTCGTTCCTGGATCTTCACACGAAGATGTTGTTATACAACGAAACCTAGGTCGTGGTAAAGAACTTAAAGAAAGTAGAAATAATACTACATCACGTAGTTTCATTTAATTGTGAATATATTTTATTTGCTATTTTAAATACATCTTAACGATAAAAAGTGAATGAGAAAATGTAAATAAAAATATATATTTTCCTTCATTTTGCGCATGTATTTAAATAAAAAGTTAATGAAGCTTTCCGCAAAAAACCTTAAAAAAATAAACATTTCTGTCCCATTTCAATTCAATATTCAAGTTTTACAAACATTGTCTTAGGATGATTATGAGTACATTATGTCAGCTAGTATAAAACTAAATATATAAACTCAAAAGCCTGGGGCTAAAACATTATTCATGAACCGTGTCTTTGTACGAGCGAAGTCGAGTAGATAAATAAGCCTATAAATTCCAATTGACAATCCTTAATGTTGCTTCTAGGATATATCGCGGAACATATTATCACAATAACAAAGCACCCGCGGCCACGACTTAACTGACTCTACACGATATCAGATAACTTATTCGTATCTGCTTGGCAATAAAAAAAATAACTATTAAAAATAAATACTACAGGATAATTATTAGATTAATCATTTCGACACCGCACTGTAATTGTGTCAAGCTTCATATTGCCGTTGAAGAGTGTGTTTAGTTAAAATTTTTCCACCTGCTTCTGGAGACAATAATCAAAATGAATTGATTTTGCAAGAATTTTATACAAAATTATAAATTCGGACGATAATCTGAATTGGTTGAGCGAATGAAGGTACTGTATGCAATTCATCGGCACGGAACCTATCAAGACAAGATTTGAAACTGATTATCACTTTAACTCTAGCATGACAAAAATGGATACAGCAGCTATAGTTAAATTTATTCCTTGTCGGTACTTCCATGTACATTTGTGAACGTGCAATTAAATGCAAGTTTTTCGAAATTTGGAAGTTGGAAGTTTTTCTTAGAAATTAGCGGAAGTCCCAAATAAACTGGAATTTATCTTGAATTCTTGTTTTCAAAAAGTGGTGTCTCATGGACCTAATAAAGTCCAAGTAGCGTCTATTCTCAAAGATTGTCATTAAATTAAAGTAGTAAGAACTTAACTTAGTAAGAACTTATAAAAAAGAAAATAATTTGCTCAATTTTGTCCGGTTCTTGCTACCTGACAAAGTTGAAATCTGAGTATTGATACTGGTATTATAATAGTCGTATGTTAATATATATATATATATATATATATATATATATATATATATATATATATATATATATCTATAGACAAATTTAATTAATATCTCTAAATAATGTAACGGAAATACTATGAACCCTTTCATTGTTAAGCGGGTATTTGCCTAAGTGTTTACTGTATCCCCGTACTGATAATCTTTCACATACTTGGCAGTTTTCTTTTTCTGCTGTCAATACTTTCACAAAAGTTATAAATTATACAAAGTGCATTCCAAACAACAACGTTTTTTCCGAAGTGAAATCTTATGAGTTTAAACATGGTTTATGTGAGGTGTACGTTCACGTTTTTGTAAATTTGGGTTATCCTTACTTCTAGAGCTAAAATCATTAAATTAACTAAAACTCTTTTCACACCAACTTATTTTACAAAAAATATTTTGAAATATAATTATCACATAGAAATTAATATTTATATGCACCGTCTTTACATTTGGATGGCTTTCAGCAGATGTACATTACAATATAATTTCAGCTCAATAATATGGTGATTTAAGTTAAAAAGTAACGTATTAGTTATTTTTTAAGATTTTTCATAGACCAAATTGTGTACCCTGCAAATGTTTGCCTATATTAGATGAAAAGTAGAATACCGAATATTGCGTAAATTCAGTGAATGTTTTAGCAAATCAACTTAAATCAATTCGTTGAATTATTTACAAGTAGATCCTACTGTAAATAATTCAACGATTGCGATATGTGTTCCAATCTTATCACGGAGGAAATAGACTCTCTACTGATAGCAATATAGTGCGTTACTCGATTGATCTAATCGTTGACAGTAAATATATGTATTTACCAAAAATTCTTTGGGAAGTAACTCTTGGCCAATAATACTCTTGACGCCCAGTAATCGCTCATTGTTTGCTTTCTGGTCCTGGTATAATCCTGTTTGTGCTGCACTAAACCACTGACCTTTATCTTTATGTGCCACTGGTCTTTATCTTTGTTTATTTATATTTCTTTCATTCACGTATGACTAACGTATATATCACATATCTAATTACCAGTTACTAATTTCTTTATTTAATGAAATTAGATGTGAATGTCATTAATTTTTGGTAAACATTGACTCATAATATCGAAAAATCCGTATCAGAGGTTAATTTAAATTCGTCTTCAAAGTACACTTGCAAGTTTGACGTTACCTGTTATTCACCAAGCAATGTTTCAACCTGATTTTAATTTATTAGAAAATAATATGGAATTTGATCATTCTGGACAAGTCCTTTCTATTAAAGTCGCCAACTTGTAGCTAAAAACTTATTACTAATCCAATATATAGACAACGGATAAAACAGATGCGACAAATATTAGTCAAGCAACACGATTTTTATATATTTATATCTGTCAAATTATTACAAATTCCAAATTTATGTCGGTTAATTATTAATCGTATTAATATATTTATATAACATTTATTTTTGTCTCTCTAGGTTTGAAAATTATCGAAATCGCTAAGCACTAAATTTTTCGCGTATTTTTATTATGCCATATATGTTAATTACACACACGATTTTATATAATTTTAAGCTAAAACTCCATTTATTTCAAATATTTAAACAATTTAACATTAAATACTTATTAAGCAGCGATAATGTCTTAATTAAGCAGCGATATAATTATATACATATTTACATTTCCACACAATAATTAATCTGACTGACCCCTTCATCACTAAAATTTGTAAAAACATGCTTTTGATATTATAGCCATAATAAAAAGCATCAGCATTTTATTTGCGGGAATAATTTAAATGAGAAGCCTCATGGGGTGTTCAGTTATTTACTGTCAAAGGAATGGACGGAAAGTATTATAATTAGATTTCTGCACGCCGTCCCTTCACTGCAGAACATTATTATCCGTTTTAATTAAGTTATATTTGCTTTTAACTGCTTATTATTCATCTGCTTGAATAATTTTACTCTTAATATACATTTTGCTAAATAAAGCTCGTAGTTTCAACTATTGTGGAGTTTCATAATACTTCAAAATACTTTTAATACAAAAAAAAATTAATTGATGGGTTACGAAAGCTGAAAACTTTTCAACTTTTTATTTAGTAATGTATTGATTACGTAAATCTGCAGCCCAGTAATTTTATTATTTCGCGTCTAAAATATGCATTATTTGTCTTTAAATGTAACAAAATTGTAATAAAAAAAAATTCACTCGGGTAGTTTGTTTAAAAGGAACTTAATGTTAATACTAATGGCGATAATATAATAAAGATGATTCTCGAAAAAAGGAGTTATTTTCGTTCATTGGACATTTTCTTATTGAAGAAGATCTCAGAATTTGCGCAAGGTACAAAACATAATCTGATTGACGTAGCAAATGCTAAGTCGTCTGTTGTTTATATTGGAATACCCGACTGATTTGTTTATTTTATTTAGTGTGCGTTATAGCTGCAAACTTTTACTCATATCTTACAAATAACGAAGTACGACATGAAGTCATGGTGCCAAAACGTACAAGTACAGCCTACAATAGCTAGAGGCTATCGACTAATCAATCGAGCAAGTTTTTCAATCAACGGACTTCATATTTACCTCTTGTGGTTTATTCTGCCATACCCACTTCATTGGCATTTATTAAGAGAGCTGAAAGTTTTACATTTTTCTTTCTTTTATATGAAGAATAAGTTTGTTTTGTAATTAAGTCTAAACTATTCTTACCAAATTTTGTTTGCAATAGTTGACACCCATTAAAATTAATTTAACTTAAATAAATTTATTGCTGAAAATAAATGATTGTCCGTAAAATAATAGCGACCAGTTTTCCACGCTTTAAAAATTAGTTATTCCATGAAATATCGGCTACTTAATAAAAGAAGGAAATCATGTATTAGAAGACTTAGGAGACAAAATGCGTGTAATTTTCAAAAGCTTTTTTTTAATTAATTTTAAGTGATTAAATCATTACACTAGCTATAAGCAATTAAAATTTCGTTCCATTTTTTTGAGGGGTCCTTGAGGTAACCTTGCTATAATATCTTCAAGACATATTTCAAAAAACGTAAAAAACGTTCGCTCCATGAACTTTTTTCTTCATAGGACTTCCTTGGTTTTGCACTAGTTCTTGCCCGCAATTTTGATAATAACAAATAAACGCAGCCGTTTATATTATAAAAATACCAAAAAAAATTTCGTAACTTCGATTCGTTGTCGTTTAATCATGTCATATTTTTTCTTTACTTCTTAGTTTTTAGCTTTCAGATGCCATGAAATATACCGATTTCTCTATTTTTTATTGTTTTTTTTTATATTATAGTTACAAATGTATATACGCATATAATACATGAAAGTAGCTACGAAAATAACTTTAAATTATTTTAATTTAATAAAACGCATTTTAAACAAAACTCATTGCATTAATTTGATAAATGTGCTGTCAGATAATTTGTAAATATTATAACTTATTGACTCAATTCAACCATTGAAATATATACTTAAATTATGCATGAAGCAATGACAAAGAAAATTGATGGTTATAACACAATTAACGACAAATATTTTTTAGAAGAAATATTAAATAGTAACTATATTCCGAGATTTGTGGCACAGATTGGAAAATTTTTAATAAAAATAAATTAGAAAAATTACACTTAACTATAAATAAAATTTGACTGTATATGCCCCAGATCCCCCAGTCAGCTTTGATCATATTTTTAGGCCACAAAATACGATATTGTCATTTTCATGAAACTCTGTCAGTGTACTACGTATGAAAGTCTGTGAGTAGTATACTCACAGATATTTTCATGACAATTTCCTAATTCCAAACTTTCCGTAGTAACTTTTCAAGATTTTTTGTAAAATGAATCGTATGCTGTCACCCATGCTTTATCTATTTTACCTCTTGTTCTGCGAGTCTATTTTGTTGCTATCGAGTTAAAATTGTTTTAATTTTTTTTCATTGTACCAGTTCAAATCTTTATTAGTATTTATTTATTTTTTAACTTTTATGTATATTACATATGGCGGACTTATTGCTACATGAGCAATCTCTTCCAGTCAACCAAAACAATTTGTATTGAAATTTAGTTGGTAGACTGTAAGAGATTTTAAAATCAAAATTCTTCAAAGCACTTACACGAAAAAAAAATTTTAAAAAAATACAAAACTAAAGTAAAAAAAACTGCTGACATGATTTGGGATGGGAAAGACAGGAAAGGACAAGGACACAAAGGAAAACGTTTCAGGAGAGGCAGGACTTTTTCACTCGATATTTGAAAATATTTAGAGACGTCATTTTCTTGATCTCAGAAACTAGATGATTCCAAATTTTTGCTGCTTGGACAATGAAGGATTTTTCGTAAGTGGTAGAGGTATGTTTAGGAATAAGTAAGGTGCGTGAACTTTCAGATCGTAGCACACGGCCGTGAGCTGACAAATATTTAAATTTTCTACTACGATAATTTTGGCTATGAGGATTTTTTATAATATTAAAAAGAAGTTTGAATATGTGAAGTTGGCGTCGATCACGGATCTTCAGCCATTTGAGAAGTGACCTGTATTCAAAAATATGATCATATTTTATGAGGCCGAAGATATATACATATATTTAGTGGCACTTATGATATTCCCAATATTGTTTTACCAGATTTTACACAGAACGCATGAAAATCATTCCCGCTAGAGCAGTCATATCATTTGGACGTTGGTGCTATATGGTGGACATATGTTTTTTCAAGATATTAAGATTTCGCCTTTGGATTTATACAAGTTATCCGACCTTCAATTAGATAGACGGTTGTGTCTGTTTCGTGTGCCTTCTGGGAATTTTTATATGTTAAATCATCAGTAGTTCCCTAGGTATGACATTACAGTGACCTTTTGGTGCGACTTTGGTATAGTGCACGTGTTTCTTCAAAAAGTACCTATTAACAATCGTCAAGTATACTTAGGTTACGAAATGAAGCACGTGACTTCTTTGGTTTTCAAGAGAAATTTTATTTAATATTCATGAATAATATTCATGAAAATTACAGGTAAAGTTGGTGGAGTACTATTATATAATTCTTTGTATCCTTTGTGTGCATAAGAGTTTCCCAAAATCAATTTATTTCCTTCTAAACTTAGTAACTGCATTACGTCATAAAAATATTCTCAAAATTCTAATTTTTCGAACAATATATAACTTATTTTTCGAGCACATACAAATAAAAATAGAGTGGGTTAATTATGTGGGTCAAATTACCCATATAGTTCTATCGCAGATTCTATATATTCTGATAGTTCTCTTATCAAATGTCAGTCATGTAGTATGAAACATCAGTCAACAGGAATGTATCGACTCCATTCCTGTTGACTGATGCTTCATGATATCATAAATTTTGAGTTTTGTTTCAATCCCTCGACTTCGAGCCTTTCCATTTAGGTTTATGTTTGATGCATGTGTTAATATTATATCTAGGTAAAATTTCTGCTGGATCTTGGCTGCATTCAGTCAGAGAGACGATGTCTCATGTAGTTAGGCGTATGTTGTCATATTCACTGCATTTTTCATCCCAATAAGGAACGGAAAATTTACATTTAGCTATAAATTTCAGGGAATAAAATCCTTTTCACCCATTTGTTGGACGGAATAAATATATTTATAAATATGTATCCAACATAATTTCATTTTACATTTTACTGGAAAGAAACTACTTAAGTTATGTTACAGAAAAAGATTTAAATAGAAATCTGCTGGATAGTAATTTTGTATCTGGATACCTTTAGACGTTAATAGGAAGAGCGGTGACGAGACGGAAAGTAGAGACGAGAGAAAGAAAGAAGGTAATAGCGTCTCTGCGTTATTCCGTGGTAAAATTTGAGCTTAGTTATATTTACGCGTCAGATTTACAATTATTCTTTTAAATTAGGCGATTTTTATTATTTGAAGAAATAAAACATATCGTGTAAAGGGTAGAAAAAAATTGTTTTTTTTATTTTTACGAAATAGCTTCCACTATTTTGGTAAATAACGTTTTGACAAAAAATGTTATTAAAAGTTTATTCACTCGCAATGAAGTGCATATAAAAGAAATTCATCCAAGCAGATAAAAATGAAAGGTTTTTGTACACACACACACACACACACACACACATATATATATATATATATATATATATATATATATATATATCTATAATATAAAAATAAGTCGAGTTTTCCTTCCTGATGCTATAACTCCAGAACGCACGAACCGATTTCCACGGTTTTGCATTCGTTGGAAAGGTCTCGGGCTCCGTGAGGTTTATAGCAAACAAAATTCAGGAAAAATTTCAACAGAAAAGCAGGAAAACAGGGAAAATCATTTTTCACATACAGCGCCATCTCTGATACATAGCATGTACTACAAACCAATATGGTTTTGCATGGTTGTGGAGCAGATGGCGCCAGTATTTTAAGTAGGTGGCGCCGGTGCGTGATACATTGTTTGACAGCTACTCATTGTACTCTGCTCAGTTAATTTCATGTGACATTTATTATGCGCACGTTCTTTCAAACGCTAACTTAAAACCGGTATTGTGTTCACTGTGAAATATTAAATCCGTTGATTCCATAACAAATCCCGATGATATAGTAAATTATCCAACGGAGTTTTTGAACTCTCTGGAGTTACCAGGATTTCCACCACATAACTTGCAACTCAAAGTTGGTTCAGTTATTATGATATTGCGTAATTTGAATCCACCGCGACTTTGCAACGGTACTCGACTTGCGGTGAAAAGACTTATGCTGAATTTGATTGAGGCAACCATTATTAACGGAAAGTACACAGGTGAAAATGTATGTATTCCTCGAATACCAATGATTCCGACTGATTTTCCGCTTGACTTCAAACGATTGCAATTTCCGGTTCACCTTGCGTTCGCAATGACAATTAACAAGTCGCAAGGCCAATCGCTTAGTGTTTGCGGGATAAATTTAGAAAATCATTATTTTTTACATTGGCAGCTATACGTTGCGTGTTCACGAGTTGGGAAACCATCCGCTTTGTTTGTGTTAACGTCAGACCAAAAAACAAAAAATGTGGTTTACCAAAGAGCACTTCAATGAAACGGATAATTTGCGGACACATATAACGCTTCGATTCAGTATTTACTTTGGATTCACTTTCATTTTTTACTTAGAGAAGTTCAACTAAATTACACTTCATTTTTGTAATCGAAATGATTTCATTACTGTTGTGAAATGAAATAAAATTTTTCCTTTTCAAATAAAAAAAAAAAATTTTTTTTCTTCATCTTTTAATCCCCAAACGAAATGTCACAAAAAACGAAGCTATCTGGTGGCGAAACGGAGTTCGCCGGGTTTGCTAGTATATATATATATATATATATATATATATATATATATATATATATATATATATATATATATATTGACACTCAAATGACATTATTTCAAGTTCGTCTCCCGATGATCCTAATCGTACTCTAGGACACTCGCTCAATACTCATGCAATAAATTGTAATTTGGGTTTTCAGTTCTATCCAAAAATACGTGGAAATTAAATGTCTATCTTCAACAGTATATAACTCGAGAATTTGGAAATAGGTTAAACTTAATAACGGCCTAACCATGGAGGTATAAATTATCACGTTCATTGTCCTAACATTATTTCGTATCATTTCAGAAAAATCGTTTTTCTTTATTTTTTACCCGTATTTAAGATATACTTGCCAACAGTTTGATAACTGTAATAAGTAGAAATATATTGTTCCATAAATCAGTATTTTATCGTACAAATCCTTGATAATATTTTAAATGCAGAAGTAAGTTTATTTACCTGTTTACTCAGCTTTCATTTTTTTACTTGAACAATCTCTGTAATATATTCCATATACATAGCATAAACATGAAAATAACATGAAAATAAGATAAAAAATTCAATATACATGGAAATAAGATAAAAAAATTCAAAAATAGAATCTATTTCTTCTCGGTAATTAGAAAACCACCCCGTAAAAGATAGAGTGTGAACAAAAGTGCGTTATCATAGATGACGGCAACAGATAAGCTTACTATAAAGATTTTCCTCGTGCTATTTCTTCAATTCTTTGCATTTTAAACTACTTAGCACTTGACAGTCGTAAACAAGATTTTTTTTAATTTCTCCATAATTTTTTCCCTGCTCCACGGTATTCTATTTTACAAAACCTGTACGATGATATCCCATTTGATGTAAGAGTTTTTTTCTCTTCCTTTGTATTTATGATTATGGAAGGGAGGATAATTATTTCTTCCAATCCATCTCATTTCTTATTTTGGATTTTCAAAATCTGTCTTTGTACCAAATTTACTCTCATGAGGTGCAAGAAAATGAAAGTTATTGAGCTGCAGTAGACGGGCGAATGGACAGACATGAATTATAAAAATTCTTTGATTGCCCTCGGGAAACTAAAAAGCACATTTGTATACGAAAACATATTTAAAATTATATATTTGTGTACCAAGGAATCAAAGCAATCTTTCAAGTTGTTGATAATCGATATTTAATGAGCATATATAATATTTTGATGTACGCTGTCAATATACGTTCAATATACGCTGAAGCATAAATTTATATAAATTGAGGATGATATTTAAAACAACTGAACATTTTGTGATTAAAAAAAATACATTGATTTAAGACAAACCATTAAGGTGTACTTCATATTTACTAATGACTATTTCAACAGTATATTGATTTATGTTAAATGAGGTAGCATATTCTTATATATATATATATATATATATATATATATATATATATATATGGATGTGTGAATGTATATGTGTATGTATAAATATTGAATATGTAAATATATATTAACATTTCATGTGTATATATGTAAATATATTCGTATTTATTTTATATCTATAACAATTATTTTTCTCCAACTCGGACTTTTGTATAAAATTATATCAGTTTGAAATTTCCTTTATGTTTTACTTAATAATTTTAAAGGGTTTACTTATAAAAAATATTTTTTCAACAATTTACTTATTTATTTCATTCATTTATCAAAAACGTTAATTTCTCACAACTTGTATATTAACTCTTTTGCTAATATAACAAAATGTAATTTACGTCCTGCTTTTGTTTTATAATTTGCATAACAAATATTTAAGCTTGGAAGAAAATGATAGGTTTTATTATTACGGAATCTGCAATGAACTAGTAATGAACACGCCCAAAATGTTGCGCATTAACGTTTTATCATTAATACAAGAAGGCATTGCTACTATTTCCAGTTACAGTGATGGTCTGGAAGAGTATATAGCTGAAATTTAGCATTTATTTAATGATATCTAAAAAACATTAACCCATATACGCACCCACACACAACATGTGCAAGCACGTCTGTTCTACATGCATGTGTAAATGCACACCCACTCGATCCGCAAACTTGAAGTCCCTTTTTTGAAATTTTTATGAGGTCGTTGAAAAAATGTCTATTTAGGTTATAATTCAAACCTACATCACCACAATATCTGTTACTTCCTTATAGGTTAGATGCAGGAAGTAATTAACAATTAACGATGAAATATTCAAGTTTGTGTGATATTTAATTGCATATTATTAGCTTTATGAGCTAAACGTATGGTCACTTTATACAGATACTAAAATGCTTAAAAATAAACATTTAATAATTTTTACATATTTTCCCACATTTAATTTTCAATAGAGTAACAATTAAAACATTAGACGATATTTTAATATCTAGTTGGCGAGTTTGTTATTCCCTGTATGCAATATTAAATACGTTAAATTTGATCAACCCTGTGTTGTTAATAGTTCTAAAAGAGAAATGAAGACTTTTGGGGAAAGTAACTAAGAGAGCAATATTACACTTATAATTCACTAGTAGTCCTTTTTAAACTTACAATTCAATAGTAGTCTCTCATTTCCGATAAAAATCTTTATATGCTTACTAATGTGTCATGATGAAGGATAAACAATTTTCATGTCATTTAATCAAATTTTAAAAAAATTGTTATGAAATTTCAAGGGACGTTTATTATCATATATATATATATATATATATAATATTTTATAGCCACGTCTAATTTAATACTATGTTCCTGATTTTTACTTAAATATATTTACAACAGCAAGAAAATCTAAAATTAAGCGATGCAAACAAAATTCATTAGAATTATATTCATATAATATAAGCAGGTATAGATAAATTAAACCTTGGGTCAATATGCACTGAAATTTATCTTTACGGTAATAACGTTGATAATATAACCCTTTTTACTTTATCGTTATGTATTAACATTATACGAAGTATACCAATGATCACTTATTCCAGTAAAATAAGAGTCGCATAAATGTAACCACCATTAGCAGCGGATAGTCTCATGGGATATTTATCAATAATGGATTCAAGTTAATTATGTATTTGCTTTAAAAACTTTACAATAAAAATAATAATGCAACCATTTTATCTGTAATAAATTTGCATTAACTTTTGTAAAATATGGCAGAAAAATATGTTTTGTAATCTAAAAGGACTTGCAATACGACGAATTCACATTTTCACAATTGGTGAAAAATATTCAACAAGCCTTTCGATTGAAAACTAAAGTACCCTAATCGAATGAACTTTTTTTACTAATACCGTTGAAAACTTCTGAACTTCTGAACATGTTAACATTGCTTTTAATGAATATAAATGGTTCCATAACTTACAATGCAAAGCTCTTACATCTTACTCTATACTGCTAATTTATGGCTAAGTCATTTTGTTAAATACCAGCAAGTGAATCTTCCCAGAACCGTTTGTACCTTGTCAGGAACGCTGCAGAAATATTAATGGAATTTTTTATTTGATAGCATTTTTTGGATTCATCCTATAACACAAGTTGGATTACGTTGCCTGAGTAATCTAGCTTCTGCTATGGCCGTGTGTATTTACAGGTCATATTTTTTTTTTTAGAGACCTGCCAACGAAAAAAAGAATCAGGATCTATCTACAAAGACAATAATATGTACAAAGGCTTCCATCTAAGAAAACAACATATAGCATAAAATCTTATTAAAATAAGAAACTTTATATGCTTCACTTTCTGCAAAATAGGGTAACGTTCCAATCAAGAGGAGTCCAGAATGCCAAGAAACTCAAATATATATCATGCAAAGCTATATAGATATACCACACATAATTTACAGCATGATGTCTTATTTTTGCAAAAAAGATTAATTTTGTGAAATAAAATTTGGCTCGACTTGATATTTTTGACAATTGAATAATATCCCTCATATGTGATAGACACAAAAAATACTGGTATTATTAATATACAGACTCCGTCCTATAACAAAAATAATTTGCCTAAGTACTAAAGTACTCCATATCTGCACAGAAACGTTTAAGGAATGTTACAGAGTTTTATGTAACATATAAATAGGTTTACGAAATTTTATATAAATAATCAAGTTAAAGCCCAAAATTTTCTACTGTACGTTTATACATATAAATATAGGAAATTTAAAACCTAAAGTTAATTTTCCCGAAGTTCACCATATATTAATTAAGCAAGAGGCAACTGCAATATGGATCGATTTTAAGAAACTTTTGATTATTTATTTATTTTAGTTTTCACAATTAAATGAAACTACGTGATGTAGTATTATTTCTACTTTCTTTAATTTCTTTACCACGACCTAGGTTTCGTTGTATTACAATATCTTCAGGTGGGATATTAGCAAAGATATCTTTACTAATAGATCTTTGCTAATATCCCACCTGAAGACGTTGTAATACAACGAAACCTAGGTCGTGGTAAAGAAATTAAAGAAAGTAGAAATAATACTACATCACTTAGTTTCATTTAATTGTGAATAATGAATTTCTACAAAACTAACGCCAAATATATTCAATATTTTAGTTTTATTGAGAGACAAAAACTTGTCTATTTGACGAAGCCGAATAGCCTTTAATTTAGGTAGTTAAATACGGAAACGATCAATCAAACAAAAGAAGGTAAATTTGAATAATGTTTCAATACGTAAATACATGAAAAATGTTGTCATTTTTCATTTGCATGATACCTTATATTTCAAACAAAAATTTTGTTGTCACAGTGTTCATACGTATCCTTTATAAATGTAGCCCAGATTTGTCCGATTTGTTGGATTTTTCTCTTCATCAAAATATTAAGAGTATGAATTAAAAAATATTCACGAGAAAAGTAAGAATAGAAATAGGAAAATTGATCAATACACATAAAAAAAATCAAAATATCTATAATTATTTTGAAGTAAACGCCAGATTTTAGGTTCCTTGGTTGTGTTACAGAATAAAACAAATTGTAAAATTTGTATGTTTGTCCGCCTGTGAGTCCGTTTTTCCACCATATACTGAGATACAGTTAATTGAATGGTGATATGTATTATGTGGCTGTAAAAAAACGACACAGTATAATCTGCACTCCGTCGCATCTCGATATCTCAAATATTTCATGAAAAATTACTCAAAATATCCATCACGCGAATGACGGGTAGCTGGGTCTCCCTAAATACAGAACAATGGGTGAAGAAACAGGAGAGAGAGTGCAAGTTAGTCGATGCGGAATTTAAATTAAACTGAGTAAATGTGGTTAATACTAGAATATCGAAATTAGCTCATTAAAAATTGGATCTGAATTTCAAAATCCCATAAAAACGTAGTCGCCGCTAATATAAAATATATCTTAATTACATTATCCGCCAAACAACGGTTAGCTCGATTTTGACCTACCCATAACTATAATTAATCTAGCCGGTGTATAATTAACCCATCGATGTATAAATAATTAAAAACATATATACCTATGCGTATATATACTAATAATAATAAACAGAATAATCAAGTAATAAAGCAAATGGAAACAATAATAAAATAATTAGTATCGTTTGTAGCCTACCTATAATGATAGTAGTAGAGAACTAGAAGAAGGTCATAAAAATACAATATTTGTAAATTACTTAGATGCATCAAATGTTTTGAATACAATCAGTATGTTATGTTTTAACATACGTATTTCGCTATAATTTAAATTAGTTTTTATTATGAACACACACACACACACACACACACACACACACATATATATATATATGTGTATATATATATATACATATTTATATGTATATATATGTACTTATATGTGTGTGTATATATAGAGATATGTATATATAGAGATATGTGTGTGTATATATAGAGATATGTATGTATACGACGTGTATATATATACGACCAAAATAAAGACCAACAATTTTCACTGTAGAAATTGATAATATTATGTTTAATTTAGTATATAACTTTAAAATAAATATTAATGGAGAAAAAATTATTGTTACACTACCAACATAAGATCTACAAGAGTAGATCTTATAATTAAAATACTGTATTATTGTGAGCACAACGCACCACATATTAACAACTAAAGAATATTGAATATCCGCAATTAAATGAAACTACGTGATGTAGTATTATTTCTACTATCTTTAATTTCTTTACCACGACCTAGGTTTATCTTTGCTAATATCCCACCTGAAGATGTTGTAATACAACGAAACCTAGGTCGTGGTAAAGAAATTAAAGATAGTAGAAATAATACTACATCACGTAGTTTCATTTAATTGCGAAAAATGAATTTCTACAAAATTAACGCCAAATATATTCAATATTGAATATATTTGGCGTAAATTTTGTAGAAATTCATTATATTTAAATTAAGTAGGAATAATACTAAATCACGTGGTCTCATTTAGTTGTAAACAAAGAACAATTTTATGGAACCAATTATTCCATCACGCAAATGTAACAGCGGTGAGAATATCGCGCAAAGCAAAAAAAATGTTTTTCAATCTGGTAACAAAATAAACACTAGGTAATAATATGCAATGACCCTATTTTAAGGTCCATTTTCTCTTCCATCGTTGTACTTACTGATTACAATATAATCAAATTATGCAAATTACTAGAAAAAAACTCTCATTTCTTAATTTATTGAACTGAAATGCGTAATTACGTAGCTGTTACTGGAATTAAGTTACGAATACCAAACTGATTATATCCTGTAATGAAGTTGCTTGTATTTTCAGTCTTGAGGAAACAATTTAACTGTCCAGCGGATTATTGGTTCGTTCTCTTTTGAATTATATTACACTGTTATATACTCTTAAATAATTCTTCTAAACATAAACCTCTTGCTACAAGAGTACATTCGGCTTCATATTACATTCATATATACGTACCTAGCCTTCATGTAAAATATTCATATGTATGAACATCGTGATAATACGGGGCTTTAGTGTAGAAATACATAAATGTGAAACATGAAAATAATGGTTTCTCTTTCAATGTACAGGAGAAGTAAATGAGGAATTTAAATGTCAAAATCTTACAGCCTTCAGGCCACGTACATTTATTGTGCGTCAGTACTTATTTAGAATGAATATTTGTGTTAAAAATAATTACTAACTCGACCTATCCAATGATATATGGACCACTTTTAAATAGAGAAATAACATTGTTAGTAAGTTGTTCCTTTAGGATGAAACACGGTATATTTGATCCATTATACAATTTTAATACTACAACATATCAATAGATGGCACGATGTATATACATCAAGGTTTTAGAATTGTTTTTACATAGATGTTGCGATTATGTCATAGGGTTAGAAACGAATCCCAAGGCGAGCAGAAATGTGGTGGTAATATTTTTAAGCTACTACGCCTCAGGGATACACTTGAATATAAATTTAGATCAAAATAATTTTCTGTTTTTAATTAATTTATTTATTTAATGTAAAATGGGGCTCTCTCGAAATCGAATATTTAATCATCATAATCGAAAAAAACACTGTTTTTCACTGCGGTTTAAAACCATACTGATGAAAGGAATCTATGATTCGACAGCTTTTTCTTCGATTTAGTGTAATTTCTTTACATAACAAGTTAGCTGCTTGTCCAGTAAAATTATTTATTCACAGTATTTAATGGAACATTGCACATGAATAATTGACATAATTAGTGAAAGAAAATTAATGTATAAATGGCTACATTTAAACCAACAAAATATTAAGACGAAAGATTTGCATTAGACCAACTAACGTGACTCCTGATTATTTGTGACTATGCCATGTGGTTTGCTGTTCCCACTCTTCTTCGCTGAAGATTGAGGGAGGAGACCATCTAGGCCGCCGTTATGTATAAATCAACGTCAATGAGACGAAGATATCTTCGTAATTAATAAAAAAAATTAGGTCTCCTAAAATATCTTACGCAAATTATATACTGCATAGAATAATATCATCTACGTTGAACATTTTTTTAAAAATTCATTAAATCCATTTAACAGTTTTTATAATAAGAATATAATTATTTTCATATATATTTTTCAATTTAACAGCGCGAGATAAAGATGCTTCGGCGTTACTCAATTTTTTATGAATTTTCACCGCTGCTGTTTTAGAATTAGAATATAGAAACAAATTTAATTTTAGGCGGAACATTTTATTATATTATTTTTACTCCTCTCTTTGTGTGCTCGCATGCATGTTTTCAAAAATGTATGTAGGTTTATCGCTTTAATTTATATGTGAAAGAAACTTTTTGGTTCATGTTCGATACCTGGATTACCCTCTTAATATTTCCACTTATTTATACTTTAACTTATACCTTCAGTTTACTTACGTGATATTTATTTTTCAAATAATCAATTGCTCAAATTTCGTCTATTAATTGTCTCGTTGCAATAATATAATGTCACTTACGTGTTGTTTTTTAAAATTTAAATAACGAAAATTAATATATTGAATATAAAATTTAAATATGAAACAAATTTATGTACCCGAAAATTTTAATATGGAATATGCTAAAATTTTATGCGTTAACATTTTATGCAGAATTAATTTAGCAATGTTAAAACTGAAAAAAACTACAAACGGAAGAAAAATATTTTGGGCGCGCCCTTTTTTGGTTTTTAACATACCATTCAAAATGATCTATTTCTGTCGTAATTCGAACTTATACCTGCACAATATCTGCAACTGTCTACATAGCAGTTCACTGCAGATTCTGAAAATAATTAAGTTACACATCATTCATATATATATATATATATATATATATATATATTTATATATATATTAGGTAATGAGACTAAAATTTAAAAAAATTTAAAATTAAAAAATAACGATTTCAACGTTTCCATAATTTCTTAGATTTAAGTTTGAACACAATAACAATCAACCTGTCATGTAACATTTTAGTGTCTATTTTAAATGTTTCTAATGCTCCACACCAAAGAATAAATACTTTAAACTTAATCAATTCGAAACCTGTTGATCACAGTAAGTGTGACAAATAAAAAATAATGACTTTGGAACTATATGGTTTAACCCACAGAGTGTACCGTAATCCTAATAGATTTTAGTCTTGGTCCTAAAATACATATGTCATAAATTTTAAAACTTTTATAACTCCATAAATTGTCTTGAAAAATTATAATCTTAATATAAGCTTGGAGAACATATTTAAAGTAATAAAGACAAATAAATGTTCAACAACGTAATACAATTATCAGTAAATTGTAGCGATTAGGTATTATGTTATGAAGTATCACTTATAAAGAAATCTTCACGCAAATAAATTTATGTAACTAAAACTTAGTTCCAGTCAAAAATTTTCAGACCTTTACATGTATTAAATATTTTAAAATCTTGTATATTTTAAAATTGCCTTTTATAACTCATCACGTTTATTATTCTCATATATTTACTATCTAAATTTTTAAATGCATGATTCGTGTTACCTCTAAACTTCGCTGCGTACTTGCGTTTATTTTTTTTTCATCGACTCTGTTAAATGAGCTAATTACTTCAATATAGACATGTAAATAAAGTAACAATTGCTTTAAAATTACTGTGTTGTAGAAATATTTCCAGATACATCCATTTATTTAAGCTATGTATTTAAATTAAATATACCAGAACTAATGGTATAAATAAAATTTAAATAAAGATTTTAAAAATTGTTCCGAAACTTCAGATGGTACTTCATACCAAAAGTACATGATATCTTATTGCTAAAATTTACGGATAATTTTATTCCGTTATTGAATATTTATTTGTCTTTACTACTTTAAAGAGTATTAGTTCTCCAAAGCGTATTCGTAGAATATAATAGACAAATTAAACCTTGCGTCAATATATGCTGCAATTTAGTCTCACGATAATAGCGTTGATAACATAATGCCTTTTAGTTTAATGTTGTGGATTAACAATATCCGAAGTAACCCTCTAAAGTAGGAGTCGATTCATTACTACCAACATTACTAGTGGGGAGACGGGTGGAAATTTATTGATGACAGTAACGGGTCAAGTTACTTATATATTAAATATATTTGGCGTTAATTTTGTAGAAATTCATTATTCACAATTAAATGAAACTACGTGATGTAGTATTATTTCTACTTTCTATAAGTTCTTTACCACGACCTAGGTTTCTTTGTATTACAACATCTTCAGGTGGGCTATAAGCAAAGATCTTTGCCAATAGCCTACCTGAAGATGTTGTAATACAACGTGGTCGTAGACGTAGGTCGTGGACGTAGGTCGTGGTAAAGAACTTAAAGAAAGTAGAAATAATACTACATCACGTAGTTTCATTTAATTGTGAATAATGAATTTCTACAAAATTAACGCCAAATATATTCAATATATATTTATATTTTATTGCCAAATATATATGGCAATAAAATCCATGCACATTTCTGTGAGGAATCTTCCAAAAGTTAAGATGTGTTTTCCATAACAAAACTTAGCTTGGTTTTTTGGATAAATTTCCAAATGTTATTTGACTTTGCTGTTAGAATTGAAAAATTAACTTGATCTTTTACTGTTAGAATTGAGAAATTGGATATTTTTTCTCTGGTTATGGAGCAAACATTTTGGATAATAATTCCTCTCACCTATTATTTCTCCAAACATTTGTTGTTCTACTAATTTCATATTAAATGAACATCAGCAATATGTGAAATAATACGAGTACTAGCATGAAACTGACGTGTGTTGTGAGAACGTTTCTCAAGTAATATTTATAAAGATTGAATGAAGGATCATTACACTAACGATGCCTTAAATAACTAGAAAAGGCTCACTGAGATCATCAAGAATCCAATATGCTTCTTTATAGAAAGATAAGAAAGTCGTTTTAAAATCTACCAACAGGTAACCCCTTAGAGGTTTTCGATACCCAATCAGAGAAGTTGCATAAAAATAATAGTACTTTTCCTTTATTCGAAACAAATTTTTCGAACAAAATTTCTAGTATTTTTATAAAATATGTAAGTATAAATTTACATAAACTGAGAAATTTTATAAACACTGCCAAATTAAAGCAGAACACTTTTTGCTGTAAATTACTTAAACGAAAACAGGTTGAAACGAGGAAGAAAGTTTTCACTACACAAAAATATTATAAGGACCAATTAAAATATATTTTAAATTGAATACCAAGTTTTGAGGTTTACAATTATTTTACACTTAGTATATCTATAATTAAGCTACAAATTGAATCATAAAATGTTAAGAAAAGGTAACTAAACAGTTTGATTTGATTTTTTTTCTAAATATATAAACTTTTCAGTTTTTCTCACACCTTAAGGTTTGTAAATTTGAAATTCATATAAAAATAAATTTTGATCTTTCTTAGTATAAAAAGATGCAAAGAAAATAAGACATACTAAATCCTTTAAAACCGTAAAAGAATGCGGACATTGTCTGACTGCTGATCGTGAACATCATAAAGAGACTTACAAGCTCGAGAGCAGTTTTTAGCACGAGTAATGAAGTAAAAATTTGAACCGCAATTTCTCCATATCGTGTGAATAACGGTCAATGTGATCCTCGATTATGGACCTACACACACCACCATCATATTTACCACCCCTTTGGTCGTTTCGGCGTTCAAAATCAAATTCGGAATAAAATCACTTCCATAAATCAATCTAGCTATAATCTTATAGAACTTCTTAATGATCATGTAAAAAAGATGTTTTGTCTCGAATGCAAATGAATTTAAATGCGCTCCAATATTTTTCCCCTGTATTTTTTAATTCAACATCCAGAAGTAAATATCACATTGCAGTTTCGCTTAGTTGCTTTGGAAACGATGCGCTATTAACTACTCTGGATTCACATCATATTAGATGTTTGTGCAAAAGCAGGAGTGCAATCAAAGGAACTTAGTGGAATGATGCAGTAAAGCTCATTTTATTGCAGGACGAGGAGTGATACAATAACTCACATTAGACTGTAATGAGAGCAAGATGGCCTTTATTTTAAGTTACTATTTCACTCTTTCCATTCGCCACTTCTCGGTTGGAGGCATTAAAATAAAAGTAGTCATGTCTGCTAATGTGAGTCTTTTAATTATATTTTCAACTTTCTTCTAGGTAATGAATCGGTAACTGACTAAGGGATCATTGAAAGTTAATTATCTCTTTCTTGGCTCTTTCAAAAACGTCTCGATAACTCTATAGTTTGTAGTTGGTTATGTTTCTAACTGAATATGTGAAAAAATCGTATCATCAAATGTTTCGTAGCGTTCGTGCGTGTCGATATAAAAACAGGCAACTAAAATGGACTATTTATACATTTATTAATTATTTGTATTAAAGTTCAGAATGAAACTAATACTAAGATATAGGTAAGTTTTACGCAAAAGTTAGAAGTCCTAATTTCTTACGGGTTTACTTGGTTTTTATATTTTTCTTTATAAGAAAAGATGATTATTTAAAATTGCTCGACCTTTTACTGTGTTGTTACCAGCGAAACTATAGAAAAAATATACTCATTTAGCATATATCACATTAAGTTATAAAACATTTTTAATTTGGAATATAAATTTTAATTTTGACCTAATTTTACAATTACTGTTTCATGATTAAAACTTATCTACCTGGAGAAAAATTGGTATTTTGAAGCAGTAATAAAAAACATAAAGTACTTATCGCAGTTTCAAAAATATTTTAACACCCACATGGACAAGAATTGTAAAATAAAACATACTTGCAATTAGAAGACAAGTTGTCTGAGCGATGAAAATGTTTTTTTCCGCATTTGTACTACTTTCGGATGAAAATTACTTGCCAATCTTCAATCTAAATTAATTTGAAAGACGTGGGATATCAAACACATTTCATTGTTTTATATAAGCAGGCATTACATTTGTTGAGATGAAATATTAATCTCATGAACATTTGCAGAAATCACTTATACAAAAAATTAATCACTTCTCTTGCAAAGATTAAAACTGATTTCATTTTTCTCAACGATTGGTAAATATTAGGTAAACAAATTACCTTTTCAAAGTTCGGGAAAATATAATGCTTAATGCATTAAATAAGATCACGTATAACGGGTGACATCCCCTAATTGGGCACCACGATGTCGTATTTTAATACATTTTAGGTTAATTCGATACTTTGATATTATCTCAATTTTGTAACGTATCCTAATGATCATTGAAACCGTTAAAATTATTACCGAATCGGCGTAACCCTCATTACGAGAGCGGAAATATTTTGGGACGCCTTATTACAAGCTGTGTCGATAAGGGATAACGCAAGTTCATTTAATGTTTACATGGGTTGGATGTTATAATTTTATTTTCTTGTTTTTATATCCTTATATTATTTTACATATACAGTATTTAATTTTACGGTTATGTTATACGTGTGTGTGTGGATATTTGAATTAAAGATACGCAAAGCTCCGTATCTTTTTAGAGATACACGCTAAAAATGTGTATTTACATTTTAAATACTTTGTTTGATGACTAAATCTAATCAATATGTAATTCGTTATTAATTGCCCCTTTTATTTTTTGTTCCTTTTGTTTATAATATAATTAAAGGTTTTTACGGATTGTAGAATATATTTTCAGTAATAATCTGCACTACTTTCATCTCGATTATTCAAAGCCTTTCTAAGACTTTTAATAATCGAGAAGTTCATAAAAGAGTGGGCAACCAATACATGGATTAGTAGCAAGAGGGAACACAACTTGAAAGATTATCCATCGTAACATTTCAGACCTCCATAATGCATCCATAATTTTTATTAAATTCTACCTAATTTATTTTGTTAATTTTATCCAAATTGAATTTATTAAAATAATATTGCGTCATTACGCTGTTGTAATTTGTTGGAGATGGTTTTTATAGCCCAATATCAAATATTTTTCTTCAACAAGAAAAAAATATTTTGCTGTCTAATATAGAGAAAATATTAGATGATGTCTAACCATACCCTGACAAGGAAGGCGTATAATTTATTCGTTAATGCGAGGTCAGATTTAAAAGTTTTAAATTTATGGCGCAGGAAATGCCACGTCTCATAATCCGTGGTTGAGAGACCCCAATTTTTATATAAGAATTTATCGTTATTAGCTTTCCTAAGTAATTTTTTGAGGAATTTCACCTGACCAATAACTATATAGCACCAGGCCTGAGTCAAGATTACAGTAAATGAAAGTGTAGTAAGTATTGGGTTGTATTGAAAATTCTCGCAAAAAATTTAAAAATGCTAATAAATCTTTGCCGAGTTTGCCAGATTTGGTCCCTCGGTCTATAAATGTTTAATTTGACTTTTCAGCACATCGACAACCGACAAAAATATTGAAAAAAATCTCAAGAAATTGTCTTGGGATGACCGTAGAATAACAATGTGGTAAAAACCTGAAATTTCTTCAATATTATTTAGATTATATGTAGTTATACATATAATCTAAATTAAATTGACGAAATTTTGCATAGACACTGGCAGATGAAATCAATAAGTCTACTCTGGGCATTAAAGTCGACAACGCTGGATGTTAAAAATGTTCAACCACTCGACAAGCAGCATCTATTTTTACATTTCAAAATAGTTATTACTCTTAATTATTTTCTAATCAACCTTATAGTCTTAAACAAGAGATTGGAAATATGAATCGTGTTTTTTACATTGTTTTTTTTCCTCAAACTTAAATGAAACTACGTGATGTAGTATTATTTCTACTTTCTTTAATTTCTTTACCACGACCTAGGTTTCGTTGTATTACAATATCTTCAGGTGGGATATTAACAAAGATCTTTGCTAATATCTCACCTGAAGATGTTGTAATACAACGAAACCTAGGTCGTGGTAAAGAAATTAAAGAAAGTAGAAATAATACTACATCACGTAGATTCATTTAAGTGTGAATAATGAATTTCTACAAAATTAAATATACCCAAATATAATATATAACCAAATATATTCAATATTTTTTTTCCTGTTTATATCCTAGATTCAGAACTTTTCAGCCTAACCTATTATTTCTGCAATCCTAAGCTTTGAGTACTAAAATATTGTTCAATGTTTGACACTCCTAAAATAAATATAAATCTATAAATCGCTCTAATTTATCACACCATGTCAAATTTATTAGATAGAAATATTCGACTTTAAAGTCGTTAAAAGTGATACAAACGAGTTTTAATTTACTACACCGTTTGGTTGTGTCACCACTTTCCTTAATTCCGCATGACCGTCGCAATGATCATTACTAGCACATTAACGAAAGGGTGTACGATGTAAATAACATTGTATGGTGATGTGACAATTAATCAAATAGATAACCGTTAATGGAGAGATGTACATACCCCGAGCTAGATTATACTAGCATTAAGTTGTTCTTGTGAATATAGTCAAATTGTACATGGCAGACTAATTTTAAATGTGTATTCTAAATTTCGTTCAAATGTGTTTTTTCCAAATATTTAATTAATTGAGTTTAATTGAAACCAAATTAATAAATAAGTGCAAATTATGAGAGAGAAATTAAAAATTGATGAAATGCAAAACTCTTTGTTAGAATGAAATCTGACGTCAGAATCCACATTAACAGGCTCGTATTGTTGACATTTTGTGTAGTATTTATTGCTTTTGATAAGGAAAAATAGTATTCTTGCAATATTTTAAATACCTAGTGAATTTTTAATATCTTAGTGAATTAAGAATAGTCTAGAATTGTAACTGAAAGTAATTTTGTGAAAGCACAATCGGATAATCTCCTGAAGATAGACGCATTCATGATGACATCATATTTTGCATTAAATCCAGATTTTACACCTGCTTAGTAAATGTAATGAAAGCTGCAAAATAATTGTTTTAATATCTGATTTATAATCATACATTATCTACGTTTTTATGTATAAAAACACTCGTAAGTAGGGAGCAATAAATATAACTTATAATCTCTTAAAAATATCATCGCATACCATCAATATTTTATTAATTTATGTGTAATGTTGTTTAGGTTCCAATGCTATGTAGTCGTTCCTTATAGTATCAGAAAAATAAACTAAAGACTTATTAAATTTTTGTAAACTAGTTTATGTATGTACTGTTATCAACTGCATGTGTAATTGATATACAATACTAAACTCACTTATGGTTAACTGAAATCATATTAGCTATCCGAATAAAACATATTTACTTTAAAGTTATTAACTGTTTTAGATGTATTTTTTTTTAAGTTAATTGAAACTTTCATAACACTACTCATATATTTTACTATGCTGTAACGATATAAAATAGTGAATTAAAATTCTAAAAGTATGAAATGCATGTACCCTATTTTTAATGAAATCTCATTCATAGGACGTCTAATAATTAATTACATGCTGCACTAACAAATAGTTAAACAGGAAAACGAACACACTTAAACTGACAAGGAGCGAGTCTGGCTAGCGCATCGAAGGCTCCATAACTCGTTTAAATGAAATTACCTTATTTCAGTAGTAATTTACATACACACAAATGTATTATAATAACTAATATAATTCAGTAGGACGGATATGTATATAGATGTTTATATATATTTGGAATTTAGTTAGTTGCAAATTTTTGTTCGGGCGATGGAAAGAATATTAATTTATATATACGGAATACACAGTAAAAATTGTACCGTAATACATAAATATGATAATAAACAGAAAAAAACAACAAAGTTTAACTCAATACCAATGAGTTATCGATTTATTTATCAAACAATTTTATTAGATTTTTACACAAAAAACAGCAAAATGATAAAACTAATCGCTTCGAAAAATTCAAA
Organism: Druceiella hillmani; assembly: GCA_039881145.1. Taxonomy (NCBI): domain Eukaryota; kingdom Metazoa; phylum Arthropoda; class Insecta; order Lepidoptera; family Hepialidae; genus Druceiella; species Druceiella hillmani. The sequence goes on along the minus strand of JAYKKI010000005.1, from coordinate 55,989,624 downwards.
AATAATTTTAGGATAAAAAATTATCAATATTTAATAGTCGATATAAAATATATTTGGCATTAATTTTTGAGAAATTGATTGTGACTTAATTTTTGTTCACAACTAAACAAAAATACGTGTTGTAGTATTATTTCAACTTTATTTAAATTCTTAACCACGCCTTGGTTTCGTTGATCTTCAGGTGGGCAATTTGTAAAAATAGTTAATTGTCAATCTTTAAAAATTGCCCACCTAAAGGTGTTGTCGTACAATGAAATCTAGGTCGTGGTCGCAGTTGTGAATAAAAATTAAGTGATATCATATTAAGTTTAAAATATTAAACCATTGAAGTGTATATTTTGTAAATTTGAAATCCCAATCCCTTACGGAAATCCGTTGACCGAACAAAGTACATTATTTATCAAATAAATATGTGCTATAAAATAAATATTCGGAAAGGTTACAATGTAAGGTTTATTTGCTCAAGCTTATTTCTGTAACGATGATGATTGTTACGGATGATACGTATGATAGTTGTGGATGCACGTAAAGCAAGAAAATTTTGAATACAACATTATAAATTCTTTCATTCCTTCACAAATGAACAAATTAGTAAAAAAATACAATAAATTGTACTTAAAGTATAAAACATAATAAAAAAAATTACATTAAATATCTTAACTATAACTCATATGCATTTAAAAACCCCTCGATAAGGTTGAACTCTCATCCAAAGTTTTCCACCATCTTGAATTAAAGACTACTCCCGATTTGTTTCCAAAAATTTTAGTATGAAAATTTTAGGAGAAAGCAATCAAAAACTCGTATATTCTCGGAACTCGGCGGTACTGTGGGATATTTTTTGAATGGTCTAGTTATAAAAGTCCCAAACATTTTTTATTCATAATTTTAGGTATTATATGTTCAGAGACAAAAAAATGGTCTCTCCCTCACAATTTATGAGAGTTTGCTCCTAAAATTATGAAAAAGGATTTTTAGAAGCCTACGCAGAGGTTGTAGGAAAACTACAGCGATCATGCTAGATCTTATAATTTTTTAATATTCACCATATTTTTCCGCCTGATAAGGATATAGTAGAAAAGAAATACTAAGTACCCCTGAATGTTTACAGCACCAAAATGTGTAACGAACCATCCTATTACGAGTTTTAGTTTCACTTAACAAGTTTTTATTTTTTATTTTACCTTTAGGGACCTGTCAAATACTAATTACTTTTTTCCACCGCTGACCTTGAGAGCTTGTATGACAACTCAATTCTGCTTTTATAACTGTAAATGTATCGAATGAAACACAACGTCTTATACACATATTGTGAACTTATGTGGGCTAAATATTATTTTGCGGATGTTTCCGTCTAAAGAAACTCACAAAAGCAAGCGACCCATCATAATACAACTAAACACCACTCGCAAGAGAATGCATTCCGCACTATTTTCTACAAATTGAACATATAATCTGCAAAACAATTGCACTATCGACCGTGTCAGGATCGTATGATGAGTTCTGAAGATGAATAATGAAACCCCTTAATGGATGGTAGTAAATTAATAGTGACTCAATATATTTGCTACTGGTTAATTGTTACTTGAGACATTATTTTAAAAAATCTGATATTGGACTTCGGATATGGAGAATAGAACTACTCAACTGCTGAAAAGATAGTAGAAGGGGCCTATCCACTTGCCCCTTCTACTATCGTTTAATTTCTGTGTTTTGTTGATAACCAAATTTAGACAAAGAGGATATTATCTATATACCAGCTTTTGCCCGTGAATCTTAATAATTATATAATATTCTGAGAGAGATAATAATTAAATGTTAGTTACAGTATGATGATTAATATTATTGATCACTAAAAAATTTAAAATAAAATATCTTTTAAAAAACTGACTTCGAAAAAGCAGGTACTAAAAAGTTAAAAGTAATTAACTCAGAATATGTTCCTACTTATTCACAATTAATAACAAAGTGCTGGCATCGACTTTAAAAGTAGGTACCTTAGTTATTTATTGGGAATAAGTATGTACCTATCTTGAGTTAATTATTTTTTACTTTTTAGTGCCTGCTTTTTTGGAGTCGGTTTTTTAAAAGATATTTTATTAAATACGCCCCATGATTTTACGGCTGTAAAAGGTATAGTAGGCAAAATATTTTCTTGTGTAAAATTTATGTTTTTAAAAAATATAAATTTATTTATAAATATAAAAATATGAAGTAATATTTATTCTAATATGTTTGCAATTAACTGAACGTGTACAGAACCCTCGTAGCGCCAGTGCTGCTCGTGCTTAATAAATTTTTAAACTATTGAATTTAATTCAATGCAACTTTCTGCAATGTCTAAATATTTTGTTTCTTTGCAATAAGAATAATTTTTTTCTAACAACCGAACAAATTTCTAACTAAGATTCATAATTTCTTTCATTATCTAATTGCTTTGAAACGTAGTGTCATTATTTATATTTCTTTGCGTCAGGATAGATCAATTATTCATCGATTTAGAATAATCTCTATTTAAACTATTCTATCACACAATTTATAGGAACAGGCTGACATGGGAGTCTACGATACCAATAGAAAAACTTTCTCCTCTGCCTTACCAAAACAATGAAGTTTGCGGGAAGTACCGAGAGGCGGAGCCTGTAATTGCCTTCGGCTACTGTGAATCGAACGATCAAGTTTTTCCATCGACGTTTTCGCTTCGCAAAGTTTTGTTTTTAAAAAAGTACACAGCTTGCGTTTGGAGATGATTGGCCGAAGTCGGGTAGGAGATATTACTTTGCGGGAAGTTGTATTTATCCTCCCTGCGAGTTTTGTCATAAATAATGTTGATCTATCAGCCCGACGTATTTTAGCATAGAGTGTTTCTTTTATTGAAAATCATTTTTTGAACGTGCTCTGTGATCATATGGGTAACTACTTACTATACTTGTAAAAGTTTATGTTCTTCATTTACTTAACTTTTGCGTAAATTTGTGTATATATATATATATATATATATATATATATATATGTGTGTGTGTGTGTGTGTATACATGTTTATATATATAAATATATATATATATATATATATATATATATATATATATATATATATATATATCGTCGCTACATTACTAGGAAGAATTTATTCATGGCCAATGTACTTAAGAGATACCCATTTTTAAGGCAATGAAACTAACTTTATTTTCAAGACTTTATTTTGGGCAGATTTAAATTTAAAATATGTACTATTTTATGGATATATGTATTACTTCAAGGTGGTTTCGATTTTGTTTAAATTTTTATTTTTAAATTTACCTCAAAATAATAAAAACAACCATTATATGGTATTCTTTTTAAATTAAATGGTTGTAAATTGTCTCCTAGTTCTGATTTAAATTTCCGTCAGACGTTTCGTATATCAATTTATTTCAACCAGCCAGTAAAAAGTTGCAATAGTTGATTCTTGAATAGTTGATTAGACCTCGAGTTGATTTTATATAATTATTTTAATACGTGTGTGTCCGTTACCATAGTTACAATGTTTTAGAAGGGCATAGCATAGATAACACGACGACTGATTACTTAGTGAATGATTTAGAAATAGACGAAATTATTAGGTATGAGTAAATTTTATAAATTTTTGGATAACTTACGCATCTGACATGCTATGCGAATATCTACACGTTAGACTATTTTGTACTAAGTGGATCCTTTATAATTCAATCGAAGCTGTAAAAACCATCGTTTGTGATATTTTATAGCTTGGATGTTATACGAATATTTACGCGTTAGACTATTTTGTATTAGGTGGAGACTTTATAATTCAATCGAAGCTATAAAATACCACCGTTTATGATATTTGATAACTTTGATTCAAACAATTCAAAAAATATAAAATTGTTTATTTTATGTTATAACAGGTGGTGAAAGTTGGAAATAGTGTTATGAATATGAAATAAAGTTACAATTAGCGGGCATCGCTTTTAATCATAGCTGACTAAAACAAAGATGGAAAAAATACGACAAAGGACTGATAATTGTTACACTCCTATTAAGGACTAACAATTACTGCAGACAAATAAAGAAAATAGAAAATTTTTATCTATTGTTTTGGAGATAATATAAAAAAATACTTCCAGGCCATGCCACGACCATTTTTAAGATTACCTGCTAAAAGAGGAAAACTAAAACCAATATCAGATCAATCACATATTTTTCTGTCTGTCAAAGCAAATGTGTTGTTGTTGTTGTTTTTGTTTCCACATGAGATGAAGAAGATCTCATATGGAAAAATGGTTGCCAGAGCTTCGAAAGGTTGGACTTCTTCCAGTCCCTCTTGATGAGCGAACCCGGGTTCTCGCGGTGCATGTCTTGCGCTCAACCCAACATACCACGTTGACGACTTGTTTAGAATTTGTTTAGAATCCTTTTGAGCAAACTTAAAATTATCATAGGATGTTTCTATTATAACATGAAGTTATGAAAAGGCATAGTAATATATACTATTTACCCGTATATTCCGCAATTACTAACACATTCACATATTTATGTAGTAATTTTAAACGAGGCTAAATAGGCAAAACAAAAAAAACCTTTTTAGGTTTTATAATGGGTTGGATGGAAAGTTCTGAGACACGTTTTCATGTTTATTTTAACGGTTGCGCGAATGTTCGGAAATGTTTCATCGTTCGGCTATATAAACGGCATAAGTTCGTGAGTTCAATCAATATGTTATAATCGTAAATAAGTCAAATATGTCCAAAAACTTGATATTTCCCGTGAATCACTGCGAGTGCTTCTTCTTCACGAACACCTTTCGGGAACTTCTGCACGAATGGTGCAACGAAAATTAAGTATGGGAGAAAGTATTGTATCTTACGCACTTTGTCTACCATTCTCGCAAGTACCAATGGCTTTGCACTAGCGAAACCAGGGTTGAAATGAAGGTTATGATGTGTTATTAATAGAACTATGAAGGTCTTATCTATTGAGATATTTTACCACCTAGATCTACATTGAATAGTACAAATTATTGTGTGCAGATAAATATTATCTTCACATAATTTTGCAGCAAACAATGCAAAATTAATCTTCCTTGTGACAAAGCTTAACTACATTTGTTTTTGAAGATACGTAACAATATCATAGAGTTTAGAGAGATAGTTTCATAGAGAGACTGGACTGTAGTTATTCACCCGCCATACACTACAGACCTTTCATCTACCGATTATTACTTGTTTAGATCATTATATAATTATTTAAAAGATAAAACATTCGATATCTATGGGGAATCTTAAAAGATCTAAAAAATTAGCTTCGAACTTGTTTTAATATAGTGTCACATGATATCTTCCTTTCGCGAGATATCTTTCTTTTGTTTGAATAGTGGAGAAAAGTTGTACAATAAGACTGGAAAGACTGAAAATAGTGTAGATTGAAAAGATTGAAAAAAGTGAAATTAGAAAATAGGCGAAGAGTGAATAAGATTGAAAATAAATGATGACAATAAAATTAGAGTGAAAATTGTTTTATTGTCTTGGAACTTACCATCCGATCCAATAAGGTAATTCCGGGGTAGATGGCCATAAGGGAGAGATGGCCCGTCGAAATATTTCCTGAACCGTTGGCTAGATGACACTATTACTCGCTTCGCGACGCGCGTAGGAGCAAGTGTGCGCGCGGCTTTTTGGCAAAAAAAAAATGAAAAAGTAAGTAAAATCCTTGTTATTTGTTTCGTGTAGTGGAAATATTCTTCAGAGGGTTCTTGTTTTAGGTTGTTGTGATATTAGTTTGGTAAAATAATGGTTATTTTTGGTTTGGTTGCAAAGTATACGAGTAACAATTTGTCTTACCTAACCTCAAAATAACTAGCATCGTGTTGTGACTTGTTTTTTTAGATGTGGTCATTTCTATCGGAGGAAAAGGAGAGATGGCCAGTGTTAGTCGGTATATAATGGCTATATGGCCAACTTATCCTAGGTAAATTATATCTTACCTATTAAAAACATTATTTTCCTATTTGTTTTAGATGCCTAATAAATACAAGCCAAAAACAAGAATAAAGGATAATAATGACAAAAAGGGGCGTATGAGACCATCCAGTTTATATGGAGAAGAAAACGGGAAGAGATTGGTTGCTCATATCAAAACGACGCAAGCTAAAGGCATTCCGTTGACAATGAAGGACGTTAGGAAAATGGTTTATGAATTTGCCGAACAGTTAAAATTAACCCATCGATTCAACAAAGAGACTCAGCTGGCGGAATATGACTGGTTGCAAATGTTAGAAAATTATGGAAATACTCATAGGTTTACTCGGTCAGAAGACATGAAAACTTAATATTTTAAAAATGTATTTCTGTTGCATCTATGCACCAACAAAAAACGAGTAGCTACTCGACGTGTAGTAAGTATGCAAATATATCTACATATATCCATAGCAAACCCAATCGAAACCAAAGCAAACTCAATACAACTAAACCCCAAACCAACCCAACCACACAAAACTCAACAAAAGATTACCCATTCAAACACAACTTGAACCAACGTAACCCAACAAAAAGAAAACCGAACCGAAACCAAACTGAAGCAAATCCAACCTAACCCAACAAAACCGAACCGAATCCAACCCAACCGAACCAAACCGAAATCAACAGAACCCCACCTAACCCAACTCAACCTAATAAAAACACATAATAACCCAAAGCAAACCCAACTCAAGCAAAAACAAAGCAATTCCAATCCGACCCAATCTAACCTATGGAAAGTCCAATCCAACCCAACCCAATTTAAAACAAACACAACACAATCCAGACCAGCTGAACACAACCCAACTTAATTCAAACTAAACCCAACCCAATCCAAAGTAAACCCAATTCCACAAAACCAAACCAAACCCAATCCGACCCAACCAAATCCAATGCAACCTAACCTAACTCAAAGCCAGCCTAAGCCAACCTAACGCAACTCAACCTAGACCAAAGCAAACCCAACTTAACCTAAAGTAACTCAATCTAAATGAAAGCCAACCCAACAGAACGAAACTCAACCAAATCCAAACGAATGCAATTCCTGGTAAATGTTTAAAAATCCTGGTTGGTTTAGAAAATTAGGTCAATTGACGTTTCAATAAAAAGTGTACTTATTTAAAAATGTTTACCTTTATAAGTGTTATAATACACCCATGGATATATCTAGAGGAACGCAAAAGTGGGAAAATTTTTTTTTATTCGTTTTGTATGAGCCTATAATAAAAATCGAATGGAATCAACTAGTTAAATTAACATTTTTGAAAATCAAAAAACTTAGATATTTCGAAAAAAAAATTGGAGGCTGTAATCTCAATACTTTAATTGCAAGGAGTTTTGACCTAGCATTAATATAAGGGAAATTGTATTTTGTATAACATAGTGAAAATTATATATTGTTTTCAGGACTGATTTTTGTCAATGGGTGACACGGTCAATAATTAGTATTACCTCCTCTTGCTGTAAAAATTGCCTGTATTGGTCTGGGCTTACTTTTTATTAAATCGTCAATTTTGTAGACCCTTAAGTTAGCTGATGCTGAATTTACTCGCTTAATTATTTTTCTAGCTTATTTCAAATGCCTTCGATTAGAATAAGGTCTGGTGGGCGTACTGGTTGCCCCAAAACTTTTGCCCAAGCGCCAGCATCTCATTTTCAGTGCGAACAAACAAAGTTGGACCGAGCTACTCGATGACAGTAGGGATGTATATTTGACTTTATTAAAAAAAAAATAACTGATTTTTTTTAAATGCTACGTAGAATTGTATCCCTCTTTCAAAAGCAATGATTATAAAATTAGAAAGCAAAGCACATCACTTTCAAGCATCTACTTGTGAAATTTTGTACGTACAAGGGTTTATGCAACTATAGAATCTTTGAGGCTTTGACAGATGGAGGGCAGAATAAATGACCTGTTGTATAATGAAACAGATCTTTAAAAAAAACGGTCTAGAGCTTTACCGTAATTAATTTTGTCATGTTTTTAATCCTTGATTTCCTTGGAAAAGGAAAATAATGGTGAGGAGAGAAGCTTTCAAACTGATTTGGTGACTAATATCGAATAAATAATAAGATGAAATTAATAAATTCGTCTAAGTTAATTTATTGCATTTTAGAGACGGATTAAATGACATCCCGCTCAAGAAGGTGTGGTGGAAAAATTTATCCCAACTGAAAATAAATACATATCTTACTTTTTTTCTTAATTTTTCTTAAAATCAATCATTGGTTAAAGTACAAGCATTTTCTTGTAAAATTTCAACACAAAAAAATTAGCCCAGTCGTCAACCTCTCCCTACCTCTGCAGATAGATAATTGACGAAAATTTGAGCTGTTATGGAAACCTAAAAATATAATGATAACTCAAATATAAGCAAGAAAAAAAGGGGCATTTAACAGAATACAACATGAGTTTCACGCCGATAAACACATTCTATAACGCACAAAGTTCGTTCGTATTGTCACAGACGTCATTTCATTTGATATGCTTTACAGCAAATAAATTCGCACTATCATTTGTTGGAATATAATTTTCATCTGGAAATTAATTTTAGTCAACATCGCCCGCAGTAAGTACTTGGAAGGGACATGCAAACACCACATCAAATAGAGCTCTTTTTAAGATGTTTAACTTTCACTGAGCGCTATGCACACATTCGTTTTTTTTTTATTTCTTTTTATTTTTTCGTCGACATCAATTTTTGAAGCAGGACTCAAAATTATTATGAGACGTCAAAAAAAAATATTTTGCAATCTACAAAGAGGTCTTTATTTATAGTTTACTTCTGTCAAGTCATTTGACATTTTCTCTAAATTTGGATAAGTAGATACTGGATATACATGATCAAAGATAAACTAATACGAAAGAATATAATAATATATTACGAACGTATAACAGATCATCTTAGACTGGATAATACAGCAATTAATCTTGAAGGATTTAAAATATTTCCACGAAATACTTTATAATATCTCCATTTTTCCTTAAATTTGATTCACTCTAATTCATTTATTCTCATAATTGATAAAGTATGCTTCTTCCGTATGAATATATTTTTTGTTAAAAGTATCCATGATAAACTCTCTCAAATTTGGAAACAATGCCAAATGACTAGAATGGCAATTCAATTTCTCAGATTCCCAGTAAATAGCATATCCGTTGATTTGCTTCTCTTAGAAATTAAATTATCTATGCATATTACATAATATTTTTCTGTTCAGATAATTTTAAAAGATAGAATATATCAATACGTAAATTAATACATTTATTACCAATAAATAAATAATTATTTGACAGTATTAAAGGCAATATATTTTTTTGGAAAAAGTCTAATAATGACTGAATGCAAAAAGAGACAGAGCTTTCCCTATTTAAAAATTTAAATGTCTTTATATACAGAGATATCTTTAATTAGACTAATTTTTTTCCAAAAAAAAATTTAATATTGAGTGTGGACTTAAGCCCACTGTATCTTCCACTGGATATTTGAATTTAACATATCAGTAGTGAATGAGGATGCATTTAAGATTTATTGTATTAATTGTCAATCTATTGCTTTTATCTTAAACTAGCTTTTCTCAAAAATCAGTATACGATAATGCACTCTTCACTTCATGCACATGTGCAAACACTCCATACGCCAGAATTCATACATACATACATGTGCAAACACTCCCCCGCCGCTCTGAAAATATCTAGGTACCGCGTAAATGTACGCACTAATAATAAATCAACCAAATTATAAATGATATGTACATAGTATCTAAATACTTTTATATATATATATATATATATATATATATATATATATATATATATATATATATATATATTTAAACTCGGCGTGAATACTATATCCATTAAAGAATCCACTTAAACGGAATATCAGGTAAATATACTATATTGAAACTAACAACAAATTTTATGAGATCAGTAACCCCGATTATTTATAATCTTGTTATTCTAACCTATTTAAGATAAACCTGTACCAATGCCATAAAAAATTTTTGATTGTCTAAAATGCCATATTTATCTTCTTCAATGTCAGCATTTTGAAAAACTTTTTCTCTATTTCGCTTCCTTTTTCGTACAGTTTATGACTTTATTTAATTCCCACAAGTCCACTGAGAAAGAAACTAGGCCAAAGACTTGCGTCAATAAACTTAAATTTGTTTATTTTTCTGCCCAGTAAACTAAATAAACGGTTCTCTGCGTTTTTCTAATGGCCGTATCGAGCAACAAAAATCTGAATATTTCTTGTACTATTCAATCACTAAACTCCTAGATCATCGAAAGTTTTTAAAGCGAGCGCCAACAAAAATAATGGAGTGGTAATAAAACCACGTAAATAGAAATATAGGACATTTAACCAATTCCCACTCATAAGTATAGTAAATTTAATAGATTATTGCGTCTATTAGACTGAATTTCAAAAATAGGTTTGCGAGTGTACAAAAACAGCATTCACATATAAACAATTTCCTGCCGGAATATATATTTCATCCAATGTAAACAAAATAATTTGGTAGAGACCTAATAAAACGCACATTCATCGGTGTGCTATTTTCCCAAAAATATGTAATGTCAATAAAGAAATCTTTTTACCTAGTTGAAAGATAAAAGTGAAAACCGTCCTGGTGCGAGGATGGCTCGGGCATAGAGGGTTCTGTAACTCGCTTGAAGTGAAATTACTTTATTTATCATAAGTCTTTACTAGTATGAACTTCTTAGCACCTTAAATATTCAATAACGTCTGATATAATTAAGTAGATAGGGGGTGACTCTCTTGGTTTAGTATTCCTAAAACTTTTGCGAAGCTAAAAAAGACACTGTTTTTAATAATTTTAGATTGAGTAGTTTGATAATGAGGGGGAAAACATATTTTTTGCAGTTATCAGTATGTGTGGGAAGAAATACCACTTAAAATTAAGAAAAATATATTTTTGAGACTGTAATAACTGACCCTTTCAAACTATGCACCACACTATGTGAGAAATTATATTTATTTTTCTAGTTACCTCTACATGTTAATCATTTTCATATAAAAATTTGGGAGTCGATAAAAATTCTCATGTGAATACTTTTGAGTGTCAGCTATTGAAATGTATGTAGGTTAGTAGGCTTTATTTATTTATATCTATATTTAACGTATACATAATATATACATTTGACGAACTTATTGCTATGTGAGCAATATCTCCCAGTCAACCACATTGATTAAATATGAGCATTTCGAGATGTGGAAAGCTGTAAAAGATAATAATAAGAAAAGAGTACTAATTAGAATATTAACAAAAATACCAAAAAATATTGTTGGAAATAAATAAGCAAAACGAAACGAAATAAAAAAAATGCAAATAAAGAAAAAAATATTTATTGTAAATCTTGAGATTCTTGGGAATAAGGAAAGTGAAACAAAACGGTATTAGGAAGGGTGGGACTAAGGGATTGTGAGAGAATAGACTTTTCAGACCATCTTTGAACATATTTTTAGACGTAGAGTTCCTGGCATCCGGATCCCATTGATTGCAAAGTCTTATAATTTGGACAGCGAAATACTTTTCATTAAAGGTGGTTTTATATTAGAGAAAAATAAAACTGAGCCGGTATTCAGAGCGTAGCCCTATACTCTGTGCAGATAAATAAATAAATCTGCTTGTAATATAAGTTGGATTCTCTTATCTGCTTCTAATATAGTAGGATTGAACAAAATATTAAAAATAAGACTAAACTACTAAATGTAAGATTGTGACGATTGCAGACAACCGTCCACATAAACTGCGCTTTGAGTGAGAAACATGATCATATTTTTTGCAAACAAAGACATAGCTGATGCACAAATATTGAAGGCGTTTGAATTTTATAAGGCAATACTCAGTATGGTCTGAGTAACATATAACTCCATAGTCAAACAATGGCAATAAAAGTATTTGACCGAGGTAAGTTTGGTTTGGTTTATGGTCATACCAGATTCAAATTGCTACGCCAAGTACTTAAAACAATAAGAAGCAATCATAACAGATGCACAGACAGACACATGACATATGTTATAACGGGTACGTTACTCCTTTCGAAGTACGAAAACCTAAAAATTTACTATAGGTTATTTTCCTGCACATAAATCAAACAGTAAGAAAGATTTGACTTTCTTCATAATTCGTAATTTTGCTGTACATGTACTGTTCCTCTTCACACAATATTACCTTTACGTACAATAAGACGTGAAAGGTAAACAAGTTTTCTAACAATAACTTCTTTTTGAGAAAACGAGTTTTGAATCTGAGCAGAAAATATACGTCCAAAAACAATATTTGGATTTTCCATACAAAAATTCTAAAAACTATTGGATCTGAGATCGTCTTTTTATCTATTTGATCGTATACTACGTTAAATTACGAAAATATTTGAATGAAGTTTCACTGAGTGTTTGTCCTGATTGTTATTTTTTTGTTTATTTATATTAAAATATCTATGACTCATCATTTATTTACATCTTTAGCAATATCTAACAATGCACTTGACTTCCGTTTTTAAATATGGTCTAATATAAAATATTGCTTTTCAACACGAAATTAAAATTATGTGAGATTTCTGTGTTTATTATAGCTGGTAAGGATGAATAAGTCGAATAATTAATATCCATAATTAATGTTATGATCTAAAACACAGTGTACACTCAAAAAAATAGCCAACCTAACAAATTGCCCTAAAAATAGTCAAGTAGGATAACAAATAATCATTTTATAAAAATATATTTATGTCATTATATTGTTGAACTATTCCAAAAACGGGCTCAAAATTTTTGCCTCAATATAGGATGCTTGAAAATACGTTACCGAAAATCTTAAAATATCAAAAATCCAAGAATCAACAAAACTCTGAATGAGGTACTTAGATAAAATATATTAATTTTCTAGAAAAGACTTTTCCCAAACTAAAATTGTTTATAAACCATTATGAAAAGTTTTTATAACGTTAAATAAACTATTGAGCCCGGCTTTGTGTGGGTGGTTTTATTAAATTGCAACTTGATATAATGGTCAATGCTTGAAAACCTACACGTTAAAACTTACTAAAAAACACCTTAAATATAAAATCTTCTTCAAAAACTACTTCTATCTAACCGGAGGAAGATCATTATATTTATAGTTTAATTTGAAAAGGAATAAGACAGATTTGTGCAATAAGCTTTAGGAAACGGACTTGTAATTGTTTTTATTTTAAAAGCGGAAATATTTACAGTAGATTTTATGTAATGTAAATATATATCCTGAAGTTTGTTGTAAAAATTTTAAAAAGAACAGTTTTATGCATTGTTTTCATGTGTCTCTAACAATTTAAGGAGTGCACGCTAAGATATCTCTCTGACGAATGCTTTTTTCCTACTTCATGAACTTTCGTCGCCACAGATCGAATAATTTTGACAAAATATTCATAAATTATGCATTCAAACCTTTCTCATGATTGAATCTATTCACCAATGAAATCAAACTGTTTAGCAGTTACTGAAAAAATTGCGTACATACCAACAGAGAGAGGCAGCTGTGGATTTTTTTTGCAATACGTATTGATAATGGCTAATCATTTTCATACGGAAAGGCATATACTATGTTTAAAAGTAAAAAGTGATGTAAATAAAAATATGCAAGATGGTAAATGAAGCTGCAGGTTATAGAGGGATCAAAATGTTTGATCTTATATTAGCAGTACTAAATGCCTTTTCACAGGAAATAAGATTAGAGAGGAATAGAAAATTTGGGCTTACAATTTTTATGAATACGGTCCACATACGTTGTACATATTAGACGAATGCTGCCTTTAGATATAAAAAATTATATAAACAATTCCAAAAAAAATACAGCATTATCTTTTTATGCAATAGCAAGGCACTTATAATTTCTTCTCTATATTTTCCGAAAAGCTCAATGAACATTAAAGGTAGGATACCGAACTGCAAGCATAAGAAATATTATGTTAATTTTATTAAACATTAAATGAGCTATGGCAGAGAATGTGATGCAAATTCGTAAACCGCTAAAGCCTCCATCTTCAACCGATCAATGATTCAACATATAAAAATTCGTGAAATTAATTTTTTAATATAACTTTTTTACTACTTTCTTTGAGAAATCAAAAGGAAAAAGATGAAGAGAGATTCTTCAAATGAAATAAATTCACCTATTCATACTCTGTATAAATAAGTGAATTTCATACTTTCTATCCGCATTAAATCTTTATACTATGTATTATGACCAACCTGAGTTTTCATGATTCTGTCTTCACATGGGAAGCAAGTCACTGAAATTACTCATGAATGATAAGAATTCCGTACATTATATTATAATGTGCCAAGGGGCTCTATTTTGAGATGGATGCCTTCATAACCTATGTAAACTACTGCATAAGTACACATATTATCACATAATGTTTTCATATGATACTTTTTCAACCTTCAAAGATAACATCGATCTTTCAGGCAGCCGCTTTCTACTAATAGATTTTTGCCCTATATCGGTAGACTAAACTTTTTCATTTTGTTTTGGGTTCCGAACTGCGTTGAATGATTTTTACAAAATTACTTATGGCATTCAGAAGAAATTCACACAATTCCTAGTAGAGTAGAGAAAAGATTCATAAAATTATTTATAGCGTACAGGTAAGTAAACTATCCTCATAACATATAGAAGAGATTCACAAAGTTCCTAATAGCGTAAAGAAGAATTCATAAAATTCCTCATAGCGTACATGGTAAATAATCCTTAGAACATATAAATTAGGTTCATAAATTTCCTTATAGCGGTAAAAAAAGATTCATGGAATTTCTTATAACGTACGTAACGTATGAGTAAAAGTAAAAGAGATTAACAAAATATATGTATTATAGCATACAGAAGATATTCATAAAGTACCTTATAGCGTACAAAGGAATAGATGATACTTATAACCTGCAGAAGAGGTTCACAAAGTTCCTTATAGCATACAGAAGAGATTTACAAAGTTCCTTACATCGTGCAGAAGAGACATCTCTCGTGACAGCAAACTCAATAAACTGAATATATCAATATTCTAACCAAAAAACAGTGTTTACTTACAAATGGTTTAAAAAAGAACGAGAAAAAATAGATACGAGACTGGTAAAATGGTTTAATATCATATATTTGAGCAGTTTGTATAAGTTTTTATTATCTAGGATCCAGTTTCCGGATGCATTTTTTCATTTTGTCGCGTGGTCCCACCCTCGTAGAATTATTTTATTACCTGCCTTGCCCTCCTCATGGTTCACTAAACGTTTCCACTTTGTTCGCCAAACTAAATTAATCGGAGTCCAATATATTTCAGCGGGATTATTAAGAGATTACTAATTTACTAATAGATAAGCCGGTCTCCACATTGCACCGTTTAAGCAATGTTCCCCGATTCCTATTACACTTGTCATTCCTACTCCGCTCGTGTAAATTGTTACATAATAATATGATCTTTATGATTTTTAAATAATTATATAATTTATTCTAAAATCATTTTCAAAGTATGTACTTTCTAACAAAAAAATAATTATAAAATCGGACGTATAATTTCAGCGAACAGTGCAAAAAAAGAAACAAAATTTTTCGTTTTACATATTAGTTAAAATTGTATGTTATTGAGATTTTTATTGTTTAAGCTTGGACCGGACAATCCTAAAACCGACTAAAGCAAAAAATAATGAACGATATTGTTAAGAGAACGCTAATGAAATAAGCTATTAAAACTAAATGCAGTCACGGTCCCTTTTTGTCCGAGCAATGTCGCAATTGGTGCTAGTTTCATTATAAATAAAAGTTTTATTCTGGCACGGAACTAACTTTTACCTTAGACTGCAAATGCTCACAGTAAGAGAATGCTATCACAAAAATAAAGTGTCGATTTATTCACTATTTTATCAAACAAAATAAATTAAAATGTCACTTCGTTATCTAGCCACCGCGAGACTACTCTTTCTTTTAACTTGTTAGTAAGAGTAGAAACGTCTATATCTCCATCTATTTTTAGTTTGTTATCGCGTGTCCGTCTTTTATATAAATATGCTTCAATGTATGTATATATATATATATATATATATATATATATATATATTTATATATATATATATATTAAATAATAATGTTGTATGTATATGTTATCATAAAAATCTTAAGAACTATATGATTTATTATAGATTCAAAGTATTTATTTTACATATTTTTAGTACCTCTGTATTGATTATACACCCTTCTTGCTAACCACTTCAAATGACAAAATTGGTCCTCTAAAATGTTCATGTAATTGCATTCAGGTATAAATTTCCATATAAATATTACACAGAAAACATTATACTAAATTTCCAATTTCCACGTCGTGAAAAAACGGTTTATGAGAAAAACGGTTTTGACAGAAGAACAGACGGAAACGTGGGTGATATTATAAACGTTAGGTTTTTCTTTTTGAGGTGGGTAGTTTATATTTTGTTTTACCTACACAAACATATGAAGAAGTAAAATAGTTTTACCCAGTGCTTTACCTGTATTCTAATTACTGTTATATTCTTATGTAATTATCACAATTTAAGGAGACTAAAAAAATGTTCTTATTATAAGCTTGCCACTTTGTACGTGCCGTTATGTAATAAATGAAAAGACTTTCTTATGAGAATGAAGTAATTACGACAAAAGCACGCATGTCAGACTAGTCTATGTAGGAACCGAAATGAAAATATTTATCACACCGCAAAAGACGAACACATACATATGAATGAGGCACGTGAAAATATATTTTGTTCGGATAAGACAGAGACAAATATACCTTTTAGAAATGAAATTTATAACTACATGCGTACCGAACTTATAACATAATTTAAAATGAAAGAATATTTAAAACATATCTGTTTCGTTCTTCCTTCGATATTTAAATAATTTATTAAGTGAAATAATTTATTTCTGAATTTTGAATAATTTTTCTTTATCATGAAGATATTAGGTGAATTGTATACAACACAGAAAATCTATGCTCCGTTATGTACTGCTATCTATTTTGGAATGTACATCCTTTATTTTAAAATGTTTCTGTATTTCAATACAAATAAATACGAGTAAAATGGTGTTATTTTCAATTCTATAAGCTGTTATTATATTTACATTTGCACTCGCTTTGGAGTATATGCTAGGAATCATAGAATTAGAGCAATCATCCAGTGACAATTTGGATACATAATTATAAGGTTGAATATATTTGGCGTTAATTTTGTAGAAATTCATTATTCACAATTAAATGAAACTACGTGTTGTAGTATTTTTTCTACTTTCTTTAAGTTCTTTACCACGACCTAGGTTTCGTTGTATTACAACATGGTAAAGAACTTATAGAAAGTAGAAATAATACTACATCACGTAGTTTCATTTAATTGTGAATTATAAGGTTATTAAATTATTTTCAAGCACTAAAAGATGAACTTTGTTCTTTAAAATGTGTGAAATGTGTTATACATATCAATACGTCAAAGGCAAAAATCATTGATCTCTGTATTCATAATTTAAGTTAAAAAATTATAACATGAAAATAAATTCATCCTAACGTGCAACTCAAACGAGCAATATAAATAGGAGAAAACAGTATTTATGACAGTTAATACCACAATGGCCCTACGAAAAAGTCGAAGCGACTCTAATCGACTACTGCCGATCTGAACTCTACGAATTAAAATGTTCTAAAAGAAAAAAGGATAGAACATACGACTAAATACGCGCTAATGGAGATTATAGACATATAGCTAGCGACGCGCGCCTTGAATTTTGGGCTAAATTGGTGGAATGTCGGCCGCCGATTAAATACTTATAAAAGTCATCCGTCTGCGTTGTGCGTTTGTGGTAAGAATTATATGACAACACAACTCTTTAATTGGCAATGAGATTAATTTCCTATATTAACAATATTTCTCACGAAACATAGTAATATATCATGTTTATATAGTCATTCAATATATTTTCGATGTTTAACAAAATGAAAAGCTCCTTCAATTTAGTAAGCCAATGACAGAATTTAATTAATCGTAATCATTATGGTAATTATCATAATAAAATATCAACATGTTCTATCATTACAATCATAATCCCCTTGCCCCTCTTAATTTTTTAGTGCCAATATGCTCGCTTATTTTTCTTTTTACGCAAATGAAAGAGACACCTAAAATAGGTTACTTTATTACAGCGATACCCCAAATTGTATATATGAGAATAATAAGATAATGCTTTTTGAACACCGTACGACCACTCCAACATTAACCTATACACTTTACAAAATGAAGTCTCCTGCTGCTTTTAAGTAATTTTATCAACAAATACTGAATGGATTTTGTTTCGATTTTAATTAGTGTGTGATTTGATTTACGAGGAAAGTTTAGAATGTATAAATTCATGAAAACTTTCTAAAAATTACTTCATTTCTAACGACGATTATTGAAGGAGACAGAAAAAAGGAGAGTAACATGGCGTGCACTGCTTAAATCGTAATAGATACATGGCAATTATGTATTGTACCATTATTTTTCTCAAAAAGTCCTACAATAAAATCCGGGACAGCATATGTCTAAATATAGTATAAAATCCATAACTAGTATTTTACTCTCCAAAAAAATATATTGTTCCAACTCAATGTTCTACAGCAAAATTGTATTCGTGCGAAACTGTATAAAAAAAACAAAAACAACAAACTACTCTGGCAAAACTACGTGCAAAACTGTCTTCATTCTAAAATTAAATTACATAAAGATATTCTTCAAAACCGTGGATGACAGCGGTTGATGAGCAACCTTCTAGCTCCGATAGCATCACCAAAATGAAAACAACACGAAGTGGAACCCAATATTTTTTTTTATGTTATTTATAATGTAGTCTATTATATTTTTTTACGTAATGTATAGACAGTCTAGAATACACTTTTGCCTATCCTTGCGAGGCCGGAGCGGATTGTTATTATTGCGGTTTGCGTATTGCTATAAATTAAAAATTATTCAACGGGGAGATGGTTTAAGATGAGCTTTTTAATTATTTTCAGTCAGGATCGTTTTTAATAATTTAATTTTTTATAATTTCATAAATATTTTTTTATAATTATAGTAAATTAATTTAATAAGATCATTTTTCCAACTTACCTTACTGTATATACGGTCAATTTTCGAGTGATAAATGTTCGATATCCAAATTTAGATATGACATGAAGTTTTTGATTTTTTTGAAGTTGTTGATGATTTTTCCGAGGACATGCTTTAAAAATATATATGTCATTTTCAAAGCATGTCCCCGGAAAAATAATTAACTCAAATTAGGTTGAAATAAATAAGTTACTTACTTTTGAAGTCGGTCAGCACCGCCGACCAACTTAAGCAAATATAAATTTTTTATGAATCTATTTCGTGTTGTAAGTGGTACCTTAGTAGTTAAACTTTTAAATTTACATTATAAATTAAATTAAATGTTTAATTTTTTAAGTTGATCGATAGTACTAACACGGATTTCAAAAATAAATAAGTTAGTCATTTATTGCAAATAATTAGGTACCTATTTTGAATTAATTATTGTTGCCTAAATATTGATGTATTCTTCATTAATTATTTTACCTTCTGTTATATGAAATGATGAAGCATCTACACATTAAAGTGGAGTATTTATATGAAGACCGGTGTTAAAAACCCGATTAAATTTATAAAATTTATAAAGACCAGATTAAATTTATAAAGACCAGTATTAAATTTACATTATAAATTAAATTAAATGTTTAATTTTTTAAGTTGATCGATAGTACTAACACGGACTTCAAAAATAAATAAGTTAGTCATTTATTGCAAATAATTACGTACCTATTTTGAATCAATTATTGTTGGCTAAATATTGATGTATCCTTCATTAATTATTTTACCTTCTGTTATATGAAATGATGAAGCATCTACACATTAAAGTGGAGTATTTATATGAAGACCAGTATTAAAAACCCGTCATGAAAATGTTTATTCTCTAAGGCAACATCTTACTTTTTAAAAATACAGTAATATATAGAAAGAGGCAATTGAAAAACACAAATATAAAACTGCATATAAGGAAATCAATGTTTCACTGTTTATCTGTCACATTAATGAGAAGGAAAAATGACTTGAAATCGAAAAATTCATCGCTTTCCGAAGCGCGATCTTGTAGGCACTTTTATTCCTTTTGTAACTTATTAAGTATTTTATATACAATGTTAGTATTGTCGATATAACTGTTAATGTTGAGGAAATTCACTTTGCATATTTGTGGTTAGTGACATTGTGAGACTATTTTATTTCTGAATATTATATTATAAAATACATATACATAATTATAGTAACTTCCTTTAACTCGCCTAAAAACTTAACTTCCAGAAACTAACTTGTTTCTTCATTAAATACAGCGTTATGGCAAGAAGCGAAATAATTGAGACATGAATAAAATTCCACATAAATGGGTAAACGAAAACAAATTAAAAGTTCAAGTTGTATATTTTTAGGACACGTAAGTTCTGTCAACATATTTGCTATCATGTACACGTCGATAATAAAAAGTAAATGAAAATCCATCTCCATTTTTCGCTTTCTGCTTTTGGTGTTTCAGATAAAGACATCATTAGGTAAAGAAGTTAAATTCTGAAAATGATTGAAGTATAAAAAATGGTACAGTGTATAGGTAAGAAAATAATTACTCATCTTATTGTCATTAGATTTATTCTCCTCTAGTTCACTATTTCAAGTATTTTTGTATCAACAGATTTATTAGAAAATTTATGAAACCCATTTATAATCCCCCCCATTGTTCAATACATATAATAATACTATAACTTGTGTCCATGATCACAAGTTTAATATTGTAATTTTTGTTAATAAAATAGAAATATACAAAAAATATTTCATTAAAAATTAAAATGATAATAATTATTACTGACACAAAAGTAATGCAAAAATGAATTAAAACAAAACCAGTTTTAAATTATTAAAAATATTTGGGACACTTTTCAAAAATAAAAGGAAAAAAATGTCACATTACTACCGCATATGTTTAAACCTGCAGTTATTAGTTTATTTTATATAATTAATTATGACCCACAAAAGTAATTCGTCTGCTTATCCCTCTGTTTATTTATTGGTCAGCGCATTATATACATAATAGCAAATTTCAAAATTTTAATTACATGCAGCTTAAAGTTTTAAATAATAAAATTTGTTAAGTGCTTTTTCTTTTTGCCAAATTTCTAGATGATAAATAGTCTTTAAATATAAATGAAGTTTTTACTATAGTTTTCCACAGAAACTAGGAATAAAACTGAAAAGTCGGTGCTTTATATATTAGATATTAATATGCAAAAAAAATAAAACTATACATAACAGTACTAGTTTAAGTGATCACTTCCATAATATGATTAAACATTGACCACTGTTACTAAATCTAGATAATAAATAGTCAGTGAATATAAATGAAGTTTTTATTATAGTTTTCCACAGAAACTGGAAATAAAACTGAAAAGTCAGTGCTTTATATATTAGATATTATTAGGTGGTCACTTCCATAATATGGTTCAACATTGACCGGTGTCACTAAAAAGTAGCAAAGAGAAAAGTTAAACAAAAACTAGGGCACAATGCTTAATTTTTAATTGAGGAAAACTCTTTTCACAATTTTAATTTCGTACGTCGGATAAATTTATTAGCATAAGAATGGCTCTCAAACACCACGGTTATTCAAAAAAGATATAAAATAATTGTGTAGCATGGATCTAAAAACACAATTCTCGCCAACACACTGAAAGGCATTCAGAAAAACAATTCATTCTACAATCGAAACTGAAATGCAAATGTAAATATTTCATGGCACTTATAACCAAAACTGCAAATAAGAAAGACAATATCTTTTTGTATATTGTTATATTAGTGACAAGGAAAAACACTTAAAAACAAACAATTCATTGTCCCTCGACGCACGAAATTTCGATATAAAATGTTTTTTAGACCCGAGCCTGTATGTCACGCGTCCGTTCAACCAACGACGCGAAGTCACTTTAAGACCTCTGATTGAATCGTTGTCGTAGCACAACATGTTGTCAATAGTCGCAGACATGGAATAAATGACTCTTTTTCATTTTCGTTTAAACTTTGGATATTCCAATTGAATATTAATCACGATCGACTTATATTAGCACTTTGTTTTACATTGTTAAAGTAAAATTTTGTTTAAAATAACTGAGAAATATCGTTCTTTTTATTTCTGTAGCAATGTATGTTTGCATCATATGGTCTAAGTAAGAGAGTCAGTTCAAAAAATATAACCTTGCATTGTGGACTATTTACATGAAATATTTGCAGGCAATTTTATCACCTTTTGTAACTAGTTACTTATTTAATACACAAAGTTAATATTGTCGACGTAACCAGATCTCCATTTCAATACAAAATTTTTAAATTCACAAGTATAGTTTCTGTTACAGTGATTCAGAAAAAAATAATTTGTGTACTATCTTACTCACTGATAGATGTACTCATTACAAAAAACTTACTCGATGATTAATAGATCATCAAATGTTGGTACTAATTTCAATACAAATAAAAATATACAAATTGATAGTTTGCGTGATAATTTGAGATTGTAATAATGAGTTGAAATAAACGAAGGATTTTTAAAAATTAATAAGTAAACTTTTATTTCCAACCAAGAGTATTTCTAAGAAACTTTGAAAACGGAACTGTGTTGATAACTTTTCAAACGAGTTGCAGGTATTTTACGAGCTTGCGCACATATTCTATTATGATGAAACTACCAAAATCCCTTTCAAAATCTTTGCAGTTATAAAAAAAATTTTCATGTTTAGCCCTAAAATTAATTCCTTTCAAATAATCATAAAGATCTACTGAAAATCCTTTGAATATTACAAGAAATTAATACTTCTCAGTTACTTACTTTTAAGTTTTTTATCATTCAATATTATCGCAAAGAACACTAGCGCCATTTTTTCTTGTTTGTATGTTTTTAGTGGCATAAGATAATTTACAAATGTGTTACCATGACTAAATTAAGACAAATATTAATTTCTTTTCAGACTACACATACCTTCCACCTGTTACTACACAGTCACAAATATGCAATTATTTTATAATTAAAAGACTTCTTTCCGTAGTATGTATGATTGTTCACGATCAGCGATTATTTGCGATTCACAGTTTTCAGTTCTTTCAAGTTACTAAAAAATAGTCGTAAGACCTCAATAAGAACTTAAGCGTAATTATGGCACAGTAAACTTTCTCAAACATAACTTAGCGCGTGACGCTCATGATCGACAATTAGCCATGCTACATCTTCCTCACTGGATTCAAGCGAACGATAAGCAGTAATTCGATTATGTCGAAAGCATTGTGATTCATGTTGAGTAGAAGTTTCCAAAACAGGATTTCCTCGCTAACACTTTTGCTTACCAGCAAATCTTGCCTCACGATCTTCATTCTGTTTCTTGAGATTTCAACTCTCTGAGAGTTTTAGCCTTGATCTGAGCTGTAGCTTCTGAAAAACAGTGACCGGAACCATATATTTTTAAACAAATAAAGCAGAAAAAATACCAAAAATAATATCTACTTTGTAGGTGCAAGCGAATGACACGTAAGTATTTCCAAAATTTTTAGTCAAAAATGTCCAAATCACAGACCTCATTTCTGGATAAAGAGTATTCCAAGTGTAGTCAATAAATGTAGCAATGTTGTGAAATATATTGAACCCAATACCAGGCAAAGATAGGATATTATAAAAAAGCTTTAAATTTTCTGCCTCCTTCATTATTAGTTAAACGTATTAACAATACACCTAACAGTTTCTTTACTAATTTTAATATGAAATTATTAATACCTTTTGCACTGGAAGTTAAAATTACCACATTTTTTTCTCACACTCACAATATGATAAAGCAAATACTTCTTGTGTGATGCGCAAACAAGTAAACAGACTCATACATAAATAGTCGAAAATCTGAAAATTAAGGTTTTGTGTCTTATACTTTAATTACATGCGCCAAAATCATTTTTCCACAAAAATAATCAACAGGTAAACAAACACATCAATTTTTCAGATTTATTCTGCTTATATACAGACCTATTAAAATTGTATGCAATGGAAATAAAATTGCATGAAATTTTTTTCATAGAATGTTATAATAAATGAACAAATATGTTTCATTTTAACATAGCCATGCATAAAATATATTCAACATACAACCGCCTTAGCTCACCGAAACCACATGAAATATAATAAAGCATTTACGCCGCTATAAATAAAACATTCACCCTTTTGATACAAATAGCCAAACTTCTCTCCCGAAACGAAATCCAAATGTCAACCCTATCGTAATATTTTAGGGATACTCGAATATCCAAAAGAAAGCACCCCTTTCGACAGTCGACCCTTAGACGCCCCAAAAAATATTTTTTTTATAAAGAAATAAAATCTAAGTACTTACGTATGAGCTACAAAAAGTCGGGTACCCATGTCTTATTCATGAGGTAAGCGTCACAAAATTGAAGGATAGCGATGCGCAACGAGGTTTGAGGCAGTTGTCGATCCTTCCTCCTCGGGAAGGTTTCCGAGCACATACGAGTAAAGTGTGTTGAGAAAGGTTGTTCACATTACTTGCGATAAGTATGAAATTTACACTTTTTCTTCCCAAACTACAGTGGAGAATGTGGAAAACGTTTTCGTTATGAAGTTTACACAGAGCGAATGCATATTCCTATTGAATTCATTAAGTAACATAAAGTTCAAACATAGGCACTATTATTTACATATACAATGATTTCAAAAATTATATTTTCTGTATTTGTAGCTAAACGTTATTATCATCTGTATATATATATATATATATAGACCATAATTATCTTCCGCTTAAAGACAAAAATCTACTGGAAAAAGAAAGTAGAAAACATATTTTTGCTCCACATGGTGCAAATCATGTTTTAACCTCATTTACGATACAGAAATTAGGGTTGTTTAAATTTACATACATAGATGCCATATGGGTTTAAATGCTTTCATAGGTAAATTATGTAACTGAAATATTATGGATTTCAATAATGTGATACATTTCCAGTAAAATATTAAAAAAAAATATATGCACTTATTGTTGAATCTCTTCCTAAAATTTCGGTTACTATTTTCTGTTCAATTTGAAAAAATAAATTAACCGCCGTGAAAATGAAATTGTTTATAATGAAAACCTACCTAACCTGTATTATATAAATGAATGTAACAGCTTGTTGCGTATAAAATTATAAAGTAACAAGGCACAAAAAGACAATATGTTACATTCTCCACTGACAAAAATTATGGTAGTTAATTGAAAAACTCCATATTTAGATCTTTCATATTTACACTACAATTGGCTGAATAAATTGGTCTTAAATTTATTGCATCGTTTCTTAAAATTATAGCTTGTATATCGGCAAGTTAAACAAAATTTTAAGATTTAAAACGAATAAATATACATTTTTTAAATGAAAGTTATTCACGAAATGCGTAATAAAGAATTAAATAATATTTTTTAAGTATATAGTTTAAAGGTAAAAGCGTGGTGCGCTTGTTTTTCAAAAATAAATCATTTTCCTTCTCAAATTAATATTATGTCAATGAACATGCTTAAAATTTTAGTTAGGTTTGGGAAAAAGCACCCCATGGTTTTTCACTCAATTATTATACTCAATAAAAACATGGCTTGTTTTAAATCTCTTAAAAAATAGGCAGAGAAGAAAGGTTCGATAATATTGTTTTGCTCTTTAGTTTTTAAAACAGCGTGTTGTTTTTATTTTATAATGTATTAATTTGTGTCTTATTTATTCAGTCACTATATTACCCTTAGAGCGAAATAAATAAAAGGATACTAACATAAACTGGTATTTATATTTAAGATGTTCAAACCTTTTTGTGTTTGTGGTGTTTATAATAATTATAGCTAATTCGCATTATTCATAATTTTTTTTAAAATCTCCTGAGCGAGCTTAAAAATCTCTATACCGCATTTTTCCCAAAACAGTCGTTAAAAATAGATTATATGTATTGTTGACTTCAGGCTTCAATAAATTTTCATCATACAAGATAATCTTGACAGATTTCTCTAAATCTGCCTGATAGCGCAAAAAAGAGGGCCAATAAATCGCATCTCCACAAGAATCTACGAGGATAACTTTTCGATTGTGTTGAACACCGCCTTATTGTTACTACGACTCGCCGACTTTCACGAAAACGAAGGAAGAAAATCTATCTCCAATTTCAGGTAGACTTCCTCGTGCGATAAATATTTAATAATGTCTGATACATTTATATAGGGGGACATATTATTTTACTTTAATGTGATTATCGCAAAAATTGTTGCATCTAAAATCATCATTTGATTTTTCTACAACCTTAGCGTAAGTTTATAAAAATACTTCCTCTTCTAAGTTAAGATTCAGTAGTTTCAGAAAAGAGAGGGGCAAATTATTTTTCTGCACATTTTTTAGGTTTTAGTGTAATAAAAATATAAAGAGACACGTTAATTTAATATCGCCGCAATAAATAAATATTCTTCTCTTTCGATACAAATAGTGAGACTTCTTCTCTAAAATGAAATCCAAATGTCAACCCAACCATCATACCTCGGGAATCTAGACTTTTCTCCAATCGACCCTGGCATGACGTGAGCATTACAAAAAGGATAGCGACGCTCGACGAGGTTTGACATTATGATTGCTTAAAACGCCGTCTATTATTATTACGACTCACAAACCTTCGCGACAAAGGCTCAAAATTTGTTTCCAATCTAACTTAATATTGCTTTTTATTCGTCTCAAAAGTTTTCAATCTTTAAGGTTAATAAATAAATATTAGAATATTATTAAAACGATTACCTTGCTATTTCCTAACGTATAATGCACCGAAAGTAGTATGGTATTATCAAAGGTACACCAAAGATAAAAGGGATGTAACAACGGCAGACCAAAAAAAGCAGATAAGGCAAAACCAGATTCAAATATTGACATATTTGGATCTAATTTTGCTACTTATATCAAAGTCTTTTTATTGAACCGATGTGATTTTCAATGAAAGTTTAATAGTCTTTCCCAAGTTTTTCGTCAGCAACATTACGAGATAATTATATTTCCGAAAATACAATATCATTTGCACAAATTATTTATTTAATTTATTGCAATACTTTAGTTTTAGAGATTAAATTGTTTGACCGCTAATTATAATCATGACAGGAAACGTAATTGTATAATTTTGTTTAAAACATATATATTCTTAATTATATTAGTATAATAGATAATAGGTACATACATTTAATATGGAGTAGATCAAAAATTATCTTAACTTTTCGCTACATCATGCTACTTTTTCAACTTTAAATAAAATTAAAACTAATAGTGAAAATATACTAAAAATATTGAGGCTGCTTTCGGTGCTTCAAATAAATACATGACTAGAAAAGGAAGTAAAATTCTAAACATGATTGGAATATCATTGCTTGCCTCTGTATCATTATATTTATTCCCTTTTACGTGGTAATTGGAAGACCTCTACGATAACCGGATTTATGAAATAAACACAACTTCTCATTTAATTAATGTTATCTTTTGTAATCTCATAAATTATGAACTATTTGAAGAATTGAAATTTGTGGTTAATATTATATTTAAATAGATATTAAAAAATAAGTGATGATCTAAGTCATTTAAAATCCTGCAATACATAAAAGTTTTTAAAACCTATTACGAATTATAAAAATGAGACAAATTTGTGTATTTTTGTTAACAGATCTTGACGATAAAAAATCTCTCAGCCGGTCATTGAAATGGTTTTTTGAAAATTGATCGTAAATCTTTTGCTTCTAGTAAGCGATTGGTTATTTAATTTAAAAATAAATTACTTAACCTGTATTGAATATTAAACGTAAACTTATGGAAGCAAGAGTTGAAATTATTTTTAATGGAAAACTTCTCTCATGAACTGTATGAAATTTTCATTTTTAAATATTGCTTAAAAATACTTATTAAATATAATTTTGTGACTGCTGCATTCCGGTGCATTATTTATTTTACATTACGGCTTGTTTTTCAGGTTAGTTTTCAAAATTTTCCGGAAAGTTTAATTGGGATTGTAGAAAGTATAGTTTGAAACTGGTGTCAGGTCGCAATTTTCTAAAATTTTCCGGTTTTTTTTACTACTGATTAAACATAATCGGACTTTTTATTGCCAATCATATTTTGAAATACATTACTAAAAGAAAGACAAACTAACTGGCTTTTCTCCCGCGTTCAATGAAGCTTCGAAGTTCTTATCTTTCATTAATTTTCAAATATCTCCGAATTTCAGAAGTCTCTAATAATTATAAACACTTTTAGTAGAGATATTTAAAACTATTATTTTGCTTCCGTACTGCCCTCACATATTGCTTCAAAATCGACCCTAATTAAGTTTGACATAAAAGAAGGAGCACTGTTTTGAATAAACCAAATTTTGTCTCAATATATTTTGTTTCTGATCCTAAAGAGTTTTTTAAACGCCCACACTTTCCTGTGTGGTAAAAATCTTTACAATTTTTATCATCTATCTTTATATATCTTTATTGGTATTGGTAAAAAAAATAACTATAATTATATTGACGTATCATTAACATAATACATTACGAACACATTTACGAACAAATTCTAGTCATAAATTAGATATAAAAAGTTATTTCCTGTATGTATTACTTTACATACGAACTCTGAAAATAAAAAACAAATCATTCAAGAAAAGGAAGTCGACGGAGAAGTAATGTATATTACAATCAATTGACGTAATGATAGATGATTTATTTTTCTCTCTCTGGTTGGCCGGGATTGCCCAAGTGGAGAAAAAACCAAGTCGTTACCCAGCTTTGTTAATCAAGTTAAATAAGAGCGGCAATGGAACATAAAGGTGTACTAACTAAATGCTAAACAAGCGAGATTCATAGAAGCAAAATACTATGGAAGCATAAAATATAAAATTTTGGGACAAAAGTTGTGAAGACACATGCACAGCAGAATTAACATTAATCTAGAGTTTCATCCTAAAATCCGTTATCTATACAATTATAAGAATACAAGGTAGAAAAAATTAGACGAAACGTAATCCGATGAAGAGAGAGTAACATAAAAGGAATATATTATATAAAATACATATATCGTTGGTCTTGACTCAATATTATAATCTTGCGTAAAGTAATTTCCTCAGTAACCCCTTACATATATCTACCCTACGTTCTAGTTACTTTTAAAATCAAGTTATAGTTTATAATTCGCGGAGTTTTTGTTAAATAATTTTTTTCTAAGTTAGAAGTAAGTTTATAAGCTGAAAAATGTGAATGTACAGAAAAGTTAAACACTTCATTAGCAGAGATAACGAGATCTATAGATTTTATTTGTCTGCTGTCAAGCACTAACCAATGCCAGGATACCACTAGCATCATAAGCATACACATATAAGCATATGCAAAGTAACCATGGCTTGTTGTGTAGCAGTTATGGTGAATTGATTACTGTTTATTTTTATGTGATAATAAAATTGAATAAATTACATTTAGAAACATTAAAGCAAACGTTACCTGGATACTTTAAAAAGTATTATGTGTTTTATCAAGATAGCTGTAGGATCGACCTGGCTGTACGATATATCCTATGAGGAAAGAAATATTTTTCTAAAATTATTTTCCTATTCTTCTTCTTAGAATTAATTTTCCTTTTCCTCTTCTTAGAATTATTTTCCTATGAGAAAATAAATATTTGATTTCATATTTAATAAAGTGAATTAAAAAATGCCACTTCGCAAAAAATTACTGAACTTAAAACTAAATCCATTATTTCATCCTTTAGTAAAATGGCTACTATTACTATGTTGTATTTACTATCATTCTATGATACATAAAATATTATATGTTCCAAGTAAATGAAGTATTCTCATAAGATTGGAGAAAAAATAACCGTTGAGAATAATAGAACAGAACTTGGTATCGTTATTTCAATGAGATGGAAATATTTAAAAAATATATTTGACTTTATTGAATTGAACCCAGAAAAGGTACTATATAAAGACACTTTAAATGAAAAATCCTATGCTCAGTATTGTGGAGTAAACTTTATTTCTTTGTGCACGATAAGCTCCAGCGCTCAGGTAACCATTTCTTTCTTAATATACTGTCCTTCTAGAATAGAATTTAACCGACAATCCTCAATTTTCTCCAGTATTCAATTGCTGAACCATCCCATCGTAATTGAACTAGAGTGCGGCTTGTTTATGATAAGTGAATATAAATTTGTAGAAATGTGTCTCCATTTTTTTTATGTGTTCAAATCTGGTTGCAACTTTTTGCCTTTTTGGTAGATTCATTGCAGCTTTGTTTTTTTCGACACGTAATAATATTTATAAATGTAACAATAAATAAAAATGTACTCAAAATATTTAAACGCGTAAATATAAATGAATAAATCATCTATAATGCGTAGATAAATATGTGATAAATAATTAAACATATTCATGCTTAAAATTATTACTATTCAAATTGCAAAGTTTGTGCTGTTCTTAATTATAATTAGATGGGTTCCAATAATTTTATCAAGTCTCGTAATGAATACTAAATACTTGTTTTATACACAGACCCGAGAGAAGAGAGGAAGAAGTTAATGGATATCATTAATTAGCCCATAGTAATACATTAACATATCACAAGAAATGTGTCTCAAACCTCTTTGCCAACTGGGTCAAACCTTCACTTTGTCGTCAAATTCTATGAGCTACAACCGGTTATAACTTAAGTTTCTGGCAAATCGCCTGATGTTTTGCTTGCCAAAGATACGTCTGCATAGATGGCGAAAGTTTGAACAGGACTATTAATAAAGGAGCTATCGTGACATGAGTTATGATTGTAATGTTTTTTCAGGTTGCTGAAATGTTTTCAAAAATTCTAAATAAGTGTGTGGTAGAAAGCAATAAAAGTACATATATTTTAAAACAATATTAATGTATCTTTACGTAGTCTTGTTACATGCAATGTATTGTTACCTGCACTTGTACTGATCACATGTTATCGGAATAGTGAAAGATTACCCATATCAAGAAATTATCAGAAGTTTAGACGGATAAAGTTTTGAATAATACTTTTAATTTATTTACGAGAGTTACTGATTAATAAAGTACACTAAAAACTTAATTAATCAGTATAATCTGGTTAAAGTAATCAGTAATATTATTTACCGCGGCGAAAACATTAATTACAAGAATTAACTTAAGGTTTTAGGCAAAAAATGCATAGTGTGTAATAAAAATGAAAAAGTAGGTGAATCTGTTTTTTTCTTATTTATTTCATGTTTTGTACGAAATAAATACACAAGAAAGTTTACTTCAACATGATCAATTTCTTCCAGTTTAATATAATGAAAAAATTTCAATAATTCGGTTCCAAGATGAACGACAAAAGATTTATATAACCGCACAAATTAACAAAAAAACATCATTGAATAAGAAATCCAATAACAATATTTTATCCGAATAATTAATTCGAAAGCCAGATTTTGAAACACTGAAAGAAAAGCATAATAAAGAGGTTGGACAGAAACAACCTGTTTCTGTGACATTGGAGTCTTTGAGTGTGAATGTCTGTATGTTTGTTTTTAGATATGTAGTTTTGTACGTATACTTTTGAAAGTTTGTTAATATTAATTCCATTGTCGTTAAGTTTATTTTGTTTCTTTGTTCCTGGCGGCATGTACATTTTGTTATAATACATTTCAGAGTTCGAAAAACCGTACAATTTTGAAGATGTGGGCACTTATTACGTAAACCTATCTTCTGTCAAAATATTCAAGCTCTTTGTCTTGGTACTTATATGACACCAATTATTTTCGACTAAATTACATAATGGAGTTTCAGAGATCTGGCCAAAAAACCGACGTTTTCCCTATACCAAGTTCTCAATGCTAGGCTGCGTAAGTGGAATAGAGAAAGACGACTCACATTGAGGCT
The DNA here is from genome assembly GCA_039881145.1 of Druceiella hillmani. Lineage (NCBI taxonomy): Eukaryota > Metazoa > Arthropoda > Insecta > Lepidoptera > Hepialidae > Druceiella > Druceiella hillmani. The sequence continues at coordinate 55,957,546 of JAYKKI010000005.1, read as the reverse complement.
GCTGCTATGGTTACATTGTATATTAGCTCACATTCTAGAGGTTATACTTTTCTATTGTAATTTTCATTACTCTTAAGCAGAAATTATCCAACTATATTTGAACCATACCATAGTACAATGTTGATTGATTTAATATTTAATTATGGCTGTTACCTTTATTAATATGACTGTCAAATAAAAGTTACAGAGTCACAATTTGCCCGGTTGAACTTCCGCCAGATTCTACGTTTTTGTTTATTTATTTAAATTAGATTTTCGCCTAGAATTTTTGAGAACCAGCACTATTGTTTTAATCCTTAATGTATCCTATTGTATCCTGTGTTTCAGGATATGTTAAAAATTAAGGTAAATATACAAAAAATTAATCCTTAAAATGATGGGAACCGAATAAAAATTCACAAGTGAATGCAATAAAATCTGCACGAGTAATTTTTCACTACAAGAGTCATTACGATAATACTGCGGTACTTTTATAACGGATGCCGGAAAAACCCTTTATAGCGTTGGATTTAGGTGGTAATCAATGAATGTTTTGTTTTTATCGTAAATAGGAAAATACATATTTTTTATCAAAACAGTAAATTTATTTTTCTTGAGTGATGTGTCTCTAAACCCAGATGCAACATAATCTGTATAATCCATGATATCCAAAAGGTCTTCGAAAAAAAACACGTAAAACTGGAAAAAATGAGGACACATTTGTTTAAACAACGCAGATTGAAAATCGATGTAATAAACAGTTTATTTTTTTAAATATATAATAGGTTTATTTACTTTTATATCCATTTTTATAAACTCGTTGCGTACTTAATTAGATTTTCACTTCTATTTTCATATCTCATCAAAAATTCTTGATACGTAAAACTATAAGCGCATTTTTTCACTGAAAGTATGTATTTTTATATTTTAAGTAATACCATTTGTAAAAAAATTATATTTTATTTCTTTAAAAATATACTCATTTTCGCCCCTCTCCTTCATGTAAGACAACAATCTGTGATGAATCCTTTATCTGTGATAAAAGTGTGGGTCTTCATATTTTTCCACCTAATATCATGAGATTTAAAGACATAATTATTTAGTATTCCTCCGAAATATCACGGAATAGAAAATACTAAACCTAAGATAAAATATAATGGAGAAAAGAACAAATAACCTTAGTTTTTATTAAATATCAATAATAAGATTTTTGAACATTGAACAGGTTACAATAAGGCTATAGAAAAATCCAAATAATCCAATGTAGTCTTGCGATAGATGGAGAGCATGATTTATATAGTATGCCAATAGATGTATTCATGATAAAATGAAACACAATGACGAAAACATGATGATGACACACAATGATATATGATAAGACTATTGACATGGACTATTTAATTTGATACCAAAATTCAGTGACTTCCATCTGACAATGCAATAAATCAGTAGTAATACAGTAATACACAATAACTCAACTCTATTTAATTTACTATTAAAAATTTATACTGATTAAGCTGCCGTTCACTCGCTTTATTCAATCATATCGTTGGAGATGACTCTACCTAATAGTTAACGATGGGCAACGACGTACCCTTATACATATAAAGCTTTAGCTTACTGCAGAACATATACTAACATTTATATTTATTATATGCATACTTATTATTTTTATTACATGCATACTTATATAATCATATGTTATTCACGAACCTCAATTCATACACCAAGATATGGAAGAGAAGTATTTATGTGAATCTATGAAATATCCTCGCCGCATGTAAATCACTTATGTCGCAACTTTCTATAGTCTCATTCAAAGTTTTTATTAGTAGCCGTAGACAATCTATGGAAACTTTTATATATTAAAAATTATTCGCATGAAAAAGACTCGTTGTTTAGTATGGCTTAGTATGAAATGTTTTTAATATTGCTTTTTTCTATATATTGTATGACACTCTTCAAAAAATGTTTATTCTATACATCTCCAATTTTAATAAAATCTTGATATAAATTCAACCATTAATTGAGAAATTGGACTAACAAAATTAATTATAAAACTGTATCTTAATTCAATATATAATTATATTGTAAATTGAAAGTTCAATTAGTTTTTTAGCACAAGCAAAATGAATTCGTATACGAAGTTGGGTAGAGAACGACTTAATAAATGTCAGAAAAATTTGTGACGAAGTACACTGTAGAAAACTTTTCATGTGGTCTTTCATATATATCATATGGATATCAGATTATTAATTTGAAAATGAAGTTAAGTTTGTTTCAACGATAAAAGAACGGAGGTCAAAAATGCTATTGAGTTCTATTGTAATATTGAATATATTTGGCGTTAATTATGCAGAAATTCATTATTCATAATTAAATGAAACTACGTGATGTATTATTTCTACTTTCTTTACGTTCTCTACCACGATTTAGGTTTCGTTGTATTACATCATCTTCAGGTGGTCTAATAGCTAAGATTTTTGCATGATAAAGAACTTAAAGAAAGTAGCAATAATACTACATCACGTAGTTTCATTTAGTCATTCTATTTTTATGTTAATTTAAGTTATAGTTATATTCGATGTTTTAATTATAAGTTAGCATTTCGTCGACGCTCGGTTGATAGGTTATATATGTTAGGGCTGTTTTAGCGTAGCAATTTATCTGTTTTTTTGAATATTTAAATCAAGTCAAATTAAATATTGGTTAGTTAATAAGTTATAGGCATAGAAAACATGATTTAAAATGTTTCATCAGAAAATACGTTGGGCGCATGTTGTCTCATAATATATACACGATGTAGCTTATGTCTTAGTGCATTTGGATAGCACACTGACTTATGCCTAATCAAATTTAAAAAAAAAGAATTTTAAAAAATACTCTTAATAATATATTTCCCACGATGGTTTTATGTCATAAATATTCTTGAACAAGAAATTATTGATGAATCATCTGCCATAAATTCTGTTAAAATATTATCAGGTATTACAAAATGTATATCTTGAATACTTTCACTTGTAAGTATATACCATTATTGTAAAGTTTTCATAGTTACTACGATCCTCTGTATTATAGTAATAAATTAAAACCTAATTTACCACACCAATGGCGAACGACTTTTAATTCGTCTACCGAAAAATCGCGACCGGGCTCAATCCTTAACTTTCAACATTGACTTAAACATCTGAGCATTCTACGGCTTCAATTTGATGGAAGCATTTTTGTTTAGATGGTAGCATTTTTGTTTGGCTCAGAAAGAGATTATATAAGCGCCCGTTCGCGAATGGACGTTTCGGAGTTATTAGACATTATTGCGGGCCTAGACTTGAATACAAAGTGAGCTTACAGAGAGAAACTACTAGTTACTTTACGTTGGTGGTTACTTTATTCAAAGTTTGATATCTGAAATGAAATAAAGGTAATTGAGCTGACGGTACTGCAAGACGGGAATTTAACTTGCGAAGTTAAAAGATTCAGTGATAAGGTATATTTTTTCTTTTCATTATTAATATTTTGTCTCATATCACTCTGCATATCACTCTGCTTGAAAATTTAAATTCTTTAAGTTATATATATATATATATATATATATATATATATATATGCACCCACACACCCACACAAACACACACACGCACACACACAAACACATATGTGTGTATGTGTGTGTACGCTAAAGCGCGCGCGCGCACTCGTGGATATGGATGTGTGTGTGTTTGTGTATACGTACATTGTTCCTCACAACGAATTTTAACAGGGGTAATTACTCGCCACTATTTCGATTAAAATAAAGAAACAAACAATTGAACTTTTGAAAATAATTTTTTAATAAACTATTTTTTTCAGTCACACTTATAATCAACATTACGCTTAAATTATTAGACTCTTATTTTTAAAATAACTTTTTTTATAATTTTTCACGTTTCATTTTATTGGGTTTCTTGTAAAATATAATTTGATGTAATAAATATATTAAAATAATTTTAAGACAAAAAATATATATGTTTTTGTATAAGTTTCGAACTGTGAAGGCGACTATCTCAGAAAAGGTTAGGCGAATTTACCAAAAAATATTTTGCCTTCATCATCCTAGAAGGAAGAAGTGGTGTGAAAGCATTCCGTATCAAAAAATGATGTTTAACTGGTAAACTTTATAAGGTAAACTTTCATGTCACTGAACTATCCTTCTATCTCCTTACATCCATAATTGTTTTAAAATAGATATCTTCTTCCAGTTCTCATTATTACCCGAAATCATTATACTTTCATTTTCACTTTTTCATTATACTTTTCAGTAAAGTACTAAATATCGTATGTTCTGTTTTCTCCGATTATTGTCAATCATCTTCTATGCACGTTAACATTTCCTATCAAAAGTTATTTTCAATATCAGAAATGTTAGAACATTATCTTGAACAAAGTATATTTTTTCCTATTTAAGTCTGTAATATGTATAAGTTTCTGTTATACGTGATATTAACTTAAACAGGAAATAAAAAATACTAAAAAAGTATTAAGAAATTTAGACCATAAACTTTTCAAGTATTTGTTGCTTATTGTGACGTCGTCAAAAATGTTAATACCTCTAAATTATAGATAACTTGTTCATGTAAAAATTTTCACCATAATACTAGCTTAGAACTCGTCAAGGGAACGAGTGTTTTTTACAAAAAAAACATTTTAAGCTTAAACATTCATTTTATCCTTTCCTGCATTAAACTGATTCCGTCGCTGAATCCCTTGAATGGCGTTTTAATTGTTAGAGAAACGACTGTCGGCCTTGAAAAAATTAAGAGGTTTCAATATATCGTTGTCGAGAATATAATAACATTAAAATTATATTTCATCTAAAAATGTTCAATAAACGTCATTAAGTAAATTCGTGCTATTGCGCGTAACTGAACTTATATTATACAAATAATTTTTTTTATCATCATTCATTTCATGTTTTGTCTTTTTTTAAGTTTATTTAACGTAGTATTAAATTAATGGTACAATAACCTGAAATAATTTATATTTAAACATATGAAAACAGGAATCTAATGCGCGGGCACAAACAAAACAATAACTAATGGAGTTATTATTGTTATAATTAATTTAGACGATTGACCGATTTTATTTCAAAAAGGTGATATAAGAATGTTTTGTTTTGTTAAATCATATTTAATCGTTTAATTTGATTTATTTTATGAATAAAGTGAATAGGTCTACCGTAATATTTTCAAATATCTGTATTCGAATAATTCAGAACAATATGAATTTGTTTTTGCCGTGCCTTTTTTCCACTGAAAAATTTTAAAAATTCTCCTAATCCAATTTCGTTAGCTCTATGAAAGCTTATCTCATATTATTTATAAGGTAAAAATTAAGTAATAAGCATGTAATTTGCTGTTGAAATATTGTTTCGCATTACTTTATATCTTATTATTTCCTTCGATAAAGTACCTTTGTAATGTTTTTTTTTACGTATGTCTAAAAAAAATTTTTAATATTAGTTTTTACAATAACGTTAGCTTGAATTTTTATATATTTATGCTTATCATCATGAAACCTTAGTGCTTAAGATATCAGCCGTTAAATATAAAAGAACTGTCTTATATACTGAAACTACTAAACGATTACAAATGGAGATAATATTCAATAATATGAAAAAACCGGACAAAAGCATATAAGACATGCTTTAATAGAGTTTCCTGAATGTGTTTAGGCATCTCATCGCAGCTACATGAAAATTTGCAAATTAATTGTTATGAAGATCATTTAGAGGCACAGTAACGAAGCTATCATAATTAAATAGTATGAGATGAAAACGTCCCATCATATGTCGATGTCTAATTTTATCCCTTCTCTAAAAAAATTATATCTTTCTGGAGTACAATAACCCGTCGTCTACTATGATGTATGTTTAATAAAGGAAGTGGTTTAAGTCAATAATTATTAATAATAAATATGAATAAAGTACTTTAATTTTTGGTATCTTGGAGGTAAGAAATAAAAGACTCCTTTATTTTTAATTTCTTTTTTGTTTCATTTATTTTTTAATTTGGTCTAGATCCATCGAAAATAATTGTAATTTCTGTATTTTTACTTATTTTCTTAATCAGTGTAAGGGTCCCTGGTCCCTCCAAATTTCATAAGTATTTACTTTTTAAGTTTTTCAAAATAAATTAAAGATTTTGAAACCAAGGTTTAAATGAATTTACTAACTAAACAAAATAAAAAAGAATTTAACGAAAAACATTTGTAAATAAATTTGAAAATAAACACTTTAAAGGAAATTAATTTATAAATGAATATATATAAGGACGCATAGGTGCGAATTATTTCCACGCGCTTGTCATTAACCAAATAACAGTTGACATTGATGCTTCCATGAACTGACAACTTGTTTACTGAACTCATTATTTATTGTGTAACGTATATCCGCCATGAACCCGTCGCGACTCTAATTCCCTGCGAAGCCACGCATTTGATTTCCCTGAGGTTCCTTTTCTCCTCACACTCAGATTCCGTCGTATTAAAGTTTAACTAATACGACGGATTGACAAGCACCGATTTATTCATTTGCTGCGACGACTACCTTCATCCATGAATTCTAAGGTAAAACTTTATTAAATTTTGGGAGAAAACTGTTATTTCGTAAAAAAAAATTAAAAATAGCACACAGGGAAAATTTCCTTCTTAAATTATATTTGTTTCTTGTCAATATTAATATTTCGACAATAACACCGATAATATAGAAATATAAATAAGCACCGATTTTTCTTTATAAAAATTTGTGCCGCGACATTGCTTTCAAGATAATACTTTCACATGGATAAATATGCACGTTTTACGGCTAAAATAAATCAAAATTAAATCTGTAATAGCAAAGCACCGTCCATCTCTGGCGAATGCATGCCTTCCCCGCGCCCATGCGAATTTACTTGTTCCATCTCGAAAGAGTCACGATTAGGCAGTATATATTTTTCGTTGCATATATCCGAAAAATGATTTAGTATATTTGTCAGGATATATTCAGAAATCAATCAAATCCAACAGAGTGTGTATTTATCACATACTCTTTAGTTATCGTTATTCAATTTGGGCACGATTATAAATTGATATGTTTTTTTGTTAATAACTTTATATTTAATATAATTTTAATATAAATTTGATGAATGTCACAGAACCCTATAAACGCGTTTCAACAACCTCTTGGCCATTTCTTCATTAGGCATTCCATAGTTAAATACGGAAACTTTATAGTGCGGTGATATCCATGTTTATGTTCGTCACGTATGTTGGCAGTAAAATACTTAAAATTTTCCAAACATAACAATCAGATAAAGATCTCAGCAAACATCTAAAGAAAATATTGTCCTATTTGAAAGGAAAATATTATAAGATATGTGGATAAAAAAAACTTGAATTATACCAAAGTTTGTACAAGGTTAATTTGGTCTTTTGCCGTATAATTGAATCTCTCCACATTTCTACTAGTAGTGATATAATATTCTTTTACCGTCGTGATGTGGTGACAAATTTGTTTTTCGTAATACCCATTTTGTAATTATTAAGGATCGCAGAACTCTGGTGTCTTTTAAACCACCGTCTTAACCGAGTATTCCGACTCCATTCACAAACATGAGTTTTGTCTTGGTTCCGTTTATGGAGTATCTGAACTCCTCACTGATGGTTTAAACATCTTTCATTTACTACACCATCGGTCTTTTTTTGTCAAATGTAGAGTGTCATCAGCGTACTGAAGGTTAGAAAACTGGTCTCCTCTAATTGTGATTCTGCCTTTTTCTGGGGTTTTCGTTATTATGTATTCACCACAGATATGGAAGTGGTAAACAACAATACTAATATATATTTAATAAGTCACTCAATAGTTCTAAATCGCATTTTATATACCACTGAAGCTTTATTTCAATAAATTCTGTTCGTTTTAAGATGGCTTCTTTATTTCCAGTTCTAATTTCGTCACTTCCACTCTTTTCCAATATTAATCAAAAGTTAGTCCCTACCTTCAAGCACCTTTCTCATATCGAATCTTCAACCTAACAGAAAAATAAAGTAAACATTTATTATACTGCATCGCGAAATTTGGCAAACTTGTACACATCGACATCGAGGTGAAGTATTTTTAATATTGCCTCCCTTGTATCTCTTGTATTGCGTTAGGGCTCGATCCGTCTGACTTGGCAACACTTTCTCTTAATGGATATCGGAGAGGTTATTCGGATAAAAATTCTGCGGACGGATGCCCATAAATAAATACGATAAAGAGCCAAAAGATTGAGGAACATGATGATATTATATTCAAAAGCGGGTTTAGACAAAATATTTTCCTTGTTAATATATGAACTTAAACATGTTCTTTTATTTCGTGAAAAACATGAAGACAAAATTCCGATTTAATATAAAAACTACCCAAAAACACGTACATAATGGCAATATATTCATGATGAAGGTAACATATTTATGTTAACATGTTCCAGGCACACAGCATTATGTTATTTTATGTGCTTAACTATTAATTCTGTTACCGATAAAATTACTTTGTAACTTTAAATGATTACATTTAAACGCTTTCAGAATTTAAGAAATTACAATTTGTTTCACACATTCATTTATCAAATATTTACAATGCAGCCCAGACTAATAAGGGAATTGGCTCAATGTTACTTTTACGACCTGACTTTGGGTAACTGTTACATTAAATGGAAGTATCTATTATATGAATAATATTGATAATAATAAAAGAAATATAATAATACTCTTTGGCTACACTTGTATACAGTTCCCATCAATGTAAATCTCATATTAAAAATATAGGCACTTATAAATATTTATGGATCCATAATATTAACGTAAATATCTCTCCGACTATATACGACATAGGTATAAAACCAATGTGCATATATAATAAATAATAAGATTTATTAAAAAAGCCATATTTAATTATATTTAATAGTTTCGAAAATAACGCAGAAACACTCTATTTTCTCATATTTTTTTAAATATTTCTATTGCATACTTTTTTAATAAAGTATACAATTTAAAAGTAGGAACAAAATACTTTTGAATTCATCATGACAAACTGTTTCTAAAGATACCCCACATCGTACCTAAAATAAAAGTAAATGGTTTGAGTACGTTATTTCCCCCCCATTAATTGTTATGTAAATATTTTAAATAAGTTGGTTAGTGTAAAATATGAAAGTTTATAAAATTACCTAATTTCAAGTTCCTACGTTGCATAGTTTCTGAGAAAATCAGCTGTGACAGACGGAACGTGAGTGATCTCATAAGGGTTCCGTATTTCAGTTTGAGGTTCGGAACCCTACAAAAACGGTTTTTATCTAATTATTTATTCTCAATATGAATTAAAATCAATATAACCTTTAAGCGCACCATTTCGTGCGTGCTTTTTCTCGTGCGAAAATCTATCCCCACCCATAACAAGACTCACAGGAAGGATCCCCCCATGGGATCATTGTAATTTTAACCCGTTGTAGTACGGTATTTTTTATTTGCTAGCAACCACAATATACTCCTTGCTTCAAAATCTTCACCCAAAACGAAACCTGAGCGCAGATTTTTGAGGGTGAGTCACCATACAATTTCTGTATGAGGTTTTTATTCCTGGGGGATTTAGTGAAATAAGATATCAATTGAGCAATCCATGTGAAGTGTGCCAATAATTTCGCGCTCAAAAATCTTTGGGATCAAATTTCTAAGTGAATTTTTCATAAGCCTTTTCTTCATAGTGAAATTGGTGAATAGTGCGAGCAAGTTCGGTATGGTCTGGTAAAATGAGATGAAAAATATTTATGTGTCTAATTAAGTTATATTTTTAATGTAATATTAATATATCAAAATGTTTATTTCTTTATCGTTACATACGAAATTATTCACTCGCATTTATATGACTATTGTAATATAAATAAAGTAAGATATTTAAGTGGGAAGAAATAATTTGACTAGCATGATAATATTACCACGCTTTATTTATATCGAGATAGTAGTACACATAAATGTGATAAAAATGAAGGAAAAAAATTATCGTATAAAAATTTTAAAAATATAGAATTTTGTTTTTTTTGTTATATGTGTATATTTACTTCGTCATAATTTTTATAGTCGAGGGAAAAAAGCTCTAATTTTTTCTTTCTTTGTACCGAAATAATTTTCCTAATTTTTTTCACTTTAATACAAACTCCTTACTCTTTCGATTTCAAAACGTACTATTGTATATTTCATATAAATCTTGATAAATGTTTTCGCAAATTGACAAAAAACGCGTTACAATCGGTTCACAAATGATAAAAAATAACTAAAGTTATCTATGTATTCTACCTTTTAAAAATGCACTGCAAATTAAGCATAAATGCAAATATAAATACATATGATTGTATAGATAATCGTATTAAGCTTATTCATACATATCCAACAAAACTTCGTTTTTAAAAGAGACAGTTTTTCACAAATGCGTTATTTTTAACATAAACCAATGCAGACATTTTTTACAAAATACTGTCCGCCCTCTTTGCTGAAAAATTGATTGAAAACGTCATGTTTTGTAAAATAGGAGTGCGAAAAGGCATTATTGGGTGGAAAATACTGGACTTTTTAGTGAATCGCAGCATTAGTAGCGCGAAAGTAAATATTGGCCGCTACCTAAATGACTTCCGATAATAAATAAACACAAATATTACGTTATGATTCAAATACAATCTGTGTACTCTTACATTTAAGGTATCAAAATATGTGTACGCGACATATTGAGAGAAGTGAATGTTCTGTTTTATATTTATTTCCATCATGCTCAAAATATGTTTTCTTTACTAACATTCAATTATTACGTTTATTAGTTTACTTAATAAAATTAGAAATTAATTCCTCGCGTTTTGAATTGAATTTAATATTAGCCAAAAATATAGTAGGGTAACAAGAATTTTGGGCTTATTAGAAGTTAAAATATTCGATATTTTTCATTTTCTTACAATTAACGCTGTATTTTTATGGCTTTCTTTCCACTAAAATTAATTAAATGACTCAATCTTGTAGCCAGCTGATTAATCTCAATGTCCATTTAGATGCTCCGTGGGGTGTAAGTGCGCTTCAATAAAGTGAATCTTTTACTGTTTTTCTTTCTTTTAAATCCAACTAATTTAATAAACATCACGAAAAGTAAATAATATTCTTATCTAAAATTTATATAGATAGTTCACTTTATTTTATTTAGCAAGAATAATTTTGAGTGACCAAAGAGAATTGTGATGCACTTAATACTCATAAACGGTTGTAAAATGTCATTTTTCAATTTCTTACTTAGCAGTCATACCTGTCTTCATGAGATACTATCATTGACTATTGAGATACCGCATCAGGCGAAGACATTGGTGTTACAGGAAATTCGCGGCACAAAACTGTGAAAACTTTTGCGAACAAATGTTTTGTGTAATGTTTACTGATTTTCCAAAATTCTAACAATTATTTTCAGAAATTAATCATTTCTAATTGTTTGTGGAATTATAGATTTATTTTAAATTTGCGCCTATGAAATACATACTAGCCAATATATTTTGGTTCTAAAAATTTATATTCCATGAAAAGTTTAGTAGAAATACTATTTACTTGAATAAACCCTCGTAATGCCAGTTCTACTTTTCCTTTTTCAGTTAACTATACTCTTATAGGTTACACCTGCATAGAATATCATGAATAAGTATAATATATGGAGAAACTGTAATGGGTTACTATTAACGGATTTATCAAATTCTTCATTCGGAATTCATTTCATTTTTGAATGACAGATCAGCAGTTGGTAGCATATATCTGTCTGTAATCCTTTTTTAATCAATTTAATAAAAAATATATTAATATACCAATTTTTGTTAACAAAATATTCCATTTCATGTTCATAAATACAAATATATTAATTATAAAAGGAAAGACTTGAACACGTAAATAAAAAGGAATCAATTGTAAAAATGTACTTTTTATTATTATTTTTCATATTTATGAATCGTTGAGGATGAATAATACTGAAAATAAATGAGGTTATCAAAGTCAACATCACAAAAATTAAATAAAATTAGAAAAAGGGATTCTGACGAATTCTTAAGTCCTTTTTCCAATATTAGCTACGTACAAACTGACTGCAGCCCTCTCTTCCGGGGCAAGTTTCATAAAGTACGGGGTTCATTAAATATAGATAAAAGCCTAAAATCTGCCTTACTGTAGATAGAATACTTTTCTTTTAAGGATGATAAGGATGTAAAACATGTAGTTTTAGTAGCAAAAAAACTTCCGTTATTTATCCTCTTAGGAATGAAATTTTTTTCTGATTTTTGACAATCGAATTAAATGTTAAAATGTAAATAATCGAATATTATGACACCCAACTTCGTAGTCAAAACTTATAAAATAATTATAGGTACAATCTTTAAAAACTAATAAAGGATTGAACGTAGCTTTTGAATAATTTCAAATATATCAGAGATTGGTATATATATTTATATAGGTAATCAGTGAATACTGAAAGTTGCTAAAATGTGACCCAACTACTAAAAACCTAAATTAAAAAAAAAACTGTTTTAATAAGAAAACTAATTCAAAACACGTTACAACTAAAAAGAAAGATAATTTAAAATAGTAATGTTGAATGAAGAGATATTCAAACAGACAAGGCATATTTACCTGAGTAAACAATATGGGGGGTAGGAGGTAGCAGGCGAAGAAAACCACGGGTGCAGTGCTTTTAGGGGAAGTATTCTAAATCTCATCACAGGGCCATCGGGTATCCAGCGAATATTAGATACGAGCGAATGAGCGTAGTTCAGTTTAAACTTATTGATTTAATTTATCGCTTGTTTACATAAATATTATTGTGCAAAGAATAATGTTATATTTTTAAAAAAATTCTCATAATTTAGATTGATAATCATTTATTAAATTTGGGTTAATAGTAATTCAAATTTGTTTCCAAAAATTATTACGAATGTTAGTGAATTTAACGTACTCACGTAATTTATTTCACGTGAATTTAATGTAATTTAACGTAGACAGCATCTCCTATTTTTCTTACTATTAAACCCTATTTTTGCAGATTTTTTGAACTCTTCCTTATTCCATGCCTCATTTGAAGTGTAATTACTTTATTTATCATAAGTTATCGTAATACGTGCTTCCCAGTGTAATGGAAATTTAACAAAACCTAATATCAATAAGATGAGAGTACGTATATCACAATAACTATGACATCTAAAATCGTTGTTATAATTGATTAGAAACTTTGCGCAAAATTTTTATTTGTCTTTGTGTAGGCTTAATTTTTTGTAATTGTAGACTTGCTAATTTTGATAATAAAGAGAGGAAGATATTTTTTTTCCTATTTTTAATCAAATCACTTAATAAATGTTACTTAAACAGTAGTACAATTTTACGTCATGATATTTTTAACCTCTCAAATTTGATCACATCAGTGTACATAATGACAGCGATACTCCAGAACTGCATATCACAGTCATGTTTCCAAGAAGAGTGTCACCGATTATGAGAAACAAATACGCATTTCCTCAAAGTAGTATTCATCTTCAATTGATATCTTCAATCAGTTTGCGCGTTTACAAACGTCAATGCCGAGATTTCGTATGTATCCTGCCAAAAAATGACAATTTATTTCTCATCGGTTGTTTTGTCACGGTGAAGGATTCGGCGCCGCTCAAAGCGTGAAACATAACATTAAAGTGAGAAATGTTACGAATATCAAAGAGCCATTGCCTCGTCTGCGTATATTATCCTTAATTGATTTTTTCGCTCTCAGCCCCGTTTGCGCTGTTAGCCTACATACATAATTTACCATTTTGCGTATTTTTGTTTCGAAATATATCTATCTCTTTTCCAAGTGAAATTAAAGTCCCGTTATCTAAAATTCCTGACTCGACAAAAACTCGTGTAGCGGGCGAAAATAGTTTTTATTTTACTTATTCGTCGTTGTTTAAATTTTTTCCTAACCCTATATCTCAACCGAATTTGAGCACTGTATGAATATTATTTTCAGAATATGTGTCAAAATGATGCACCAAACTTACAAACGAAGCTAAGTCAAAAGGCTGACTCTAAAAGTGAACGTTGTGAAACATACCCAAACTATTAGGTGACCCGAATAGCGCAAATGGAATCAAGCACTGCAACTTGCTAAATTAGTGGAACATTCTGAATAAATGTAAAAAGATGAAAAATCAAAAATGTGTGCAAACGGAAAAGAGATGTAAAACGCATAACAATTTGAAAAAAAATTAATTTAATTTTCCCTCTGTACAGTAACACCGTAACAAAATAAAACTGATGCTTCCATATTATTATTTGGGATAATAATAATTTAAATAATAATGATGTTTGTTATGTTGACGCGTCAGTGAAAATTACGTAAATTGGTGAGAATTTAAAAAATCAGAAATACCCAAACCACATAAGTTCTACTGACCAACTGTGCGACAGACACATTTCTACTATTGTGACCCGCACGGTTGGGGTAGGCGGAGACCTTGGATTACAGAATGACAAGGGAAATAGCGCAGTCATACTTCTATGGATGAGGTACTTTTAATATTAGTCAAATGTATCTCAGGTTCTATTTTAATAAATGCTGTGATCTAGTGAAAAACATATATTTTTATCACTAAATCAGGGCATTTTAAATTTGAAATTGTGATCGTTAAATATGTAACGTCCCATTTTGAACTTAAAATTTGGTTTATTAAATCTTAAAGCTTAATCGCAAACATCCTTCTCATTTTGTCTATTGGGTACAGAAAAATCTGGTGTATTCGATTGATCGACTTCCATGAAGCTCTAGTAGACGATATTAGCGTTGGACCACCTGACAGATACCATTGTTTTTTTTCTGTGAAAAAATGTAAATAAGTTTCGGAATGTGTTTTGGAACTTGATCGTTATCCAAACATTTTTCAGAATACTTCTGATTGTCAAAAACAATTGATTTTCTATCGAACTTAACGAATGCAAACTTTGAAATGATCTCCCTTCTGACTCTCGTTCAATTTGTGTGAAACACATCTGTCAGATTGTTTAACATTACCAATTGTTTTCAAATGGTTCAATATAGTGGAAAAGTAACAAAGATTTCAACTCTTATTTTTCATATTCTTCTCAAGATTCCCGTGTGGTTACTCGGAGATCAAAATTGGAAATTTTTAAACCATGATGTACTTTGTGTTCATAACCTAAATCATTACCGAACCGTTCGTCTATATTTCGAGCTATCTACGCAGCTTTACTTCCACGATGAAATTCATGTTTGAAAATGATGCCAATTTTTACTTATTCATAAATTTGTTAAAAACTTCATCCAAAGAAGGTGTTTTTCTATGCATAATCTCAAACAAAACATGCATATGAATAGGTAGAAATTTATTTTCTTAATAAAAAAGAAAAAAAAACATTAAAGTTTTGTTTCAAGGATATTGAGAATGAAAATAATATTTGAGGTATCGGATATTTTATATGTAATAAAGATACTTATTATTTCTACCCTTGGTACCATTTGTATTGAATTTTGGGGTAATTTTTAAGGTTAGTTTATCAAAAAGACAAAAACCAAACTCTTGTGAGATTATGTCCTTATCCTTATCTATCTGTCTCTTAACGTCGTTTTTTCAAGAAACCATTAGATATGGAAACTTAAAATTTAGCAAAGCGATAAAGTATATCAATCTGTGTTCATCTCAGTAATTAATATACAATTACGTCCATTTACGATATGGAAATGGAATGCTTAAAATTTTTATCATTTTATGTCATACTCTGTTAATTAAAAGAATGAATTGCAAGGATACAAAAACTATTTTTATGGTAAATAATTCTAGACATATTGCTGAAAAGATACTTTACAATATGTTCTTTGCTATCGATGTAAATTATTCTTCGCAGATCTCATTTTCATATAGCTAAAAATATCCTATGCCTATTGGTTGATCAAAATGTTAGTTCACAGATTCACCTAAAAGATATTAATGATCAATTCTTCAAGAAAGTTTTGTGTTTAAAAGGTCTTCTAAAACTCATTACCCTTAAAGTTAATGGCTCGTAATGTTAGATTTTGTCACCATATTTAAATAAGTATGTATCATGCTTTTATGGAACAAATATTTTGCAAGTACATAGATATACAAATTTTAATATATTTAGAGACATTAAAGAATATGGTTTATGTATAAGTCTCAGCAGATACATACCATTATATATCTGAATAGAAATAACGACTCAAGCAGAAGGCGATGCGTAGTGGGCGTAACCTTTATATTCTGTCACTACTGTTTAATATTTTAGACAACCTATTTTTAATACTTCCTAGGATTATCACATTTATTGCAGTCTGACTTTTTGATTTGTTTCTTTAAAATTAGGTGAATTTTTTAAAAATCTATTTTTAGTATTACTAGAAAGATGCAAACGACCACAGCAAAGTAAAATAATATAATAGGAAAATATCAATGCTAGTTTAAATATAAATGAAAGCTATATATGCGCCCCTGAGTAATGGGGAAATAAATTATACCCTGACAAGTGAAATAATCAAATATTGTATAATTTCATTATGATCTCTTTTTACACATTTTCCGTTCATATAATCTTTAGGAAGGAATTATTTATTGTAGTGGTTAATGTTTGTGTTAATTTTTTAATAGTTTTAAATTATACTTACTAAAACGTAAGTATAAGCAAAAAAACTAAGCGCATAATAATATCTAATTCTGAAATATTCGTTGAAGCAATTTTCTTTTGATTGATTATTTCATTTCCTTGCACAGCCGAATCAGTGATTAGATCACAATTTCATTGCCATATACTGAAATAAGCAGACGCTACATAAAATAGAAACAAATAAATCCGATTCTATATTCGACTTCCATGAGTGATACAAATGGGTTAAATCTAACATCCAATAGGACAAAATGATCGACAGCCCTTTGAAAATGACGTATTTTTTGTGATGAAGCGTAAATGAAACTAAACCCAGTTGGCTATTCAACCTTGATGTCAATAATATTCAAGTCATCAAAAGTTCTTTGAAACCTAATCGTACTGCAAATATTTCTTTCAATAAATTTGCTTCTGTTAATAATAGTAAAGTTTAGAGTACACATAATAAAATATTTTCCACAACGCTCACGTTTAAGACAAAATATTGTTGCACTGTATTGATTATATTTCCGATATTGAAACTGAAAAATACAATAAAAAACACTAATATTTTGTAAAAGCTAGATAATATTAGAAAAGATATAATTTTGATGTCGTCACAATAGCAGATAATATAACTAGGTCTAAATGGTAATATGCTGTTGTGCATGGAGATAAATCATGACTTTCATAATAGTAGAAAATAATTATTTCTTTTGATTAAATTGTAATTACTTTCGTGAAATATATACCCTATTTTATTATGAAAATTGCCATATATAGATTTCTATGAATGCAAAGTAGGACGAATATAAGCTCATAATATTTAATTAAAGAAAATTTTCGAACTGTCTATTTAGGTTACTTGATTATTTATCTAAATCTACTAATTGTCAAAACACACGCAAGTTAAAAGATTCGATTGAAAAAATATACGTTCATAAAAGAAAGGCTTTTGTAAAATAATGATTCACGACCTCAAACTCTATGGATTTTTTAGTTATTGAAAATTAACTTGATCAACTCGCTTCTCCATCATAACATCTTTCCGGTTACTAAATGTAACCAACAGATTCATTGAAACAAATTATACTAGCCTAAACTCGATGTATTTACTGTTAGCCATTGAGAAATTCCTATGACAGCAAATACTGAGATGAGAGGATTATTTTGTAAAATTTGAGACCAAACAAGATATGTGATGTTAAATAAATATCTTCACTGCTTACATAGATATAATAACAATTGTGGAATATTGTATAGGCCACATTATCGACTAAAAATTTAAAGGCAACATATAAATATCCACTTCTATACTTTCTATAAATAAAAGAAATTATGGCAATTTCTATCTTTGACGTAAAAATTTACACTCAATTTTATGTAGGTAAATTATGATATATAATAATGTTGTTGGTAATGTTAGCACTAAAATAATTTTGTTTAAATTATTCTACCATATTGGCATGACGTATAGGAGATAATGTTCAACTGTCTGTCAATGAGTATAACAGAACATGACATGCAGCAGTGAACGTTCAGCAAAGCGTTATTATACCTATTAAGAACACAGCACGAGATCAATTGAATTAAATACTCATTTGCCAATTCACATCGAGAATATGATATGCAACAAGCAACGATCATCAAGGCGTTATTACGCCCGTGAAGAGCCAGGTCTTGACTACACGTTTGACTATGCACGTCGATGGCAAATTATCTTGTTTTTAATTACCTGTAATCATTTGAATTAAACATCAGGCGTTTTCTAAGATATATTCACTTATACTTATCAAGGAATATTCCGAGAATTAACAAACGAATCAGTCTATTTCAGTTTTTTTAAAACACAATTTGTCAGAAAGCCAACATCACCATATGTTTATTCAAACTCCACATTTCTCCACAATAGTAAAAAAAATTGGCCTTAACAAATTTTTCTGAACTTTCTTTTTGCCTTTTATACATGTTATTAAATTTGTTCTAAATTTTTATACGATAAGTAGATTAAATTAAAAAAGTGCATAGGGATGCACTTGCAAATATAGATCGACAATATTTTTAAATGTATTTGCTTACGTGTACTTCGTTACTTATACGTTATATAATAAAAGGGTTCACACGTTATATTCGGAAGAGAAATAATATCTCATTTTATTTTCATCATATAACCTATTCTTTTTAACAAAACACGTATAATGAGACAAACTTATATTGGTAAAATATCAATGTAACAAAAAAATTAAGGATGATTAACTAATCCGTTAAAATGTTTAAATATAGCATTTATAAAATTATTACTAAAGTAAATTCTTTGTAAACTTAATTTGCGCTAGCCCTTGTACTTCGCAGGAACGATGGTTTGCCTGCCTCCATCGTAGCGTATTTTTTCCCGCTTCAGTAAATTTCAATTTTCTTGTCTGATTAAAGCAAAGGACCGACGTACCCTTGATTTGATTCATTTTCGACGTCGAACCGCATTTATATTTAAGCGCCTGGAATCGATCTTTCGTAATTACACTTTTGCATCAACGGTGAAAACTAATTAAGATAAATGGTATTTATCATTAAAAGAGAGCTATCTTTATATATTTGTGGGTAAATAGACATATTTTATAATCTCAGGGTATATAATCAGATTGAAGACTTTAGGGTTTCGAATTGTGAAAGAGATAAATAAAATATTCCCATCTTTTATTTTTTTGAGAATAAGTTTTATTTCGAAAATAATATTTACTATACCTGGACCTGTTTTCAAATAACTTTTCCTACTTTTCAAAAATTACAATAAAATTCTTGACATAATTATTTTTACTCCCAGAAAAAACGTCATTAGAATTGAAAACAAATCGTTCTCTCGCGCCATGACAAAGGGCTCACGGAGTAGTGGTCCTAATTAATTAAGAAATGAACCGACTTAATTATGTACTTCGATATCGACGAAAATGCAATCATAAGATGCCACAAATTTAAAGAGTTAGCCATAATGAAACAGGACTAAGTGTGAAACACTCGCCAAATTCAAACCTCAGTATTAAATTTACAATATGTTTTACTTTTTGCTTAAAGTAGCTTAATTGCAAGTTTTATAATGGAAATGAACTTGGTAAATTTTATATTTAAACTATTTTCATTGTTACCTGAAAATTTCAACAAACATTTTAAAACTTTTTCACCTTTTCTAGAATTATGTACCTCGAACGGAAAAACGAAACGTTTATAAGATCATTTACGTGTCCATCCCTCATAATTGTTTTTCCCAGAAACTGCTTGACGTAAAAGCTTAATTACTTACGAGTCCCTCTATCACAGCTCTTTTTCTCAAAAACCACTTGGCGTAAAATAATTGCACGTTTATAAAGCATATTAACTCCCACATAGCAATAATTAACAGTGTAAAATATTTATATCGAAATTTAGGTGGACGGCGGCAAATTAAGAACTCAAAAAAAAATTTTTAATTCTATGTATAGTACCACGATACTCACCATTTGATACGATAGCCTATCGTTTCAAATGGTGAGTTATAAAGATTTCAAAACAATTTTTTTTTTATAATTTTATGTAGTATATTTTCAGAGATTTAATATAGAGATGTGTACAGATTAATATACTTTATTAGTCTAGGTCAGGCAATCCCTTTAAAAAAAACGGCTGTCAGAAGTACATGTGAGTGATGTTGTAAATAATCTGGTATTTTAAAGGTACGGATCCCTGAAAATTTGAAATAACTAACAGTGTAAAATATTTATATCAAAATTTAGGCGGATGGTGGGCAAATTAAGTACTCAAATAAAATGTTTAATTCTGTGCATAGTATAGGGTATCGTTGCAAATGGTGAGTTACAAAGGTTTCAAAACTATTTTTTTTTATAATTTTATGTAGTATATCTTCAGAGATTTACCATAGCGATGTGTACAGATTAATATACTTTATTATTCTAGGTCAGGCGATTTCTTTAAAAAAAGGCCGTGACAGAAGTACACGTGAGTGATGTTGTAAATAATATGGTTTTTTAAGGTGCGGATTCCTGAAAATTGGCAATGATCGGTAAAAAAGGTTTTGTAACTTATAACTAAAGCGCACTAAAATAAAAGCATTTAAAAATATATTTTAGTTTTATAATGTTTTAGTTTTTGTAGATCCTAGTTTTACGATATTTTAATTTCAAAACAGTTTAGTTTTAAAACGGTTTAGTTTCTGTATATTAAGTTTCCATGCAATTGACTTTATATGGTTTCATTTTAATTTAGTTTAGATTTAAAACGGGTTTAGTTTTGATACGGCTTAGTTTTAATGCTACCTGTTACTGTATTAGCTTCTTCTGAATAATACTTCATGAATAAACGATATACTTCACTTTCGTTAAAGTAAAAATACCTATTTTTTAATATTTATATGATGTTTTTATTTTTAATAATTAATTGTAAACCTCACCGTTTAATTATGATGTTTATATTGAGATACATACATATCAAATTATATTTTAATATCATTAAGTGACAACGTTTTAAATAATTTGGATAATAATCGCGAAAATAAAAGCCAAATCATAAAAAGCATTTCTGCCTGTTCACTACTTTATTTAAATAAAACGTATTTTTTTTCTTTCTAAAATATTTTTCTTAAGTCTCTCTCTTCACCTTTTCAAACGACAAGATTTAAAAATTACACATTCAAGTGACATATGTTATGTTATAAATTATATCACATATGTCCACATCATAAGTTTTCGTCACACGCATTGAAATATGGCAAAAACCTGGAATGCCACAGAATATTAAAATAACGATGCTTTTCCTCGTTCTTCATTCCGATATTCGGCCAGTGCTGGACAAATATCATTGAACCCATAAATGTTATATTCCACTATTTCAAATACTTCAAGCCAAAATAATCTTGGAACATTTATTTTTCCCCATTCCTTTCAACAACAGGAAAGCGACATTCCTTATAAGAGAAATGACCATTAGTGTGTTGAATTAAAATGGATTTTTTTTTATTTTGTGCTCATGCTGCAATCTTTTATATTTTTCTTATAATAATATCTAGCAATAAGTATAGCTTTGAAACTTACACAAAACACAAAAGATGTACTTTTCCAATCAATTCAATTTTTAATAGTCTGAATGTGGTGTCAATGACAATGACTAACTTACTTTTATAGTAAAGCGCCAGAACCGTAGCGCATTAAAATTAATTTTCTACTCTCATTTTTTTTCGCTGTAATTAGCGTTTCTTGCAAAAATATATTTAAATTGTGACTCAAATAATGTGTTCAAATACATTTCAAAACTATTTCCGCGTTATGTTATTTCCATTAAGAAATTCTAATGATAAGGTTTATTATATTGATACCCAGTGAAAATTTCAAAGAGATTAAAAATGTTCGTTAAGAATAAATGTCACTTATGCATTTATATCACAATATGTTCTAAATATATATAGTCCTCGCTTGTAATGAGTAACCAAAAAGCAAACGGTTTAAAATAAGACACATTTTTTTATTCGTTGCCTCGTAAAAGGCATCATTCAACTAGCAATGCAATAATATAACTGCTTAGGACATGTAATTGTATATATTACTCAAAGATAGAATCGTTCAAGTGAATAATTTTATTGCAGGGGACTGCGATTAAGTGTTGTCGCTAACTTTTCTGACATCAATTGTTTTATTTCGATCTCCTCATGCGACTGCACCCTTGCTTGGTCCTCGAACCCCGCACGGAACTAATTTGTTACATCCTGGTCAAAGAGTGGTTTTGATACAAATTGATGCATAATTATTATAAAGAATGTATGCAACGAGGAATTTTATGAAAACTGTTTAAAGCGGGCTTATAGCGAAGAGTGTACAAAGCGAGGGTTATGTACAACGACATTATATTATATGGACATGCCATTAGCACTCTAAAAGACGAATCGCGTAAACATAAATCTGCTGCAAAAACGATTTTTTCTTTTTTTTAATAAGTCTAATCCAATTCCTTCAATCATTATATCATAAATGGACTGAAAATAAAACATTTCCCCTTCATTTATGAAAATACTGGTTAAATTAGGGTAAGTATGAGAAGTTATTGAATATATTTTGAGTTAATTTTAATCTTTACATGTTTAGCAACGTTAAACTGGAATCTTTACAAATTGTCCACCTGAAGATGTTGGCATATTTGCTTTTATATATATAATACAATATACCTGAAGATGTTAGCATATTTGCTTTTATATGTAGAATAGAATACAGTTGCTTTTATATATAGAATACGTGGTTAAGAATTTACCTAAGGTAGAAATAATACAAAATCACGTAGATTCATTTAGTTGTGAATAAAAATTAAATAATTTTAGAAGTTACGTCGTAATTGTATGTCTTAAAAATTGGTATTCTTAAAAATTAACAGACATTAAGTGACGGGTTAATTTTAATAAGGTTCAGTTTTAATATTTTAATACGACTTAGTTTTTATACGGTTCGTATTCAATAAGAGTTAGTTTTAATACAGTTTATTTTTAACAAGGTTCAGTTTAAACACAATTTAGTTTTGAAACGGTATAATTTTATGATGTTTTAGTTTTAATACGGTTTATTTCTAATATATTTAGTTTTAATACTAGCTGTTTCTGATGGGAACTGAAAATAAAATATATATTTTACTTTGGTTAATATTCTACATTGCTTAAAGGAAAAATACATCTAATTGGTCGATTAATATTCAAATTGATTTTAGTGCGTATTTATAAACCCCAATACATAATTATGATGTTCATAATGAGACTCCTGCCAAATTATATTTTCTTCTCATCAATAACTTGAAATATAATTACTTTTTACCTTAGGAAAAGCAAAAGTCATAATTCAGTTCGTTCGAAGAAAAAAAGTATTTATATTCGGATTAATTTTTGAGGGTATATTTCAAGGGAAGTACCCTTGTAATTATTACATTCGAGGTGCGCATGAGCATTTCTTTTTAAATTGAGATTTTAATGAACATTTATTTTAGTTTTTGCATTTGACATTAAAAATTAACTGGTTATCCATTTTATTTTTCGAAATCTAAACATGTAGATAATAACGCGATCTAAAGGTAAGGACAGTGCAGTTTTGGTTAGTTACTGTGCGATTTTCCAGGATATTTTTAATTCGTAACGACGCTCTATACTTGTCTAACTTTGGAATGCTTGGTTAAGAAATTCTGATAAAGTGAATAATTAGAAACCAAGTCAACAAAAGTCAAACAATTATTCTAAGTTTAGTCGAAGTGCACATCACTAAGTAATAATGGAATGTACATGTTAATAGATGAATCACTTTATGTACAACAATTGAAATGGTTTAATTTTTTTAATAGAATCTCACATCTATATGGAACCAATCATTCATATAAGAGGCAGGTGCCTTGTAAATTCGTGCAGGTGGAATTCCGAAGAGCAGGTGCCGGACCAAGTTTTGCACCTTTCCTTGTATCCCTGTCCGTCTACTCTTCCAACACACTGTTGCCCACCACCGTGTGGTGGAAGTTTTGTTTAATTTTCTTTGTAATTTTTTTGTCATCATAACTTAGAATTCGTACGAAATATCAATACTTTGTATTTTATAAAACTAAATTAGTTCCAGAATTTCTATATATAATCTTGCGTAAACTTTATGTTCATTTGTTTTTAGATTCATTTTAGAAAATCTAACAGAGAAACAGTATAAAAGCTAGAAATTCTAAAGTAAGAGACAGACATCTCAATTTTATTTTTCTACATTTATTAATTTTAACCTTGTCTTTTAAACGCACAACAGAAACAATTAAATTCATTAAGTCACAAACATAGGCTTATCAGAATAATGACAGGAAAGGAAAATTTCTAGAATATGGCCTATCGAACAATGTAACTAGGCGTAGCAACAGTTGATGTTTCTTTTAAACGTGCACGACCTGCCAGTAACCTTATGGTGTATGGAAAAAAATCAATGTTTTGCTTTTATATATAAAATACTTTTCCAAATATGACCAACGTCTCTACGTACCATTTATTAAAATTAAATCGTATTATGAATATTTCTTTGAAAAATTTCACATTTGCGCTCCAAAGAGTAACAATGATTTTATTATTGGGTACGTTTATTTTAATATTCAGATAAATGAAAAATAAGTATCCTGTGCTAACAGCAAGACTTATATTTTTGTTGAATAATTAATATGATAATGCATCCATCAATAGACACTGGCTCCTATGTGAATCTCGATTATCCACTAACATTTCCTTTAATAACACCCTTTTATTCTTAGTTCCATCGATCCCCCCTATTCATATTGACACAACACGGTTATAATTTTGATAAAAGTATAGTTAAAACTACAAATAAAAAAACCTACTTCCAAAATTCAGAACACTTGCTACGTAATTTTTTTTTTCATCAGTGCTTAATTCATTCAATAAATTAAAATAGTGCCATATTAAGCGGATATCAATAAACCCATTGCTTTATCCGTTCTTTATCCAACATTTATGAGAGATACGAATGCGCTAAACCGTTATTATACTAACATCTAACAGGAAAAAATGAACGCTAATAGATTTTCGGCAGTCTCCATTTTATGACGTAACATAAATTTTCCTACTTTTGGTTCAACCGTAGCATCTAATAGATACGTTATATGTTTTGTTAATGTTTTATTAACTTATTTTTAAATGAAATAATATTACGAATACTTTTGTCAATCATTTCTCGAATGGTCTCCATGACATGAATAACTGTATTTTGGGGTACTTAATCTTAATATTCGGTTAAATATAAAGTAACTTTATTATATCTTTTTTATTCTGGTTGAAATATTGACACGATAAATTGTTCTTTGCATCTAACTTTCTAAATCTGTTCAAAAGATAATCTTTTAAAACTAGCTCGAGAATATTGCGTGTAATATAATTTCGGTGTACTAATATATAACATATATTTTTGTCCAAGTAGGTCGTTAGTAAAATGTTGTTATTAATGAAGTTCAATGAGGAACTCCAATATCTTTGATTGGATTAAAGTCATTTCGCTAAATTTCAGAGATACTCTATCTATTCTGCAAAATATTTTGTAAATAAAATTGTAAAAATGGTGGGCAGCAGTGTGTTGCAAGAGTAGACGGGCAGGGATACAAGGGAGGGTGCAAAACTTGGTCCGACACCTGCACTTCGGAATTCCACGGGCACGAATTTACAAGGCAGCCCTCTTATATAAATAGTTGGTTCCATATAGATGTGAGATTCATTAAAAAATTGAACCATTTCAATTGTTGTACATAAAGTGCCACATCTATTAATATGTACATTCCATTATTACTTAGTAGTGTGCACTTTGACTAAACTTATAATTATTGACATAGTATTAAATGAAAATTGGCGTATTATCTAATTACTCGGTATTTCTTGACCAAGAATTCCAAATTTGACAGGTATAGAGCGTCATTAAGAATTACAAATATCAAGGAAAATCGGATAATAACTAACCAAAACTGTTGTTTACTTCCCTTTAGATCGTGTTATTGTGCGTCTACTGTTTAGATTTCGTGTTATCCATTCATTTTTAATGTTAAGTCGTTTTCAATGCAAAAACTGTAGGAAATGTTCATTAAAATCTCAATTTAAAAAGAAATGCTTACGCGTACCTCAAACGTAATAATTATAAGGGTACTTATTTCCCTTAAAATAGACCCTCAAAAATTAGTCCGTATATAAATACTTTTTTTCTTCCAACGAAGTGAAATGTGACCTTTGCTTTTCTTAAGGTAAAAAGTAATTATATTTCTACGAAATTAGAAACCAACGTAAAGTTTTATTAATTGATAAGAATAAAACTTAATTTGATAGAAAAATCATTATGCATATCATAATTATGGATTAGGGTTTATAAATACGCAATGTAATCAATCCGCAAACTAATCGACGAATTAAAGGTATTTTTTCTTTAAGCAATGTAGAATATTAACCAAAGTTAAATAAATATTTTGTTTTGAGTTCCCACAAGAAACAGCTAGTGTTAAAACTAAATCGTATGAAAATTAAATATATTAGAAATAAACCGTATTAAAACTAAAACATCCTAAAATTATACCGTTCCAAAACTAAATTGTGTATATTTTAAACCATATTAAAAATAAACTGTGTTAAAACTAACTCGTATTGAATATGAACCGTATCGAACTAAGTCGTATTAAAACTGAAGCGTATTAAAATTAACCCTTAATACATAGTTCATTACTTAGGATTGGTCACTTAATCTGTTAATTTTGAAGAATACCATTTTTTAAGACATATAATTCCGAAGTAACTTCTAAGATTACTTAGTTTTCATTCACAACTAAATGAATCTAAGTGATTCCGTATTACTTCTACTTTATGTAAATTCTTAACCACGATCCAGTTTTCGTTGTATGACAATATCTTCAGGTGGGAAATTTGTATAGATTCAAGTTTAACATAAAGAAGGAAACACGTAAGGATAAAAATGTAAAGTTTAAAATTGACGTCGAGTATATTCAATAACTTCTAAGACCTAACCTAATTTAACTAGTATTTTTATAAATGAACTGGTAATCAAGGAAGTGTTTTATTTTCAGTCTTTTTATCATATAATGATTGAAGGTTTTGGATTAGAATTATTAAAAAGAAACAAAATCGTTTTTGCAGCAAATTTATGTTTACGTATTTCGTCTTTTGGAGTGCTAATAGCATGTTCTCATACTATAACGTCGTTGTACATAATCCTCGCTTTATACACTCTTCAGAATAAGTTCGTTTTAAACAGTTTTTACAAAATTCCTCTTTGCATTCTTCATGTTAATTATGCATCAATTTGTATCAAAATCACTCTTTGACCATGACGTAACAAGTTAGTCTCGTGCGCGGTTCGAGGAGCAATGAAGGGTTCAGGTGCATGCGGAGATCGAAACAAAATTATAGATATCAGAAAAATTAACGGAACTCTTCATCATATCCCGCTGTAATATTTGTTCACTTAAACGATTCTACCTTTGAGTAATATATACAATCATATGTCCTAAGCAGCTATTGCATTGCTAGTTGAATGAGGCTTTTACACGGAACCGGATGAAAAAAAATGTGTGTTATTTTAAACTCATTACAAGCGAGGACTACATATATTTGGAACATATTGTGATACAAATACATGTGACATTTATTTTTAACGAACATGTTTATTTTCATTGAAATTTTTTACTGAATATCAATATAATGAACCTAATCATTAGCATTGGTTAATAGAAATAACATAGTGCGGAAATAATTTTTAAATTTATCTGAACACTACTTGTGTCACAATTTAAATAGATTTTTTTGCAAAAAAACGCTAATTATAGCGAAAAAATGAGAGTAGAAAATTAGTTTTAATGCGCTACGGTAAGTCATTGGGGATAATTTGATGATACCATAACCAGACTATTAAACATTTTATTCAAATTTTTGAATATAAAAACGAATTGATTAGAAAAATATATCGCTTCTGTTTGTATAAGTTTCAAAGCTATACTTATTGCTAGATATTATTATAAAAAAAATATAAAAAATTGCAGTGTAAGCACAAAATCAAAAATATCTCCACTTTAATTCAATACTGTAATGGTAATTTCTCTTATTAGGAATGTCGCTTTCGAAAAATGAAAGTTCTAAGAATACTTTGACTTGAAGTATTTGAAATAGGGAATGTCGAATTGATGGCTGCAAGGATATTTGTCCAGCACTGGCCGCATATAACTTTTGATGATTTCTCAAAATTGATGATTTCTCTTCGTCGGAATGAAGAACGAGGAAAAGCATCGTTAGTTTAATATAAATGTGGCATTCCGCCTTTCTGCCATATTTCAATACATATAACGAAAGCTTATGTTGTGGATATATGCGATATAATTTATAGCATAACACATGTCACTTAAATGTGTCATTTTTATATCTTGTCGTTTGAAAAATTTAAGAGAGAGACTTAAGAAATATATTTTAAAAAGGAAAAAATACCTTCTGTACCACATAATTTTACCCGTAATAGGTTTCATTTAATTATAAAAATTAAGCAGGTAGAGATGCTTTTTACGATGCGACCTTTAGTTGCACGATTATTATCAAAATTATTTAAAACTTTCTAACTGAATCATTGAAAAGATGAAATACAACTAAAAAGGCTCACGTGAAAAAAGTTTGAAGTTCTCTTCGAAATTTTCAGTCAGCAATGAAAATAGCTTAAATATAAACAATTTAATTTGCAGTATAAAGCTTGCAATTAAACTTTTTTTAATTAAAAAGTAAAATATATTTTTAATTTAAAACTGATATTTGAACTTGGAAAGTTTTTCACACTTAATCGTTTTTTGTTATGGCTAAAACTTATTTTTAGGAATCAGAAATTCTGGAACACATATTAAGTTATAAAAACTTGATTGGATACGCTTGTTCTTTATATTTGTGGCACCTTATCCCTGAATTTTCCTGAAGGTCAAAGTAGAAGACCATTAAGTCGGCCTATTCTTTAGTTAATTAAGACTACTACACCATGCGCCTTTTCCAATCCTTATGTCATGGCGCGAGAAAACAATTTATTCCCAATTCTAATGCCGTTTTTCTCTCAGTGTAAAAATAATGATGTTAAGAATTGTATTGTAATTTTTGAAAAGTAGGAAAAGTGTGTATTTGGAAACAGGTCTCAGGAATAGTAAATGTTATTTTCTAAATAAAACATATTCTGTAAAAAAATAACAAAAAAAACAAAAATAACCCTAAAATCTTCAACTGAGATTATAAAATATATTAGTTTGTCTATAAATGTATAAAGATAACTATCTTATAATGATACATATCATTTACCTTAATTAGTTTTCCCCGTTAATTCAATAGTGTTATTGCGAAAGATCGATTCCAGGCGCTTAAATATAAATGCGGTTCGACGTTGACAGTACGTCGGTCCTTCGCTTTAATCAGGTCAGAAAATTGAAATTTTCTGAAGCAGTAAAAATACATCAAGGTAATTAGATAGGTACAAAGGCTTGTGCAAATTAAGTTTACAAAAAAATTACTCTAGTAAAAATTTTGGTAATGCTGTATTTAAACACTTTCTTGATTGTTAGTTCACTTAATATTCCTTGATAAGCCTAAGCCGATATATTTTGGAAAACGCCTAGTCAAAATAATACATGTTACTAAAAACAAGTTAATTTGCCATCGATGTGTAATGGTGTATTAATTTCGATCAATCCCTGTGTCCTTAATGGACCTAATACCACTTTGCTGATCGTTTCTTTTTGCATGTCATGTTCTCAATGTGCAATGGCAAATGAGTCGTCAATTCTATTGATTTCGGGGTGTTTTCTTCGTAGGTATAATAACGCTTTACTGAACGTTGCCTGTTGCATGTTATGTTCTATTATACTCATGGACAAACAGTTGAACGTTGTCTGTTATATCTCATGCATAATTTAAACAAAATTATTTTAATGTTAACATTACCAAAAACAAAAATGTGTCATAATTTACCTACATCAAATTGAATGTAATTTAATAATATTTGTCAATGACAGAAATGGTCATAATTTCTTTCATTTGTAGAAACTGAAAATCGTAACATTTTATTTTTATGAAGAGGAAATTTACAATCTGTCTTTAAATTTTTAAGTCGTTTATGTAACCTCTGTAATATTCAACGGTTCTAAGTATATGTAGGTAAGCATTGAAGATATTTATTTAACATCATTTATCTTACTTTGCCTTAAATTTTACCAAGCCAATCCTTTCATTTTTGCATGCGCTGTCATAGGAATTTCTCAGTAGCCAACACTAAACAAATCGTTTTAGGCTAGTCCAGTTCCAGAAGGTTTACATAGTAACCAGGAAGATCTGATTATGGAGAAGCGACCATGTTAAATGAACTTCTCAATGACTAAAAGTAAATCCATAGAGTTTGGCGTCGTGAATCGTTATGTTACAAAACCTTTTTTTTTCAAACTACACA
The DNA here is from genome assembly GCA_039881145.1 of Druceiella hillmani. NCBI lineage: Eukaryota > Metazoa > Arthropoda > Insecta > Lepidoptera > Hepialidae > Druceiella > Druceiella hillmani. The sequence continues at coordinate 55,926,863 of JAYKKI010000005.1, read as the reverse complement.
TATTTTATGAACGTATATTTTATGTACTGATGATTGATTTATAAAATCTTTTGACTTAATAAAATTCTTATATATTTTGAGAATTAGTAGATTTAAGTAAATAATCAAGTCGACAGTTCAAATATTTTCTTTAGTTAAATATTATTAGTTCATATTCGTAGTAATTTGCTTTCACAGAAACATATATATTGCAATCTTCAGAAAAATACAGAATACAATTTAAGAAAATAATTATAATTTAATCAAAGTAAATAATTATTTTCTATTACTGTAATGAAAGTCATGATTTATTTTCATGCACAACAGCATATTACCATCGCTACTATTTAGATGTAGGTATATTTAACACAATTATGACATGAAAATTATATCTGTCCTAATATTATCTAGCTATTACAAAAAAGTAATTTTTTATATGGGAAATATAATCATTATTGCATTTCAACATAAATATGGATGTTCTGGGAAAATATTCTATTATGTGTATTGTAATTTTTTCTCTAAAGTGAAACATTAGACTAAGGAATTTTACATCCACTACATCCACTGTTAGTCTATAGAGCGCAGATGGAAAATTATTAGAAGAAATATTCGCAATACGATTAGGTTTCAAAGAACTTTTGATTACTCGAGTGTTACTAACATAATGATTTGAGTTTCATTACAAAAGATACGTCTTTTTTCAACGGGCTGTCGATCATTTTGTCCTATTGGATGTTAGAATAACTACCCTTTAGCGCATTTGTATCGCTCATGGATGTCGGATATAGAATCGGATTTATTCATTTCTATTTTATGTAGCGTCTGCTTATTTTAGTATATAGCAGTGAAATTTTGATACAATCACTGATAAGGCTGTACAAGGAAATGAAATAGTAACTTTAATAAAAAAATTGCTTTAACGAATATTTCAGAATTAGATATTTTGCGGTTAGATTTTTTCCTTAAACTTACTTTTTAGTAAGTATAAGTTAAAAACTATATAAAAACGAATACAAACATTATTAACCATTACAATAAATAACTCCTTTCATTAAACTTTAGAAAATAAAAACCATATGTATTGAAAATCCGTACACACAAACGTAAGATCATGTGAGGGGAAAATGTGTAAAAAGATGAAGTTATTTAGACTGCAATAAATGTGATAATGTTCGGAAGTAATAAAAATAGGTTGTTTGAAATATTAAAAAGTAGTGACAAAATATAAAGGTTACGCCCACTACGCATCGCCTTCTATTTGAGTATATGATCGTATGTATCTGCTGACACTTATATATAACCCATATACTTTAAGTCTCTGAATATATCAAAATTTGTATATGTACTTGCAAAGTATTTGTTTTATAAAATCCTGACACATACTTATTTAAATATGGTGGTCTAATAGAACAAGCCTTTAACTTTAAAGGGAATGAGTTTTAGAATACCTTTTAAACACATAACTTTCTTGAAGAATTGACCATTAATATCTTTTAGGCGAATCTGTGAACTAACATTTCGATCGACCAATAGGGATAGAATATTTTTCCCTATATCAAAATGAGATCTGCGAATAATAATTTACATCGATAGCAAGGAGCATATTGTTAAGTATCTTTTCAGCAATATGTCTAGAATGATTTATCATAAAAATATTTTGTGTATCCTTGAAATTCACACTTTTAATTAATAGCTTAAGACATATAGCTCTTCAGTCTTCAATCGCTCTTCAGACTTCATCGTGGCCGACATTAACATGCTACCATTAAAATGCCAAAGCGTGTCGATAGTTTAGTCGCATACTTTGTCAATTATACTAGTTCATCCTAAAGATTTACCAACTCAATTTTCAGTTTAAAATGGGACATTTCACATTTAACAACCACAATTACCAATGGAAAATGCTGTGATCTAGTGATAAACATATATGATTTTCATTAGATCACAGCATTTATCAAAACGGAATCTGAGATACATTTGACGAATATTAAAAGCACCTCATCCTTAGAAGTGTCACTGCGCTATTTTCTTTGTCATATTCCAAGCCCTAACTTTAACCTTAACCTTAACCCTCCGCCTAACTTTAAGGCGTGGGTCACTATAATGGAAATAGATCTGTGGCAAGGTTGGGTAGTACAACTTATGTGGTTTGGGTATTTCTGATTTTTTCAATTCTAAATGACGCGTCAATATAACAAATGTCATTATTTTTCAAAATATTGTTATCCTCAATAATAATACGGGAGCATTATCTTTATTTTGTTACAGTATATCTGTACAAAGGGAAAATTTAATTTAATTTTTTTCAAATTGTTATGCGTTTTATATCTTTTTCATTTTGCACACTTTTTTGTTTTTTCTTCCTTTTACATTTATTTAGAATATCCCACTAATTTACCAACGCTTGAGTCTATTTGCACTATTTGCGTCACCTTATAGTTTTGTATGTTTAAAAAGGCTCATTTTCAGAGAAATCCTTTTCACATACCTTCATTTGTAAGCGTGGTTCATCATTTTGATGCATATTCTGAAATAATATTCACACAGCGCTTAAATTCGTTTGAAACTTAGGCGTAGGAAACAATTTAAACAGCAAAGAGTATGTAAAATATAAACTGTGAGTCACCCGGTAAACGAGTTTTTGTTGAGTCAGAAATTATAGACAACTGGACTTTAATTTTATTTGGAAAAGAGATGAACATATTTCCAAATGAAAATACGGGAAATGGCCAATTTTATATATATATATATAGTCTCACAGCACAAACGAGGCTGAGAGCGAAAAAATCAATTAAGGATAATATATGCAGACGAGGAAGTGGCTGCTTGATATTCGCAACATATCTCACTTTAATGTTATGTGTCACGCTTTGAGCGGCGTCGAAATTCTGTTGCCGTAACGAAACAGCCGATGCGAAATAAATTGTCATTTTTTCGGCAGGATTGGTACAAAATATGAATTGGTACAAAAAATTGACGTTTGTAAACGCTCAAACTGATTGAAGATTACCAAATACTACTTTTATGAACTGCGTATTTGTTTCCCATAATCAGTGACACGTCTCTTGGAAACACGACCGTGATATCATACATGACCAGTTCTGCCACCTCACTGTAATTACGTGCACTAAAGATAGTATGTGATCAAATTTGAGAGGTTAAAAATATCATGAAATAAAATTGTACTGCTTTGAAATCTGCTGTTATTTCTCCTAATATTAGATTACTGTGTTTTACTTAGGTCATAGTTTAATGGTATCAGTGGATCTTACGCAAATTGATGTCGTTATTGATTATAATTTCTTCATTCAGGTTAGTAAAATAGGTAAAACTTGTTTGTTCTGTTGATGACTTGACGTTTATAGAAAATTACATTTGAATTGACTCTAAAGACAAGTAGTATAAAATGAAATTTAATCACATTCTTTTAATATTTAATGAGTTTTTATTTGAAAAGTCAGGAAAGTGACTTAGCTCTGTTTATTAATAATATAAACATTTTCGTTGAGGCAAAAAAAAGCGCCAACATCAAACTCCTCTATAATTGTCTTTAAAAATTTTCTCAAGCTTAGTATTTCTAGGGATTTGTACCTCAAAAGAAAACCGAAACCTTTTAAGATCACTTACGTGTTAATTATCATGTTTGTCTCAAGTAACAGCCGTTTTTACCTAAAACTGCTTAACGTAATAACGTTGTACTTTTCTTAATTTGAAATAACATTTATTAAGAGATTTAATTAAAATAGGAAATGAAAATTTGTTCCTTCCTTTATTACCAAAATAGGTAAGTCTAAAATAAAAAAAAATTAAGCCTACATTATGACAAATTGAAACTCGACGCAAAGTTTGTAATTAACTATAAAGATGATTTTAGATGTCATAATTATTGTGGTATTCACTGCAATATATACGTATACTCAGATTAATTATATTAGATTTTATTAAGGTTCCATTGCACTAGGAAACACAAGTCATGATAACTTATTATAATTAAAGTAATTAAACTTCAAACAAGGCAAGGAATCCTATGCATGGAGGCCCTCGATGCACTAGCCCGACTCGTAATTAGTCTGTTTTTATTGAATAGTTATTGATAATAATGAACTAAACTTAAATAAGTGTTCATATTAGCCAACCTGAATTGGAAGAAGACGAAGAAGGAGTGGTACATTTTTATAAGAAACTACTAAATACCAAATTCGTAAAAGTTCCCTCTGAACTATAGGACAATTTCGATATTAAATAATATGTCAGTATTATTATTATAATTATTGATATCTCCTTTCGATAACTATGATTAAAATGATACTTACCCTGTGAACAATTTTTCTATACATAATAGAAATGTAATTAGAGAAAAGAAAAAAAATTTAAAAATACTAACTACATGGAAAATTTAAGGAAAATCCGTTTGATTCATTTTTGAGACATATATTACCTTAATTTCATATTAACTAAATTAAATGGTCATATTAGCCAATCTGATTTAGAAAAAAAATAAAAAAGAGCTGTAAATGTGTATAAGATTCTCTTCTTCAAGTTTTCAAAACACTTAATATAATTATTATACAAGTCCTTTGGAAACTTTCCTGTTCACCGTGAAAAAGTTTATTTATCCAAAAAAAGTGACAAAATACCAAATTGACTTTAAGCATTTAAAAACTAGAAAATCGACAATATTATAAATAAACTAAATAGGTAAGGGTTCAAAGAATCTGCCCAAATAGGGTTTAATAATTTGAAAAATAGGAGACGCTGACAAACCCGTTTGACTAATCATTATTCACTTCGTGTACTTTAAATTTACTAATATTCGTGACAATGGTTGGTAAGAAATTTTAATTAATTATTAAATCAACTTTAATAAAAATTATTATCAGTCTATATTGTGAGTAATTCTTTTAAAAATGTATTATTATTCTCCAGACAATAATATAGAGGTAAACAAGCGATAAATTGAAGAAATAAACTTAAACTGAATTATGCTGATTCACTCGTATGAGCTGAACTTCGTATAAGCCGAAAAATCTTGTTACGATACTAAATTTGTTGGCTAATAATAAAATACAAATCCCAAGGAATTCACCTAAATTCAAATGTTACCCTTGGAGCAAAAATGTAATAATTTAATTTTATTGAAGAAAATGTATTTCGAGCTTAATATAATTAAATATACAACAGAACATTCACTTGTCTCAATATTTCGCGTACACATGTGTTGATACCTTAAGTGTACGAGTACCCAGATTGTGTTTGGGTTACAACGTAGTATTTGCTTTTTATTTATTCACGGAAGTCATTTAGGTATGGGTCAATGTTTATTTTCGCGCTCAATTAAGTCTGCGATAAAAAGTCCAGTATTTTTCGGCTTGACATCGCTCAATAACGCCTTTTCGCACTTTCATTTTACAAAACATGACGTTTTCAATCATTTTTCGGCGAAGAGGGCGGACAGTATATTATAAATAGTGCCTGCGTTGGTCAATGGTAAAAATAACTAAGCAGTACTGCGTTAGTGAGAAATTTTCTCTTTTAAAAACGAAGTTGGTTGGATACCTGAATAAGCTTAATATGATTATCCATCGTATGGATATTTCCATTTATGCTTAATTTGCAATGTATTTTTTAAATGTGGAATACATCGATGACTTTAGTTGTTTTTTTATCACTTATCACTATTAAATCTACGTCTTGTGAATTGACTTTGACGGGACTTTTATCATTTTGTGAAAATACTTATAAAGGTTTGTATGAAATATGTAGTAGTACGTTTTGAAATCGAAAAAGCAAGAGTGGACACTAAAGTGAAAAAAATTACAAAATTGTTTCGGTATGAAGAATGAAAAACAAGAGCTTTTTTCCCTCAACCATAGAAATTATGACGAAGTAAATATACACATATAAGAAAAAAAAAACAAAATTCTATACACAATTAAATGAAACTACGTGTTGTAGTATTATTTCTACTTTCTTTAAGTTCTTTAGCACGACCAGGTTTCGTTGTATTACAACATCTTCAGGTGGGCTATTATCAAAGATTAACTGTTAGGAACATCCAACGGCATTTATATGTTTTAAGTACAATAGCGGAAGCCTGGTTTGTGTGGATTTTCCTACTGCTTATGTTAGTGAGTTTATTGTAGGGGAGCGGTGTAGGTTTTATTATATTTCCGAGAGTTATACGATATACCCGTATTTTAGTGAGGATAATAAATATAATTGTTGTTATTATATGAGGTTGTACAATGCATATCTTCTAGTGTATGTAATAAAATTAAATGGAAGTTATTCTCGGCAATATATTTATACAAAAGCAAGGGTATCTGAAAGTTAGAACAAGGTTATACCACTTATTCAACATATCTCCGGTTTATATATATATATATATATATATATATATATATATATATATATATATATTTATTTATATATATATATATATATATACATAATTTTTTTTTATATACTTATATTTATATGTATATTTGGGCTGAAACAATTTGAAGAGTACTGTAGTCTCAATGTTGTCTAATTATATTACGTCTAGAAGATATTAAGTATGGGTGATGATATGATATTTAGTTGTTCATTTAATATATTAACCTTGGTGTTTCTTACGTCTGTTTATTTCTAATGTTTCTAGGATATTAAGTTTATTGCCTTTTGTATTTATTTGTGGTATATAGGGGGCATTATCAGTATGAGGGTGATGGTTATTTTCAATGAGATGTTTAGCAAAGTTAGGTGTGTCTGGCTTGTTGTTTCGCCAGCTGGCAATGTGTTCTTTATATTTGTAGTAAAATCTCTTCCTGTTTGACCTATGTATTCACTATTACATTCGTCACATTTGAGTTTATAGATACCACTTTTTTTATGTTTCTCTATTTTTTCTTTATTATTAATAAGGCTTTTACCCAAGTTATTTAAAATACTATGAGCACATGTTGTATTATTTATATTTTTATTATTAGTTAAGAATTTTGTGTGGTACATTACCTATATATGGAATAGATTTATAGTAAATATCAATATTATTTGGTATGACCGAGTATATTTCTTGTATTAGTATTTTTCTTCATTTTTCATGGTACAGTTTTGTGACATTTGATGGGTTATAATTATTATTTACTGCGATTTGTTTTATAGTTTCTATTTCTTTCTGTAAATTAGGTTTTTCTACAGAGATGGTTAAAGCTCTGTGAATGATCGAATGGAAGGCTGCTAACTTATGGGATCAAGAGTCTTGAGAATAACCATTAATTACTGAGTCTGCAAATGTGTCTTTTCTAAATATACTAATTTTATGTTAATTATTTTTCCGTTTTACTGTAATGCCTAAAAAGTTTAGTTTATTATCAGATTCTACTTCTAAAGTGAATTTGATATTGTTGTGTAGGGAGTTGGAAAAGTTAACAAACTGTTCTAACTGTCGCTGTCCAGCAGATAAGAATGACATCAACGTATCTATAATATTATAATATATTGGTCGCTAATTCACTGTTTTAGAGGCTGGTGTCTAGATTGTTCATAAATAACTCGGCTAAAAGGGGACTGAGTGGTGAGCCCAATGCAAGGCCATTGACTTGTTGAAAAAAAAATGTATCGAATAAGAAGTATTTTTGGTCCATGGATAATTTAAAGAGGTCTCTAATATTCGATGCTTCAATGGAGTTTAACCGTTTCTTTTCTAAGATATCTGAAATAATATTTCGGCAATCTTTTATTGGTATATTAGAAAATAAGTTTACTACGTCGAGTGATACTAATTTGCAATTGGGTGTTAGGTGTATATTTTTTATTTTATTACAGAGTTCATGAGAGTTTTTAATGGTATATTTAGGCGTAAATCTGGTTTTATTTCGAAAGATCTTATTAAGGTGAAAAGCTAATTTTTTGGAGAGTGCATTTATGTATGAGACAACAGGTCGTATGGGTATATTTGGTTTATGAATTTTAGGTTGTCCATAGAGTATTGAGGGTCTTGGGTTCATTTCTGTAACTTTACGTTTCGCGAATTATTTAAGAAATATGATGTTACAGGTTTCAATTATTTGTTTTACGTTATCTGCAAATATCGTTGTGGGATCTCTTTGTAGCTTTATGAAGTCCTCTGGTTTAAGGAAATCGTACACATTATTTTTAAATTCACTTTGGTCTAGAGTAACTATAATGTTTCCTTTATCTGGTTTAGATAGGATGAGTTTATCTTTATTAATATTAATTTGTAAATTACGTTGTGTCAAAATTTCATCATTAATGTGTGTTTTGGTGTTTGAGTGTTCTTTACATATTATATCAGCAGCTTTGTGTTTAGTAAGTGCGTCCTGGTTACTGAATGCAATCGTGTTATCTACTACTAGTGATTCTATATTTTTTCGTGAGGGTGCGGTGGGAATATAATATTTCAATCCTTTATTTAAAAGTTCTAGTTCTTTATTATTAAATCTTGATTTTGAAAGGTTTACTGTTCTAGGATAAAACGTTTGTTTGGGTGCGACTTTTAGTTTTAGGGTTTTGGCTTTAAGTTTTTTAATTTTGTTTAATTGTTTTTGTGTTATGTTTTTTATTATGGCACTGACATCATATCTAATTTTTAAATACTCTTTGCTAATAGCCCACCTGAAGATGTTGTAATACAACGAAACCTAGGTCGTGGTAAAGAACTTAATACTACATCACGTAGTTTCATTTAACTGTGAATAATGAATTTCTACAAAATTAACGCCAAATATATTCAATATTTAAAAACAGCCGATTTGGCTACATTGGCGATAATATACCGTCGACTTCGAATTAAATTTCGGAAGACGATACAAAGCATTTGGTTCAACAAAACGTGCATAAATTGTAATCTTACACCGAGTCATTTGAACATCAAGACTAGTGAAACAACTCGAGCAGCCCACAAAGCAACAGCAAAAGCCGTCACCACCTGGGTGAAGGAAAAAATTCGGGAAGCAATCTTCAAGTGAGACAACATAAACCTATGTTTAAAGGAAAGACACTCTTCTTTAACATACCTCCTTTACTCTAAAGAATTTGATACTTTTGACTATAAAATTAGAAATTATATCAGTGCCATAATAAAAAACATAATGCAAAAACAATTTAAAAAATTCAAAAATTAAAGCCAAAATCCAGAAACCAAAAGTCACACCCAAACAAACATTTTATCCTAGAAAAGTAAACCTTTAAAATCAACATTTAATAATAAAGAACTAGAACTTTTAAATAAAGGATTCAAATATAATATTACCACAGCACCCTCACGAAAAAATATAGAATCACTAGTAGTAGATAACACGATTGCATTCAATAACCAGGACGCACTTACTAAATACAAAGCTGCTGATTTAATATGTAAAGAATACTCTAAAACCAGAACACACATTAATGACGAAATTTTGACACAACGTAATTTACAAATTAATATTAATAAAGGTAAACTCATTCTATATAAAACAGATAAAGGAAACACTATAGGTATTCTAGACCAAAGTGAATATACAAATAAAGTGTACGATTTCTCTAAACCAGAGGAATTTATTAAGCTATAAAGGAAACAATAATTGAAAGCTGTAAAATAAATAATTGAAATCTGTAATATCATATTTACTAACGAATTCGCGAAACGTGATGTTACAGAAATGAAACCAAGACCTCCAATACTCTATGGACAGCCTAAAATTCATAAACCAAATATACCCATACGACCTGTTGTCTCATACACAAACGCTCCCTCAAAAAAATTAGCTTTTTACCTTAATAAGATCTTTCGAAATAAAACCTGATTTGCGCCTAAATATGCAATTAACAAAATTAAAAATATACACCTAACACCCAATTGCCAATTAGTATCATTCGACGTAGTAAACTTATTTTCTAATATACCACCAAAAGATCGGAGAAACGGTTAAACCCCATTGAAACATCGGAAATTAGAGACCTTTTGAATCATGCATGGACCAAAATTAATTCTTATTCGATAAACATGTTTTCCAACAAGTCAATGGCCTTGCAATTGGCTCCCCCCTCAGTCCCCTATTAGCCGAGTTATTTATGAACAATCTAGAAACCAGCCTCTTAAACAGTAAATTAGCGACCAATATATTATACTATTATAGATACGTTGATGACATTCTTATCTGCTGGAAAGGTACACAGCAACATTTAGACCAGTTTGTTAATTTTGCCAACTCCCTACATAACAATATCAAATTCACTTTAGAAGTTGAATCCGATAGTAAACTAAACTTTTTAGGTATTATAATAGAACGAAAAAATAATAAACATAAATTTAGTAAATTTAGAAAAGACACATTTGCAGACTCCATAATTAATGATCATTCTCAACACTCTTGGTCCCATAAATTAGCAGCCTTCGATTCGATGATTCACAGAGCTCTAAAAAAACCTAGAAACCTAGAAAAACGTAATTTACGGAAAGAAATAACTATAAAACAAATCGCAGTAAATAATAATTATAACCCACCAATTGCCACAAAACTGTACCATAAAAAATTAAGAAAAATACTAATACAAGAAATATACCCGGTCGTTCCAAATAATAATAATATTTTCTATAAATCTATCCCATATATAAGTAATGTATCACTCAAATTGGGAAAACTCTTAACTAATAATACAAATATGAATAATACGAAATGTGCTTATAGTACTTTAAATAACTCGGGTAAAACCCTTATTAATAATAAAGAAAAAATTTATAAATACAAAAAGAGTGGCATCTGTAAACTTAAATGTGACGACTGTAATAGTGCATATATAAGTCAAACAGGAAGAGATTTTACTACAAGATATAAAGAACACATTGCCAGCTGGCGAAATAACAAGCCAGACACATCTCACTTTGCTAAACATCTCATTGAAAATAACCATCACCCTCACACTAATAATGCCCCCTTTATACTACAAATAAATATAAAAGGTAATAAACTTAATATCCTAGAAACATTAGAAATAAACAGACGTAAGAGACACCAAGGTTAATATATTAAATGAACAACTAAATACCATATCATCACCCATACCTAATATCTTCTAGACGTAATATAATTAGATGACATTGAGACTACAGTACTCCCAAATACACATATAAATATAAGTATATAAAAAATATATATATATATATATATATACATATGTATATATATATATATATATATATATATATATATATATACATATGTATATATATATATATATATATATATATATATATATATATACATAAATATATGAATAAATAAAACCGGAGATATGTTGAATTAGTAGTATAACCTTGTTCTAACTTTCAGATACCCTAGCTTTTGTATAAATATGTTTCCGAGAATAACTTCCATTTAATTTTATTACATACACCAGACCAGCCAGCATTGTACAACTTCACCAGACCAGCATTGTACAACCTCATATAATAACAAGAATTGTATTCATTACCCTCACTAAAATACTGGTATATCGTCCAACTCTCGGAAATATAATAAAACCTACACCGCTCCCCTACAATAAACTCACTAACATATGCAGTGGGAAACCTCACACAAACCAGGCTTCCGCTATTGTACTTGGAACATATAGATGCTGTTGTATGTTCCTAAGAGTTAATCTTTGCTAATAGCCCACCTGAAGATGTCGTAATACAACGAAACCTACGTCGTGGTAAAGAATTTAAAGAAAGTAGAAATAATACTCTATCACGTAGTATTATTCATTTAATTGTGAATAATGAATTTCTACAAAATAAACGCCAAATATATTCAATATTCAAACAAAATTCTATATTTTTTTATTTATTACACAATTAATTTATATTACAGTAGTCATATAGTAGTAGTCATATAAATGGGAGTTAATAAATTCGTATGTAACGACAAAGAAATATACATATTCGTATATTGATGTTATATTAAAATTATAACTTAATTATGGAGAGAAATTTCTCTCATCTTATTTTACACAAAACTTAATAAAATTGTATTCACACCGAAGTTGCTCGCGATATTGATCAATTTCACAATGGAAAAAAGTCTTATGAAAAATTCAGTTAGAAATTTGATCCAAAAGATTTTTGGGAGCAAAACTATTGGCATATGGATTGGTCAACTGATATCTTGTTTCACTGAATCCCCCAGGAATAAAAGCTTCATACTGAAATTGTATGTCGCCATTAGCTTAATTTTGAAATCGTATGTGCCCCAACAATCTGCGCTCGGGTTTCGTTAGGGGTGAAGATTTTGCGACAAGGAGTTTACTGAGTCTGATTTTAATTCATATTGGAGATAAATCATTTTATAAAAACTGTTTTTGTACGGTTCCGAACCTCAAACTCAAACACGAAACCCTTATATGAGCACTCACGTACCGTCTATTACGTCCGATAATTTCAAAATCTATGCGACGTAGAAATGTGAAATTTGGCGCCTTATCACATTATATATTTTAGACTAACCAACTTATTTAAAATATTTATATAACTATTAATTAGCGTACTAAATAGGGCAGGAAATAACGTACTAAAACCACTTTCTTTTATTTTACATGTGACGTAGGGTATCGCTACAAACGGTTTGTTATGACGAATTCAAAATAATTTTTTTCGTAGATTTAAATTATATATTTAAAGAAATGTTCTATTAAGTATAATAAAATAGCGTGTTTCTCCATTATTTCCGAAACTACTGACTAAATCATGTAAAAAACAAGGTTGATAAAATCTGGCTCGCAGATAATAAGAAAACTATAGCAATTATAATAAATCTTATTTTTTTTATGTATGCACAATGGTTTTACGTTTATGAAGCATATAGTAAGCAAGGTATTTACATTGTAAAAAATTAATATTTGCAAACAGTTTAATAAAAATATCACGTATCCATAAATATTTATAAATTTAATATGGTATATTTTATTTAATGTGGGATTTGCATTAATGGGAAGTGTATACAAGTGTAACTCTTTAGTTACACTTACACTATTATTTTATTTCTATTAATATTACCAATATTACTCATACAATAGATACTTCTATTTAAAATTAAAGATACCTAAAGCCAGGTTCATAAAGGTAACATTATAATGTCTATTGTAATCGAGTTTCCATCACAAAACGCCAGTAGCATATCGCTGAAGCGAAAATTGGTATATAATATAGTTGCCGCCAATACATTCACATAAAGTATTTCGTAGTAACAAATATGTTTTCTTTACTGTAAATTCACGATGTAAGATTCTGAAAACGTAAGAAACGTTTTAATTTTATATCATCATTATTAACTGAATGAATTGAAAAAAATCGAGAAAATTGTTTAATTTAATTCGTTCACGAAAAACTTCGTTCAAAAATAATATATTTTACACATATTGTACATGCTTTACAAATGGTGTTTGAATTACAAATATAAATAAAGGGCTTTTAAAATATATTTACCACTGTGTATGGAAGTTTTTTGCAACACTAGCTTGTAAACGAGCGATACAGAATTAACCTGGTATAGTTATACTAGTGCTATAAATATTACATGCAACTGCCCCGCCCCTCGCAGTCAGTGTTACAGTTATGCAATGGATCATGATGTTGCAAAATGTTATTGGGAGTTTTATAACATAAACGCGGAAACGGGTACGCGCGCCATTGGCTTTTGATGTGCGTAACTCGACCGGAATTTTTTTGTTTATAATATAGCCTCAATACCCTTGTTAGTCTGGGCTGGGTTGTAAATATTCGATAAATGAAACCAACCAACCAATTGTAATTCCCTAAATTCTGATAACGTTTAACAATTCAATATTACAAAATAATTTTTACTTGTAACGGAATTAGTAATTAAACACATAAAATAACGTAATGCTTTGTATCTGGAATACATTTATAAACATGTTTCCTACATCATGAACATTTTTGGGTCGTTTTAAATTAAATTGGATTATTCACGTGTGTTTGTGAACATGTTTAAGTTCATTTAAGTAAGGAAAAGATTTCGTCGAAGCCCACTTTTAAATATAATACCATCAGGCTCCTCAATACTATCGCTCTTTATCTCATTACTTATGTGCATCCGTCGGCAGAAATCCAATATTCCTTTTTCCAAATAACCTCTCCAAGATTAGACTAGAAATCTACCGGGTCAGACGGGTCCAGCCCTAACGCAATACAGAAAGATAAAAACGAGACAATGTTAAAAATAACTTCACTTGAATGCCGATGATATACAAATTTGCCAAATTTTTCGATGTGGTGTATTGAATCGTCTATTTTATTTATCTGTTAGATTGAAGACTCGATATGAGAAAGGTGCTTGAAAGAATTGACTAACATTGATTAATAGTAAGTGGGAGGGACGAAATTAGAACTGGAAATAAAGAATCCATCTTAGAACTGACATAATTTATCAAAATAAGGCTTCAGTGGTGAATAAAATATGATTTACTATTGAATAGATTTAGTGACTATAGAGAAGAGAAACTAATGAGTGATTTCTTAAATGTCTACGATATAATTTATATCGTTTACCTCTTCCATATATACGGCGAATACATAACCAGGAACCCGGTTTTATAACTTTAAGTACGATGACGCTGCACTTCTGGCGAAAATATCAAGCAGGGTGTTGAAGTTATTTAAAGGTGTTTAAAGGACCAGTGAGGAGTTTAGATACTCTATAAAGATGACCAACACAAAGCCCATGTTTGTGGATAGAGCATGAACACTTGGTTCAGACGGGCCTGAGAGACACCAGTGATCTGGGATCCTTAATAATGACAAACGGGAATTGCGAAAATAAATCATGATAGTAAAAGAATGTTATGTCACTACTAATAGAAATATGAATAGGTAGAATGATATGGCAAAAACCAAATTAACCATGTACATTGGTATACTTCAAGTTTTTTTATCCACACCTCTTATTATATTTTTCTTTAAAATAGGAAGATATTTTGCCCAGACAGTCATTCAGATCTTTATTTTAATCATATGTTTCGAACATTTCATGCATTTTACTGCCAACAACATAACGTTACTCAACTCAGGTGAAATTGCAGAAAAATAAAAAAACGGCCCGAGGAATATACGTTTGAATACATATTACTAAACTATAACGATTTCGTATTTAACTATGAAATGCCTAACAAAGAAATGGCCAAAAGAATATAATAAATATAAAGTTATTGACAATAAAAGGTGTCAATTTATAATTGTGCCCGAAATTAATAATGATAACTAAAGAGTTTATATATATATATATATATATATATATATATATATATATATATATATATATATATATATATACATAAAGTTTATGTAAAGAGTTTATAAACTGAAAAAAGGATACAAACAACTAAATATGGGAAAAACTAGGACACCGACTGTGAAAGAAAAATCGTCTAATAGAGGTATATCCTCGAGATCAAAAATAATAGTATCAGGACAAAAATTTTTACATGAATAAGTTGTCAATAACTTAGAGGTTTTAAAATTTTTGATAATGTCATTTTGATAATAAGCAAAAAATACCTGAAAAAATTATAGTCTAAAATACTTTTAAAAATATTACTACTACTAAATTTCTTAATGCTTTTTTATTCTTTCTTGTTTTCCTGTTTAGGGCTGCATTATGTATAATGCAAAGTTATATATATTACAAACCTAAACAGAAAAAAATATACTCATGAGACCAGAATATTGCTACTTTGTTCAAGATAATGTTCGAATATTTATGATAGGTTAAGTTTTAACGTGTACGGCAGATGATCGACAATGATAGGAGAAAACAGAATATACGATATTTAATACTTAGTTATGCACGTCCTACAAAATTCGGTTCTTTTTAAAAATAGGAGCAGTTCTTCCGGATTTCCCCAATTCCAACGTTACAAAAAAACGACAAAACATAAAATTTAACACGCGCTGACCGAGATGGGAATACATTTGTAGGCGGTGTGAGCCAATTGACGTATGCGTTGAATCGATTGTAAGCCGGCCACCGATGTTCTGTGATAATAGTCGGTAATTGTCGATGCCAATATATTGCCTTCAAAAGGCGATCGTCTGCGTTGCTCATAAATATTAGATTGAAAACCACATGCTACTATATCTTTGACTAAAGAATCTCGAGAAAGCTTTTAGTGATATTTCTATGCCTGTATATTTGTATATGTAATAGAGATGGAAGCTTTCAGAAAACAAACATGAAGATATGATAATTTAAGGTCTAATGATTTTACGTAATAATGAGAACTAGAAGATGATATCTATTTTAAAACAATTATAGGTATAAAGAGTCTTTTTCTTGTTATGGCATGTTTTCACACGGCTTCTTCCTTCCACGATGATGATCGTTATTCTGAGCGCAAAATTTTTTTGGTAAATACGCCTAACCCTTTCTGACGTAGTCGCCTTCACAGTTCCAAATTTATATAAAAATAGATCCAATTTTTGTTATAAAATTATGTCAATATATTTATTATATAATTATATTTTCAAGAAACCCAAATCAAATTAAATGTGAAAAATTATCAAAAAAATTTTTCAAAAATAAGAGTCACTAATAATTTCAATGTAGAAAACGTTCATTGTAATTATGACTTATCATATTATTTCGAAAAGAAAAACCTAAAAAAGAGAATAAATACACCCACCCACACATACAAAAATATTCTTATTCGAAATAAAGAGAGTGCCATGAGACATAAAACATAAATAATAAAAAAAAAGTACACCGTACCTCAATTTTTTCTAACTTCGCAAATTAAATTCCTACCTTGGAGTATCGTCAGATTAATTACCTTATCTTTAGAAATGAAATTTTGATTAAAGTCGAGGCCCGCAATAATGTTTAATAACTCCCAAACGACCACTCGCGAACCGGTGCTTATATAATAGCTTTCTGAGCCAACTTAAACAAAAAAGCTTCTAACAAATTGAACCCGTAGAATGCTGAACTGTATAAATCAATGTTGAAAGTTAAGGATTGAGCCCGGCCAAAGGCTCGCCATCGGGGCTTTTCCGTAGACAAATAAAAGTCGTTCGCCATTGGTGTGGTAAATTACGTTTTTAAGTTTCGTTTGTCAACAACAAAAGATATTATTTGTTGAGCTGAAAAGGAATTTTGCGATCGAGATTATTGTCTTTGAAACTAGGATAACTGATCCTTGATTAATGAGAAAACTTTAGATATACAAAGTGTTTGACTACGACTTTTATCAATCTATCACTATAGTAGAGAATATCGTAGTAACTATGAAACTTTTATAAACACCTTACGGTAATGGTACTTATAAGTGAAATGATTTAAGATAGTGTATTAGCTGTCAATATTGAAACAGAGTTCATGGCAGATGATTGATCAATAATTTTATGTTTTAAAATATTTATAACATAAAACTATTGTGAAGTTTTCAAATTATACTGTTACATTTTTTTCTGCTCATAACCCCACATTATTAAGATTATTTTACACGATGTTCTTACTCATTTTTTTCCATTTTATTAGGCATAAGTCAGTGTCCTCGTCAAATACACTAAGGCATATGTCGTGTATATATTATGTGTATGTATACGACGACGTATTTTTCAATGAACTATTTCAAATCACAATGTCTATGTCTATAACTTATATACTAACCATATTTCATTTGACTTGACAAGTTTTTACTCCTATTAAAAATTTAAATATAAAAAAAAACTGAAAACTTGCTGATTAAAATTAAATATTGGTTAGTAAATTAAAAGAAATGACGCTCCTAACATGTATAACTTTTCAACCGAGCGTCGACGAAATGCTAACTTAAAATTAAAACATGGAATATAACTATAATTTAAATTAACTTTATAATAGACTTGACTTCATCCCGACATTAATACTTTTGGTGGACTGTTTCATATTTTTTGAAGTATAAATCGTAATTAAATAACCTGTATTCACGAAATGTTCTATCAATATCCATATGATACACATGAAAGACCACGTGAAAAATTTACTACAGTGTATTCCGTCACAATTTTTTCTAAAATTTATTGAGTCGCTTTATATTCAACTTCGCTTAACAATTCATTTCACTTGAGCTAAAAACATAACTGAACTAACAATTTATAACATAATTATATATCGAATTAAGAGACAGATTTATTTTATAAGCTCTTTATTTTATAAGCTCTATTTTTCAGGTAAATATTGAATTTATGTCAATGTTTTACTAAAATTGGAAATGTTTAGAACAAAATGTTTTGAAGATAATGTCATAAAATGTATGGGAAAAAAGTTATGTTGAAAGGACTCCATACTAAGCGATAGTAACAATAAGTAATTTTATGTGAAGGTATGTTGAAACTTTCTACAGATTGCCTGCAGCTTTTAATAAAAGCTGTATATTATAACTACAGAAAGTTGTGACACAACAGATTTAAATGCGAGAAGAATATTTCATATTTGCACATAATTTATGAAGTCGAATAACACAAGGATTATTAATTGGGTAACATATCAAAATGTATTCTCCAAACAGTCAAGGCAGTGTAACTTGCTCTGAAACTACTAATTATTACTTTACAATATCCACTTCAAAAACTGTTTGTAACTGTATTGCTACTGATTTTTTGCATTGTCAGATGGAAGTCACTGAATTTTGGTATCAAATTAAATAGTCCATGCCAATAGTCTTATCGTATATCATTGTGTGTCGTCGTCACATTTATATCATTGTGTTTCATTTTATCATGAATACATACTATATAAGTCATGCTCTCCATCTATCATGACGAACATGAGTCCATTTACAAAAAAAATAAAAATTTAATTAAGTACATAATAATTATAGAAACGGGTACAAAAATAAATAAATCTGTTATACATTTAAAAAACATGAAAGGAGTACTTACTGAGTACATATCTTACTATATTGCAACTCCATAAACTAAGTAGAATATGTGAGCAAAATTCTAGACGAAAAGCTATTTATAAATAAATAAACTAAAACATATGATTTAGCGAAAGTTCGACCAGACAAACTGTGACTCTGTCACTTTTATTCGACAGTCACATGAATAAAGTTAACACAGTCACAACTGAATACTAAATCAATCAACATTGTACTATGGCATGGTTCAATTATAATTGTATAATTTCTGTTTAAGAGTTATAGACACATGCAAATTACAATAGGAAAGTATGACCTGTAGAATCTGATCTAATGTACAAAGTAATCGTAGCAACAGCCTCAATGTGACAGTCGTCTTTCTCTACTCTACTTCCGTATACTAGTAGTGCGAACTTGGTATAGGGAAAACATCGATTTATTTGGCCAGGTCTATAAAATTTATTCAGAAATGATAGGAATCAAACATATATATATATATATATATATATATATATATATATATATATATATATATATATATAAACAAAAATCTTCAAACTTAGTAGAACATAAGTTTAGATAGTAAGTGCTCATATCTTCAAAATTGTACGGTTTTTTGAATTCTGCATGTGATAATGAACGTTTTTCATGAATGTAACAAAATATACATGCTACCATGTACTTAAAAACAAAATTAATTTGACGGAAATCGAACATTCCGTTGATATTAACAAGCTTTCAAAATATTATGTGCACTAGTGTATATCTAGAAACGTACAAACAGACATAGATGGTCAGACTCCAGGGTGCTCATTATTACTATTATTTTACTTTTAAATATCCTGTTCCGTTCGTTTTCACGAAGTTACTAAAATTTAAAGTATTTTTTTAAAGTAAAATGTAAAAAAATTCGTATATTAATTCGTTGAAATATGCATTTTACGAAACACGTTCCCTGCCTTATGTCATATTTTATAAATTTATTTTTCTCAATTTTACTACTTATTTTTACGTACTTTCCGTAGAAAAATATAACCAATAATAAACTTTTATTGAAACGCTAATGCCTGTTTTTTGTTTGTTTTCGAAATGAGTTAATAAATTTAAGCAATTCGCTATTGCATCTCCATAAAGTGTATCGTAATAAAAGTGAATGAGCTTTATTATAAGTTTACATGGCTGGCACTTAACAATTTTATAATAGAAATAAATTTCGTTTCGTGATCTTTCGTACTTATTAGCTTTCGGTTTCCTGTACGTGATGGATAACTTATAAATACAACAAAATATGAGGTGTAGCTACTTTGGTGAGTACTTTATTTCCTTTTCGGATTCACATTAAAGAAACTCATTACTCACAATGAAAGTTTAATAATGTGGACTATATTTTATAGATTATTCACTTCCATTATCTCTAATAATACCAGATTATATTAGAAATAAAGATACATACTTAATATAATTTCTTTAGAAAATTTTAATACACCGTTGCTATACAGTTGCCGTAATATATTAAGTTTATTACTAGACAAGACTTTGGTAGTGCAGCCCACATCCGGGAATCGGGTTCGATTCCCGACCACTCGTGGAGCAGGGCTGGATTTGTTAACTGTAAGAGAAGGATCTCGTAACAATAAGTTTATCATGTGTATCAACTATGTATATTAAAATACATAAATAAATAAATAATAAAAAAATATATTTTTGGTTTTTCTTCATTTCTTGTGTCTATAACTCGACGTAGACCCTTCCATAATAAAGCGCATTGAAGGTAATCCTGCTATTCTCTTGATGTTATCCCATCAGCGAAGCGGAGGAAGACCTGTGCTTCGGGGTCGTAGCTTTGGGGCGTAAGATCAAAATATACTTTGTTCTTATTTCATCCCTCGTGTTGAGCGTTGCTTTTGTTTCAACTCTAACTTCTGTTTTCCACATTGATACGTTTGGACCGTGGCTTTGTATGTTACTATAAGCTTGTCTAAGGTTGTTGTCGATTAAATTAATGGTTTTAATTTCGTAAGTTGCAACTGGTAATAAACATCACATCATAAATATTTTTGCAAGTGCATTTGTGTTTTATATCAATACGTGGGTTAATTTTTTTTAATTAACGTATTAAATGAATTAATTACAAGCAACAACTAATTAATTGCATAGAACAATATCTCAAAAAGAAATTACAAATCAAAAATAACCTACGAGTATTAATGAATAACACATAGGTCCATGTCAACGTAATCAATTAATAATATTTGAACTGGCTGTGCATAATATATATGGTTTTATGCTCGTACTTCTGTGAATAGTAAACTGTAATAATTAGTTTCCAATATTTCTGAAAAGTGATTTATGGGATTTGAGGTTGCACATAAGACTTGAAGAATGTTTTATAGTATAGTCTGTTTGCGATTAGACTGAAATGATTTATTTAAATTTTACATTGAAATTTGATAATTAATGACGAAAGGTTTATTTTTCATGTTTGAGTTAATTTTTTAACCATGTCTCTCTTAGTCATGGTTCTATTAAATAGAAAATTTTGTCTTACCAAATTACAACAGTGTAGTTAATAAGTTTCTTGGTAGATCGTGAATAATCTTTATAGAAAATTTAATAAAATGGTGAATCAATAGAGCAAAGTCAATTTAGACCAAAATAAGTAACATGTGAAGAGAATCTTCGGCATTTAAGCTATAAGGTTTAAAGACTTCTCAAGTTTCAACTATTGAAAACAATTACTGAAGGGTGAAAAATTACCATTCCATAAATAAAAGTTTTCTGTCGAAAATCAGAAAAAAAATATCACTTGTTTAAACTAGAATCTCCACCTATTCTACTTGACGATTAATATTCGGAATTATGATTATATTTTTTGAGATATTTTCTATTGCAAGTCGATAGAATTGCAAGTCGAAGATCGTAGATATCAATATGTTGAAAAGATTTAAGTTTGTCAAAAAACTGTTTGGTGTTGCATTCTTCTAATGCCAATAAGGGTTTTGACAATCATTATATTTTGATAAATATTTGTAACATTTTCAATATGATCTTTCTTCATATCAAATAAAAATGAACTTCTTTCTAGCGTCACAATAATAATCGTTAACATTACAAAAGTCACAGATAAGGAAAATAATTAATTGCTCCGTGTCCTTCATGGAAAGCTAACAAATAGATAAACAACTGGAAAAGAATAAATATTTACCCCAAGATTCGCATTTCGCACATAATCTTTTTCGAATAAAGCGTTCAGAAGCGGTTATGAAGTAAATATGAGATAGTAAACAGTAAAATTCATAAACAAACTGTGTGTATCGAAAACATTTTCAGCTATTGAAATCAACCTTTGAGGCGATGTTGTTCTCGTTCACAATGTAGTGGCTTATTATAGTTAACTCGTATATAATCGCAATAGTGTTGTCTAACCCGCAGATGTTACATTGAAATTTTATTATCAATTTTTATAATTCATGCATTGTAGCAAGTCAAAAAAATTGGAAAAAAATAAGTGATTTGTTTCATACCCATAATATAAAATAGTAATGGGAATAAGTGAAACATTGTTTTACTAAGGATAATATATATATATATATATATATATATATATATATATATATATATATATATATATATTCGAGTTTCTGATATTACCATTCAACCTTCGAAAAAATTAATACGTTCTTTTTTTTTGAACGTTAGACTAACTTTCATTTTCTGAAAAATGTTATAAGAACTTTATAGGATATTCGTAAGAAACTGAATTCGTTTCCCATTTTATCAACAATAAATTTATCGATATTGATTTCAAGAGGTTTTTCAAATGATACAATAAAGATTCCGAAGCTGAAAATAACGTTCCTTTTATTTTAGAAGAAAAGTCTATTTACGCCTCAAATAACAGAATAATATGATAAATTAATCAATTGTTATTAATATCGTCTTATATGATATATAATTATTGTGGTAATAGACTCCTTATTGTAGAAATATTATAAATAAATATTTCCAGAAATATAATATCCCAAAATATGGTAATAAACATGGCAGTTGGACTGAAGTATTCCATGTGTCAGAATATCAATAATCCTGCGCCGGAGAGTGGACAGATACGATAGTAGACAAAAGTGTCAAAATGGCAACTTATTCTTTATTTACTATTCTGTAAACAAATTTTAATATCGATGTTTTACCTACCTTTTATGCTAATCCCAACTCCTTTATTTTTGTATTCAATATCAATATTTGTCTTTTGTCTCCGGTATTACAAATTTGGTATAAATTGGCTAACTTACATTAACTTATATTTACAGAAATTGCTAGCTTCAGGCGATATCACTTTAAAATTGATTACATATATCTCGCGGCTATGTAAATAAACTCGCTTTTCTTGTTTGTGGAAAGTCATTCAAGCGATTGGTTTAGCGTTCTGTGGTACAGGTAAAGTCTAATTTTTTAAATTATTTTTATGGTCGATATTGAGAGAGAGTTTATTAAATGTCGTGTACATATTTTATTAATATTTGATTTGCAGGTATAAATTTATTCATGATTTGCAGGTCATCAATAAATTAATGAGGTTTTAGTTGATAAATGACTTTAGGGGTTGTAGAAATAAAAAAAACAATTTTAGCTTTTTAAAAGATGTGAACAGATTAGCTATTTTTTTGGTTGCGTGTTCACATAGAAATAAAGTGTTCAAAACGAATTCTTTTTTTCACAGTGCGCGGTTTTAAGTTATAAGTTAAACTATGGCACAAACGCGTAAAAGATTTATAATGGGTAGGATGAGCTTGCTTCATTACAACGCGTGTTGTGAATCGTATCGGCGATTCTCGTCCAGTTGGTTTTACGTTAAGAAAATAACCTCGATAAATGTTTTCAAAGATCGAGTGAAAAAGTGCTATCTCTCTTGAACCCAAATTCTTCTGCATTCTTGTCATTTTTCTTTTTCCATTCTAAGGAGTGTCAATATTTTGTATTTTATTTTGTTTTCTTTTTTTCATTGCAATTCATATATTCAATTGTATTCTACCAACTTTACTTTTGGATTCTACCAACCAATTTTTCTGAACCTATTGTTAAGGTTATCTGGAAGAGCAATCTCTTATAGCATTAATTCTATATTTGTTCTTTATAATAAAGTTGACAGAGAAATATATAAACAGACGTATTACCACAGACGGTTTAATTTTCGAGCGTAAAAAAATTTATCTACTTTTGGAACTATTTTTGATCCACGGTAATAATTAATGGTTAATTACATTGTGTCAAAAAGATCGTAGAACAAATGTAATGAACGGGCTCGAAAAGACAGCTAAAATGTAATCAACGGTCTCAAAAAGACGGCTACAATGTAAAGATTTAAAAGCAAAGCTACCTAGAAAGACTTATGTCTTCACTTCAATAGGACTATGAAGGCTTAGTATATTTTGAATTGCTTCCAAGCTATGAAATGATTGATTCGACTATACTCTATCGACAAGTGAATAAGTTAAATATTGCAATTCACTAAGAATGTTTAGAACCAGCGACTTGCAAAGAAGTTATCTTTTATTACGGTAACGTTTCATCATTACAGAGTCGCCAGTAAATATTGCAACTAGGATGAGATCTTTTTACTAATTCTTTGGATGAGATTTTTTTACACCACACTATTTTTACCTTTGTCGCTCTCTTTAGAATTATTTAAAAGAAATAATATTCTTCTATTCCTATCACGATATCGAAGAGTACCGAGGTATTAAAAAAATATCCTTTTATTCCTATCGATAACGATATCAAACAGTACCGAGGTACAACTTGATATCGTGATAGGAATAAAATAATTTAATTTCTTTTAAGGAAATCTAAGCAGAGAGATACTCACTTCTGAGTATTAATTACGATGCCCCCGAAAAGTTGACAAAAAGGTAAAAAGAAACATGCAGTGCATTGTTGAATGAAGTTGTTTGTTTTTAATATTCAAATGATTTGAGTTTTTTTCATTTAAAATAAAATCTGAATGACTTTTGATAAACCTAATGTTTTAAAAAAAATTGCATAATTTGCTCACTAATTATAATAAATCCTTTCGCGTACACCTTGTTTTTGTCAAAGCTCCTTATTTTGCTTTTTCTCCCAATGTTTCAAAATCTGGATTTTTCTATTAATTCTTCGGAAAGAAACATTATTATTGGTTTTCTTATTCAATGATGTTTTATGTTAATTTGTGAAGTTGTGTAAATCTTTTGTAGTGTATCTTGAAAGCGATTTTTTAAATTTTTTTCATTATATTAAACTGGAAGAAATTTGTCTTTTTCTGTATTTACTAACTTTAACTTTCTTTTGTATTTATTTAGCATTAAATATGAAATAAATAAATAAGGAAGATTTACCTACTTACCTTTTTTATTACTATACTTAGTTTAATTACTGTAATTAATATTTTCGCCACGGTAAACAATATTAGTGTTTTTTGTAACCAAATTTCGTTAATGATTAATTAAATTTTTAGTGCAATTTATTGATAAGTAACGCACTCTCGTAAATAAATTATAAGTAGTATTAAAAATTTTATACGTCGAAACTTTTGATAGTACCGTGATATGTGTAATCTTCCACTATTCATAGTACAGGTGATCAGTACAAGTACAAATAATTTTACGCTGCATGTAACAAGACTACCTAAAGACACAGTAATAATATTTTAATATATATATATATATATATATATATATATATATATACATATATATATATGTATATATATATATATATATATATATATATATATATATATATATATATATATGTATATACATATATATGTACATATATATATATATATATACTTTTATTGCTTTCAACCTCACACTTGTTTTGAAAACGTTTTAGCAACCTGACAAAACGTAACAACCATAAACCACGCCATGAAAACTCCTTTGTTAATAATCCGGTTCAAACATTTGCCATCTATCGTATCTTTGGCAAACAAAGCATCAGGCAATTTGCCAGGAACTTGAGTTATAGCTGTTTATAGCCGATAGTATTTGCTGACAAACTGAAATTTTGACTCAGATGCCAACGAGGTTTGAGACACATTTCTTGTGATATGCTAATGTATTACGCTGGGCTAATAAATGATATCCATTAACTTTAGGGTCTTTATGTAAAACAAGTATTTAGTGTTCATTGCGACGTTTGATAAAATTAATGTAACAAATTATAATTAAATACAGCACAAACTTTGACATTTGTACAGAAATAATTTTAATCCGTTATTTACTTAAATATTTATCTCCACATTGTAATCATTTACACGTTCAAATATGTATTAATATAATTTTATTTATTGTCACATTTTTAAATATTATTATATGTCAGAAAAAAACAAAGGTTTAATGAATCTAACAGAAAGGAAAAAAATTGCAACCAAATTTGAACACGTAAAAAAAAGGAGACACATTTTTACAAACTTATATTCGCTTATAAACAAGCCGCACTCTAGTTCGATTACGATGGGATGTTTCAGCAACTGAATACTGTGGAAAATTGAAGATTATCGGCATAATTCAGTTCTAGGAGGACAGTATAGCAAAAAAGGGATGGTTACCTGAACGCTGAAGCTAATCATGCACAAAGAATGAAAGTTTACTCCATTATACTTTTTCTGAGTTACAAGGAATGGAAATCTTGCATACCCAGGAAGAAATCGAAAGGAAATTGAAAAAGAAAGTTATCAATCTTTCTCGCGTACAAATAAGAGTGAAAAAATTCGTTTGTGAAATTTCATAAAAGCTTATAAATAAGTCGATAACCTAACTTAATATTGTTCATACTGAAGAATATTTATAGTAAATGCTTTCACTCTGCGAAATGTAAAGGAAAGCACCTCGCCGTACCTTGTATACGCATAAATCATAAGAAAATGTTAAATTCAATTAAGATTTATTTGTTTGAATATTTTATACTTTCAACCATGTCATACTATTCGTAAAATTTTCCTTTTATTGTATAATCGTTATTTGAACATAAGCCCATCACTGCGTGGATAGCAGTTTTGACGAAACCAAACCAGGGTGACGACTAAAAGTTACCCTTTCAAAGATTGCTTAGCATTATCGTTTCACTGGCTCGACATCGTAACGTCAGATTGCTTCGCTGTAGACGACACTATTTAAATTGTCACCACTGAGCTTGCTCTCATTAAAGTAGTTAGATATACCCTATGTGAGATACAACCAATATGAGCATGAAACGTATACACTGAAATATATAGTTCCGACATTTAACTTGTGAAATTGTCTCAGATAGGATGTGTCATCTGACAGGAATGTATGTTTATGTAAGCACGCCAAGGTCTCTCAATATTTTACTACATTGTGTATTTTTTTGTAAGAAAACGTGTCAATAGATAAAGTAATAGCCTAAATATATTATAAACTTTACACAGTGTTTGTAGTGCCAGGATTTTCCTCGCGTAACTTTTCACTGAAGTCATGCAAAAAATTTGTATTTTAACTGCGTTTTTCATGACGAAAAATTATTTTCATATTCCATCGACTTTGCAAATTAAATTGCATTCTTCAGTTATTCTATTACATAAGTTTTGAAACTAGTTGAAATTATTCATAAAATTATGTCATAAATTAATAAAAATGGTTTGTGCGGATAGGGAAAAATGTATTAAGTCGCAAATATAAATTTTAAAATTACAATTTGAAGATGGTATTCAAATATAAAATAAGTCTTCATCCAATATCCGTATATATATTATGTTTAATTTTTATTTGTACTCGTTACCAATTCTTCCGACGTGTTATTTGAGAATCGAATATTCTCAATCCGTGTTTAAAAACGATGATAATAATATCCGATAAAAGTTTTATTCGTTAATTATAAGAAAGGTAAAAATGCATTACTCTATGATCAAAAATATACTTTTTACACAATTTAAATATATTTTATAAATAATTCATGTCATTGAAATAACTATACCAAGTTCTGCATTATTATTCTCAACGGTTATTTTTTCTCCAATCTTTTATGAATGCTTCATTTCCTTTGAACATATAATATTTTATGTATCATAAATGTATAGTAATTGGTAGCCATTTTACTAAACGAAGAAATATTGGATTTAGTCTTGAGTTCAATAAGAAATACAATTTTTCTTTCCACATCGATCGTACAGTCAGATTGATCCTGCAGCTATCTTCGGGAAACATAAATTTTATTTTAAAGCATCGAGGTAATGTTTGTTTTTTTTAATGTTTCTAAATGAAATTTATTAAATTTTTTTATCACATGAAAATAAACAGTTATCAATTCACAATGACTGCTATACAACAAGCCATGGTTACTTTTTATATCTTGATATCTTCATTCTACTCTACATTACGTCTTCACAAGTTTTATTCTAAAATAGTGTATTATATGCTTCCGTTGTATTTTGCGTCCATGAATGTCGCTTGTTTAGCATTAATTGAATACACCTTTGTATTCATTGGCGCTCTTATATAACTTGAACAGAGCTGGCTAACGACTCGGTTTTTACTTAACAGAGCTGGATAACGATTTGGTTTTTTACCCACTTGGATAATCCCGGCCCACCTGAGAGACAAAAATGTCTAGCATTATGTCAATTAATTGTAATGTACATTACTTCTCCGTCGATTTCCTGTTTCTGAATGATTTGTTTTTTAGTTTCAGAATTCGTTTTTTAATTAATATGGACAGGAAATAACTTTTTACATTTAATTTATTACTAGAATTGGATAGTAAATATATTCAATGTTAATGATACATCAATATAATTAGAGTTATTTTTTGGGTTACGTATAGTCTACATAAATATTCTTACTTTGTCTTATCACAGGTCGCGTTAAGTTGTAGCGTTAAGTTGTCTGATATAGAACAACAGTTTTTAATGGATTATAAAGTGTTTATTAACAAAAAAAATAATAAAAATTTCATCACGTGAGGCCTCTTAATTATCCTAATGAATAATATTTAATCACCAATTTATTAAGTACCTTCAGAATTTTATACCTTCAGAATTTTATAAAAGGTAACATATTATCATTATGTATATCATTAATTAATTGAATATATTAAAATAGACGTAATTTTTATGAGAGAATTATTTCATTTTAAAGTTAGAAAGTTGCTTCAAGTTGCAATCAATTCCACCGTCAACTTTTTTTATATCTGTGGAGAGTTCACCGTGAAACTACGAACGAATATAATAAGGCTTAAAATTATCTATTATATTTATTTTTAGATCAGCATTACAAATAAAGAAAAGTCATGTATTGTTGACTGTTCTAGTCAGATCTGCAATATTATGTGCTCCGTTTACGTAGAATAATCGAATTTCAGGTCAAAGAGGATCAACAGAAACTTTAATTCAAAACTTAAATGATCAGTATTATGAAGGTGGTTATGATATATAAAAGTGTTTAATGGGAATACCAATTAAGTATCCCAATATTTAATTGACAATTAATCGTCCCCCCCCCCTCTCTATGATCTTGCCATTTCAGATACTGTACCTCGAATGAGAAGAATTTAGAGGTCGTCAGTGAAAAAGCTGTGAATGGGCATGATATGTCTTTCCAAAAAAGAAAAATTATGATCTATTTTTCCGTGCCACATATGTTTATCCAAACATAATTTAATGACTTACAGCAAGATTGAATCTTTCAAAAACTGTAGCGAAACTCAAGTCTGCAGTCTTGGGTTCAAAAGTGAAAGGAAAAAGTTTTTAATTTCATGCATCAGATACAGAAACAGGAAAGAAAACCTAAGTTTAAAAGCTGTATTTTTTGACAATGGAAATAAATGCGCTTCTTTAGCTGATAGGCATTCAGTTCACCTGAAAAAATGTCATGAGAATTTTGCCCTTGTTTTTGAAAGTCTCAATTATTGAAACACAAATGGATCATACGAGTCGATTTGAAAGTTTTATCTATATTACCCAGACAAAAAAAAGCTACATCACATTTCCATACCTTCTGTATCAGCGATAAAGATTCGTAGCAGATAAGAAATGTGGGCCTTTAAAAAGCTCTTTTGGATCAGATACAAAATATTTTAAGACAAAACTTGGTTGATTCAAAAAAGTGCTCCCTCTTTCACTTCAAGCTAAATTAGGGTTGACTTTGAAGCGATATGTGAGGGCAGTATAGAACCAAAATATTTGTTTTAAATATCTCTGCCAAAAGCGTTTATAACTATCAGAGACTTCTAAAATTCAGGGATATTTAAAGACTATTGAAAGATAAGAACTTCGAAGCTTCATTGAACTCGGAAGAACAGGCAGTTTGGCTTTCTTTTAGAAACGTATTTCAAAATGTTATTGGCAATAAAAGTTCGATTATGTTTAATAAGTAGTAAAAAAAACCGGAAAACTTTCGAAAATACGACATGACGACTTTTGGGAATGTACTCTCTATAATCCCAATTAAATTTTCCGGAAAATTTTTAAGGCTTTATTACAGAATTAGGGGAGAGTTATTACCTAGATCTAAAACGTAATGAGACAATAATATCAGGGTAAGTGGGATATTGATTCGGGTAACACATTTACTGATGTGATTTGATTTGTTGTAACATTTCTAAAGCAAATTGACATAAATTGATCATATATTACAATATTTCAAAAAATATTTTAGTATTTAATATTCTTATTAATAAAAAAACGATAAAGTGCGAGTTACACTTTCCTTTTCCTTGTTCGACACGAAGAGTTCGTAACATCAAGAAATATTGAATTTATAAGTTTGTGTATTATTCAACCTTAATTTTATACAGAACTTTACATAAATTAGTAGAAATGTTGGAGGAGGGACACACTTTTTGAAAATTTTAGAAGCGCAAATCCGAGAAATTTGGCACTAAAAATAATTTCAACCTTTGCTTGCATAAGTTAGTGTTTAATATCGAATACAGGTTATTTAATTTATTTTTGAATTAAATAACCGATCGATTACTAGAAGCAAAAGATCGTATGATTAACAATTTTCAAAAAACCACTTAAATGACCAGCTGAGATTTTTTTTATCATCAAGACCTGTAAACAAAAGTATACAAATTTGCCTCATTTTTATACTTTTTAACAGCTTCTAAAATTTTTTTATGTATTATATGATTTTAAAAGACTTAGATAATCACTTATTCTTTAATATTTATTTAAACTTTTCAAAATATAATATTAACCATGAATTAAAATTCTTCAAATAGTTCTCAATTTGCAAGATTACCAAAGATGGACTTAATTAAAACAGAAGTTGTGTTGTTGTTTATCACGTAAAAGGGAATAAATATGACGATACAGAGGCAAGGAATGATATTCCAATCATGTTAAGAATTTTACCTCCTTTTCTAGTCATATATTTATTATTACTATTAGCTTTAATTTTATTTAATCTTGAAAAAGTCGCATGGTGTAGCGAAAAGTTGAGGTAATTTTTGATCTACTTCATATTAAATGTATGTACAAGTTACTTAATATATTGAAAAAATTAAGATTATATATGCCTTAAGGATAATGAAATTTCATTTTGTTTTTTTTTAACCCAGAATTATTTACCTGTTTTCCGAGTTTCAAACATTTCGTTTCCCACCATAATTCTACAAATGGCGAAGAAATAGTCAGCCGCTGGGAGTAATAAATTAAATGAATATTTTTTGCAAATGATATTGCATTTTCAAAAATATAATGATCTTATAGTATTTCTGATGAAAAAAAAATCAAAACGTTCATTGAAAATCACATCGGTTCAATAAAAACACTTTGACAGTAGTAGCAAAATCAGATCTAAATATGTCAATATTTGGATCTGGTTTTGCTGCTCTGATTTTCTGGTCTGCGGTTTTAAGAGCTCTTTTATCTTTGCTATTGACCTTCAACAACAGCAAACTACTTTCGGTACATTACAGGTTGGAAAGTAGCAAGCTAGTCGTTGTAATAATATTTTAATATTTATTTATTAACTTTAAAGGTCGAACACTTTTGAGACGAATAGAAGGCAATATTTAGTGAGGGTGGAAGCAAATTTCGAGCCTTCGTTCTCGCGAAGGTTTTTAGTCGTAATTATAAAAGACGGCGTTTTACACAATCATGATATCGCCCTTGAGGCTTGAGGTGGGGTTGCAATTTATTGTCCTTCCTTAGGCACAAAGCAAAATAACAGAACATATTTGTTGTTTATAATAGTTCTCTTATATAAATATTCGTTTTATATATATTAACTGAATTAATATTTATATCCATATTGTAGGATTGAGAGTCAAGAGTCAGTTGTTATAAATTTTATCTAAAAGCGCTAGATATTAATTGTGCTTTTTTATATTAACGACACTAATTTTCATCTCGTAAACAAGGTTAAAACGTTATTTGGGTTATGCGAAGAACCAAATATTTTCTACTTTCCAGGATTTTTACTTTGTCGATCTCTACTTTTATTAAAGAAGAAACTATAATCTGTATATTTATATTCATATATATGAATAACAATGTTATTTTTGAACGTCATTTTGCATCACACAATGCATAAGGAATATACATTTATTCTGTGCAAATGTCACATCGTAACTGCTTTCCACATTTTGCGGTTTAGTTTGTAAAAGACTATCGCATTCTTACCGCAAATAAATACAATTCACAATACAATTTTATGTGAAATCTATACTTCATTACTATAGTCCAGAAATCTGCCCGATGATGAAGGATCGGCAACTGCCTTAAACATCGTCGAGCGTCGCTGTCCTTCCATTTCGTAATGCTCCTCTCATAAATAAAACATGGGTACCGGACCTAGGCAACTGGTGTATAAATATTTAATTTTATTGCTTTATAAAAACTATTCTTTGCCACTTGTCATGGTTGATTGGCGAAAAGTCTAGATTCCGTTGGTATGATGGTAGGGTGACATTTGGATTTCATTTTTTTTCTATTTGTATCGAGAGAGAAGAATGTTCATTTATTGCGGCGATATTGAATTAGGGCATCTCTTGACATATTTATTCGTTTTGATTTTACAGTATAAATTATATTTATATTTTTTGGGTTTCATACTTTAAAAGGCAAAACGGAACCCTTATAACATTACCTGCATATTAATCTTTCTGTCCGGCAGAGGCTGTTACAACAGCCTCTTTTTTGGAAACCGCTTAAAGAAGAAACTTGAGATTGGTATGGTAATAAAGCATATTAACGCGCACATATCTTGAAATAAATTGTCCGCTCAAAGAAATCTTAATTTTTTTATGTATTTTATGGTTTCAGTTAAAGTGACTAGCTACAAAGTTCTCAAAAATGTGCAAAAAAGAAATTCGCTCTCTTATTTCGGAAACTACTGAATCTTAAATTATACGCAGCAGTATTTTTAAAAGCCTACGCAAAGGTTGTAGAAAGATTATATAATAATTTTAGATGTCACGATTTTAGACATCTAAAATTATTATGACGAGATAATCACGTGAAAATAAAATAATATGTCCCCCTACATAAGCATGTCAGCTATTATTAAATATTTATCGCATGAGGAAGTTTATTATGTAATGTTATCGGTGTTCAAGAAACCCTAAAAGAATAAAAGAACTCAGATCTGAAGTATCAAAGGAAGATCGTGAGGCAAGATTTGCTGCTGGGCGTAATCGTTATGCAGAAAATCGCACTTTGGAAACTCCTACTCAACGTGAAGTACGACCATGTTCTCAGCAAGTTCACATTGTTGATTATCTTTCACTCGAATCCAGTGAGAAACTGTAGTGCGACTAATTGCTGATCATGAGTATCGTGCATAATAGTAAAGCATACTGACCGCCATATATCAAAAATGTTCATACAGAAAATAGAAAGATAAAACACTTTTTTCCGTTTTGTGTATCCTATGGAATAACAATTGAAGGAGTAAATGTGAAGATTTCAAAATTACTATACAAAGGCACATAAATTTCATGTATCCCATGGGGCATCAGTTAAAAAAGGAATTTATGAACATTCCAAAATTATTTTATTTTAGACGACAAGTCAAAAACCATCGACGGGCATAGTTTCACTTGTGCGAGAAGCTACGCGTTGCGGTCCGGTCAACTCTGCGTGGCGATTATAGGCAATTGTTCCTAGATTCTTGCATTGGAGAGGTATATATCCAAGTGCGAACTGAAGCAGGTTGTTGGTTATGATTGTAAAGTCTTATACCCTTTTAACACACGAGCAAATTCTCTCATTCCACCAAATATGCACATGTAAAAAAATTATATTACTAAATAGTAAAAAAAAGGTTAAATATAAATATCTATCAAGTGTTCATTGCATGAAAAACATGAGGAATTATTTAATAGGTATGTATGATTATTTTAAAATACTTTAAACACTAGACTTAAGTTTGCAAATTTTTGACAAGTTTTGAATGAAACAAATTGTTGAACTCCATAATTATTTCATAAGTGTTTATTTATGGTAGATTTTTGAGTTAGCAAACAGTTATATATATATATATATATATATATATATATATATATATATATATATATATATATATATATTTATATAAGTTACGTATAAAAGCACTTAAACCCATTTGGCATCTATGTATGTTAATTAAAACAACACTAATTTCTATATCGTAAATGAGGTTAAAATATCATTTGCATCAGGTGGGGCAAAAATATGTTTTTAAATGGAATATACCTATGATCTATATATATACAAAAAATAATAACTTTTAGTTACGAATACAGAAAATATAATTTTCATTGTGTATATGAATAATAGTATATTTGGACATTATGTTAATGAAGGAATATGCATTTTCTCGATGCAAACTTCAAAACGAAAACCTTTTGGCACATATTTGGAAAAGAAAAAATTGTAAATTTCATATTTACCGCAAGTAATATGGACAACCTTTCGATAACACTCTCAACACACTTTACTCGTTTGTGAAGTACCGCCTTTTGTTATGGCAACTCGGAAACCTTCCCGAGGAAGAAGGCTCGAAAACTGCCTCAAACCTCGTTGCGCGCCGCTATCCTTCCATTTCGTGACGCTTACCTCATGAATAAGACATGGATACCCGACTTTTTGTAGCTCATAAGAAAGTGTTTTTTTTTTATTTCTTTATAAAAAAAAATATTCTTTGCGGCGTCTGAAGGTCGATTGACGAAAGGTGACGATTTATTTTGGAGATTCGTTCAAATATGACGATAGGGTTGACATTTGGATTTTATTTCGGGGAAGAAGTTTTGCTCTTTGTATTGAAAGGGGGAATTTTTTATTTATAGCGGCGATAATGCTCTATTATATTTCATGTGGTTTCGGTGAGCTGAATATATTTTATCAATGGCCATGGTAAAATATAACATATTTTTAAATTTTTTATAACGTTAAAAAAAATGCAGTTATATTACATTGCATACAGTTTTCTCAGGAACATTTTAAAACAATTCAAAATTTAGGTCTAAATATGATAAGCTATTTTATAATTTCTAGAAAGCCTTTCATTAATTAACACTTGATTTTTGCATGAACAAAAACCCGCGAGTTTTTGGCAGCATTAGAAATAAGAAGAAAAATAAAAAACACAGTTACTGCAGATATTTTGCTAGTTTAATCAGACTATGATGTATAGTTCATAAAATATTAGCAATTCTTTTGAAAATTTATTAACTTACACCAAAGTTCCTTTTCCAAAGTTTCTCTCAAATTACCAACTTTTTATTTTTATTTCTATTGAAATTGGTACAAACACTTAATGATCAATTAGTCAGCGAGTAAGTTTTTTGTGATGATCCATCACAAAAAACTTACTCGCTGACAATGAATCCATACTGACAGAAAAAAATGGAATTCTACATTAAAATAAAATACTCGCTACGTCGATAAAAGAAACTTGTCTGGAATACTTACCGAGTTAAAAAGTAGTTAAAAGTGCCTTTAAATGTATTATCTAAATTGGACACAGCGCAAGGCCAAGATTTTCTTTAAAAAACTGTCCTTAATTGTATTATATTAGGTAAATAAACTTATATTGCTGCATAAGCAAAAAAAGAGATATCTTTGGAAGTCATCCTTATGAATTTTTCCTTTGACAATATATGTACAGGAGAATACCGATGAACGTCGAGCATGATTAATATTCATTTAGAATATTCCAAGCGTAAACGAAAAGAGGAAGTTGAAATGTCGTTTATTCCTTATCTATATCCCTTGAGAGGACGTTACGTCGCTATAACAATTACTATTCAATCAGAACTCTTTGAAGTGCGTTGGTTGAATAGTGGCGAAACGTAGAGACTTGGACCTAAAAGAAATTATGAATCGAGAGACCATGCGTCGAGCGACGAGGAAGTTTTCCGCTTTAACCCTTTTTTCTACTCAATAATGTAATAAATAAACAATGAAACATTGATTTATTTATTGGCTATTGCCATTGAGTACACCATGAAAATATTAGAATTTTTCACCAGGGGAAAAATATTCGCAATTTTATTTCATTTTCATTGGTAGGATGAATCGTTTATCGAAATGCCTGTCGGAGTATTGCCAAGCATTTTGTTTCTTGTTACATGTTATATGATTTATTTTATGTACGTTTGAGCAATTTACTTATTTAAGATACATTCACCTAAATTATTTATTATACCGATGAAATGAAGAACGTAAAATTTTGTCTCAAGTGAACGATTAAATATTTTGCATTAGATTTTGCTTAAGATGATTTTGCATAAACTTTTTTGTTTGAGAATTTTTTGTGATTACAATTTTTTGTGTATTTTATTTTCACACTAATACATAAAACGTGGACACAAATACGATAGTGTGATTCTTCGTCTCTAAAAGAACTACAATAAAACATCATCTATATTTAGTAAGAAGTTCTTAAATGATTTATAAATAAACGAATTAATATGAAGAACTTCATATGAAGATATTGCGTAGCTAATTTTAATATCAAAATTCTTAAACGGTATACCGAGAAAATTTTAAAATATAAATGGTAATTTTTCCTCCTCCTTTAAAACATATATTTCAAATACTTCTAGTGACTTATAGGTGTAATTTTTTTGCATAATTTTTACTTGAATAATAATTGTTTCGATTTTCATGTATAACAAAAAATTTTAATTAATTGCCTTTCATGAAAAAAATTAAAATATTCAATTTATGTTGGTACATCCGAGCTAAAATCCGCTGTGTTATTTAAAAGTGAGAGTGGTCATCAATAGGTTTCATATATTATTCACTAATGATATTTAAATGCAGAATATTTGAAATCGGGAAACGGAACAACACAAATATGAAGTTACTAAAAGGAGCAACGATTTGCTTATTTTCACACAATTTTTTAAATTCCAGTCATATTCAGAATTTAATTTTCTTTTCTAATTAATATATAATAATATTCATATTCATTTGAAACACCGGAAACATAACATTTTTCTGAATAATTGTTATTTTATTTTAATTTCATTTTAAAGCGGTTACCTGTCGTAATGGAAAATCAAGTTATCCTTCGATTTATTTCACGCTAAATACATGTGTGTATCATCACATATTAAACTATATATGACAGAATATAAGTGTCTTGAAATTAACAATTTGAACGTTTAATTGTTTTTTGTTCATTCAATAATGTAGAGTTTTGTTTGGTTTTTTTAATATTTCTCTATCTACTTTTCAGATAATTTAATCTGTAGGAGTCAAATATTTAAGTAAATAAAAAAAAAATTATGAAAATGATATTAGATTTTATAGAAATATAATGGTATTATAAAATTGCTGACAGAAAAGATGCTGAATAAAAATCACACCGCTTTCATAAGAAAATGTTTCGAAAAATAATTAACCGGAGGCAGATTCCGAATCTTTGTTCTCGCGTGAAGCTCTGTTTCATATAATCAAAGAATCACCCTTCTTGCTTCTGGCAAAATTGCAATTTGTTGTGTTTATTTTCTGGTATTACAAAGTTTCATAATCTAGAAAGATTGGGAGAAAGTCTTTTTTTCATGGACAGTATCTTTTTATTCATATTTATAGACTTTCCTTTAATATACGTCCTGGCAAATATAGATATATTATATTTGCAAGGACGTATAGTTAAATAATCGTGTAACTAAATTAGGCAAAAGTGAATTATTTTCTAGTAGGTTTTATTCTTTTGACCCACACTTACTTCCCAAGATAAAATAACACAAAAAAATCTGTTACTCAAGAATAAGGTTTAAGATATAGAAAACACTTGCAATGACAACAAATAATCGTATTATTATTGAAAATACGGAAAAGTGGCAAAAAACTGCCGTAAAATTGAATTCATAACCAATCAAAATAAAAGTTGTAATACTTCACGTTTCGCTTGTAAGAAATTTAAACGTAAATACAATTACATGGCAGTTAACTGAAATTAATTGCCTATTAATTCATAATACATATAAGCACTATTATCACAGAACATGAAAGTTTTCTTAAATTTTGATACATTCGAATCAAAATTACAATAGATTGAGGGTTGGATAAACAAAAATTACAAAATAAACATAAAAAATTATTTTAGGCTTTGTATAATTTAAAAATCAATATTTTAAGTCATTTTTAGAGGGAAGGTATATACTAATGTAGAGTTTAACGATTATTCATGGTGATATTAATAAGAAAAGAATTTAATCGCGACGCTAAACGTTTATATCTTTTCTGTTGACGTAATACGTTATATTTTATTTTTTCCATCGCAAGTTATTACATATATTTCCTTAATATAGATCACGTACATAATCATGTTTTCCTTGTAAAGAATATGTTTTGTCGCTGCCAATTTGTATTTTCAATTTGGATAGAAAACGATAATTTTTTTTTTGATTCAACAATAAATGCATTAATTACTTATATTTATTTTTTAATATTTTTCTTCAAATGTAACATAAAATTTATAAAACTAGAGAATTATTTAAATGTGTTTATTTACATTAACGGTAAATTTTTGAGTTAAAATCTAAGTTAGAAACTTAGATCGAATTTAAAAGCACTTAAAGAATGTTATATGTATTTGTTACGTTCGACGGTACTAATACTCGTATGATAAATGATATTGAAAATGTAATTCGCTTTATGCGGAAAAACAATACGTCTTCAACCCTCTTTCTATTTTGTAAATCTTTATCTATATGTGACAGAATATCATCGTCTATATATTTTAATAACATTGTTCAGTTATCGATATATGTAGGAAATATCATTTTTATTATATATGTAAATAGTAATAATAATGTGTTTGAAATTAGATCACTTGACGAATTCGAAAGGAATATGTATTGACTCTGTGCAAATATCATACCAAAAACATTTCCTAATTTTTTTCAGTAGAATGTTGAAAGAAATAAAAAGTGTAATATGCATTTTTATGGCAAATAAAATTGGCAAAACTTTACTCGTATGTGAAGTGCCGTCTTTTGTGATTACAACTCGGAAACCATCCCGAGGAAAAAGGACCGGCAACGGCCTCAGACCTCGTCGAGCGCCGCTATCTTTCCATTTCGTAATGTTCACTTTACGTAACTACTACGACGTAGCTAACTGGTGTGGTAGCTCATTTACAAACATTTAGATTTAATAAAAAAGTGATATTTTGCGACATCCAGGAGTCGATTGACAAAAGATGGCGCTCGGTTTTGGAGAATTGCGTGTCCTTTAGGTGACAGTAGCATTACTAATATCCGATGTGGTAAAGGAGATAGTTTTTGATTAGCGAAAGCCCCCCATTAACACCGAACAGATACTAGTTAATATACTTACCATTTCCTAGTTCTCTTGTTCTTCCTTGGTTAATGATGTACACACGAGGTATATTTTCTTATGCTTTAAAACAAATATTTTAATACCTGTGATCGTTTATCTCTGTTATAATTTTTATTCTTATTCTCATGAGTAATATTTACTTTTAAAGTCTTAATTTTTTACAATTTTTTTAATTATTTCCACTTTATTGAATATATTTGGCGTTAATTTTGTAGAAATTCATTATTCAGAATTAAATTAAACTACGTGATGTAATGTTATTTCTACTTTCTTTAAGATCTTTACTTAACTTATATTTTGTTTCTGTTGCTCCAGTAATGTAGAGTTTTCAGTAATGTAGTGTTTCAAATATTTTCTGCCACAATGTTGCATTTAGTGGACGAGCGATTTAATCTCTATGAACAAGATATTTATTTAAAATAAAACAAATTGTTGTACGAATTATATTATATTTTCAGAAATGTAATCATTTCACAACATGGCCCAACTGAAAACATGCGAAATAAATTATCTAAAGTGTAACGAGAAACCATATCGCTTCCATAATGATAGTTTGACATGAGTAGCAAAACCATCTCCAAATATTGACACAACATGAAGTCACTTTAATTTTTTGTATTGGCTTTCAAAAATAGCACGTCACTTTCGGCGCCCAGCTAGCTGAAACGGATAGTCATTTTATAAAGCAATAAAATAGTGATGTTTATTTATGCTCCTTCAAGGTCGAATGGTCATGACTCGGAATTTGCTCGGATGTGATTGATTCGGATGTTGCTGATGATTGATGATTGATTCGGATGTTGCTTTCCAACATTTAGTGAAACCGGAGGCAGATTTCAAACCTTTTTTTCGCATTGATTCGCGAACCGCAATATTAATAAATGGCATTTTACATAATAGAATGGCAATCTTGTTGCTTGTGGTGATGCAGCAATTTATTGTCCTTCCTTTTGGTACTAAAAGGGATAAAAGGGACATTTTTGTTACATGTGATCATCGTCGAAAGACACTAGTTTTTTTTCCACTTTGTTGATAAAATGACTTCCTAGACCCTTTAATACTGCTTACTAATACGATATATAATATGTTTAAAATTCAAAATAATAAAATTTGTTACGGTTATTAAAACACATATCCGTTAAATAGAGAGAGTGGGAGTTACTCTTTCTTTGGCGGAATATACCTGTCTTATTCCATATTTACGAAATTGTCATTGAATTAGATCCTTAGAAGTATAAATATGATAATAACAA
This sequence comes from Druceiella hillmani, assembly GCA_039881145.1. Taxonomy (NCBI): domain Eukaryota; kingdom Metazoa; phylum Arthropoda; class Insecta; order Lepidoptera; family Hepialidae; genus Druceiella; species Druceiella hillmani. The sequence goes on along the minus strand of JAYKKI010000005.1, from coordinate 55,885,967 downwards.
ATTAGATTAAGGTAAATTAACTTACGGCGATTTATTAATTTAACCTGCTCTTATTTTTCAAAATAAAATAACATTCAGTCAATTAAAATATGATATTCTTGGTCTCTTATTCGACTTAAATATATAACTTAGTTTATTTAAGCATTATTTACATATTTAACTATAAGTGAAACATAGCAAGAGAATAAATAATAAAGAAATTATGTATATTAAACGCGAGTGGTCTTTTTATTAATGTTTATACCTACTAAACCAAATTTGACAAAAGCTGTGAGTTGGATAAACAAAGCGTTCCACATTAATATATAAATAGTTTTTAACGTGCTGATCTTTCAGCTTTGAATAATTTTAACGTCAATTTTTTAAGTTCATTCCAGAGTGACAGTCTTTGGGCGATTAGTAAATATTAATAGAAAATCTAAACCTTTTTTAATTATTAGTTTATTTTCGGCGCAAGTAATTTTTGCATACAATTGTTTAACATAGTACGTGATCACGTTTTTCTTATAACGAATTATTTTTGCAGTGGCCAATTTACACTTTCAAACTGGAAATAAATAGTAATAAGGTTCAGCAATAAGCGAATTAGTTCATTTTATTTATTTCTTAATAGTTTCCTTCGAATTTTAGACTAATAAGATCCAGACTAATAAGATTCAATATTCCAGGTTAGAGTCTGGAGCTAAAAAAACATAAAATAAACAAGGAAATATATTACAACAGAATTTACTTAAATCTAGCTAAAAGCTAAATTCTACCTATATTTGTTATATTTAATGACATTAAATTTCATATTGCAAATAAAGTTAGAACATTATTTGCGTTATGTGGAGCGACAATATATATTCCACTCTCTTTCTGTTTTGTGGATTTTTTCCTTTGTATCAGGGAATACCATAGTGTATAATAAACATTATTAACATTTGATAGAAAAGTAAATACTAAATATTATTATATTTGATTATTATAATTTTCAACGAATGATAATATTTAGTTATGAAAAAAAAGAATACCATTTAGATCATACATGCGAATAATAATATGTTTGGATATCATTTTACCTAATGGATTCAAAAGAATATGCATATACCTCCCCGAAGATGAAGGATCGGCGTCGGTCCAACACCTCATCTAGCACCGCTATCCTTCCATTTTGAGAAGCTCACCTGGTGAATACAAACATATTTCGATTTTATTGATTTACAAAAAAAAATTGCAGCACCTAATGATCGAATGATCAAAGGTGGTGTCCTGTTTTGAAAATTCGCGCAACATTCAGATATGATAATATGGTTGACATATGGATTTAACTTCGGAGAAGTTTTGCAATTTGTATCGAAAGGAATGAATATTTATTTACAGCAGCGATAGCGCATTCGGTGTTTTATATTACATGATTTCGGTAAAATAAGGAGGGCGTATCTTTCATGTGTATCCATTTCGATTTTATAGTATAATTTATGTACACCTTTTTTATAATATTCTGTAAACAAAGTTATAATTATATTTATGTTGCATAAAGTCTTATCAGCTCTATATATATAATATATTTCTAGAATTAGCATATCTTTATGGTATGTACCTTGATCATAAATATCACGGAAAAATTATTCAGGTGGACATAAGTATTTACAAAACAGTGACTTTTGGAAATGTTTTCTGTGAATCTGTTTATTTGTTTGTGCATCACTTAACTTTAATATAATTTTTACGGATATGAATTAAAGTCTGTGGTAAAACAAAGGATTTATTTTGTCACAATGAACCAAACGAAAAAAATATATGACAACTAATTTTAACTTTCAACAAAAATGGTATTTAGTTAGAAAAATTTACATTTATAATTATTAGAGAAGGCGTCACACGTACTTTTAACACGCTATATTGTGCGATATCATTGAATAGTAAAGGAAGTTAAAAATAAAACGATGCGAAAAATTAACTTTTTGACAAACTAGAGGAATTATTTAGTAGGTTTTATGATTATTTTAAATCAAGATTTTTTAGATTAAAAATACTTGATATTTGTGGGGACGGCATCACAAAAAACTTGTCAATTTCCAGCAGTATTAAAAGCATTTAGGGGAGTTGAAATTATTGTTAAAGTTTTTGTAGTTTAAACAGATAGAAATATATAAGTAATTTCAGAAAATAGCTGCAACCCTCTTAAAAAATTGTAAGCCCAGTCCCATTTCCGAAATTTTCGAAACAAATCTTACTTGGAAACAAAAATATACTAATTATTTAACAAAAAGGTTGTATACATTAAAACTCATCATTAGCTTTTTTCCTTACAAGTATTAAAAACTCAAGGTATGTACCAAACTGTACATTTCTTCCTAGGTTGCAATTGGTAAAAAAAAATTTTGGTAATTTACCAGTCAGGGAATTTTTTATCAGTCTGTTAATTAGTAAGTCAATGCATAAATTAGTCCTCGTAAAATACCCGTATCAGAAGATCTACTAAGACAAATTTATAAAATTTTTGATTTTAATTAAATTTCTAGCTACGTTGGTAAAACAATTTTCATATATAATAGACATATAGATAATATGTTTGCCCGCGTATTCATACTATATTATGTAAACTAAAACTTCTGCTACTCAAATTTCTGCATAAGGAAAAAGAAAACTATCTTTGAAAGTTAATTTCAATACTTCAAATTTTTCTATGACCATGTAAAATAGAACGCTAATACATTTCGAGCCTGATTAAAGTTAATTTGGAATATTCAAAGGGTAAACGAAGAGGGAAGCTAAAATGAAATTTATTCCGCATCTGCGTCTTTTGTGAAAACTTTACAATACTATAACAATTACAATTCTATCAGAACCCTTTGAAGCGACGTCGCATCGTTGATTCAACGGGCGTGTGATGCGACTTGGACGAGACTTAGGTCTAAAATAAATTGGAAATCGGAAGATCGCGCATCTAGGGATGATGAACTGTTCCGATCCAAGTCTTTTTTCTTCTCGATATTGGAAAAATTAACTATGAGACATTGACTTCTTTATTTGCCGTTCTGTTGGCAGTAGCATGACAATATCAAGGTTTTTCAATAGGGTACAAATATTTGCACTTGCACTTTATTATTTATTGGAACCTCTCGACGTATTAGCAAAATTTGTGTTTTTTTCCATACATCGCATAATATTTCCTTTATACCCATTTGAGTAATAATCTTGTTTGATAGTCGTTCTCATGCCAAAATATTTATTATAGAGACGAAATGAAAAGTGTCAAACGTTTTTTTTTAAACGAATAGTTTAATGAATACGCTGTTATTATCAGGAATTTACTATATGAAACTTGTTTCTTAAAAAAATTTTTAAAGCTCTTCATTATTGTATTGATGGCTGCAAATAATTGTATCAAGTCTAGTAAATTCAAATGTGATGTCTTCTATAATAGACGTTTGTTTTTAGAGTTGATGATTATATTCAACATCGATCTAGGTAATTATAACTATCCATCTTTACTGAGTCAGGTAAAAATTCGAGCTCCCAAACTAATTCGTAGCCGTCTCTTATTTTATATTGATAATGCATGAACAAACGCCCGTATTAGGGTACCGCTACGGCGGTTGAGCGACTTGTAAAATAAAAAGATGTCACAGGTGGTTAACACAGATGGTGAAAGAAATGTAACATCGTTGCAAGTTCACGTCCCCAGTTTCGATCAGATGTGAACAGATTCCGTGAAATTCATGCACAGCTGATATACAGTGGATTTCGGATATAACTACATTGAAGGGACCACGTAATTTCGTCGTTATATCAGGAAGAATGCAGACGGATGCAGACATATATGTATACAGTTTATTTATACTCATTGATTGTTGGAAATATTTTCAAAAACGTTTTCAAAAATATCTGGTCACCCAGGCCTTTTTATTTGCTTCATAATCGACTGACAAAGATTTATAATTTTTGAAACACCTGGGTTTTTTTGCCTTGCCTATGATCAATAGTTTTCTTTTTTCCCCTGCCTTACTCGATGTAACAAGCACGGTGATTCTATCTTTTGATCATTTTTCACTAAGCACTTTTCCCCTTTAAATTTCAAGATTTTTTCAGGAGTTAACTTAAAAAAAACTAACCTGTTTCGTCAGAGTTCTGTATTTAGCTATCAGTGTAATCTTCAGTCAATTTTGGGATAACTGTTTTAGCCAGTTGTCACAGTCGCTTTGCGATACACTAGCGACTTCTCCCCAAACTTTGCCTGCTACAATATCGTGTCGTTGACGAAATCGGTATATCCAGCTCTCAGAGCACACAAAATCCATTTTTCCAAAAAGCCTGGCAAAATGGTTAGCTTTTTCTTACAGCAGACGACCGCTCAAAGGTACATTGTGGCTTCTTTGAACGTTGAACCACACTAGAAGGGCATTTTATACATTTTGATGAGTCGGTTTATGGTTTTTCTTAATATTCAAGGGTTTTGATTCAAAACATTCTAATATTTTATCACGGTTTTTCCATATCATATATATTATTGAATGGGAAACTTCTTATTCTTTGCAGAAATCAGTATTGTTTTTCTTAAGAGTTAATTAGCATCTAGGACCCATAGTTATTTAAGAGTTTCTTAAACACAGGTGCTACTCAGAATATCCCTTTGTAACTGAATCATTTTAACTCCGATACGTACATGCTTATCTACCTACCTAGCTAATATCTATGAACAAAAGGTGAAGTTCGCCACAGTTGTTGACTATCTGTGTCGGTGTAAACAAAAGATAAGAGAGCGCTTTGTGTCTTTGGCGGCCAAGTCCGGCCGTAATATCTGCATGGGATTTCCAGGAATTTGTTGCAAATAACTCTTAAAAACAGTCGCTACACGCGAACTCGGCGTTACATCCGAAGTTGCTATAGGCACATGAATTGCAGTATATAGTATGCTTTAAATTCAAGGGACTTAGATTTAACGTCGCTATAGAAAAATGGTCGCTATAGCCAAGGTCGTAATAAATGAAATCCACTGTATTAGTGATTTTATTTTTCGTTTTACTTTATTCAATGTTTGTCCAAATTAGTTAACTAAACCGCCTTACAAAGATAACTTAAAATCCATAGTTGCAGCTTTATTTAATTAATAAGTTAATTACATGTGTTTTCTACATTAATTTTTTGTCTTCTTCAAACAAAATATTGTTTTACTTCTTTTAAGTTAATTAATTATTTAATAATGCCATATTTGTAATCGTATTTAATTGGATATTTTCTAAGTATATTTATTGTTCCTTTCCTTTCTGGAAAGAATAAAACACAAGCTCATTTTATGTTTAGTGTTGGTAGAATATTTAAAATAGCTTTTGATTGGTTTTTACTCCTTAGATAAAATAAAATAAAATATTTTGCACTAGTTTTGTTTACGTTGAAATTTCGTGAACTTTTTTATTTGCCAACCATTTTAATTTAAGTAATATTGGTCAAGGGTTAATTACGTAACGGTCGTCAACATCATTCAGCGATAAGCTAAGTATACAGAACATTTGTGGTACAATAAGTATTTTAAGAGAAAAAATACAGTCCAGCCGTATTTTTAGATACTTCGAAAACGTTTGAGAGAACGTAGTATCAACACTTCATTTACAAGATAACCAAATTGCTTTCGAAGAACGACTCTCCACTGCTGGGATTATACTTCCCTAAAGAAAGTTTAGAGTATACCATGAAGGAGCTTTCTCAATGTTCCATCTAATCTTAACAAGGATTCCACGAAGAAAGGTCTGAAGATCGCCTCCTTATTTATTGTACACTGCTCACATTCCCACATTAAAAGAAAATGTGCTTTTAATTTTACTAGGCCCCTTTACTGATGGTACGGTTATTACAGAAAAAGATATTTCTTAATCAGAGGCAGTGGAAAAACTTTATTGTGCAGTATATAAAATCCACAACTCATGGACTGGAAAATAAAGCTTACCATGTTGAAATCGGTTCATGTGAACTTTGATTTGTGAAAAAGCGACAGCAACCCAAAAATAGCTTTTAGGGAATCCCACACTTCACAGGCAGAGTCAAGAAAATATCTCGGTCTTCATCTTGATGGGATATTAAACTGGAAACATGGCCTGAGATATTAGTTTAATCAAATCATACTTAAATTAAAAAAAATTCACTTTTTGATCGGAAGATACACCCGATTAAACCCTAAATATATGAGACTATCTCATCAGTCTATAATTAAACCAAACTGAACTTATTTTGTGAAACAGTATGTCTACACCCAGCTATTAAACCGACAGATTATACAAGATAGTAAATTGCTAAAATATTATGTTGGATCAGTCAATCATATCTTATGAAAAATCTAACTGGTGTTCTAATTTGCATATATATATATATATATATATATATACATTTCTAAAAGAGTAATAAATTACCTCTGTTAAGATTGTAGATATTATCATAATAAAATATGTTTAAATAAAAGTTATTGTAGTGAGTATCTAAACTAATACATTTTATGTTCACTTTTTTTATTCTCATATTAAAATGTAACAAATAAAATGCAGGAACTTCAGTTTGATTTCTAACCTCTAAGTATAATAAAAACTTAATTTATATTCAATAATTATTTTTAAGTGATGTTAAAATAAAAAACATGATGGAAATTTTTTCGCCGCTTTACGCTTTATTGAAATGTTGCGTAATTTAGTCATTAAAGTCTTAAGCAGGATAACCTTTAATTTTTGCATAAATATAAAATGAATAAATAAACAAATAGACAAAAATTCACACGTAGATAACGTTGTAATTATTTTTTTAAATGTTTTTAATGTAAACACTTTCATCTGTATTATTTTATCATATGTATGGCCATAATACACTACAGAATATTAAAAAAATACCTTAGAGTAAGTGATTGAGAATTTATCGAGGAATAATCTTTTATACGAAAAATAAAACTTAAATTATGCAGGTTGTATTACATAATGTATTACTGATAGGATTTGTTGTAGAAGCAAAAGTTTTTAATTGACATATATTTCTGGTTAACACTAAGGAATGTAATATTTCATAGTTTATTTATATTTATTTTCTATAGGAAATATACAATTTTTTATATTATTATATTTCCTACTTCTTCCTTTTAACTTAACGACTTGCAAGTGATGGGTTTTTTTGTGATACTTTATAGCTGTTATAATTTTAATTAGTTTTTCGTATATTTTACGTTATACAATTTAAATGTTTAATGAAAAATGTAGTTATTATTTATATTTTATGAAAAAAAAAGAAATGTATTAAACTGTGTTCGTGAACGCGATTAAAATTTCGTTTATTATTGGAAAATGAGAATGGTCTTAAATAGTTTCAATAAATTCCCAGTTATCGTATTTTATGAAATATTAGAAAGAGAAAATTGGAAAAACACAAATATGAAGTTTCTGCAATGAACAATGATTTGCTTATCTATATACTGAGCACATTTTTTGTATACCAGTCATGTTCAGAATTTTACCAGCAATAAATTTTTTTTTTTAATTTTACCTGTAATGAATTTTACCTCTCATATCTTTCTATGAAGCATTAAAAGTAGTTCTTAAATTTTGTTGTAAACTTCAGCTGAAAATTTTTTCAATTTAAACCTTAAAATAGGCGCAAGGGAAAATTCAAGCAGCTTCAGATCGACTTCACAATGAAAACATGTACGTGTTACCTGATATGTTAATGGAATATACGTTTCTTTGTGTAACAAAATTAAACTTTAGTTTATTGTTAATCAAATATGTGGAGTTTTATTATTGTTTTAATTTTTTCGCTTTGCTCCATAATACGGTCATCAGTAGAAAAACAATTTACTCTCTGTAAGTAAAATGTTTATTCAATTAATCATATTTTATTGAATATATTTGGCGTTAATTTTGTAGAAATTCATGATTCACAATTAAATGAAACTACGTGATGTAGTCTTCTTTCTACTTTCTTTAAGTTCTTTACTACGACCTAGATTTTGTTGTATTAAGGAACTATTAATTAGCGAAGATTCGCCATCTTTGCTAATAGCTCACCTGAAGATGTAATACAACGAAACCTAGGTCGTGGTAAAGAACTTAAAGAAAGTATAAATAATTCTACATCACGTAGTTTCATTTAATTGTGAGTCCCTTAATACATATAGCAGAAGATCTACTGAAGCTATATTTGCGAAATTTATAATTCTAAATTAAAACCAAAATTTGGTTACGTCGATAATATTATCATGTTATTATATTATGTATTATATTACGTATTAAATTATAAGGGGGATAAAAATGCCTAGAAATATTTCATATAAATAGTACACAGGTCATTAACAAAGAAAAAAGTATTTTTACTTAGACCACATTATGTAAACAAACTTCCATTGCTGCATAAGGCAAAACAAAGATATCTTTAGAATTTTTAATAAAATGTTTCTTTAAGAGCGTACAATACACATGGTGGACGATTAATTTTAAATGGAATATTCAAAGGGTAAACGAAAAAGGAAAGCCGAAATGTCATTTATTGCACATCCAAGTCTTTTGCAAAGACGTTACGCCCCGATAACAATTTCGATTCAACCAGAGAGCTTTGAAGTGACGTCGCATCAAGGGTTGAACGGCCGCGTGATGCACAGTCTCAGGTCTAAAAGAAATTACAAATCGAGACACCGCGCGTTGGGAGACTATGAATTTTCCCGCTTCACGTCCTTTTTACTTCTCAATAATGTAACAGATAAACAATGAAACATTGTCTTCCTTATTCGTTGTTCCGGTTGGAAATGCTATGAAAATATCAAGATTTTTCACTCGAGTCAAATATTCGCAATTTTATTTTATTTTTATTGGCAGGAGCAATTGTTTACTGGGACCTCTCGGCGTGCTGGCAAGAGTTTCGTTTTTTAAGTATACAATTTATTTATTGTCCTTTTTAGTAAGCAGCTAATATGAAATTAATTATTGTTATTGTGTTAGGACTTGTTCTATAAAGAAAATGAAAAAGGTGAAAAATTTGCCTTAGTTTTTGTTTAAATTGAGTTTACGTGAACTTTTTTTGTTAGTTTTTAGTGACAATGATCAATGTTAATTATGTTACTGTAGTGACTAATTATGCTAATATTTTTAAGTATATTTTTCAATTCTGTATCATAATATTAATAAGTAAAAAGTAAAACCAATATTTTTCAATTTGATACCAAATATCTAAGAAAAACTATAAAATACACGTCATTACTATTTACTAAATATGTTTAGGTCATATTAGCAAAAATAAAATAAGTAGTAATCTATTCACTACTCTTGGTGTTTCATTGAAATCACGTGTACCTGGATTTATTATTGAAGCAGAATAATTTTATAAAATCATTTCCATAAAAATGTATTCAGATATTTTTAAATGAGGTAAGTAAATAAACGAGTAGACAAGCAAACTAAATAGTATTTTTTTGTTATTTCTATATAATTGCACGAATTATTTTTTATAATATTTCTAATTCCTATACTTTTATCTTATTACTTTATTAGATCTCGGGTACAGTCCGCTCTAGTAGTGAAGAATTAGTATATTTAGAACTCAGTTAAAGTTATCGCATTTAATATTTCCAAGAAATGTCATCAAATTATCTAAAATGTCACTGGAAATAACACGGGTTCTGTAGACATTTTAATATAAATTGAAAAACCATCACCAAATATTGGCACAGTCTTATGACGTGTTCATCTATTGTATGATTATCACCTTCAACAATTGCACATAATTTTTGACAAAATGCCGCCCGAACAGTAGCAAGAACAATGGTTTTGTAAAGCAATAAAATGATAATATTTATTTATGACCCTTCAAGGTTGAACGGTTATGAAATGGAAGAAAAGCAACGTTTAACGAGACTGGAATCAGATTTCGGACCTACGTTCTCGTGTAGCTTCTCGAGCCGCAATAATAATTGGCAGAACTTCACTCAATCAATGGATAACCGTTGTTGTTTGTGATGAGGATATTGTCCTTTCTTTTCGCGCTTTGAGTAAGTTAAGACCACATCTTTGTTGTGTAATTTTTATGTGTAATACAAACATATTTCTTCCGTAACAATAAAGTCACTTCCTATGGAGAAAATACGTCCAAATTGATTTCAAGAACCCACAAATATTATGTTAATACAAAATATATAATAATTTTGAGATCAGGCATAGTTGCTGAGATGGCTGAGTTTCAATAACTAATTCGGAGTTCCAAGATATGGAGCAAACTGTCTATTCAACCACTTCAATAATTATTTCAGAGTATCAAAACAAAGAGATTCACATTCATATTAAATAATTCAGATTTTATTATAAGTTCTTCTTACCACGCCATCCTATTTAATTTTCTGCATTGCCTTTAGCGAGTTTTCGTTACTTTCAATACTGAAAATGTTACCGAAAGAAGTCCTTTTTCAGTTATGTATCATAAAAGATATTATATTATGAAAAGATATTACCCGAAAATGATTAGTCAGCTGTATTACATGCGAAAACCGCTGGAAAAGGTGTCTACAATCTAATGTGAAATCTTTATAAAGAGATACGTGTTAAATCTGTAATTTAAAATATTGTATTTGTCTTAAATTAATGTTCGACTCTCTTTTAATATCTGTATAACCTCTCACCTTACCAAAAACACATGTAAAAGAGTGGGGTAAGTTCTCCTTGCGATATAATTGAATAGTAAAGAAATTAAAAATTAAATCATTGCCAAGTATCCATTTCATATGAACTCAGACAATTATTTAATATAAATTTGTACGAAAATGTCTAAGCAATTCAACATTTACGCTTAAATTCCACCAATTTTTGAAAATGACTGCAAAGTTTTGGTTCTTATAACATTTGACCTTTGCTTGAAAACTGTCACAAGAAATTTACCAATTTCCAGAAGTGTTTAAAAATATTTAGGGAAGAAGGAATTATTCCTAATTTTTTTAAAAATGAAATAGAATATAACGTTTGAAAAAGTTAATAAAATACCTCTAATTCTTTTGAAAAGGCACCAACATACTTTCGTTTCCAAAATTTTTCAAGGAAAACTTCTTCTCAAAATTTTACTTCTTACTTCACAAAAAAGACTCCATATCTACTACTTACCTTTGCCTGTTTAAAAAATCAATCTATCAGTCGTTGTGAAAGACAGTGCTTGAATGACTTGTTTTGAATACCCAAAAAGATGATCTTCTGCAGCTAATTTTTTAAAATTGGAAATCTAATTTAAAGTGAAAATATGGTTACGCCGAGAAAACTATCTTTCAATATAATTAGTTACCAAATTACAAAAGTTCCTAGAAGTGTTTCACATGAATAAAATACAAGAAAGAGCAGGCATATTTACTTAAAATGTGTTACAACGAATAAACTTGCATCGCTTTATGGAGAAAAAGAAAGACATCTTTAAAGGTCATTTTTAATAAAATTTCCCTTTCACAATGGCATTCTCCTGAAATTGAATGCTGGTGTAGGTCGGGCGTAATTAATTTGAAATATTCAAAGGGTGAACGAAAAGAAAATGCTAAAATGTCATTTATCCCTTATCCAAGTCTTTTGACGACGTTACGCCAAGACGACGTTACGCCACGATAACAATTACGATTCAGTCGGAACCCTTTGAAGCGTTATCGCATCGTTCGTTGAATGGATGCAAGAAGCTTCATGGGTCGGTTTGGGGCAAAAAGAAATTATAAATGAGAAACAGTGCGTTGAGTGGCGAGGAATTACTCCGCTTTAAGTTCCTTTTTCTTCTCAAAAATATAACACCCAAACAATGAGACATTGACTTCCTTATTGCTTTTCTGGTTGGCAATGCAACTAAAATATCTGGACTCTTGATTCGAAGACAATATTCACAATCATATTTTTCATTGGTACGATGAATTGTTTACTGGAATGTTTTTGTCGGCACACCGACAAAAAATTGTCTTAGATACATATAATGAATGTCCTTTAGAGCAATAAGCTCATTGGAAAGTCAGTCTCATGCCTCGTTTATTCCCTAAATTAAATGGAAAATTTGGAAAAAAATTTTCCAGTGGATAACTAAATATGACAAAGAAGATTTTTTAAGCTGAGTTTGGAGGAATTTTCTTATTTGCTAGTTTTTATTGACAATGATCAATGGTCACATCACGGTAGTAACTACCTATGTTAATACTTTTGTATCTATTTCCAAATTTTTATTCTCAAATTAATTAGTAATAAATAAGACGCAGATTACTCAATATGATTCACAGTCTCTAGGGTAAACTATAAACAAAAAATTAATTTAAATCTGCTAAGTATTTCAACAAAATGTTTGTAAGAATAATTTATAAGACATTCTTTTACATCTCCTTGACGTTTTATTTATATACCGCGTACCTAAGTTTACTGACGAAAGTGTTAAGTTATATAATGTTGAAAATTTCATAAAAATCTATTTAGCGATTTTCATATAATGTGCCCAAAAATTAATCGACTCGAACAAACACATAAACTTTTCTTTTTGTTGTTTATATTCAGTCCATCTGTTAGTAAAGTTAGTAAAGAGATTCTGAGAAGAAAGCGCCAAAAATTTATCATTCCTCCGAAATCACGGAAGACACGGGCTATTCTGTCAGCGCGTTGAAGTTGCGTGTAGCTGTACTATTTCCATAACGTTGATATGATATATAAGATTCATTGAAAACTTTTTGACATTACCATCGCAAGGCTGCAACCAGAACCCGTGGTTTCAGAAAGATGGAATAACTACCCATATCTCCAATGCCAACCTTTCCTTTTGTTAGGTAACTTTTCCCAAATAAATTATTTTCCGAAGAATAAACATGTCTTGATATTTTTATAGTCGTAATTTGATGCATATAAAAATAATTTATATTAATTAATTAGAAAAAAAAATGTCATCCCCATAAGGAAACATAGGCAAACTAACTTACTAAGCAGTTATCAGCAACGTTCGAATCCAATCAGAAGTACCAGTACTGTAATTGTCCACATTAAAACAATATTATTCTTAAGAAAATTTTCAATTAAGTAAATTTTCCTTATCAGTACGCATTATTTCCATATTGCAGTTAGATTTTTGTTTAATATTAATGTAAAATTTTAAGGATATATGAGTCTGGCTATAGTTTCCCAGAAACTGAAGAATATACGAAATATGAATAGTAACGAATTCGTAAAAGGGACGTTGAAAAGCCAGAGGGGAAGAGGTGAATGGAATAATAACGAATATTTAATTTATACGGAGTGCGCCTATTTAACAGGAACATTGTGTCATGAAATCAATTGTATTCCAATTTCGTAGAGACGCTGTATCACTGTTTCAATGACAGCAGCGCACCGTAATTCATATCACACAGAGGCATGAGAAATGAAAATTTAATTTTAAATCACGCTTCATTGAGAGAAAATTAGTTTCCCTGACAGCAGACTTTACCAGAGGTATAATTTTCGATAACGCAATGGGGGAAATTGAGAAAAGAAGTGGTAACAAAAAAGCCATTTCGTGGGTTATTATATTTATTTTTTCCTAATAAAACGCTACGAGACTAATATTTATTATTTAGGAATATATATCTTAATTTTGAATTGTGTAGGGAAAAACTTTATGTTTTTTGTAGCGTTGTTATTTTTGAAAAGTCATTCCATAAGATTTATTGCTTTGAATAGAAGTTTTGTAGAATTAATGTTTATTATGTAGAAATATTTATTTTAGTTGAAATGGTGTAAGATAATGATTATTTTCAGTATGTAAAAAAAATTTGGTTGACAGGTTTTAGTCAATGTATTAATATTTGCCTATAAATTACCTCCCTTCGTTTGCTTGTACCTTGAAATTATGAATTTTGAAGTAAAAATACCATTTAATTAAAAAATGGTTTAAAATTATCATATAAATCAAGGTAGCGCACTATTAATGAACAATACGTTCATTATTGTTTTAAAAAAATATCACTGATATTGGGAATATTAACCATCATTTCTCGACAAGAAATATACTTAATTTTTAGAAAGGAAAGAAAGAATCTTAAACATTAAATCTCAAATTCGGGAAACATCATTTTACGTAAACTTTTTTCTTGCAACTATAATTTTTTCTTGCTTAATCAAATAATATTGTTTTTTCACCCGATATTCGATATGGAGAGAAAGCGTTGTAAGATCCAACGTTATACAAAATAATTCCGATCGTTGTAACGTCCGAAATTATTTTGTAGGAGTTGAATTGTCCTTAATTAAACGGCTGTTTGTTGGTAATATTTTCTAGAAAATTTGTTTCTTTTTCTGCTCATTATTGAAATATATTTACAATTCTCATTTCATGCAAAAGTTTTTCTCATCCTAATTTAGTTAAAAATATTTTTCAGTTTATTACAGTTTTGACATACATTTCTGATTACATCGTTTTGTCGGAGCAAAAATTGTTAATTATTATTTTATCTTCGGAAACGTTTGAAATACTAGTATAAGCTAAGAATATTTAATATACATTCATAAAACAGTCATCGAGTAGTAAACTCTGCAATCAGATTGGAATTTCATTTATTGCGTACACATGACCCCGTTTGAAGATGTTATGCTATAATAACAATTACGATACAATTCTACATTTCTCTTAGAAGATACTCTAAACCACTTTTTGTAAAGACGGGCGAGGCAAATAGAAAAATATGTTATTTTACATGAAGAAATGATTCATGAAATGAAGAAATGTCTTTAGCCTAAGAAATAGTTCACCACAATATATTTTATGTAATAAATAACACTTATTGAGTAAAAATAAATTTTATCAATATGTAAATGATTGTTGAAAGAAATATAATAGACCTACATTACACCTTTGTGGAGTACAGCATTAACAGGTAAAAAACCTATAAATTAAAACACGAAATTATAAAAGTATTTCTTATTTCTATTTCTACGAATATATCATTAAATAGTACACATCAAAATACGAAACATGGATGACAAGTAAAGTCGGTAACGATAAAAACCAAATAATATTTGAATGAAATAAATAAGTTTTAAATTATTTTACGTCAACTTCCCTAATAATGCTTGTTGTTAGGACAACAAATAATATAATTTGATGGAGATGTTAAGCGACATTGACTTAACAATCAACAGCAGAAATTGAAATGTAATTGTAAATCAATACAATAGTAGTTATAATGTAGTTATAAATGTAATTATAAATATTATAGTATAAATAAAAATTAAATGAAAATGAGTTTGTCAGACAAAACAAATCTCGTCTCATTGGCAATGCGATGAAATGTTATTTTATTAAGTCATTTATTTGCTGTTTCCATGAAAATCATGTAATATTGTGTTCATTATTAAGTTAAATGTTAGCAACATCATATGTTTTTTCCAATTGTGCGATTAATTAGAATTACCGGAACTTTGGAGTTATATATTGAAGACAACTTGTTACGACTAAGTACGAGTAGAACTTGCTCACGAGCTTCGTGCACATTTAGGTATATATTAACGTTCATTACTTTTAATAAACTGTTTATAGGTTAATAAAATGTTCTTTAATTTATTTATATATATTAAATTTAAATTATGACTTAAGCGCTTTCAAGTAAATTTATGACTTTGAAACTTTAAATGAAATAAAAAATAAGAAAATTTAAAAACATAATATTAATCACGTTTATGAACATTTCAAAGTAAATGCATTTCATTCGCAATTATATTGTTTTCCTATCTCATAATTTTCTTTTTATTTATATCAGACCCAATTCCCATAACTACAAATAAGTATTATGAATTACTTACTTAGTTAAAAAATGTTTCCGCTAACCTAAACAAAAGTAATTTGTCGGTGCAACAAAAATTTTTAAGTTCGCTACCACAACCGATGATGTGTCCTGTACTATTTGAATAATTTATTTTACGTTTAAATCGAAAAAATATATGAAGCAAACAACAATTTTCTGTAATGTAATTTTATTCACTAGAGTTTTGGTTACACATCGCAAATTGCTTAGATTGTGAAAAATTGGTAAATAGAAATGAAAATAATAACAAGTAGATAGCCCACATTACATAAAACAATTAAAAAATAGGGGACGGATCAAAAGTTAGAAAGAAGAGGTGGATAAAGTTAAACATAATATGTAAGTTATAATGAAATTTCATATAGTTTTAAACATTGATATGGAAAATGGAAGACTCTTAGAGAAAGAACTTTAACTGGAAGAACTTTATTGAAGTTTTATTTTAAAAATAAGAATGAAAATTGAATGTAGTTCGTTTGGACCCTTGATTTCCATTTATTAGATTAGTAACCGATATAAAAGATTATGATTATATTATCTGACATACTATTTAACAAAAATTAAATATATTGCCAATGGTTTAAATTGGTAAGAAATCCGTTTGCAAGAATCTACAAAATATGTAAATTTATGATTAAAAATTGCCAAAGAGTTTGACATTTCTGAATTTGATTTAATTACGCAAAAAGTACTGTAATTGTCGGTGAGTTTCATATTCGAAATATTAAACTCACCTACAATTACAAACAACACTATATACAAATCTCGAAATACATACATTTAATTAGTTTACTTCGAATACATTTTATTAGTTTTGGAAATATCGGAAAACAAAAGTTTTAAGTAGCTGAAAATAGCATATGGGAAGTTACTGGGCGGCAGAGTTGGCTAATGTACTTGAGAAAAATTAATACGAGTTATTAAAATATGGTTGGAGTTTAATTTTATAAAATAAAGTATAGAAGACCAATCTCAATAGCAGGTCAAATTGAAGGGTATTTGCTTAGAATGTTTCATTGAGAACATTATGTCGCTGTAGTAAGAAAATCATTTACAGTCCATCTTTGTGTCAATGACTTGAATTTTTTTAATAAATTTATTTGGAAGTGATCTACAGTAATAAAGCCTTCTTATGTATGTTTTACGTTAAGCAAGAAATGTATAAAGAATGAAAAAGTTATAAGTATCACCTAATCTGATTTTTTCTGGCTGAGGTAATATATTAATCAAAACATTGTATAAATAGAAAGATCCAGAGATACATTTCCTCAAAATATATGTGTCTCATTAATATCTTCGAAGCAAGTACTCATTCGTGTCCTAATAATATCCCCGAAGCGAGTACTTAATTTTGTCTCAATAATATTTCCGAAACAAGAAGGTATTTATATATGTCATTAATATCTTCGAAAGAAGTACTTATTTGTGTCTTAATAGTATCCTCAATGCAAGTATTTCTCTAATACCCATATTGAGATTTCGTCGCTGGTTTACGCAGGAGACTTACATAAAAATACTTAAAAATTATTATTAACAATTTTGCCATCGAACTTATTTCACGATACTTCTATATTTCTCACGGTATATAGGGCATTATAAAACCAACTAAATTACGTATAATATTGAACAGAAAACAATGTGAAAGCACATATATATTATCTTGAATGTTATCTACTCTTAATTATGTTTTGAAATTTTTAAGCCGTTTTCACAACCACAACAAAACCTAATGAACATAATTGATGTCATAAAAATTTCTTTGTTAATAATACCGGTCAACCTTTTTCCATCTACACAGACGTGTCTCCGGCGAGCAAAGTGTCAGGCTTTTTGTTAGAAATTTAAGTCATAGCCCGTAATGTTTAACAATAAAGCGAAGTTTAACTCAAACGACAAAGAGGTTTAAAGTACGTTCCTTGTGATATGCTAATATATTACGTTGGGAAAATTATCTGCAAGGACCCTAGTCTTTGTAAAAAATAGCTATTTACATTCGTAGTGAAAGTATATAAAACTATTTTAACCTAGTTGAAATTGAAATTTTACGAGCTTTTTATTCTGGATAGTTATAGCGAGTAATGAAAACTTAATGAAAGCTTAGAAGAAATGTAATATTATAATTTATTCATTACGTACTGAAGTCTACTTTTCTTTGCTAAATGCTTTTACAGTAGATAATTGTCTTGTTTTGCACGATATTAGTTAGCAACTACATATAAAAGAATCGCAAATTTTTTTAGGAATAATTTATTAATTTAGCTTTACTTTTTCACTCGTTTCGTGTTATTCACATTCCATAATCATTATTTAAGCATAAGCCCAACACAACACGGAAAGAACAAGTCTTGACAAGGCTACGTAATCACAATCTTCAGAAACTAATCATCGGCCAGAAGCTGCGGGCAGCACGGTTCGCGAACTAAAAACTTATCCTTTTAAAGATCGCTTAGCAGTGCCGCCTTGCTCGCTCGAAATAGGAACGTCAGATTGCCCAGCTGCCGGCGACACGAATTAAATTGTTACCACTACGTCTTCTCTTATAACAAGCGTTCTGTGTACCTACGTACAGCATGAATGTATATTCACTGAAAGATATTGATAATTCCTACGTTTGACTGGAGAAAATGTCTCGCATGAGACTCGTTATCCCAGAGGCGTGTATCTCGAATTGGAAGCGTTACCTTGTAGAAGCATGTATTGGTATAGTTAACGTCATATTAACGAAATATCGTTAATGCAAATCTTCGCTACGTTTGAATTTTTTTATATTTTACAAAAAAATTTATGTTATTAACCTATATTTTGTCAGTATGTCTTAAAAATATAATCTCTTGTTTTATGTTTATCTGAATTTGGGTAAATTTTTTTATATTACATCGTAATTCCTTCTTTGTCAGGCATTCTTTAAACTAAACGTACACCGAACAGTTTCATCGTCATCTGATCTAGAATTGATAGTGGACAGAATTAGATGGAAGTCGGCAATTATTATTTCGCGCATGTTTTGTAACACAATTCAATGTTAAAGGTGAATCGTATTACCAGTTTCGGTGCAAACTGACAATTGTTATGTAACTATTTTGAGTATTTTAATAATATACTTTCATCTCTGTTTTATTATTTTTTAATCATGATTTCAATATTGGTTAAAAACAATGTGAATTGATAACAATGTGAGTTGAATAACCAACATTTTGTCCGAAGTTATGAAAAGCACTTTTCTTAATCATTTTGTAATTACCTTATAGTAACCTTATTATGATATTTAGTGAAAATTTGTTTAAATTCCCGAAAAAGCCAGAAAAACGTATTACAAAGTAATTTTTCATATTTAATGTTTGCAAAGTCAATTATATCACCTTCTTTTGCAATTTTCTTCTAGAAAATAATTTGAAAAGATAAGGTGATAACATCAAATTTGATATATTTTATGCAAATATTTTCATATTATTGCTTTCACTGTTAACTTCTTAGTGACTAATCTAAATTTTTTTCTATCTTAATTATGTAAAAATTAATAAAAGCTATTTCACTCTTATACGTATTTCTCCCCTTTTTATGTAATACTAGTTATCTTCTGCGGTTTCACTCACAACAGAATTATCTTGATTATGGATTAAATTATATGTAAACTAAATAGTCAGAAATTCTGTACAGACTCACTCCAGAATTCTGTAAAATAAGAAATTAATCGCTTCAAAAGCATTTGCTGGGACACTTTGGCTGCATAGGAAGCTGATCACTCGAATGAACTGCACTGCAGTATCTACTTAAATAAATAGTAATATGATGGTAGCGTACAATCTTCATTAAGTTATGTGCTATCAAAAACGAAAGTAATGGAATCGAGTATGTAATTTCAGAGACTAGTGCGAACAAACACATATACTTTTCTGCTTTATAAATTTATACCTTTTATACCGGTGTGTGATCAGATGTACCCTATAATCTTGCTCAAAGTATAGGTTTTCCAACACAAAAAGAAATAAGTATTGATAAACAAATAAACAAATTTCTCCACTTTGTGTCTTAGTAGGGACATATAAAGAATTATCTATAAATGCACTAATTTTGCTTTTAATTTTTATAAGTGACTGACAATTTGATTATACAAAATATTTAACTTTTACTTATGCCATATTGGATAGGTTATGAAAAGTAAAACAAATAGCAAAATTTCTTTTTAAATTCAAATGAGGCACAGGTTTCAACATTAAAATGATTAAAGTATGATTTTAATATCCAAGGTAGATTCATTTATGTTTAATAGATGGTTAAATTCCAATACAAAAATAAATATTAAAACAATAATATACAACTTAAGTATTCAATGCATGAAAAAAAATATTCCAATATCATATTGGTTTTTACCCGCGTTTCATTTCGTGCATAATTTTATTTCTGTTTCTTATTTGTACACACAATAATTTCTAAGAAATGAAAAGAAAAACTAAAATATTTGCGTAACATTGAATAAGTTTAAAACAACAAGATGACATAAACGTAGTTGTATACTGCAAGTAGTCCTCTACTGCTATTTGCTTCCATCGTAACACGAATGTCTTAATTTCTTGCGACATGCTCTGAAATATGTGTAATGCATCAAGTTTTATTTTGTAGTAACATTAGTCTATGTTTTCCATTGTAGCGACTTATGAATATTGATTTAATTCACTCATTGAATATATGTGGCTTTAATTTTATGGAATTTCATTATTCACAATTAAATGAAATTACGTGATGTAGTATTATTTTTACTTTATTTAAATTTTTTACCATGACCTAGGTTTTGTTGTATTACAACATCTTACATCTTTGTTTTATAAGATTAACTTTAATCTTTGCTAATTCCCCACCTGAAGATGTTGTAATGGAACGAAACCTAGATCGTAGTAAAGAATTTAAATGAAGTAAAAATAATACTACATTACGTAGTTTTATTTAACTTTGAATGTGAAACTATAAATAATGATTTAAACCAATGAATATTAATTAAACTAATTAAAAAAAATTTTTAAAAAATATTAATTTCTACGTCATTATATATAAAGTTACCAAAAAAAAACAGAAGAAGCTGATTTTTACGCTTGCATAAGAAGTAACAGATGAAACGTAGCAGAAAGTCACAATTCTGTCTTAACTTGCTAAGTAAGAAATATTAGAAGTTTCTTCTACAAGAAGAGTAAGAGAGAATTTTTAACTCGAATGTCATAAATATCGAATGTTACAAACATTATACTCTAACTTGAAAAACCAATATGAAACGTTCCAAAAACTGAAAAATACAAACAGATCAAAGGCACCTAAATTCAAATATGACAAATAAAAGATGTATCCTGCAAAGCTAATCAGGTAGGTCGTACATACATTGTTTTAAAAGCATTTTTAGATTTGCACTAAATATTGTTATTTTTAGAATTCATGGAACGAAATAGTCTTATATTAAATGTAAGGGTTATTCCATTTCTACCATGTTATTCAACATTTTAAAAACTAAAAGATGTATATAATATAGGAAAGATTAAATATAATATCACACATTGTGATGAAATAAATATCGAAACCCAAAAAATTCATGTTACCACAAATGATACACATCATACAAAATCATGTTACCACAATCATACACACATCATACAGAAAATTTTATGGAAGTATATTAATTGCCATGGGGTGGTGGGCCTTTTTCCTTACTTTCTCATTTAATTTCTTACCACCCATTATTTACGCATTTTTTATCTTAGTTACTCTAAAATTCCATCTAAATATATTTAACGGTTCATTACATTAAACGCACATACCTTTACATTATGATTTCCTAATATTTTTGTCCATTAATAACATTGACAGTTATCAATGCTTGTTCCTCAGAAAATATACCTACATATTTCAGTGCACTTTTATACTGCACTGTCACCCTTGTTTAAGAAAAATTTGTTTCGATAAACAGATAGTGGGAACAACTTGATTTACTTTTGTCTTTGTAAGTCCAGGCTAAGTTCATGTAGTACCCGTGCAACGTATTTGAAGCTATTTCCCGAGTAGTGTAAATGAATCTCTATAGTTTCATAGGAGCACACGAGCTCAGTTGCTAGCCAACGTGTCATTAATCGGCTATCTTCTTCACCTGACAATTTCAACGTATTACTATCTAATTCTACTGGTCGAACAGAACGTGGTTAATCACTCAAAGATAATCGTCACGCTGGAATCATCGTTTTGAAGTAGCTTCAGGAGCTACGCGTTGGGATGTGTTACGCCTAGTTTCGGCTGCACAGTGACCAGATTGGTACTTGTAAAGTAGACAATGCCTCACATGTACTCCTTTTATATATTTACGATCATAGAAGCTTATAGAACGTTCCCACATTTTCTAGATAATTTTCGAAAAAACGCACATTACATTTTAGCTAACACAACATATATATTAAGCTGGCTATTATTCTTGTAGGCACAATTTTGGGACTTTTCAAGAAAGATTTACGAAACTTCTAGAAAGTTTTACTGTAGGATATCAATGTGCCAAAGTGCACTCAATTGACCGCAATCGTCGCTCAGCTAGGTTCTACCCACTCATCCACTATATTCACCGGACATTACGCCCTCTGATTATTATTTACTCAGAGCTCTTTGTAACCATTTATGTGAAAAAAAATTTGACGTTATAGAAGCTCTTCAGAACGACCTCGCACCGGTTTTTTAATCAAAATCATCGCACTTTTACAAGAAAGGCATATTGTCACTGCTAACTAGGTGGCGATAAGTAGTTAATAATAATGGTGTATACTTAAATTAAATTAAGTGTAACATACCCCACATACATATATATATATATATATATATATATATATATATGTGTGTGTGTGTGTGTGTGTGTCGGAGCGGCGACGGGCTCGCGTACGGTTTCAGACCCTTGATTGTTTATGTGTTAACTCATTTTTATGGGCAGGGAAACGGGCACGAATGCTATAAAAAAATTTAAATTTTACAATAAAAAATATAGTTTTTATTATTAAACTTAAATTAGCACTTCAAGATATAAGTCGCTAATTATAACAAAAAGTAAACAGTTTTGAAAAATATTTAGTATACACTATTAAACTAAATATAATCGACTGTAGCAAAGGCGGGCAACTAATCCGTTTGCCCACATGTAAACTCGAGCTCGTAAAATTAAGTCTGTTTAAAAAAATTACAAAGACTTCGGCTGCAGCCCAAGCTTCGCACGTCCTTCTCGACACAATTCACACGGGCCCACGGTTACGTTCAGCGACAAAAAACTATCACCTCCGTCTCAGTTTCTTTGTTAGGGCACGAACGGCCAGCTTCAATAGATGTGAACAGGTCGTTAGCGAATCACGTAGGAATGCGTTTTTGTTGCGTTATTTTAAGGGATCTGATTCTGACTATCCCACGCCCTAGTGTGCAAGTTGCTTTCACATATCATGTGTAAAGGACATCTCACAAAAATACTTTTGCTCGGCTAGCCTGCCTACGAAATACTCAAATGACAGATTGCTAAGTTCCCAAATCCAATTTAAATAAAAACAATAAATTGAGGTCAGTTCCAGTATCATAAGAAGAGTCTAATAATAACAGCTTCATTCCCAATAAATGAAATACTTCCCAAGTACGTTATTTTACACAATTAAATGATACTACGTGATGTAGCATTATTTCTACTTTCTACAAAATTAACGCCAAATATATTCAAAACATTATTTTAATCAAATCAAAACACCAAACCTTGATATAACTGTTCAATCTTTGAAACTGTTGGCACCATCGTATAACAACACAGTCACCATCTTATGACATTATATTCACCATGATATGACACCATAGTTACCGTCATGTGACACTACAGTCACCAACATGTGACACCACAGTCACCATCTTGTCACATCATAGTCACCCACATGTGACACCATAGTTATCTTCGTGGGTCTATTGCTTGTGGCCACGTCTTACAGTCTTGGACCAATTAGACTGGGGTAGGAATGACGAACTGCGACTAACGAGCAAACAAGTAAACCACGCTACAGAGCCTTTGTCACTGTATAATGTTATAATTAATCGATTTAACTTCGTCGTCGACAATGGCTTGACCTGACTGACCCTCACTCTCATTTATATTAAAATATGTATCAAACTCAGTGGAAACATAAAAATTTGGTATTGCGCTCAGTTGGTCATATGCATATTTTTTACTGTCAAGTGCTATTAAACAATATTTATCTCAAATTATCAATTCATGCATTTTAAATGGTCCACAAAATTTTAGATCTAATTTTATAAATTTAGCTCATGGTTCTCTATTAAAACACAATCGATAACCGAAAACTCAGATACTCTAGCTCTTGTTCTGTAAAATCTTTCTTTACCTTTCTCAGCATCATCTTTAATAGAAGTAACTGCTTGTTCTCTAATTTCAATAATATAAACTTCATCTTTATCTCGGTTACCTAGGACATACAATATACAATTAATGTGACTTTACCATGAAGCCATTCCCGTGATCAGAAATCACCAGAATCATCTCTATCGTTTTGATGAAAAAGGTAATTATAAAAACGTTTTACTAAAGATAGAATTTGTAATAAAATTAAAACCGTAATTCATCCAATTACCAACTACATTTTTCATTTTAACGAATAATCAACAATCATCGTTTCGCATATGTCCCTCTATCACCATGACCCAATTCGGCTATCACTTAGTCCAATCAGAGGAACCTCCTGTTGCCTTTCGATGCGGTCGCAATTCACGGATCGCTGTAAGCATCACCACCTGATAATACATTTAAGACCCGACTGCCATCTTCTTAGACATCTTCTTAACACTCGACTGCCACCCGTACACACACTGCACTTGCTCACATATACACGAACCAATTACCAAATGCACATTAAATTAATGCAATAAAACGATAATCAAAGGTAGGTATAATAAAAAATGAAGTGAGCTTGACTGCGAAGTAGAAACGGGCATAATTCTTATTTCTTGTTATAAATATTATCTAAATAGGTGGTTAGAAATCGTATCTAAATATTCACTAAGTCGAGTGTTTTTAGACATCAAGGTAAATTCCTTCTTAAAACTACCCTAAGAACAAATATTTGTTACCTAATCTTTTAACGATTTACGAGCCTTTCAAACAGTTTTCTACACAAAAAGAAACATGTAACTACTTCATTTACTTAGAGTCTTAGTACGATTTACTTGTTACCAATCAATATTAGGTAAGTTATAATTAAAATAAGAAATATAGAAATATTGGTTAGTTTCACCATGTTGACTGAACAAATTGCATCTAAAATCTGGTCAGTAACTATTAAATGCATGAAAGATGAATTTGCTTCGCTAGCAATATGCTCTGAAGTAGACGACGGCGTTCGTGTTTATTTTTTTTTACAAGATTAAAAAAAACTGAGGGAAATGTGAGGTGGAATCGTGAGTTCGTATCGAGAATCGTTATAGTGCGATAATCAGCACAAAATCTGTCGTAGCTATTTTTCAACAATACGATTGGGATTAACGAGTCGTATTACAATTTCACGTACGTTAGATTGAGTAACTCAGCACGATTACATTGAGTAGGTTCAGGAAGATTAGATTGAGTAACCTCAAGAAACGACGAAGAATATTTCACCAAGGTATCTAGAAGTTTAATTCGATCCACGCTACTAACAATACCGATGTCAATATTGTCAGTTATTAATATTTTACCAACTTCACACAGAAAAAATTTTCTATTTGATAATAAATCTGAAAATCTTTGTCTAATTAGATCTCAACCAACCATAATATTTTAATTTATTGTCTCATCAGAAACTAAAAAAAAAAACAATTTAACTGTATTATACTTTTTTTTGCTAATGCACTTCAGAAAATATTTGAAGTGTACTATGTAAATCAGCTTTCCGTATACTCAACAAAGTGACCAAAAGTATTAAATACTTCCCAAGAAATCCCAAGAATAAAAAAAAAATTGGAACGACTGGACGTAATGTGTTAATTACGCTGTAAGCGGCTTAAAGTCGCAGGCATCAACTCAATGTCGCTGCATAGCTGAAGCTGAAGATTGTTCACTTAACCCGGGCTTCGAACATTCTGCCTTCCTTTTCTTCTTACATTGACCGCACTCGAAAGACTTATAGCTGCTTTGGCCACAGGTGTGGCAGAAAATTGTCTTCCTGATCAACTTTGCATCGGTGACGGATGCAGAACAATGAGTTATCATTTTTTTTCGTAGCTGAAACTCATCAACTCCTATTGCCGGATTTGATGTCTCGATTCTACTTTCCCAGAGAAAATAGTTAGATACCATAGTTCAGATAGTGAAAACAGTAATTTCTTGGAAGAACAAATTTCGCCAACGACATATAAATGATGTTAATATTCTGTCCGCAAAGACTGCTATAGACTTCTCATCTTTTGGACGACTTTTTTTATACAACTTATCACATCGTGCCACATCGTGATAAAGTGAAATCACATTGTGATAAAGAAAATTTACTTAAATATCGTCGGGTTGGTTCGGAATTTTAGAATAAATTATCTGAGAAAACCACATTGAGGCTGAACCTATCGATGAGTTACTTAAAACTATGAATAAGCCATTCCCCACTAAAGGTTGTTCCGCTATGCATAAATCCGTTGTATTACACGGGATCACTTGTATCTATTTCGCCTTTATCGGGCTGGCTCTATTCAGGATAAATTGTCTTAATAAAAATTAAATTTTTTTAGGCTGCTTCAATGTTTGAATTAATCGTGTAATTTCGTCGCCTTGTTTTTCCAGCAACTTTTCCAAACAATTTTCCATACTCTACTACAATTATTAAATTTAAATTAATACCACAAGATAGAAGTCGCTAATTATAATAAGTTAAATAGTCCTGAAAAGTATTTAGTTTACACTATTAAATTTCATCGACAATGGCAGAGGCGTCGCGTCGAGCTCCCAAAATTAAGTGATTCCAAAGTCATCACAAAGATTAAGGCCCCACTTCAAACCTAAGTCACCATATATTTGTATACATATATACAACCATATATATATAGAGGGTCAGGTGTAGTTTTTATTTAGATATTGCATAGAAGGTCTCAGTGGACGCTTTGGTATCTTGAGATTGACAGAATAACACCTACGAAGGTGCTGCAATTATTTATTGTTCAGATCTAAATTTTCTATTTGGCAATAAACTTTGACAGTTGAATGCGAGTTGAAACTAATAAGCTAAACAATCCGTTCATCTCCTTATCTTTGTTTAGTAAATTATAACTTATCAGAAAATACACGCGAATAAATTACTTTTATTTTCCACCATGCCAATATACTCTCTACTCGTATGCAAAAAAATAATGAATTGGATAGATTCTGCAATATCATCGGAACTATCTTACAAAAAATTCTGAATAAATAGACGATGAATGGCTACTCTTTACTGGTTATTTATCTAGTATTGTTATCGAGGTATCAATCTAGTAATGTTATCGTATCTAATTGCTTCCAGAATCAAACAACTTTAAAGAATACATTATTAAATATCAGACAAGATTAAATAAGATTAATCGAAGATATTCCTCATATTATGTATTTGAATTATTCTAAATATAATATATGCTACGATGTAATATAGGTAAATTACTTTTTATGTATCTGATTATTAGCGAAATAATAAAGGTTTTAAAATTATAGTGACTCTTTTTAAGCTCAATCCTGATTCTATAAAAGGTAACCATTTTTGATAACTTATTCTCGTTGGTATAATATATTGTCGAAAAGGTTCGCTTTGGTTCATTCTTTGTACAATAGACACATAATAATATTATTATGTCAAATTTATGTTTGCTATTCTAAAAGAATTTCATATTTCTCATACTTAACAATAAATAAGAAAATAATAAATGGGACTGTTTTTGAAACTTTACAGGAATAAGGCGTTTGCATAATTGTGATTATTACTTGCTATAATTTACATATAATGAAAAATCCTATATTATTAAATTCAATTATGAAATTTCACTCTTTATTGTACTTCTTATGTTACTTTTGGAATGATTTAATTCGAAAGTGGTTACAACTGAACAGTTATTGGACAAAACCAGTCTTCATTTGGCGGCCTTTTAAAATCTCCATCGGTTTATCCGGAAATATTGCAATTAAGCCACGAGGATTTTTCCTAAATCCTGGTGTACAGTATTTGACATGAAAGCTGGTGTCGAGTGTAAATTGTTGCAATTGCGAAAAAATTACAATAATAAAATTACAGTTTTGCGGGGAACAAAGATGTTAGTAATTTAAAAATCGAAAGAAAATTATAGGCAATTTTCTAAATACAGCGTATATTTGTGAATAACGTGACTTACTATCAGTTGACGTTGATAGCTGATGATTTTCGATGTTGATGAAATGTGTTTTTCACCATTTTCACTGCAGTTTTTATTAGTTACATTATTTCGATAAAAAAAAGATAAGAATAAAGAACTAATTGATGAAATTTTTTTTATTATTTCGAATAATAGATTTTATAACTCCATTCTTACAAAAATACGTCGTAAGGTAAAAAACTATTACAAAGCAAAAGTTCTATATTCCATAATATTAAGTAAACATTCATTCTTTGTACCCCATCATTTCCAAGGCTCAGGCATTCATCACCTTTTTGCTATACAACCCTATAGAACCCACTTTATCGCGATCTCACCAGAATGTGATTTGTTTATGATGAATGAAAGTAAATAAGTTGAAATGTGTCAGCGTCATCTTTTATAATTCTTATAGACGTTTGCGTTCAGTTTTAATCTATAGATCTAAATGTAGCATTAACTATTGATCTTTTATCCCAAATAATATATTACCTCTAATTAGTAAATGTGTGTAAATAAATAAATTAAGGAACAAGGTAAAAGGCTATAGTTGTCTGTAAAGTATTTTGAAATAATTAGTTTTAACATTGTTATAACGAATGTTTCTGATATTAATTAAACGATACCTGACTTTTCTCACAAAGAAAGTGTCAAAAGCATGTAAGTTTTCGAGTTTACATGCTTGAAATATAATCAAAAATTCTAATATTTGCTTTTAAAATTTTAATATTTTTGAAATAAGAAAACGTTAAAAATTTTAAGACTCAGTAACTGGAAATTTTATTCAATATTAAAACACAACATACTTGTAAAATTTAGGGTAAATTACCACAACACTAGTAAGTGAGTACTAGTAGTGAGACTAGTGAGAGTTATATTTCATATCGATGTAATTATAAACATGCAGCTTTAAATTTTTGCCAAAATGCGAGAAGATTTTCCGTTGACAAAGAGAATTTGTAAGTATATAAAATATATAGCATTACTTGAATCAATGAAAGAATAAGGTAAAATCATTCTTAAAAATGATTTGTCTACATTATCGTAATATATCAATGTCAACCAGAATTAAACGTTCATCTTATGAGTATATCTTCCTAATTATTAGATTTTACGTCAAATGTTAACTCGATTGATAGGTATCGTTTCTTTTTTTATTATATAGCATAACTGAAATGTTAATATTAAAGTAGGCCGTCCATATCTTATTAGGTAATTGTCAATCAATTGAATGTTTTCATGTCCTTTTGTGTCAACGTACCTAAATCGCTTTTATTGACTAGACGCAACGAGATAACTGTGGCTTTACTTTCACGAAAATATAATCTAGCTTTTATTGTGACTTGCGTGATCCTAATGGAGATTATTTAAAATATTCAACAGCATCTTCTCTCGTAAGTTGATTAATACTGTAAGTCGGTTATGTATATTTCGCCATAATTTGTAAATAACGAGGCTGTTTATGCATTCATAATGAAAAATATAAATTTCTGAAACTATAAGTGTATATTGTGTGTTATTCCCAAACTATTATTACACGAAAATTATTCATCAAAACAAGACATTTTGTAACAAAAACTACAAAAAACTTGGAACAATTTCAACTTTATAGAAACGTCGATCGAAGTTTCAGCGTATTCCAGTAAATTTTCGTTAACGATCCCATTAACTGCTAAGGACGACTGAGAAATTGAAACATATAAAACCAATTCCTATCGCAGGTTGAATATCATGTAATATTTAACCAGTATATGGTGCCGAACTTAAAACGGTAGTATTCGGTAAGATATGTGAATATCCTAATAAGGGTATAGGTGTTAGTATGTTTTTCATTATAAGTAATACGAATTGTGCTAAGGTAGGAAGCTAAAAATATAAGTTTTTTGTAAATTTTCCTTTTTTCATGTCTATATATTCGATTATATTTAACTTTTCTTTATCTTTACCAGCATCTAAAGTTTTTTTTTCTTCTTGTGTCTTATTCTACTCTGTTGAATCTGGTTAGAAGACGATAGTTTATTGCAACATAGCGTGTTAGATGTTGGACACGTAGCCGAACGTCGCTGGTTGGATGGTCAGAAAATTTGGTTAAATATTGTTATTTTTTGTTTTCGTGAAATTTTTTCCTGTCTTTATTTGAACATAGTGACAAATATTTAATCTATTTATTATCTTAATTTGCTTTAAGCTGTATTTAATCTAAACCAAGCCGATAAATTTACATCTCATTCTGTCTTCCAGTGGAAACTGGTGAATAATCGCGGTTCAGGTGAAATATAGATGCTGACAACGTTTGTAAGTGCAATTATTAAAGAACCGGACATAAAGGGTCAGTTTTACTATATTTTATGTAACCACTGTCAAATTAAAGAAGTACTTGGGCTAATATTTATTATCAGCTTATTACATTAATCCAATAGATTACGTATATGCCGTACTGCAAAAACATCCAGCGTCCCGTGTTTTTAGTGTTGTATAAATATTACGTCTCATATAACTTGCGTAATACATAGCTGTAAATTGTGTGTTATACACAGCTGTAAATTTTATTAGTCGAATTTACAAAATAAGTAATGTTATATAAATAGAGTAAATAGCCTTAAATAGTTAGATTAAATGATTTTATCTTCATTTTAAATTTGCACAGGATAGAATTTTTATGTGACAAAAATTATAATATTATTACAGATTACCACAAATACAAATAATGTACTCTTATCTGATCGTTATCTACGTCACGTGAATATAAAATACGTATAGTTTCTTTACAATGGCTATTTTCAACATTTGCTTCTTTGCTCGCTGATATCATGTTATTTCTAAAATTATCTATTTTAGAATCAACAATTATCAGTTTTCATACGTTACATAATATTAATACGTTTATTTCTTATGAAGTAAGAAAATGTGTTTGTCATATCCCTGACTGATATTAATTTTATTTGTTTTATAACGTGGCTCAGAGATGTAAAATTATTTATTGACATATTTTCAATTCGAATTCGTTTTTAAAAATGATTGACAAAATTCGACTTTCATTATTATTCTTCAATATTTCTCTTAAATTCACTTGTAATAAAGAATGTAAATGATATTTTCATGGGTAAATTTAATGTTACCTATTTATTTTTAATATTCGTAAATATCACTTTACGTTCAAAGAAACTAGGCCCGCAGCGTTTCAATTACATATGCTGCTTTCCTAATGTCATCTATCGGCCTACTTACACAAGTTTTTCTGTAATTCTATTTGTGATTTGCGAATGACATGGAGACAAAAAATAAATCAACGAGATAAAAAGTAAATCGAAGGAGGTTCGTTCAGAAGCACGATACCGTAGAGTTAGTTATTTGTTTGAACATTCGATACGAGGTTGGTGATCTCGCGCACGCGACTAGTTACAATTTATCAATATATGTAATTTTTTTACACATTCCATCTTTCACTAGTCTGCCGTACGCCACACTTACAGACAAAACACCTCTAATTTTTCGTGCATTGCTTTCTTGTTATTTTGGTTATAAGGTATTTATCTCTCAGACTCACGAAAAAGATAGAACAACGCTATGATACTAAATTGGTTTACAAATAAAAACTTGTTTTCATGAAAGAATGCCAACAAAAAAATGTGACATTGATTTTTCGCTTTTGCTTAAACACAACATAGGACGATAACCGTGTGCGTGCTTGAGTGTTTATATATGCGAGTATCTCAAAAACATTTTATCTATGGGATACCGCAATTGAGTAAATACAAGAAGCTCTGTACCTACTTCTACAGTAAAATAGTAAGACTACTGTTTGTATAAGGATCAGCTGCCATCCATTTTCAAGTCGATAGTTTCAGAACGAATATTTTTTTATCATCACCGCTGTTGATAAATGTATTTTATAAAATACTACATGTTTCTTTAACGTGCAAAATGTCTTTATTTTGATAAAGAAGAAGTAATCTTTTTATTTGGTTTCAAAGATTCAGTACTAACTTAGAGTGTTTCAAAGTAAAACTCATTGTCGACAAATCCATAAATATTTCGAAAACAATAATTTAAAATAGGGAATCGTAATGTTAATTATTGTGAAATTATTTAAATTTCAGCAAGTGTGATAACACCCGCAGATTTTTTGTGAAACATTCGTTGATCAACAATTGAGTTCTTATTAGCATCTCATTTCTGCTCTTTCTACTCCAAGCTGATTAGTAATACATTAAAAGAGCAAAATAACGTTTTAACTTGTTAAAAAAGTTTTAACTGATCACTGTTTATTTATACATTTTAATTATATTTCAAGATGTTCTATAATATCATCCATGATTTCTTTTACGGTGTTCTTAGTGCATTTTTCATATCTCTTTTTATTTATTGTAAATGAATTGCACATTCTATTCGCCTAATTTGACTAATATATCTTACTAACTTTAGTCCGCGATTTTATCCGCATTGCATTAGGAAAATGTGAAAAACATTTTTTTGTTGGAAATATATATAGATTTCATTCGGATACGATTTCATAGGTAAGTGAGCTTTTGAAAATAATTTACCATTTCAAATTTTCTTGCGCAGGATTTACTTTTTTAACGTTTCTGTTTACTAATTATATATAACGCATATTTAATTAAAATTCGTGGGATCGTAACCGTCAAAAAAAGAATGGTATTTCTTTTATGTAACAAGTAAATAGAAAAAGTTTCACTACTATTATATTAGTTGGTACTAATAAAATTTTCTTCTTGATTTTCAGGACTCAACGAAGCCATAAAATTTTGATAAGATCATTCCTCTGTCTGTCACTTTAATGAATATGGTCCGAAGACTTCAATTAATATGCAGCATTTAACTAGAAATATTGATTATATTGAAAACATGTAACGTGAAAAAGACAAATTATAGTCTATACTATAGTGAACGTGAACGATGTCTCAGACAGGACCCAGTAAATCAATTGTTTTTTGAAATCATAACCTGAAGGAAAGTATTTTTTATAATTGTTTTAAATCACGGTAATTTTAATGACAAAAATATGAAAATAAAGTTTACACTACACCATAATGTCATGAATATTTTATATCTCCTAAATTTACGTTATTTCATGTAAAATTATGTGTACGTGATGAACTTCCTTGGTGAGAAATTAGAGTCCTCAAATAATATCTGAGAATTTTGTGGATATTTCCTGTTGATGAGCAATATCAAAAGGTGCTAGAAATGATTAGCAACAGATTATTAGCAGATTTATTACCAAGTAGTGTACAAACTGTGTACTGTTATGGAAAAGTTCTTCTTACTGCATTTTTAGAAGGAAACCTTATCATTTCGTTATGTCCGTTCGTCTATATATCGCAGTTTTACGATTTCTACAATCTTAGATTTCTGTGTATAAAATTTATCTAGAGTGAACTATTCCCCATTCCAAAGTGTTTAGTTGATCACGATGTTATATATTATCATATATACTTAATTAAATTGAGCACTATTAATCAATTTTTGGGCTAGAAAGTGTATATAGTGACGACGTGTCAAAAATAAAGTCATCTCACTTTAAATAGGATACTTTTTTAGGACACTTTAATAGGAAACTTTTTCATCTCACTTTAAATAGGATAAGCCAGGCTCCAACTTGATCCGTATTTCTTCATTTTAAAGGTCAAATAGCAAACAAATTGGTCAAATGCAATAAATTTTCTCTTAATTTTTCAATCATAGGTCTACAAAAAAAATACAAAAATTTTAAAGGATTTGCTTAGATCATTAATTTAAATTCTTTCATCTCACTTGCAATAGTAATTTAAAGATATTTAGATGTCTACGGAAATCCATATCATACGTATCTTAGACTAGATCATTTCTTA
Source organism: Druceiella hillmani (assembly GCA_039881145.1). NCBI lineage: Eukaryota > Metazoa > Arthropoda > Insecta > Lepidoptera > Hepialidae > Druceiella > Druceiella hillmani. The sequence continues at coordinate 55,851,971 of JAYKKI010000005.1, read as the reverse complement.
AATTTTAAATTTGCTTCTTTCATACAAATTTTGCGAGAAATTGCTCTCTGTTATTTGTTGTTGCCCTTGAATTAATTTTCTAATAAATTATTAAAAACTAAAAAATAAAGGTTGACGATCACCCAACATTAATAAATATTTAAGCACTTCAGATAAAATGAGGTCAACTTACACATTTTCAGCTATATACATTTTCATGGGAGCAATCGTTATATTAAAGATTCCGAAAGGAACGTGTAATGCATGAAGTTCCTAAAGATATCATTGAAACTAATTTTTTTTTATTTAAATTTAAAAAGAACATATATGTAATTAAATTAATTAAAATTAAACTTTCAACTAAAATCGATAATTGTATTGTATTGTCAAAGTGAAGGTCTTTTTCACTTTTTCCACTATAACTTGACTTTTTTAGAAGGTTTAATTTTACATGATTTAACATGTTATATCTGTGTACAGAGGATATAACAGAACACGATGTGTAGTTTATTTCATTTAATTGGGTTAAAGAGTTCCATAAAAGTAGCATGTAAGTATAACGGTTTAATAATAGTTCTCAAATTTTTCGGTTTTAATTTGGGAAAAATTTAAAGCGAAGATTGACGAGCAACCAACAGAAGTAAATATTTAAGCACTTCAGATAAAATAAGGTCAATCTACACATCTTCAGCTATATCAATTTTCTAAATTATTTATAAAAATTCACGTCACGTAATGCCAAAATCGATCTTTGTCAAACGCTGTTACCCTCCATACTTCACTGAGGGAGGCATGTGACATTGATTTCAAATATATTCAGCTGGTTGAATCGCCTATCACTGGGCATGAAAAGTGAGTTGTGTACGTGAATAATGCTCGTAAATGGCAATAGTTGGGTTAAAAGGAATTGGGTAAATCAATGTTTTTACTTCATTTATAGTGACAGAGTAGATATTAACTTGATATTCTCAAAACGTGAAAATACATTGCCCATTGAGTTGGCATAATATTATAAAAATTCATTTAACTTAAAAATTATGAAAACGCAGAGTTCAGCATTAATCGTTGATTATGAAAGCACAATAACTAGTTTATAAGCAAAAGAATGAATATCTTAAGGGTGGAATCTCAATAGTTATTCATCTAAAAGAGTTATAAAATAAATGTGGGAAATTTCTGTTTTCAAAATTACTATTTTTATGTGTAACTTACAACAAATATGGCATTGAGGAAAATGATTCCTCCTTCTTATCTTTCCGTATGGCAATGCAAATGGTAATGTCTTGTTGCTAAAAACTTGAAATAATAATTATTAATCTCAACCACTAAAAATTGTAAACATTATAAGATAGTTTTGAAAACTTGCACTTGTCATTTACACAGATTATATATATTGAAGAGTAAAAAAAATAGTATTTTGTTTGCAATAAATCTATAACGCAAATATTTTTGAGAGTTCTCCCAAAACTCGCATATTGCTTAAACTGTTGTAGAATAATTGCGGTTTTATAAAAGTGTAACGAAAAAAGTTTGAAAGAATGTTGTCATTCTATCATATCAATTTAGTGAATAATAAAATTAAGTCAAACAATACTCAGAGTAAAAATTACATCAAAGTAAGTTATCTGGTAACAATTTTATATTTTGGTGCATGATTCGCTTTAAAATTTAATTTATTCTAATTTTTGCATGCCTCTACCTCTTACTAAGAATCCTTTACTGTTTAAAGCGCAAAACTCAACTGGATCATGACACCAGAAAAATATCCTGGATAAAGATCCTCCTCCGCTCTTCTTCTATATTCTCCATGTCAATAGTTGTATTCTAGTTTTTGTCTTTTTTAAATTTAGCTTACTGCTAATGTAACTATTTTTAAATTTTGTATTGCCGCAAATCCGCCGTATTTACAATAATTATAATGGTAAATTAAATATACTCATTTTAGTATTCTCATTGTGTATCCAACTTATTACCATAACATCAAGTTATAAATAATCTGTATGAGGTAAGGTTTCCATTTTCTTTAATTAAATTTATTTATAAAATAAAAACTTTTTTCTTTTGCATAAAGTATTTAGACATAATAATACTTCAGCGCTAATACTTACCACTGGTCATTAATCAAAACATTCATTCAACAATGAATTAGCTTTTTTCCCATGGTAACTTCTCTGAGCTTCTAGTGCGCGTGGATAGGAGCTCTGTTTTTTTCACGTAATATGACGGTGCAAAGGCAAGAACGGTCTCGGCGGGGGTTTACTTACAGATTTACAGAACGGGGCGCGGGGATGTTCGCTGTATGCTCATCGGTAATCCATCTTTTTCGCAACGCTCGGTCCTGAGTTTCGTGCGTCGCCGCTTCTGTCTTAGCATCGTATTGCTATCCGCGACATATCGTATAACAATGTATGTCGCCGAGTCCCAAGATCATTCTAATATTTGCACTTCTATATCTAACATCATATTTCTACATATCACTTTATGTTAAGTACTTGCTTCAGTACTCATTTCAGTTTTATTTGAGAGTCTGTTAATGGTAGTTATTACTGAATAAAAATTCACACCTCAATATTAAACTATTTCCAAAAAATAACAATTATATCAAAAATTAAAAATATTGTGTTAATAATGAAATGTCTCATTTCCCAGAACCACACTTGAAATTGCTCTTACAAGAAAAAATCCATATAAAGTAGGTAGAAGGTCTAAAGAATAAAGAAATCGATAATTGGACTAGAGGCAAAAAATTGGTAATTCATAGTTTGGACAAAATGTAAATAGATAGATGATAGAAACTTCACCTGATATTGTGTTTTTGTAAAAAGTTGGCAATTGACAAGTCAGTTAAAAATGTATGAACGATGTTTAGAGAGTTTATACCTGACAAAATTCGTAGAAGTATGTCTGGACATTATTTGTCTAGACATTGTTATAGAGATAGTGTAATATCGAATGAAAATACTCGTAACAATATGATTGGCGAGCGTGTCGCCTTCGCTTTTCCAAGTTTTTAACAGTATGTGTAAAATTACAAAAAGTATGCTATAAAAAGTTCATAAGAGAAATTAATCACTAAAAGTTAGTATGACCATAGGGACAGTTTCAGAGATATGGATGGTCCAAATTGACTCATGCATTACAACTTAAAAAGTTGTAATACACCTTATTTATAGCATATTGTGGTATATTTAAGATAGTGATGTGAATTTTGAAGAAAAGTCATAGGACCTGTTTTTATAAAAAGCAAACTTTTATTATTTTCTATGTAAAATAATCAAAATTATGTGCTTATAAAAAAAAACGAAAAAATTGTATTTACGAGAAATTGGCATATGTCAAAATATATTTAGACTACGTTCTTTACTGGCAGTTGGAAGTTATAATATTTATCAGCGATTCTTTTGCACAATATACACTATTAAGCGTTTAAGCTAACTTGGTGATTTAAAAAATCATAATTGTAAATTTTATATTTTAAATATATGGAATAGATTGTTTCATATCGTAATGAGCAGTAGAGCGGGTTGTTACTGCTAGATTACTGGAAAGTTTCGGCCGCTGCTGAGCAACTCAAGACGTTACGTTACGAAATTCATGCCGACAGTTACGGATGTATCAAAAAATTATCCTTAACAAATGCAAAAATGTGGTTTTTGCAAGAAAAGGTGTTTGAATTTTCTATTAATATGAAAGTTGACATTTTCAAAGTAATAAACAAAAAATATGAATAAACGATTTATGACAAGAAATAAGCTTCCCGATTTACAGCTCGTACAAAAAAAAAGAAGATAAGAAGTTAAAAACATTATCGCCACTACTAAAAATGGAGAACTTTGGGTGATAATCATGACACTAAAGACATTAGAATTTTTAAACCTTAATCAATAAATGGAAAAGCAATACGAAATTTTATTAATGTTTATACGGAGGACAATAAGGAATACTTCGACACGATGTTGCGGGTACTGGCACGGGAAACTGTTGTAAATGGAAAACAAAATGATTGATATTGTAAATGTTTGTAACTTTAACGACGAGCTTAAAGCACAATGTAGATGGCGTAATATTTAACTATTCTTTGGGGTCAAACTGTAACCACCATGTATTGAACGGTGTGTGCAAGCTGCAAATCTCAAATTCGCTGATGCAGTTATGCGGCAAGGAGAAATTTGTTAATTATCAAAAAGCAGATTGCAAGACTAATGTAGAGGCAAAAGAAGGATTTTATTTTAGAAGTATTTCAGATTAATAGTACAAAATAATATTTCCTTTACAGAAAATTTTACCATGAAAATTCAAATTCTTTTTTCTCAAAATCGGTATATAACGTAACTTAAATAATTATTATCATATTCCAATTTATTTAAAATAATTTTGATGCATTATGCGGAGAAGCATTTTTGGGAAAAAATAACTTTCTCGCAAAATAGCTCCAATTTTCACAACAATCAATGCATATGTAAATTCTCATGTAATTTTTGTGCATGATTCCTATGACATATAGATAATAAAATATTTTTAATTTTGCTGTAGACCAAATCGTATATTCAAGACAGTGTATACCAAATAGTAATTCAAATGAAAGACGGCTTTGGGAAATGGAATATCCTGCTTTAATTTTTTAACAGAGATGTTTTTAAAGATAACCAGCATAATTTATATATTCCCTGTAACCGCTATAAACAATACTGGCAATCCATTAAAATTTAGCCTTAGCGCTCACTGCTTCACATTTCTCTCAGAAAGCCTCCTTAGTTCCCTCATTTGAAAAAACAATACTGATAATAATATTCAATAATTAAATTCCAAAGTCCGTAAGCTGTCGACTGTACCTACGTACTAAATTAATTTTCTTTTTTTCTTTATTTCACCTAAATGTATGCAGTTAGTGTAATGAATGGTGTACTGTTTTATTCAAGATTAAAGATAAATATACATTTTAAAAACCAAACAAAATATTTTTACATTTGTTTTAAGCCATTTGTATGGAATTCCTATAGAATTTTTACCAACTTACCTATAAACTAGTAGAGCCGACGTAATTGTGATATTTTTCCTTTTAGTTTCGTTAAATAGAGTACTGGTATAAATACTTTATATGCAAATAACAGTTTAGCTGATAGGGCATGGGAACACCATCTCTAACAAACACGACCAATTTAAAACTTAATATTTCGTAAATAGATCCTCGTATCGAAAAAGGGTTTATAACATATCTTGATATTTTTGAAAGACTTGTTCAATGGAGTATGCGAATAAAAAAAATTCTCCTCCAATTTATGTATAGGAAAAGTACCCTAAACCGCGTTTGAAATGATTTTAAAATATATTATTTCATAGAACTTTGTTCCAAGAAACTTTGTTTTTAGTGAGAGCATATTTCAATAAATTCGTTCTGTAAAAACCTCTTAACACTCCTTGTTCGATTTTTCCTCTGGTACAAGAAGAGTATTCTGTGCTCAAATGGGTATTTCTATAACACTAGTTACAAATATATTTTTTTTTAATATTTGAAAATATTGCTTATTATCGTGACTTTCTCATAAACTATGAAGTTCAGGAAATAATAAACTATGCCATTCAACATGTCGATTCAGGTATGCAACTAAAAATTTTAAAAAAATATTTGTGATCCTTATAAAAAAAGGTTAGCTATTCTCACGGTGTCCCCTAAAATAATATAAATTTTTTCTCGTAAGTTATTATAAATTTCCCCCTAAACTGATATAAATATTTTTGTACTTTTGAGAAAAATGAGAACGATACCACAATGTACGATACCACAGTATTGTACATATATATCAACAGTTAAGCTTAACTGTGCCAAATTTCGATTTTCCGATTCAAACGATTTTTGAGAAATATGTGGTCCTTCCGTCCGTGGCGTATAAGCCGAAGGACCGACCTGAGCCAATCTGATGGAACGAACATTTTTGAGTTAAGAGTGATTTTATGTGATGCCGTTTTTATCCATGTGAGGTGCAAACTCTGTCATTGACCGATCCTGGACTACTGATAGGTTAAGTATCCCATGTATACATACTTGGAAAAAAATTAATCCCTGTATGCTTGGAAATAAACTCATTTATTTTGGTTTTAAAACTCCTTTCTATAAAGTAAAAATTCTGAAACTGACAATAATTTCCACGCGCTCTAAAAAAGGTAGTAAAACGACCGTAACACTCATAGCAACTCTATTTCTATTTCACTGAGAAAATCTGAATTATCGTCCAACTCCCTTGCTTCATTTTATTGTCAAACTTACTTCTTTATCTCGTTTAATATTTACGATACGCCGATAAACTTCTATTGCAGGGGCGTCACAAAGTTACCTCACTTACAATCTCCTTACCAAAACTGCTTTTTTTTCTTTGTTTAGTGGAAAATTTTGTTCGTTGTGTAATACTTGTAGTCGTATAATATTTTGATATTACCTATGATCCCTTTTTCAAATTAATTTATTAAATGGTGAGTTAGAAAGAAAGTTTCATCTATTTATTATAGCCATAATTTATTATGTTCATAAAGAAAATTGATTATATAATTGTTAGTTAATGAGTTAGTTTAAAGGGATTAAAAGACCTTCTAACTTTGCTTATTAACAATTTATTGCAATTTAAATTTTTAGTCCAAGTCTCTCTTACATTTTGGAGCGACGGTTTTGTATAAAAATGTAAAATTAGTGACAATAATAGACAAAGTTATATTAATTGCTTTTGTCCATTTGATTTTAAGTATTCGTTCTTATTTCAGTGAGTGATTTCAAAGACAAATTGGAAAAATCTGGTTACTTCTTTATGAAGTGACGTACTTTCGGAAGCAAAACTTTTTAAGCTATGTTTGAGTTTTTCTGTCACGTTAAATGTATATAATGCTTGAGAAAACAAATGCCGAACATATCCGATCGTCGGCGAAACCGACTAAGCACCAACAATGTAGAAGCCCAAAATGTCAGAAAGCAAACAAGAATGTAAATGCAGTTTTACTATCGTTCTTGTTTATCGTGTTGCTTATTGTACATCTTTGCGTTAAGGAACCAAGAAGGTCTGAAATAAATTTATGGAGATATTTCGTTATAGTTTGAATCAGATATAAAATATTTAATGTAATTTACTTATTTTCATCATTAAAAGTGTAGGTTAATGCTCCTGTCTTAGTGCATCTATTTATAAATAAATAAACAAAATAACTTGGACTTGAAACGAAATAAAATCAACAAATATTTTGCGGCATGAAGGAAGCCTTCATGCAAAAAACAAACTGTATACTACAAGGTATACGCATACGAAGGAAAATAATAAAGCGGAGAGGCACAAAGTCGGGTTCTTTTTTATTATGCCGGCGAACGTTTGCAAACACCTCTGGCGCGCTGTAGTGGTTTCGTCGTAGGCGCGCCTCGGCTACGAGGAAGGCTTTTGTTGGTAGTTTGAAGTGGATTAAGTTACGTTGGTATAAAAGCTGGAAAATGCTTTCATGTTTTTAATTATATTCGTTTAGATTTAGATGAGCTTATTCATATTTCTTTTTTATATTATTTTTATCTACAATGTGTTTCGATGGGCGAGCGGATTTTTGATGCCTCGTTTTGAGGATCTTGTCCATAAATTAATACCGATTTTTTTCAATTTTATTGTTCTGATCGTTACCAATTTGAAACTGCAGAGTTCGTGTTATCCAAGCAACAATTTTGTTATAAGTTTTAAAATAAATTTTTGACTTGATAATATTTATAGATTATAAAAGCAACAGAATTTAGTACAACAGCAACAGAGGAAATGCAATTTGATATTTAGTCTGCTTGAGATAGTTTATTATTACAAATATATATTTTGGCGGTTTATTCCATCCATTGTTTTCTTTTATCTGGCTTATTCGTAGTGGGATCACGTGAACTTTACTTATTACAGAATTAGTGTATGAAATCAAAGTGACTCGAAAATAAAATATTGATATAATTAAATGTTACCAAAATTAATAGTGAAATCGTAAATTTACTACACTAGATAGACGAAAAAAGTGAGAATGAGCATGATGATGTATGAAGGCTGTATTATATGTTAGATAGGAGTAGCGAAATAAAAACCGTCAGAATGGATTTTTGTTTAAAGTCACGTGAAAAATTACGTTCGCTGTTATATTGTTAAAATAAATGTGTGTGTAAACACACATTTATTTTAAATTACGCGGCACCTAAATTGAATAATATCTATTTCTTTGGCCTGAAATTAAAATGGTTCATAATATGCCTTAAAATTGTATTTCAAGAGGGCTCTCAAAAATGTAAAGCGGACAGAAAATGCGGAGTATTATTGAAAATAATGCTTTGAGAGTAATTTTTTTTTCTAAATAAAGGATACGAAAAGTATATGTATATCAAACCAAAATATTTTTGAGAAATGCACATATTCTTGCGCCTGTTAAAAATCTGCTGAGTTGTATACTTTATGGTGAAAAATAATATGAGCTGAAAATGGACTTTTAGAAACACTGTGTACCCTTTATTGTTTAAATTTGCGAATACATGCTGTTTTAATTTTTATAATTAACTGACAATTTAATTACACACAATATTTAACTTTTACTTGTGCCACATTAGATAGGTGATCAAAAGTAAAACAAATAGCAAAATTCCGTTTTAAATTCAAATGAGATACAGATTTTCATCATTAAAAGGATTGGTATGCTTTTAATATCCAAGGTATATTCATTTATGTTTAATAGATGGTTAAATTTCAATATAAAAATAAATATTAGAACAATAATATACAACTTAAGTACAACAATGTGAATATATATGCTAATTCAATGCATTAAAAGAAACATTCCAATATCATATTGGTTTTTACCAGCGTTTCATTTCATGTATAATTTTATTTCTGTTTTTTATTTGTAAAAACACAATATTTTCTAAGAAATTAAAAGAAAAACTAAAATATTTGCATAACATTGAAAAGTTTTAAACAACAAGATGACATAAACGTAGTTGTGTACCATTCTCAACTGCTATTTCCTTCCATCCTAACACGAATGTCTTAATTTCTTATGACATGCTCTGAAATGAGTTTAATGCATCAAGGTTTATTTTGTAATAACATTAGTCTATAATGATTTAATTCACAAATGGAATATATGTGGCTTTAATTTTGTGGAATTTCATTACTCATAATGGTTACGTTTTCTGTTCTTGAGTGCGGTACTCAACATCGAAATAATTCAGATAAATGCATATTTCTCAGGTAATTTGTCAAGAATTGATCCTGTACTTTTTGTAGTTATTTTCAAAAATCGTTATTGAAAGGACAATTGCATATAAAATAATCTACAGAATAATGTGTCTAATTAGACGTTAAATAAAATCATATTTACTAATATTATGATTTATCAAGTTTTTGTGTGAAGGAAATAATTCATTAGACGTTTACCTCAATGTTAAATCATTTTATCGATAATTGTGTTGATGAAACTAATTAGGCTTAGTATTGTTGGATGAAATTTTATCCCAATAAAAATTTAGGCAATGCACATTCCGTGACATAAAAGGAATCTTAAAATTTCATCATGTCTGTCCATCCATGTCTTGTACATACATATATTACAGTGCAGTAAATATTTAATTTATTAATACTTTGCGTGTATATTTGTAAATTTATGGGTTTAGTCAATTCTCTTATTTGAGGTTCTCTAATATATATGAAAACTTGAGATAGGTTTTTTTTGCCGGCCCCATCAAATAGAATATCAGTGAAGGTTTTTGTCTTTCAAAATGCATTTAAAAACGTGTTATTTTAATTCAGGTTCATTATACCCCCCGTTCCAATCGCTCTCTTTTTTTCATCGTAAGTTTTAAAAGTCTGAATGAAATAATAATAAGCTTTAAAAAAATAAAGTATTTATTCATTAAACTCTGACACACGATACAAAAAATTACTTTAAACATAAAAACTGTTTGAATTATTTGAACTTTATTATATTAATATTAAATACCTTTAACTTTATATCATCATTAATTGTAAATATTTAAAATATTATTTTAAAATTATTCTACTGATATTAGAAAGATTACCAACAACCTAGTCGATATCATTAAATACCACTAAACACTCAGTAACTTAAATTTACGCTCCTACAAAAAATTCAATTTAAGTGCCGCGTAATTTGAAACCGAAGAACTCTATATAATATATATATATATATATATATATATATATATATATATATATATATATATATGTATCACAAACAAATGCAGTAATCCAAGCGCGAAAAATCACGGGCAGAACTTAATCAGTTTAAAAATATGATAATGGTTCCTTTATTAAAATGTTTTCATTATTATTTTATTGGTTTTATAATAACTCAATGAAATCTATTGTTAACGTATTTTACACACTAATATAACAAATCAAGAATTAACATATAAGATAGTTTTCATCCCAAAAAACACAAAGTTCCGTAAGGAATAACATGGCACTCGCGCTTAAGTTTTCCCAACACGATTCCGATAATTGCAAAATACCATTTACGGAATACAAAATTAGGTCATAAATCTATTTTTACGAGGAGGAAGTCGCAATTGACGGTTAGTATAATTTACTCACTTCTTGTTCTGCAAGAACAAAGGTTGCATTGTGTATTTATAAACAAATCATACAGTTCACTGAACTTCACATGATATGGCATAGATAAATAAAGGGCTGGAATTATCAACCATTGTGTGATTAATTTTAATTGTCGAAAAAATTGGAAAAATGAAGAGAAAAGTTCTACGAATATTTGAGATTGGAAGCAAAATAATTCAAGGATATTATTATGTAATATATTCGAAGATATTCGAATTTTATTTGAAATATCAAATGTAACTAGGAATTCTTGAAATATCTAACAATTAAAGAAATAATATAGCATATTGTTTTTGAAACTATATATAAATAAAAGATTTACATAATTTCCATTATTTCTTATAGTTTTCTTTTTTTGAATACGTGAATGCGTTTATAAAAACTTTCTATTTTATTTCCTGTTACTTCCACTTAGTAATCTCTGTATTTGAAGTTATATCTAAGTTATGCCAGATAATTTCATCCAAAACGGTTTTATGATAATATCGCTCTTTGATCTTTTTGTAAAGATTTATTAGTACACATTCGAACTTTGAAGACAATACCGTTTCGAAAAAATGAAAGCGAATAGACTAATAATTTTTGAAGAAATATAAATAAAAATTACATTCATGGAGGCGCTTACCTATTGTTCACGATGTATTTATAAATCAAATATTTTGAAATTTTAGCACTACATTTTTTCAATGCCAACTAAATTATCATTGAATTTCTTTAAAACAATAGATAACTATATTAAGACTTATATATTTTTAACAATTTTGATAATTCCAAGACTTCCGTCTTGCAATTTCATATTTGTATAATAAGCAGACAATCGACATATTAAGATTAAGTAACTTGTAATAGTATCTTTTAGATATCCCGTCGCAAAAATAATGTACTGTAATGTTTACATTAAACTACCGCAATGCTTGCACATTTGAGCATATTGAGTAATATGTTATTGTCTCTTGGTAAAGCTGTGTCTAAGTAAGATTGTCAGTGCTTAAAGTGATGAAGGTTAATTTAAATCGATGAAAAAATAAACCTTACAATATTTAAAACACATAAACCTTGATTTTTTTCACAAAATCCAAAAAGTCTTACCAGACGTGAATATAATAAAAATTATTATACTATACTGAATATATATTGAATACATTAAAAATTATTATATAATATACTGAATATATTAAAAATTATTGTATATAAGGTCATTTAAAGAATTTTTGCGGCATTCGTTAGTAGGGTAAAATCATCCTTAACAACGATTTTATCTTAACATATAAATTTTATCGAATATTGAACTTTTAACCTATAAGCATATCTTTTGAATTAGTAGTCTGGGCGTCAAATATTCATTCAATGTATAGATACCGCATCTTTTGGTATTGCTTAATATAACTTAAACGCCCGTTAGCTACGCGTCATTAGCTTGAGCGCTTCCACGTTATCTTTATGTCACTTTTACTGACTATATGTAATAGTATTATAGTTTTACTTTTAGGAAAATGTACTTCTTATTTTTAATATAACTTCCGCGTTCCTCATATATTTGAATATATTATACCATACAAATTTTTTTGTAGTATCATAAATTTTCACTAAAATATCCTCTCGTGTATAATATTTTATGGTAAAGACAAAATATGTAAAAATATTATCAAAAATGCCGGAAGAGCATACTAACAATAAAAATGATTTTCAAAACGAGGCATTTGTGAATAAAGGAAACAAATATCTTGCAAGAGTAATTCAAACTTTGATATAGATAACAACGTAAAGAAATGACTTAGCTTTAACAATGATATTAGGTGCTGGTTAGGACTGACTGATCGAGTTAGATTTGACCAATTTTAAACTTTGGAATTTGTGTAAATGTTATTTGTTGGAGCAAAACCTAAATAAAACGAAAAATTAGCAAAAATAAAAGTTCAAAACCGTATGTGTTCACTCTATCTTAACGTAATACGAATTATGCTAAGATAGAATGAACACATATGGCTTTGAAATTAACCCTAAAGTAACTTTTAAAAAAATTTGTTTCATTCATGATCTAAAAATATTTTTAATTTCAATAGACTTGTAAACTTCTCATCTGTCAATAACAAGTTCTTGTATTTTTTTTCAGCTCATCTATTCAGTTATGTTTATACGTTAATTATATTTGCTTAGTATTGAATGTTTTCCTTCCTTCGTTGATGGTGTTCTACTTTCCTGAAGGTGTCGAGACGCATTACGTTGCTAACTGATGAAGTGGTTTTTGAACGTCTAGGTTTTGATAAACAGAAAACTTGATGAAATGCTTTTGCAGCATTTTTCTTCCTTTCCTTTATTTCTTTTTTTTTGATATTTCATTTAAACAAAGCAAACAAAATTTTATCTCATTATGCATTTCAGCGTATATTGATGACATAACATGTTTCAGAAAATTTAGATTTTAACAAAATGTTTAAGCAATTTTATTCAAGAAATATATATTTTAGGTGACATTAAGCCCATTTTCGACTTATAAAACTATTTGGTCTAATTATAAATTAAATATTACCTATTATATTGATACAATATGTTATACACATATAGCGCCTTAAATATATTGAGTGCTTGTGTTTCTATTTACTCATGAGTTTTGTTTTCTTATTGCGCTAGGTAATCGATATTAGCGATGACTTAAAATAAATATAATAATTTGGCTTCGAAGAAAGTACCGAACTATCGATCCTTGAGCCATTCGCACTTAGTTGATTTTAATTTTTTTTTAATGTTTCGTATCAATAAATATTTTACATGCCTAATTGTATTTCTTTTTACCATATAAGCATTGTGCCTGATTCCATCATGTTCTTCATATATATATATATATATATATATATATATATATATGTATATGTATGTATGTGTATATATATATATATATATATATATATGGATCTATATATAGTGTTGAAACTGGTGTAAACTATTAGATGCAAACAAAAATATTCACCGGCAATCAACCTTAGAAATTGACGCTATGTCCTGTGTGATTTACTCAAATGACGTGCCGGTTTCAATAAATTGAGGTAGCTTTTCAAGGATACATGGGTAATAAAAGGATTATATTGACTACCTTATTACATATTCTATATTTGTTTGTGAAAATTTCCTTAGCGGATAATTTAGAGGAATCAAGTGGATCGTGCGTTTGTCGTTGCAATTGTTTAATTAAAATTGGGTCGACGTATAAATTGAGAAGTTTAATTCGGGTAGCAATGCCTAGTAAAAAATAATTATACTTATTTTTATATGATACTTAACAAGAAAAGAATAAAGCTAAAACCTGCCCTCGATTGTACAGGAATAAAATTGTAGGCAAAAAAATTGCAAATAAAAAATTATTTTAAGCTGATTTGCAAAATTGGTGAAGGATAACAAAAAAGCAAAAAATTCAATGTTTTTCGTTCGATTACGACACTATATTTCTTCGTATTTGTCATAAAAGAAATACCATTTTACTATCAAGCAATCTTAGGAAAAAAGTAATTCTCGCTAGATGCTGATATATTTCTTTAAGTATCTTTAGACGCAGAAATTAAAACCAGATTTTGAAATATTTTTTCTATATAAATATTTATTTATATTTATTAAATATATAGCAATAAATAATAGGAAGAACTTTATAATTATTGGCACAATTATTTTAATCTAAGTGCAAAACAAATTTTATTTCTGGCATTATTACTTGTAATCTGTCAATCAACACAAATTACCGCCTTTCTGAAACGTGTGGATTTTGATTGTTTTTTTCTATTCGAGTGTTAAAACTATAATATTTTTGACATTGTGTGTACAGTTTATTTCACTAAAATGAAAGTGTTCCAGACATTTTATAACTTTAGTGGGATAAATTATGCATCACTATATTATTACTTAATAAGTTATAATTTTAAAGTGAGCAGCTTTCCGAATATGTTCGGAATCACATATACGACCAATGATTTTAATGTACTTTCTTTGTAACTTCCGACTATAACACTGAGTTATTTCTTACTATTGTATTCATAATTGAAAAATTTATAGTTTCAAAATATCTGCAGTTTATTTCAGTATATTCATTTTTTTTTTGGTATTATTCTTTGACCTATTAATTAACCTCAAAAAGTCAGACCAAGTACTACTGTTAAATTGGGTAAAATCTCATAAATCAAGAATTTTCTTGAATAATTAGAATTTTAAATATTGTCAAAAGCAAATTTACCTAATGAAAAAAAAAATTTAATATTTATTTTGTATGATAATCTATGCTACCTAACATTTTGTGACATAGTTGTGGACATCCCATTGACGTTTCAGTAAATTTTTCGTCAATTTATTTCTTCTCAGTTATTTGTTTTCGATACATTTTCGGTGTTCTTCCGCACACTATGCTGTAAGGAAATATTAATTTTCATTACCATAATTAAGTATAAAATTTGTAAGAAGAATTGGAATATTAATTCGCAAAACATTTTTCTTATAAACTAATTATCATTTAATATCTGTGGTTTATGTGGTAACTCTCAACTATTTTCTTGGTTTTTCTCCGTTTCGTTTTTACTATTCTGTAATTAGCGTCTGTTTCTGTCCAAACTATCTCCTCAGTAAATACTTATACATATATATGTTGTTAGTTTCGATTTGTGAAAATGTGTACAATTGCAACAATATTTTTTTTATTACTACTTTTTTAGATGAATTTCGGTTTAGAATAACTACAAAAATTTCTTTAATTTATCTATATGGGGTAAAGGGAGAAGTTTTTAATTTGAGACTGGTCTATAATCTCGAAAATACGGAACCGAAGCGACCAGACAAATCGACAAGGTATATTGAAATTATTTCAGTTGGATTTTGAAAAAAAGATCGAAGGGGGTAATGATTGCAGTCTTTTTGTTGTCGGCCTCCAAAACTAGGATCTACTAAAAGGCTCGGTTCAGGTTCGTAGTGCTGAATATTATATTTATTGGCCAGTTCATAGGTGAAGTAAGAGCAGCTACAAAACACAGAAGTCCTTGTAGCGATAACTGAAGTAATTCGGTTCTGCTACATGTATTTTATATAAAACCTACACGACATCAAGAAATTGAGGGTGACACATGAAAGCCGGAACAGAACACTCGGACAGAGATATACGATCGCTGAGTGAGAGAGCCCATACAGCGGAAGTCCCGCGCCCTGCGTGTGGGATTTACGAAACCGCCCCACTGCTGACGCATTTCACAATTCGTCACCCACCGCTGTAGGACGCATAATAGAAACTCTCCATGTGTCGCTCTGGGTGATTGTTAGGTCACTCGGACCGAAGCGTCGCGATGCATGGGGTGCAGACTTCTCATTTTATCGCCGAAGGTACTACGCAGGTTGATGATTCCAGTATTCGATTCAAGAAGTAGGATGCGCGTACTGCAGCCTTTGTTTACCGCGTGCTGGCTATTATTTCTCTATATATTTTCTTTTTAATCATTTGGAATCCTCTTTCACTTATAACGGACGGCCGTCGCCATTTAGTAGATGCAGTAAGAGTAGCTATAGACGAATACATACGGATCGGCCTGCTCGCGTGGTCGGCTATGTACCGGATGTATATACAGTATATTCAGAAATACTATAAGAAATTGCTTTTGTACAGAAATTTAGAACGTCTAATTTAAGAGAAATTAATTCTATAATTAAAACACATTTACGCGAGTGAAATCGCAGGGAAAAGCTAGTAATATTAATAAGGCGAAATATTTTAAATTAATACCTTTCGGCTTGCTTGCGCGGTTGGCTACGTACCGGCCGTATATGTAATAGGTTTATTCAGAAAAAACTGTAAGGAATTATTTTATACACAACTTTGGAATTTTTCATTTAAAAATAATTAAATACATAAAATGAAACTGGAGTGAAACTGCAGGGTAAAGTTGGTAACTTTATAAATGCGAAATATTATATTTGATTGGATGCATACGGTTCGTATTGCTCGTAGGGTCGGCTACGTATGGGACGTGCATGCAGTATATTCAGAAAAACTACAAGGAACTGCTATTGTACAGAACTTTTGAATTTCTAATTTATAAATAATTATCCCCATAATTAAAATAAAGCCAATGAAACCGTGGGACAAAGCTAAAAATATTATGAATGTGAAGTAACATAAATTATACATTCAATATATTCAATAACACTACAAGAAACTGCTTTGGTACAGAACTTTGGAATCTATAATTTTAAAAGTAATTAGACCAATTATAATATTAAATATTAAATAATACTTTTAAAATTAATTAGACCAGTAATTATATTGATAATTTAAATAAGTCTACGCGAGTGAAACTGCGGAGCACAAGTAGTCATATTACAAATGCGTAATATTATAAATGGTTGGATGTATATTTATTGATTTATATCATGTAATCCCCAAACGTATAATGAAATTTTACACACAAATAGAAGTATTGATGTGTATGTTACTTTTTATTGCAATATTTAAAGTTATTTCCTGAGGGTTGGCATCCATTTTTAGATATGCTTGTAAGGTTCCTACTTGATATATTAATAAATTGTTTTTTAAGATATTATTTAATTTCCTACTTCATAACATAGCATTGTCTGTAAGGAAAATCAGTTTCTTTCTAGCGTGCATTAATTCATACCGTGTACCCGGAACCATCAAATCAGAAAAACACCAAAAAAACAGAAATCGATCCTCAGAATTTAATTGATATTTTTGTTCGATTAGAAATAGTAAAATGTTCCAGAAATTATTTGCAACTGATTATTAGCAGCCTCAGTGCCAAGTAGCAAATAAATCGTCGAGTGTAATAGAAAAGTTATTGATGTATTTTCCTCATACTTTCATTATGTCTGTACGTCCGTCTGTAGTAGACTTAGAGTTTCTATGGTTTTTAAACCGTGTGCATGAAAGTTTTAAAGGAAGAACGATTATTCTAAACATCATAGTTTTAATATATTACTAAAATACATATTTTATGATATTAGGCATTATTAAATAATTATTGCCTAAGAAAGTTCATAGTAGTGACCACCCGTGATAAACAAAGTAACTTCACCTCAAAGAGGATACGAAAAATTCGATACGTGAGCGAGACTCGCCCTTTGCCGATTTTTAAATGTCAAGGCATATATATAGAATGACATACAAAGTGTCCCACCTCCCTTTACTTTTATACATTAAAAATAGAATATTGTCATTTAATCATATTTTAATTATAATTAAAATTCTTTTGTTTAATGTACGTAATTTCGAGACACTTAAACATCTACAGAAATCTACTTAATACATGTCCTAGACATGTGCGTGGGAGGAATAGCTTTTCGTCTTTAGTTATTGCCCCTAAAGCAGTTTGTCATTTGAATATTAAACAGGTCAATTGTTATTACAGAGAACCCTTCGAGAAATGCCTAACAATATTGGTGAAAATTATTAGTTTATATAGTTTATAAAGAATATATGCGTAATTGAATTAATTAAAAATAAACTATTAACTAACACTGGCAATTTTCCAGTGTTCTCAGAATGAATATCTTTTTTGCTCTTTTCGAGTTTTATGTGGCTTTTTTCAATGACCCGGTCGGGTTTACTAGTTACATGGTTTAGCATGTTACATATTTGTATGGAATATACAATATTACAAAATGGCCATCTTGCGTCATCTTGCTAGTTCAACAAGTTTTATAAAATTAACATTGACAAAGTTTTATAAAAAAACAGCTTGATTTTTCAGAAAAGGAATACAAGATACTTTTTTATACCTCTCCTTGACGATTTAAAAATATTTTTAAGAAGATATTTTTTTTCTCATTTCCTCTATTTGAGAGTGTCATTTCTTTCCCTGTGTCATTTGAGCCCAATAGGATGCGGAGTTTTCCAATCCCTTTTAAATATATAACCACAGTACAAATATGGATGAGTTCAGACACAACGACAGAGTCAATAGTTTGATGTACCGTAGATTGTTTTCTCTTGTCACCTCTTAGTCTTACATTGCGTACTGCGTTTCAAAATAAATATTCATAAAAGGAGATCATAAAAGGATACCTTTTGTGATATGAAATGTAGATGAGGAAGGGTCACAAATTTTACATAGCGGATTATTATTTAATGAGTGTGAAGATAAATAAGTGGCGGTGTCGTCGGCATAGAACAAAGATATAGCGCTCTTTGATCTTGTCGACACGCGGCTGCTCGCAAACACCTTGAGTTCTTGGTAGTGGATTTGACCTCGGCGCAGGAGGGAAGATGGCACTACGAGGGAAGATGGTATCTACAATCCATCGTGGTAAATTAGTGAGAAATTACAATAAAATATAGTATAAAGGGCTGGTGTAACAGATGTTTTCAAATGATTTTTTTAAGTTAACCGTTATAAACAAAGTTAACGTAAACAAGTTAAGTCCAATTTTTGTGAAACGGATATCATTGAAGCCCATAGTTTTACACATTTTCCCTGCGTGAATCTATTTTCTAGTCACTTGGGATTGGATTGTAATTTGTAGAAAAGAAAACATGTACATATGAAATAGTATAAACGTAGATTTGTTTATATTTATAACTGAGGACACAAAAGAGGCAGTCGATTGATAACAAACTATTTTGTGAATTGTGTTACTAATTTATTGAAAAAAATCATTGAGTTTTAAATAAACCAGGGTATTTTATAAACTTATATAAACAATAAAATGACTTTAGTGAAAGCACTCCATTCAAAATGCCAATGTACACATCTTCAGCCAATTACATGTTGTGAATTATATTGAAAAATTTACATTACCGGAAAATCAAAATCAGTCTATGTCGAACACTGTCAACCTCTACGCTGACTATGAAAAGCGTGTTATACGGATTTCCCTAAAAATTACCTGATAATCAAATCGATATCAAACTTTGTGTTTTACGCAGCGGCTACACTTCTTAAATTAGCATTAATATTACCTAACAATGTTTCTAAATCTATGCTTTATCTTAAATGGGTACAGAAATTGGCAAAATGTTCACATTTTCTTTTCATTTTTATTTAATGCATTGAGTAATTCTAGTAATTAATCGCGAATTAGCTTTGGAAGTCATTTACTGTTTATGCCATGGATTATGCTATAAAAACCTCTTCGAACTAACTTTCCTCGTAATGAATTTCATTAAAATAATTAAAGTATTTTAAGGTATTCTCGTCGTATCTGGTGGACATTATGAAACATCTTGCGAAATAAATGTCTATTCGTAGAAAAAGCTTTGTCTCTTTTGCCTAAGAATTTGTAATAATGATATTTCGGCGGTAATATTTACCACCGTTAAAAATAAAGTGAAAATAAAAAAAACAAAAGTGAACCATTTGGGTAGTTACTTTATGACAATATGGTAAAAATTTAGTAACAAAATATTGTTTGAAAATTATTATTTAATTTGTCTTGGAGGTATAACATTAATATGGCCTAATTCTTACTCGACTATTTTTTATTTAACAGCGTAAATAAACTTTAGTTTGAATAATATATATTTTCCTTGCTGTAAAATGAAGAAAATACTTAAACTTAAAAATGTAGGTTTTTATTATTCTGCCTAATAAAATTGTTGATTCCGTTTCCGGCTGTTGAATGTGAACACCATTTCTATAGTCTCTGATAAAATCAAGTGAAAACAAATAGTTCGAGGTGATATCAAACACTTCCTCCGTTCGAAAACAATAGAAGAAATGTTGTGAAGTATGAACAAATAACCAGTTTTTCATAAATTATTGGAATTGTTCAAATATAAAATACAAAATACATCAAGAATTTAGATGTTAGAAACAATCAATCATTAATACCTGACGTAAACACAACTGACATTGGTTGACATTACTGTCAGTGTTGCCAACAAAGAAAAATATTTCTACCTAATACGTATTCGTTGCTATCTTATACGTTACGTTTCGCTACACAAAATCTTTACAAGATGGATGGACAATTTCAACTTTTGTTTGAAAAGATGAAGATCGAGATGGAAGTCCAATCTAACACTATAATGGTAAAAATTGACGAGAAACTAGTTCCTTTAGTGGAGGAGAATAGAAATCTAAGGGCAAAAGTAGAAAAATTAGAGAATGAGTTGGAGTACCTTAAAAGAGGACGGCGAGAAAATAATATTATTATATTTGGCTTAAAGCAGACAGAAATATCTAAACTAGACTTATTATAAAAAATTATTTATTATAAAAAAAAAATTGTTTATTACAAAAATTAAACGAATATCTCAAAAAAGACCTTGAAATAAAGTTAGAAAACTCTGAAGTCAACAAAATACATCGTTTAGGGCACAAAAAACTAGAAGGTAATAAGTCGAGGCCGATCTTATGGTCGTTTGTAAATAATTGGAAGAAGACTGAAATTATTAAAAACAGGAAGAATTTAAAGAAAATTTACATCACCGAGGACTACCCAAAGGAAGTGCTGCAAAAGAGAAAACAGTTACAATCAGAGTTAGTAGAAGAGAGGAATAAGGGAAATATTGCCTACCTGAAATACGATAGACTTATAGTGAAACAGACCATTAACCAACAAGAGAAAAGGATGTGAGAGACTTCTACTTCACCGACTGGTGGCATTAGCCAGTCAAAAAAGCAACAAACTCGTTATCCAGCGATATTCAAAAGGTCATCTGGCTTTGTAGATGCGTTCGACATGACGCGGGCTAGATCGAACTCTCCCTCAAACTCGGCTGTCAATAAAGAACAATATCAATTAAACAACGGCAAACGGAATCTAAAACCAACCAAGGCAACTGATAACAAAAACATAACAAACCTCAAAACTTCCCCAAGCCGACTGGTGATCGTGGGAAAAAGAGACCACAACCTTCAAACAAAAGAAGAAGACAAAGATAAACTGTATCTCAATCATAAGCACAAAGAATCAAAAATTTACGTCGCAACTTTATATGTCCGTACCTTGAGAGAAGAAGAGCATTTAACAGACTTAATGTGTGCGCTATAACAAATCATATGGGATATTTTAGGACTCAGCGAAGTCAGGCGAGTGGGGGAAAATATAGTTATACATCCAGACTATTTACTTTTTCACATTGGGAAAACCCCAGGCCCATACGGGGTAGGATTTATTATCAAAAAACAAATAGCAAATATATTCACCTATAGAACAAGCCAAAGAGGAAATTATAAACAAATTTTACCAGGATCTGAATAAAGCAATAATAGAGCAATGCCACAAAAATTTAATAGTACTGGGAGATTTTAACGGTCAAATTGGTGAAAAATGCCCCGGAGAAGAGCCCACAAAAGGAAGCTTTACGTATCACAAAACTAGAAGCAGAAATGGAGAAAGGATGATCCAACTTGCACTGGGGAACAACTTGACTATATTAAACACAGTTTACAAGAAAAATAAAAAGAACATGTGGACATGGATATCGCCGGATGGGAAGATTAGAAATGAAATTGATTTCATAATGACCAACAAAACCAGATATTTTACAAACTTTGACGTCATCAAGAATCTGAATTTGAACACTGATCATAAATTAATATGAACAGATTGGAAGAGGCCTTTGCCGACTGGCAAACGGATCCACAGAAAATAAAGAAACAGGAAATATTAAATTAATAAGATAGGATTATTTTATGTTATATTTTCTTTAATTTTAAGTTTGGTTATATAAAGAATTGTACAATAGATCCGAATAAAAGGGCTATATTATTATTATTATTACTATTAATAAAATTGTTGTATTTGTTTCTTACATTTTACCAACACGTAATGAAAAAGAGGTAATTGTTAATAATAGAGATGATTTTAAACGTATAAAATAATGACAAGGATGGAGTGAAATGAAAGCTTAAATACATTATTATTTACAACATATATATTACACTTTGCGCGCTCAATAGTTGGGAACAAGTGTTTGCGCAGATATTATCACAGGGCCATAGCGACGAGTTACTATTTGAATTAGATAGGCTATTGGAGCGATAAATTAGCATTTGAAGTCGTTTTTGTCAACTGGAACTTCGATCGGATGTCGTTAGTGGTATTTAATCTTTTAAACTAATGAGGGTGTTTGGAACCCTGTGGGTCTCGATTTACTTCTCGCCATTTTAGGTTTATTCAAGTTTTAATTTATTACTTATCGTTATCAATTTGTAACCCTTATAAAGGGTCAGCCTCGATATCTGTACCTATAACTATGAAATACTTGTACGTTTTAAATATTTCGTCTTAAAATTATATTTTAAATTGATTACTCGTTTTGTAGTGACGAAATAATAAGTATGTATTATAAATTTAATTGTAAAGAATATATATTATTGTTATGACTTATGTATTTTAGCCACTAATGCGTAAATTGATAAATGATTTTTGTAGGTGGCAGATCTGCACCAACTATTGCCTACTTTTGTAATTTGTTACCGACTAAATAATTATCGCCTCTGTTAGTGTATTTCCAGTTGTATGTTCTATCTGTATCTTTATTAGCGCGTTTTAATCTTATATCGATAAAAGTGAATATATGTTCTCTTCATACCGTAAGTGAGCAGAATATGTCCCTCAGAAAGCGGCTATACAAGTTGGTGAAGTCGATATTACTGATTCAAGCGCCATATCTATTAGTTGAGGTTAAATAAATGTTATAATAATCTTAATATTTGAAACTCACGTGACATATACATTGTCTTTTTTAATTATATTCTTTATGAGCCAGATTGCAATCATTACATTAAGCATATATGAACCAATTATGCAACGAATTGTTATTGGATCGAATGTAAAACGTCCAGTTTATAAAGAAATAAAAAAAAATTTATAATTATATTTAAATTATTAACGCTGAATTCATAACCGAGGCATAATTAGCCAACCTCGTCCGAAGATGTTGTAATGATAGTGTTAGAACTGTTGGAAGAATCGAGAAGAAATCAACCAAGTACCAGTTCAAGTGCAGTACCAGTTCAAGTAAAACTAATCGCGGTTTCAAAACAATATTTTTCATAATTTCTTTTCAACCTGAAAATATCTTAAAGTTCATATACACAATATTTACAACTATTTACACTATTAGCAAAGTGTATTATAAAAAAATAACATTAATAAATATTGCAATTTATTTATTAATATAAGTTTTTTTTTAAGTCAGTTGGTCGGCACTGCAATGATATTTTCCGCACAAATTTATATCTATTAATACTACCACTGTGCTAAAGAACCGCTTTTTCGATTAAAAATCGTTCTTTTTCTGAACTAGCTTTACATTTCTCTCCTAGATTACGAATTTTTATGTAAATAACGTATTGCACATTAAAAAGTGAATTTAAAAAGTGAATAAATGTCGATGGGAGGTATTGAAAGTGTTATTTAATTATATATGGAACGACTCACAGTTGTTTGTAGTTTGAGAAATTGAAGAACGATATTCGACCCATATATCTGATGGAAATTTAAAAGTTTCAGATATATGTGTTTTAATAAGTGGTAACAAAACTCGGAAAATGTTGTTACCACTTATTAAAACATTTGATTGTCAGGCATACTCGAAATGACATCGAAAAAAAACAATCGCTAATTAGATCGGTTAGCAAAAATGGTAACCCTAAGATAGCTTTTAAAAAATTATTTATTTCAAATCCGTAGTCACTGTAAACGGTGGTTAACCCATGTTGTTAATTTTTTTTTTACCTACTTTGTCCTAACTAAAAGCGGCATCCCGCAACTTTCGTATTAAGTGAATAGAATATTCAAAATCAAAGCGAATTACTTTATATTTATCGTCGAGATAATTAAATATTACAGAGCAAGATGATTTATCGGGTAAAAAAAACAAAAACTAATGGAAAATAAATATTGTTATGGTATAATGGAATATAAATATTATTATGGTATCCATATATTACAAATAAGTGTTCAAATCGTCTCGTACAACTCTTTCTATTGGCATAGAGTTAAGTACATCGTGAAAATCGTCAAAAATCTTTTAAAGATGTATTAAATTCTTCAGACTGCAGTGTGCAATTTTTCTTCGTATTAAAGTTACGTGATGAGAAAACAGTTTTGGTATGTTAGGAAATTGTCATTCTGTACATATTATTTTAGATTTTCATGCGGATATGTCATCTAAAGCTTTTATTTTTACACAATTGCTTATATTCTTGCTTATTAGCTTTTTATCTTTCTAATGAATATTTTTCGTCTTTCTCATGGCGCTGGTGCTCAAAAACGGATGAAAGCATAATATTCCCCCGTTGGTCAATATTTAAGATACTTTTACAAGTTTTATGGATGCAAGCCCAATGTTGTACATTTTGAGGTAACATTTTATGGAACTAAAATTTAAAGTCATCAGTCAAGTAGTTTCATATTTTTATTAACATTTTAATGGGTATAATATAATAAAAAAGGTAATATTATACACAATACAATGTGACACACAGCTTCATAATAGATAATCAGTGTTTACTTGAACTAGACCTGTTTAAAAATTAGACCAGAAATCTCAGCGTCTGCCACGTACTTCACTCAAATGAAAACTATATTTCTCATGTTGTTGCTTTTCTAAGAGCAACAATAGGCAACTGGATAAGAGTAGGTTAACGACACTCGCGTTTTGCTTTCCATTGCCAAAAAAGTTTCATTTCCTCAAGAATTACTTATGGCTATCGCTTGGTTCGTAATTTATAGTGACGGAGGATTTTACTGCTTACTGAGCGGACCGTGCTTTAAATGGCGTTATGGACCAAATTAAATTCATAGATAATGGGCTAAATATTCCATCAAATTTGATATATCTTGTTGTCCCTTGAAAAAGCATTCAATGAAATATTGTTTAAATTATGTAATATTAATCACCTAGTTTTAATTTTAAGCTAAATTAAATAAAAGTTCGGTCTTATGTGTACCACGTATTCGAAACAATATGCCTTCGATATATTAGTTAGAATTATATTTCTATCGTTGGAGTATATTACATACATAAAACTTGTTCATATTTTATATTTAATCATATACGGCCATATTTATTAATATGTTTATTTATTTATTTACACACATTTACATTTATCAACATATTTCAGGTAATTTATTCGTAACGATAACCAATAAATGGCTTTAAAAAAATTAAGCTTTTCGATTAAATATGTATACAGAATAAACTAGAACTACAAAAGGCCGCACATTTCAACAAATTTATTTTCACTCATTAAAAACTAATCACACTCAGGTGCGACCGCTATCAAGTGGTTGAGCAGTTGCATACCGGGGGAAACTGGATAGTTCCGAAGTAATTTGGGTCTAGGTTGCAATAAATAGCCAAGAGGAAATCGATAAGAAGTAGACAGGAGAAGTAACCATAATGTCTCATATACAGATATCGGAGGAATATGTTTTGCACACGTATAATTATCAAGCTGTACATGGCTTCATGTGGACTGCAAATAACGGAGCCAAATTATAATCGGCTCTGCACGAATGAAGCGTATATCAGCCGAATTGATGACATTATTGAAAATTATTTGAATTATGCAACAGGATTTCAAGCTTCCGAAGCGATTTTTTTGCTACATCCGCCATCTGCACAGGACACGTCAATCGCGAATCAAATTTGACTCTCAAATCAATGACTCATACAGACAACGCAATAGGAACCCGCTGACTGTATAATTGTATTTAATAGGGGCGAACGCTCACTTGTAACTCACTATTGAACATTCGTTTGCGTTAAGCCGTAAGCTGCTTGCTGCACTCAACGATGGCGCTGTAATCACGCTGCAACCGCTCGCCATCTGCTGCATCTTTGACGACTGTAATAATTTTAATTTTTTTTGAAAATAATAAACAACGAGCAATCCTCACTGCATAGTCAATATCGTTTACCAGAATAGTGAAAGTACAGGTCCGATATTAGAACCCTGGCTCACTCTCGATCGCCTACAGTAAGTATCGGATAAAAAGTTACCCGCTCGTACGTATAGTAATATATATATATATATATATATATATATATATATATATATATATATATATATATATGCAACCATCAACCATCACTTACGGAATACTAAAATGAAAAAAAACCATTTATAATGTAATTATATCAAAATGACTTTTTTTTGAACGGAGAATATTCTAAAAAATAAATATTTTTTTTCTATTTGGGCTTAAGAGTACTGGAGGGTAAAGGTATAAAATACAGAAATATGTATGAGCAGGACGTGCGATACCCGTAATTTGTTAAAATTTCAATACAAAATAAGAATTCAGTATCAATTAATCAGAACAGAACTCTTACTATGAGGACACACTAAGGAATATATTAACATTTGAATGTATGTAGTATTCCTATCAAACTATTCACAGATATTAATTTTATTTTTCGTCATGTACCTCAAACAGGTAAATTTAGAATTATCCCTATACTTTCACATAAACTTTAGATAAACTCGTAAAATTGTTCTTTTTTTGTATTTGATTTTAATAATTTCGGAAAAATGAGGGGAGGAGTTGAAGATGTTCATTATATTATATAAAATAATTTTTTAAAAATAGTTTTAATATCCCTATTCTTTCAACTGATTTTTCATGTGATACATGAAAGTATCGATTATTTGCCCCCTCAAAAATCCCTGCAAGTATTTTTGAAAGTTAACTATTGAAATATACTTTAACATTCTTTATAATTATACTAAATTTGAAATTTCTGTTTTAAATAAACCTGAAAAAAAAATTTTACTTCTGATAATGTCTCTCTAGAACTCTTCTGCATGAAACTCTAAAACAAGTAGTTTTGTAATACTTTAATTTATTTAAATAATAAATAAATTTGTGCCATATAAAGTAATAACAATCTTTATGTACCAATCTTTCATAATTTAGAATTTAGCGAGAATCATCAAGGTTTTTATTGCACCGATATTTGTAAAACAAAAGTTTTTTAATAATCACCGCGCAAAAAATATATTATGGGAATATTTGAACTATGGATGTTTTGAGTACGTATCAACGTATATTATAATATTTACAAATATTACAGA
This sequence comes from Druceiella hillmani, assembly GCA_039881145.1. Classification (NCBI taxonomy): domain Eukaryota; kingdom Metazoa; phylum Arthropoda; class Insecta; order Lepidoptera; family Hepialidae; genus Druceiella; species Druceiella hillmani. The sequence continues at coordinate 55,824,358 of JAYKKI010000005.1, read as the reverse complement.
ATATTTGAATATTGGACTAGTAAAAATGCGGAAATATAAGCTATTTGAATGAGGAATTTACAGTTTTAAGAAATTTTACCAGTAAAATCACATTAAAATAGCTAATGTTTTGTTAACAAAACCCGATGGTTGTAATAATCTTTAAAGTCTAAATTGTAATTAATGTCACCTGAATGTTTGCGACAAAAGCGGATATTAGGTGGATAATAAGCTACAGGGTTTGTCTATATCAATAATGTAGCTCATTCCTTTGGAAATATCCTGAAAACAAGGACCTAGTCTTTTTGTGGGAAATTAATTTTACCATGAACATATAGTATGTTCATAGCCTGACTGTTGTCTGTATAAGGCGTAAGCATTCTGTTTAGATAGTGTATATTTATATTGTTTTGATTGTGACTGTTTTCATTATTATGTTTCGATTTGATTTGATTCGTGTGTCAAATATTTAATAAAAAATAAAATAACACAAAAATAGCGAAAAAACAATAATATAATTACCGTGACAGAATGCATTTATTATATTATAATAATAATTAAATAATTTTTTTTAGTTGTCTTAAAATCATGGTTTTGTTATTTTATTTACTACGATTACACAATAAAATATATTTTTATATATATATATATATATATATATATATATGTATATATATATATATATATATATATATATATATATAATAATTGAGGAAAATAAGAAATATAGTATTTTGTTATTTATTTGTATTTCAAGGGTTCCTTTGTCAAACACGAATCCCGTCCAACCTCGTCATTTCCTTATAGTTTTAACACTGACTGTTAATATACTGAAATATATGACATATTTACTTATTTCTTACAATATTCATTGTTTTTTAGATTCTTGATGATGGTGTTTCCGACATTCCTATTAATGTTGTTACTGTCACAAGTGAATAAGGTGCTATTCGTAGCTTATTTTAAAGTTCAGTTTACTGTTAAGGGGATTTGAAAACAAAAGGTTTAGTTTCCTTTGAAAATAATTGAATGAAAATATTTATGTAATCTCTGATTGCCTAAATAAAGCTAAATTATTCTTATCTCTCTACTCGATTTTCCAAAGTTGTTACCTGGAGGAAAATTATTTACTTTAAGTGCATTGCGAGCTTTTTACTTGGCTGTAACTTACGTTGCTGTGTTTTATCGGATAGAGCATGCTTCAAGTAATGCTTTCAATTGGCATACACTGCATTCATAAATAGTAATATTTTATTTTTTAGTTCATGATAAAAAAAATAAGAGTGTGTATTTATTAATGCCTGTATTTTGTTTTAATAGCACACAATTTCCAGCTATTATCATTCTGGCTCCGAAAATATATTTTAATCGCCTGTTATTCAGGTTAACGATTTTAACATTTAGGCACACCGTTTCCTCTTATTAAATAGCGAAGTTGAATTTCACTGCTTCATTTTAAAGATTTGTTTAGTGATTTATATCAGAACTGGTAAAACCGTTGGCATTTTTCACGTAACCTTGGTAATTGTATTAAATTATAAGAGATTTATGGTTACTATGGAATTCTAACAGAATTATTTTTTATATTCAACGATAAAAAAATTGTTACTCTATCATAATCTACAGACTTCGAAGTCGATATCATCATCGTAATATTTGTAACGTAATAGCAATAATTATTGGCCATATATAACATAAATATACGATAAAAATATAATCATTTTCCAAGTATTCTTTCATATTTTAGAAACATGTCGATCAGGTAGCTAGCACCAATTCCCATTTCCACTATTTTTATGGGGCGTATAGTTGAAATATAATAAAATCTAATTATTATTAGACTATTACAACACTAGCTTATTTTATTAAGACCCTCATAAGATTTATTGAAACAAATTTTGAATATGTGATATTTATTAAAATGTGATGTTTATTGGGTGCCAAATGTTTAACTGCCAATCGAAGTGTCGTTTACAAATTTTCTTAGATTTCTAAAAAACATCGGTACTTAAACTGAAATTATCTTATTCGATAAAAATCTTTTAAACTATCGTGGTGGGACGGCTACTTGGCCCATCTTCGGTATGCTCAATTATTTTTAATATCCTTTATTGCACCTAATGAATAGTAAAACTAGCAAAGACAAATATATAATGTAAGACAATATATGTTTATCGGTGGTCTATACAGATATTAGACACAGTAGGGGTTTCCCACTTTTTTACGAATATAATTTACCGAGAAAGTTTTACAATATGTGGCAGGTACGTGTTATAAATTTGAAATATTTTATATAATGTAATTCTTACCAACGGTATATAATAAAATATTTTTCTTACAAATATGAGTAGCTTGCCAATTGGTCATACAATTTTACTTCTTAAAGGTCGTTGTATTTATACAGTTCTCAATAATTAATGTTGTATTTTATTTATATATATTATAGACAGTATTTGTTTTAGTCTTTGTTTATGTAGACATTTTACAAATCGATAAGATAATCGTTAACAAACGAAAATTTGTTGCTTGTACTCATTTGGCTTCAATCAATTAAGGATAGTGTAATGGCAATTGCATCAAGTTATTGATAAAATTCTAATGTTACTTGACAAATATTTATAGAATCGTATGCAAACAAATCGCAAATGTAATTCGCCTATGTAGATACAAAGACGATATGAACAATGGAGTAGAAATAACATTGCCGAACAGCGCATCGTAGGTTGAAGCAGAACCGGTATTATATAATGGATACCCACACGTGTTATAACAAATGCTTAGGCTTCATTTGCATCTAATAGCACACTTAATTGAAATGTAGATCCAATATAAGCCCATTAATCGTACAGTAGCACCATATGTGATGCAGAGAGTAAATTTTTGCGTAAAATTTTCAGAGTTATTCTCTTGTAATATATTTTGTTTTTCATTGTAACAGAGATTACAAAATTAGATGAGATAATATACATATATGCCCATTATTAGGGTCAGAAAATGGAGTTCAGTTTTAAGGATGGAAACGAAAACATCATTAGAGGAAAGAAATCAACATTAGAGGAAATCGAAAAAGAAATATTTAAATAGACGCATATAAGCAAACACGTATGGCAGTCGTATGTGACATTAATGGTTGTTTTCCTAATTTTCAATCGTGTTTCTGTAGATGTTAACATAAAAAACACTACAGTAACATTGGCGTTGAAAGATCCTACATACTAGACAATGGTAGTTTGGAGAATATTTTTGTTATCAAAATTACGTTCTCATATTATTCAGTAGACTGTGATGGCAAAGTATTATTAAAAACTATCGAACAGGACGAGGTTTGTATGAAAATAAATTCTATTAAAACATGTTTTTGACTCATCTGTTATTACTGAAGTAGGTATATATTATATTGTAGTAATTGCATGTAAATATTTTATATATTCATGTTTATGTGTACGCAATGCTTCAAACATGATAGTTCGGAAAACACTTTTTGAATCTGAAATAAACACATAACATCGAATGGAATGTCTTACGTTTTTAAATGCCGCTGGAGACGAAGATTAATGTGTGGGTGTAAATTTTATTAAAACGTATTGTCGTCACAAAATATTTCTGGTCGGTCATCGTTCTAACATAGATCGATATTATATTCGTTACTAACATACATATATATTATATTCTACTAAATACGTGTAAACTTGTTGTAAATACAGATTTGTATATATATACTGTATCTTCAAATATTGATAGATTGTTGAAAGACTAGTTAAGAAGTTTAAGTGTGCTTTTATTGTTTCTTAAATTGAATGGAGGGTTAGATCCACGCAAAATACACCGAATTAACTTTATTCTTTGCAAGTATTAATTTTTGCAAAATACATATATAAATTACAAATCAAATAATGTTTACGTGAAAAGTCAATAAAATTTTCCTAAGAATATATTTATACAACAAACTTATTTTGAATGAATCAGCCTAAATTGTCTAAGTGTCTTGAGTATACATTTTACATTCTCATTGCAATAGTCGTATTTTATTTTTTAACGTATAATTGTTATTGATTAGGGTGAACAATGAAATATACTTTTACTAAAATTTCATTGTATAATTTCATTGAAATATACTTTTACATTAAATTCATTGTGTTATTATGCTCCCTTCAGTGTTACATTATTAATTTCTCTATTGTACTACTACTTTTCCATTACCAATTTCCTTTCCTTTCACTGTGTTTTCGGACTAGATTTTGTTACTTGAGTTTTGAGTTTTGACTTTTTTAATATCACACGATATGGTATTATTCTGAACCCTGAATGCTTTTTAATTTTGCTTTACAACTATAAAGGTTTTTTTAAATTTTATTCAGATTTATGAGAAAATAATGAAAATTATTAAATATATTATCTTCTTGTATAGATAAATAAAAGACTGAGAATGACCATGTTACAATAAAGTCGCTACAATTAAATAAATTTATTTTTAAATGTTTTAAATTCATCTTTGCTTATGCTTTAGCTAAAAACTAACTTTTCAATGCACATGAAGCGCGCAATTCGGGAAGTTAGGTTTTACTTCATGTACGGCATTTGTTCGCTGAGCAACCATCCTTGGAAAAATATGTTTGTTTTAAATAATATAATTTTTCTACCTTCTCGATAAATTGAAAGTCTCATTACATAAGCAAAGGTTACAAATGATATATTGGAGATAAGAAGGAAGTACGTATGTTTATAAGTTGAGTAAATGACGATAGGTTCATAACTTTTGATGTAGAATTTTTAATTTAATGATTCAAAGTTATATGAAAATGTTTCGATCATTTATTTTAGATATTAGGCTTAATCTGGTTTGTTGTTTAGTTCATTTATGGATAAACAAACATAAGATTCATCATACATGGAAACTTACAGCCTTTTTTAGGATTATAAACGGGTTCGTAATGTACAAAATAATAGAATAAACTAACAAAAAATGTAAGAAAATAAAGCTGTGAAAAATGTAAAATTCTATAAAGTATTATTTGATTTCATGTAAAATTTAGATCAAATAATTTCTTGTTGATGAATCTTTATTGTAAAAGGGTCAAGTTCGACTTTAAAAAAATAAAAATGTTTATAAAATACTTATATTTATATAAAATTATATTTATCGCAACATTAAGCTTGGTCGTGGTGGATAAATACCCTTTTTGATCACTAAACTATTTGCTATCGTTTTGACATAAAAACCACCATTTCAATTTGAGTTCATTTGACGTCACTGATCCAAAATTGACTATAAAGTTAAATGTAAATTCAATCCTTGAACAGTGATAAATTTTTCATAAGATAAGCCTTTTCTTGTATGCTTTGCAAAATTATTCATTCATTTTAACACGACCTAATAACTGATGTAGTTACCATTTCACAGTTTGATGATATACCAATATATTTAACTTTTCCCGTTTACATTCTTTATTTTCCGAGATGTAAACTGTGTCCCCAGATTATTAAATGACAACATTTCTTGAAAATTTCACGATTAACCGGTTTCTGATATTTGATTTTGATCATTTGTGTCATGAGACTTACGTCATCGTATAAAAAAACAAAGTACCAATAAGCATTCGCATAACCTTTCTAATTGGTTTATTTTAAACTACGAAAATTTAATATTTTAGGCACTTATTTAGGTTTGTTTTATTGATTTTTAAGTTTGTTTCATTATTAAAAAAATACATCAAATTAAATGGTTAGAAAAAACCTTTCTAGGCGATTTTTGTTGCTTTTATATTTAAATTACATGTTCATATGCACTATGCATGAAGTTGTGAGGCTTATTTTGAAAAAAAACGGCAGTCTATGTAAATTGATAAGACAAAAGATAGTGCTACAAATGCATAGAAGTTAATATTGGATGTTATTTCTTCATTATACGAAAATGTAAAATAATATAACAAATACAAAACTTTATTGTAACTACCTTTTTAAGTAAAACATAACTAATGTTTATTTAGAATAAAGTGTTTTTCCAAAAAACCATTCGGTAAGGATAGTTCGATAGCGATTGCCTTCATGAAACGAATGGTCGACAGAAGTCTTCTATCCTGATATGGCTCTTCCATTAGGAACTTATTACAATATTTAACCAAAAATTCATTTTATTTAAAGTAAAACTCAAAAACGCAACATTCCAAATAAGATTCAACCTCGTTTTACAGAAAAAATGAAATATGCATTTACACATCAGAAAAAATGATAAATCACACACACTCATATTATGATCGCGTGGCTAACTATAAGCTACACCAAGGCCTTCTTCATTTTTTTACATTTTCGAAATATATCATATTTTTCATTTATTTTCTAAACAGATAATCTGTATTTCATTATCAAACTGAACTTTTAATGTACTTCTTAATACCGTTGTCTGCTTCGGCTGATAACCATAAGGAAATATAGAATTGATGACCAAAAAGGTACCAATACTAAATGAAAAAGTAAATTGGGAATTAAACTAATAGATGGAAACCACTCATGTTATCACAATGAAAATGGAATTTGCAAATCCTTTCAAAATGTTGTCAGTATATTTGACAATGACGGCTACTATCAAACCGTCGGTTGCTTGCATCACGACCAGGTACCATTACTGACTATCGTTGGAAAGACCTCTTTGGGTAGGCACAAAGTTACGCTATGAATTCCTGTGTCCATGTGGTAAATTGAAATTAAGTGAAATGGTAAAAAGTATTGACTCGCGTATATTTCAATAAAACATCGAAATATAGTAAAAACATATTCGATGAATATTAACATAATAAATTAGGGTAGAGCAATTAACGTATAAAAACATTATTTTATTGGAATATATTGTACGGGATATAAAGTGAAAAGGAAACTTAATTTAATTCCACATCTATTTTTTACAGAATATTATGTGGAATTTTTATAAAGTTATTGTTAAAAACAGTAACGAATAATATGTTGCCTCACCGGAATCTCTGAAACACCTACAGTCAAAATTAAATGAAATAACAGCGTCACTAATAAGTTTAACTAAAGTTTCAAGAAAAACTATAACATCACTTGTAAGTCTCATACTTTTGTGGAATTTACGACATAAGCCATGTGCGTTCAGATATTCCATGCAATATATTCATATGATAACAAGATATCTTAATATTTGTGAGTTTAATGGAAATTTTGTTTAAATAATGTGCTGAAACATGTATAAAAACCTCGTGGTGTAAATTCAAGTTGTACTCAACAAGTTTTGTTTTTCACTTATTTGGGCCTAAGGTTACTGTCTAAGGTTACCGGTGGTATACCAATACGCACTTCATCGATTTTTATTTATTATTGATATTGACTTTTTTCTACTTTATCTCTACATTCGTATCTAAAATAAAATATTAAAACGAAACGCTTTGCGACGTGAAATGCTCTGCGTAAGGCGCACAAACTAAGCAATGAAATGTTGATTTAACACAAGCGAATGAGTGAATAAGAGAATGGCGGAAGTGACAGTAAATACAAAAGGGCTAGCCCTCTTTGATCTTGCCAACGATTGTTCGCGAACATTTCGCGCTTCTTGTATTCGTTTTGTCCTTGGTGTGGCTTAAGTATGAGCGACTATTTTACCTATATTTTGGTGTACTATGCACGCCTTACATGTTATATACTATGCGTAAAAAACGTAGAAACATTTACTTTGGTGTACTATGCATACCATATTCCTGATGTTTTCCAAAAAATCTCAACACTTTTTTCCATTGTTCAGAGTAAATAACTGGAACAAATATATTTAAAAATATTACTAAACAGTCTACAAATGTAGAAGCAGGAAAACAAATTAATTAATGGAAGGATGCAAATTAATATTTTTTGTTACATATTTAATTGTTCCAAATATTAAATAAATTTTTATTTGCGCACTAATTGAAGTTTTGTTTATGAAAAATCGAGTCAAAAGTTTGCAAGCATAAAAAGCAAAATAGGTTATGTCAAGGATTTGGAAAAACATGATTGAAAGACTCTGTTAACAGACAGATGCTGAAATTCTGTTGATAAGTAAGCAGAAGACCGAACACCGTGCGCTTCATATATTCTGCTTGCGATCGAGAAATTTCTGTAACAGGAATTGCTGGGAAGATGTGGTTGATTAATTGTCAACATAATATTTAAAGGAAAAAACCGATTTTTAAATAGGATTTGAAATTAAATTCCAATCTAGGTTTAATATGCCCCACCTCTCGTTGTCCGTAATATTTAGGCAAATAAAGGTATACTTAGAAATTAGTTGTACTTGATCAACATGTTTAATTTTCAGAATGATTACGGAACCATATTTTTTCGTATAGCAATACGCACTTCATCGATTTTTATTTATTATTGATATTTCGCCAATCTATAGCGCAATTTGCGATATGGAATTCATCATGAACACTAGGAATGAAAGTCTGGTTGAGTTTGAGCTACAAAAAAGTTGAAAAATTATATTAAAACATTTTTTTAAACATACAGAATTGAAAAGCAATATTTTTTTTATTTACCTGATAATTTATACATGAACAAATATTTGGAACATTTACTATTTTCACTACAAAATTATATAGTTTATTATATATTTTATATAGCTTTTACACAACGCCTTCTATTTTTCGGTGGGATATTGGTTTTGCTAATATCCCACCGGATCTAGGTTTCGGTGGGATATTAGCAAAGATATCTTTGCTAATATCCCACCTGACGATGTTGTAATACAACGAAACCTAGGTCGTGGTAAAGAAATTAAAGATAGTAGAAATAATACTACATCACGTAGTTTCATTTAATTGTGAATAACGAATTTCTACAAAATTAACGCCAAATATATTCAATATTGTATAATTTTTAAATGTATCATAAATAGTCAAAATACTATGCAATTTGCACAGTATTATGTTTCAATACCTCCAAAGGGAAAAAGTAACTCTTATGTAATTACTCACGTCTTCGTATGCTCATCTGTTAGAACTGGTTTTCGCAGAAACAGTTTGACTTAGAGATTTTTGGCACAGTAATAAAACATATTATTAACCCACATAGTTACAAAGCATTTTGTTCCATGGTCATATATATAAGTCCACGTATACCTTTTAATTTTAAAAAATGACTTTTCTTCTATATTTATGTTACAAAAATGAAAAGTGTTAGCTTCTAACAAATGGTCCAAGAGAAGTTTGCTTCTAATATATAGTTTAGGAAGTACTCAATTAATTTATAATTTTCTTTGCGGAATAATTTTAGAAGCTTAACTGTTTGAAAAAAGTTTAAAAAATACCTCTCCTCACGATCTAAAAACCTATCCGTCAGAGAATATTCGGGAAAATGTATAATAAAGACTATATTGGCCAACATTATTACATAAGCTAATAAATTTTTACCAAGAATTTAATTATTTGAAACTAAATTAAAAAGAAAGTCATCATAACAAAATGCAATAAAAATGTTTTTTTAATTTATTTGTTTATTTTCAAGCTTCATGACGACGCTGGCTTCCATGCACAATCAAAAGGAATAAAAATAAGGGAATTAAACTATTTTATTTTGGTCTCAGTAACCGTAAAACTGGTTTCCCAAAATTTACTTTGAGAGAACGGGAACTAAAATAGGCGTTCACCTACATTTCCAATTAAAAAGTCGCCTTTATAACGAAGTTTAAATATGGACAATTTTTATACACCGTTTTCAGATTCAAGTTAAATTACAAAAGTATTATTGACGTAAAGATAAATACGTTTACTACGATCTAAATAAACGAAATATTAAATTTAATTTTTACCTAAGTCAAAATTAAGAAAGTCTTGATTTCATGTTATAATATAATGACAACACGATCATTTATATAATCTCCGTGCATTTTGTCAAAAAACTATTGTTTCCAAAGCTATTTCAATTAGCTCCGTTTATAAATCTCGAAATGGACTAGGAATTCAATATCTGGAATCCCTGATAACTATAAAGGGAAATTGCGGAAAAATCCATCGTTCCATTGCAACTGCAAAAGTTTAACTGCATAATTAGCAAAGATATGGAGAGGCTTAAATACATACAGGGAAACATAATTAATCTAGTAATAATTTTAGTACACTCCCTATTTTTCTACGTTTCATACCTTCGAAATGTAGTGCTGGCGATGCATGCTATTGATGCCTTGGACTGCCCATTTCTCCAACGAATTCACCATTAAGGAAATCAGCATTCGTGGTATACTGACCTCTACACTTACTCTACAACGGACAGTAATTATTTGGCCTTACTATTAGAAAAACACACACAACCTGGATTGAGGCATCCTATAGGGAAGGATTGGGGGAAAGTATGGATGAAGGTCGGCTCGTTTAGCAGACTATATCGCAAGCACCGTGCAAACTTCCAGCCAAGTGACTGTAAAATTAGTGCAAGATCGAAAGAACTGGCAACGATAAATTTATATCAAGGCAGCACCTATCATGGACGGTCATAATTAAAGAAGAAGATAGAAATAAAGTCAATTAGAAGAAAATTTGTAGCGGTTTTAAAATTCAGAAATTTTCGGCCTGCATCCGCTGGATACGTTTCCGCCTTTAGTTATTTGCTTTCTTACTCGTTCTATAATTGTTCATTGTGAGTTTTAAGCAAACTGGTTACGTAATGTGAAATATCAGTCGTATATTGTTGTGACACAAATTTATAAATGAGATTGACTTATTGATACAGTGAAATTTTCGAAAAAATTTCGGCATCAGAAACCTCATGCCTCGATCGCATATTTCCTTAGAGGATATTTTCTAAAAGAAACATTAAAAATACATGGACAAAGATTAATATTTACAGATATTTCGCTTGTTACATTTTCAACGTTTAATTGTAGACTCATTCCCTGAATTCGGGGACTTACGGCTTCGAAAATCCATCACTAACGAAATTATTTCAACCATGTTTATATTGGATTATTCCACTTTTCATAATAGTGACTGTTAATGCGTTGAAATATATGCCGACACATTTACTTGTCTGTCAATAATGTCTGTCGTTTTTATCTTCTAAAATTTTTAAGGCTATTGACAGTCACGTTTCCCACATTTATGTGTCGTCATTGCCATAAATATATAGGATATGATTGGCAACGTACTTTCAAGTCTCATTAATAGTTAAAGCAGTTTGAAAATATAAAATTTATTTTATTTTGGACAGATTACCATTAAATACTTTAATCAAGTTGGTATTGTTTATGACTCCTAATTGCATTCTATTAATAATGTGTGTAATTGAAACTAACAAATAATATCGGATACGAGTGAATGTTTCATTAGTAATCGATTTAGGGAATATTCAGAATTTTCCGAACTATTTAGTGAAACGAAATGTTGATATACAATGAGTCGAGTGGCCTTTTCAAAGGAGTCAATGAAGGGTATATATGTTCATAGCGTTCCATTTGAGATTTTTCTTCCTTAAAACTTTCTATTTAATTGTAACTAGTGTTTCTGAGGGGTTTATTGGGCGATTCGTGCTTTAAACGACGCTTTAAATTGAGTGTGATTTGGCATTGCGTTCGTAAAAAATAATATTATTTGTGTTAATATAAGACTATTGAAATTAACCTTATGTAACTTTTGAAGTTCATATTTAGTGACTCATAATTTTTCTTCCTTCACAAAAATGAAAAACTGTGCGCTTGTTATTCAGTTTAATAATATTATAAAGAACGTTGGAATTTGAGTGTTTGATTGAAAAAATCTGTTTATTACAAGTACTGAAGGAGAACGTCATTATTCTAGTCATTATTCTACAAATATTTGGGCTTCACGTGCATCTCACAGCAGTCTTAATGAAAATGGCTTCGATATTAGCCCATTAATCGTAGCATATATGATTCTTGCTGGACATTAGATTAAAATTTAAAGTGTACATTTTTGCCTAAACCAATGGGTTTTTGTCAGTTGGTTTTGTAGTTAGGTTCACATTGTACTAAAAAAAATCAGTATCATTTAATTCCGTGCCTACATAATAGACAAATCATTTTTTTCTCGAGCCTTTAGTTCCAGAGATAGATCATAAGAAGTACAAGGACATTTCGTGCGTCCATAATAAGGTCTAGAGAGCTGCAACTCAAATGTTACTACGAGAGAAAATAATTAGACTACGTTTTTATAAACGCGCTATACACATTAATTTAAATAACATATTGATTAAGATTGGAAACCTGAAAATAAATTTTTCTGCATTATCATAGACAAGAGAAATGATGTTATATTTTTCAAATTGTATCAACCTAAATAGTATATAGTTGTTTTGTAAAACCTTTGGATGAACACGTTGAGCAATTAATGTTGTTCATGAGGCAAATTTGCACCCACTTGATAATAGTACGAGAAAAATCGAAGATTCATAACAAGATACTATTTTCCTTCATTTTTAATATAGATTGGAAATTAATTTCTTTGGATATATAATGAGTAATTACTTAGTACTAATAATTATTGAAATCTTTGCGAAGTACATTCCATTTGATTTAAATTGAAATAAAATGTTCGTTATTTCCAACTTTGTTTACTTGATTTATTATCCAGAGTTAATTTTCCATAAATTCAGGGTATTTAGTCTAAACAATTTATATCAATGTTGTTCTTAAGACGAACTTAGGTTAGATGGATTAGATTGATCTAATCACGTTAGAACAAGTTTGGAAAAATTTAAAATATTTGCGAATTTGTATCTCTACTTTCTATTCAATTGTAACTAGTGTCTCTTTATTGGGCGATTCATGGTTTCATTCAATTTTGTTCTTAAGACGTACTTAGGTTAAATGAATTAGATTGATCTAATCACGTTAGAACACGTTTGTGAAATTTTAAAATATTTGCGAATTTGTATCTCGGTTAATCTCAGTTAATAAGGTTGGATATTTTAGGTTCGTTTACCGCTATTACTTCCTAAATAATGTGAGCTAAAAGTCAAATCAGTCAAATCTTGCTAACTTTTGTAGCATCTCGATAAAAGTTTTCCTCTAACTACCTCAAAAATACACGCTTATTGCATTGTTTTTTTTTATAAAAGCGATCCGATTATTAATATAGTAGAAAATAATGACAGGAAATGGAATTCAGTTTGGAGAATTGAAACGTAAAGAAGCCGGAAATTGATGCTCGAGCGAAGTTGGTATTAAGGAGGGAATAGCAGAAAACTTACATTGACCGATAAGTGTGAGCAAAAATTTATAGCCGTCGTATATAACAAAAGATTTTATTTTCCTTATTTTTTCATTTATAACTATGATGCTGTAGATGTTAATATTTAAAACACTGTAATGACGTTGGTATGGAAAGAGACCTCATATTATATAAATGATGGGTCAGAGAATGCTTTAGAACCAAAAATGTTTGCAGGTAATCGACTGGGATGGCAAAGCAAGTTCAAGATTTTAAAAACCACCGGAAATTATGAAGTATGTCTGGACGCAAATTTTAAATGTTGTGGGTCTGTGATTATTAAAATAGACAGATGTTATATTATAGTAACTAGACGTAAACTTATTGTAAATGCATGTTTGTATGCAAATGTTGTATTGAAATGTTGAGGTTCTTTTAAGAGATTATCTGTAAGGTTTACATCTTACAGCTAATCTCTACATTCTTTCTTAAATTGTTCGGCGGATTAAATATTTTTAAAATACCCTGAGTTATCTCTACTTTTTAATTATATCACAATTCTAGCAAAATACAGTTATAAGGTATAAATAAAATTATATTAAGGTGAGAAATCGAGAAAACTTCTCAATTAATATATTTAAACAACAATCTGATTTTCAACGAATCGGCTTCAATCTTTCCAAGTATTATCGTCTTTTCTTAACATTCAGCTGATTTTGATCAAGGTGAATAATTAGGAACGAAGTATCTTTTGACTGGAATTTTCTTCAATTAACACTTCAAATATACTCTATTCGTACACTGCATAGTAGATAGTATAGAATTTAAGCAACTGTTCTTGTAAGATCAGGTTCTTCGTTGTGGTTTAAATATTTTGTAGTTACGTGAATTTTGGAACTAATAAGAATGGAAAAAAAATTGATAAATGCTGTGTCAAAACTCTTAATAAAATATTTTATAATATTTAAAATGTTTCAAGACAAATTCAATATTGATGAAAATTTCAAGTTTTTCTAATTGACCTCATGGAATACATTTAAAAATAACGAAGTATGCTGTAAGCTTTTGTTAAAATTCCAACATATATTTTTCACGGAAAATTCGTAAATAGTTGTAATAATCTGGCGTCAATAAAAAATATAATTTATGGCGGAGCTAAATAGGATAAAACTAAATATTTGATCAATAATTAAAAAAATACCGGAAGAAATGACAAGGTTTGGGCATTGTTATTAAAAAAATTTAAAACTTTATTATCCATTGCACTGAAGTATTTTAGTATTTTTCCTAGAACTTTTCTATGAACTAAATGAAACATAATAAAAAATTGTCTTTCTGTAAATCAATATAAATAAAATTAAGAAAAGAACTGATTCCGATGTTACCACTTACTACATATGAACAATTTAACAAGAGACAATTTGGCTTGTATGAATAAAATGTTAATATACGAGTATTTAAAGAATCTTGGGTCAGCAGCAGTTTAAAGACGTTTCTACGGGCATTGTTTGATAACAAAGGGGGTGAGGGTGGTGAAGGGGCAGCTGAAAACTGCCGACTTTTGTGTGAGGCAAGGTAGGTGGCAGACTTTCGACCGATTTAAAATACAAGAAATTTTTTGCTATCTACGTTGCGCGTGTTAAGTCGTATTTCTCATCCATATGTCTGTAAGTGCGTTTTAACTCGTAACGTTCATATTGACCAGATTCGCTCCGATTTTTACGAGACGTAGTTTGGTTTGATGTCACTTAGGGTTTGACATGGCTATTATTATTTATAGCCAATATTTATAAGTAACTAATGGTTTGCTACGCTCCATAGTTCACCGCGAAGGCTTTGCTGAACGATTTGTGTTTAAAAATAAGCGGTCTTCACTTTACATTTCCATTATAACTGTGTAGAATGCGATGGTCATATTTAAAACATTCATTCATATTTACTGGATAACACATTTATCGTCTGTATTTACCGTTAATATAATTTGGGACACAGTATTAATTATATATATCATAGTAGCTTTAAATCAGTTGCACGTATCAACCAGTCGTATTTATTTAGCTTTACCTACTGTACGGTATTTAAGAAAGTAAATTATGTATATTTTTCAAGTTTAATGAATTTTTCGTATTTAACTATGTAATTGTAATGTATTTGTAAATTTCATTTACTCACTGTAGATTTAGCGTAAAGTTTTTTTTAAAGTTATTGTAACCAAATAATATTTTTTCTAAGTAGTTTATGTACCGTTAGTATCAATGACATGCTTCGCAATTGGCTTTACTTAATTTTATCTCTTGGGTATTAAATATTAAAGCGAAATATTCTACAGAAGATACACAAACCTAGATTTTATTTTACTTAACGAGTAGGAAGGTAAATTAATAAGTGGCGGAGGCGTTCGCAGAAACAAAGTACCTAACATACTTTCACTTTGTAGACGACCTTTCGCCAACATCTCGCTTTTTTCGTGGAAGTTTGTCATTGAAATGGCACAAGTACTAGAGAAGATTTTTTACAATGATCCGCTTTGGATAAGGTTACATTGGCACAGAAAATTTTATTTTGATGTAGAAAATATCATAAGTGTTTTACAAATGGTTTTTCTAAATAGCCTTTTGTAAAATAAAAGCGACATTAACCTCAAATATATAGTGAGAAATTGTCATGCTCTATTACGATGTGATGTGCTTTTTGAAGTGACAAAATATAAAGGGCTGACACGCGGTTTTTGAAAATTAAAGTCAACTGTTTATGCCTGTATGTGTAAAATGTTGAAAAAAGCGTGGATAATATTAAGAAAAGAGATTTTGTAAATCGTAACTAATTCGAATAATGATACCTACCATCTTATAAAACCTGATAGTTTTTTAGATATTTTCATATAGATTAAAATGGAGAAAATTCAGTCCCTTCATTTTCAGAGTTCCTTACCTCAAGAAGAAAAGGACCCTTATAATATCATTCAACTGTCTGCCCGTGTCTTATACCCGTTTTTACAGTTACCCGTTCTTAACCTTGAAATTTTGCACAATAATAAAGAATATTAAACCACTTATATTTCAACAGATAACACTCATAATATTCCCAGGGATATTTAATGTTTCCTTCGGGATATTAAAACTCAATAAAAATTTCAATATTCTATATAGTGTAGGAAATCATTTGAAGTGGCTAGTTCTAAGGGTCTCAAATATTTTTCATAACTATGCAAAAAATATGCCCCCATTTTGGACTCTACTCAATCTAAAATTATGAAGAAATGGAGCTTTCAGAAACCTATGTAAAGGTTGTAGGAAAATTGTAGCGATAATTACATATTTTCCATTTTTTAAAAATGCACCATGTTTTTACGCCTGTGAAAGGTATGGTAGGCAATATATCTACGTTCAGAAAAAATATTATTTGCAAATACAGTCTAATATGAATACCGTGTACGCCTAAGTGATTATATAAACCTAAATATGTACTTGGTAGGTTTTAACTGTACTTCAAATATTCAGATAAAAGGAATTATCTAAAACATGATTTCTAATGTTCGTTTTATGCAATTTGTTAGTGATAGAATAATGTAATTTTTTCAATTTAATAAGCCAGAGGATTCGGTTGTCCTACCAAGTTTAATTTTATACTGACAATAGTATCTAACAAAGGGGAGATAATTTTTTGTGGAAAGACACCAACAGGTGGATATTATTTTTCATTATTGCAAAAGTATATACTGTTACCAAAAATTTTACCTACTAAAGTTAACGATTATTGGTATGTCATTATAAGTACAATCCCTTCTTGCTAAAGCGAGGTAGGAAGACGCAATTCTAGTTTTAGTATACATGCTACAATTCTACATACTATTTTTGTGATTCTTATTCATGTAAGGCCAAGTGTGTGAATGCAAAGTTGATAGGCCGGGAAACATTGATTGTAAAGATATAGAAGACGTCATGAGAATTAGTTAACATACAAAAAGTGGTGGCAACGTTTAGTTTATATTTAATTATACATTGTGAGACATATAGTTTAATTTGAAAATACCCAGTGATCTTAAGTCAGCACTATATGGTTAGTAATAATGTTCTTATTTTTACATTAAGAAAAATCGTGACAGTTTGAAATATCTATGGTAATTTGTTTAGAGCGTCATCTAAAATTTTGACGGAATTTATATGATTGACCGCATTTGTTCATGTAAAATTCCGCAAAAAAAGGATACTGGAAATTACATGACCTGGTAAAAATGCCATATACACGGCTACATAATTGCAAGACTCTTTCAAAAATAATACGATAGTAAATTCAACTTTCAACGAAGAGTGCACTGAAACCAGAATTGTCTTTCAATCTTCAGATGACCATATTCGTAACGAGAGAGAGATAGAATGAGAGGAAGATAGAGAAGGTACCATGTAATTATTACGTTTTCACATAGGCTAACTTTCGCTTATAATAAATAAAAAGCTTAATTTTTTAGACCCAAAACCATACAATTAATGATTTATTTAAAAAGAAAAACGAAAAAAACACTCTTTTATTTCAATGAACTGAAACGAATAGATTAAATTTAAATTTTATTAAATATCGAAATAATATATTATTCAACGAGATAAGTATACAAATTTAATTCACATACTCTTTGTTAAAATACAGAGTTAAAAAAATATTAAGGTGCAGGTAGATATAAAGGACCGAATTTTTTTACATTTAAGTAAGTAGTTGTAACTAAAAACAATTACTTTTACTTTATCCTTTTCTCCACTTGGGGCCTATGCAGAATTTAAATGGGGCCTATGCAGAATTTAAAATGGGACGTGTATTTAAATTATTTTATACTGTTTAGTTCATTGTAATAGAAGTGTATGTATTTTTTAAATATTGATATATTGTCCAATTATTGCATGTTTTAGAAAAAATTAAATTCATAACGTTATTTTCCTCCTCTGATTACCAATTTTAATTTGATTTTGCTGTTGATCGATTTGATTTTGTTTCCCAAGTTTTGACTTTAGCTATTTTGATACCTCACGATTTTTTTTAGATATCGAATGCTTTATTGTTTAGGTAGTGATTTGAAAGAAAAACAAAATTTTTTTTTTTTAAAAACTAAAGCGCTTTTATAACTGCGGTATTTGATTAAATCCTTGTCCAGAATTAAGAAAAAATTACAATACTAGTAATAACGAAGTATTTAAGTATTTTGTATCAAAAAAAAATCTACTTGCTAAACATGAATAAATTAGTTGCAAACTAAATATAATTTTTAAGTGTTTTGAAATCATTTTTAATTTCGCTTCAGTAAAAATTATTCATTTCCCCATGTGCATATCGCGTGAAATTTGGGAAGTTGCTGTTATTTCAGGCTCATAAATCAAAGCTCCCTAACATGATATATAAAAGTATTTACTTACCCTTTCAATAAATGAAAAGCTGCAATGTGTAAGCATAGGCGCCCAATGATATTCTGAGGGTATAATAACTGACAATACTTCCATAAATTTAAGGTAGATTGCAAAGGGCTTAAAGTTCATATGCAAAGTTTATGGATAAGAAAATATAATTCATATTTTAATGATTCAAAATTATGTAAATGTGATGAAAGAGTTGTTTTAAATGGTGGGTTTAGCATGGTTTGTTCTTTAATGCAGTTGTGGATAATTCAATTTGTGTTTCAATAATTACATATGAAAATCCTTTTTAGGATAGCAGGGGCTTTAGTAATGTACACAATAATACAAATAGGTTTTTTAAAAGTAAGAAACTATGGGTGGGAAAGTTTTAAAACATTGTTCTGATGCGAATAAATTTCTTTCTTAACATATTACTCTAAACAATAGTGAACAAAAACAATTAAGTTCTTGAAGTCTTGCTAGAGAAGTGCGATTATTAGTTATTATATTTATCATAACAATTAATTTGGTGATAGTTATTTCCCTTTCTGACCATTTATATATTTTTGGTTTAATATAAAAACCTTTAGTTTTATTTGAGTTAACCAAAAATTGGCGATCATAAAGTGATTTTTAAATATAATATAAATACTATTTTCATAAGTTTTTCTTGTCAAACTATTTTTTGCTATATTATTGCGCGAGGTAATCGCGCATGATAATAAGTGTTTGTGAGGAAACCTGCTCTCAATTTTTCAGTGAAGCCTCTATTGAGATTTCAATTCGATAGCTTTTGTAAACGAGATAAACCGAAGATTTAAAAGAACATTGCAAATAATTTATTGGAGGTTAATTCACACGTAATAATATAATGATATTATTAGTTCTATATAATTAATTAAGAATTTATTTGTTCTTTACCTATATGTTGCTTTACCAATATGCACAAGGATTTAATGATCATGTGACATAATTGAGCCTAGAGTTGACTACCACTGCAGAAGCAATAAACAAATTTAAACTATCGTCTTATTGAACTGATAAAATATTAAACGATTTAAAATATATAAACTTTCTTAAATATGAGTGGGTATTGAATGAATACAATATTGGAAACGGTTCGAATTTTAGGGTTCCTAAAAAGGAGCTAGTATTAAAATTAATTATTATTTCTTTTTTATTATCATAAAGCGTATTCTCATTTTCTGTATCTAAAAGTCATTATGCAGTCACATAATCTCACATGATTAAGCAATGGAAACCCTTTCTCTACTTCGTTTTTAATATCTCCCTATCGCTTTCCTATTTTATACGTAATAAAACAAAACTAGCGGTTTTTTTTATTTATTTTTCTCATTATCTTTTATTTACCTCTATGTATTATATTTATAAATAAACATGCTATATTTCTTGTTTATCACTGTGTATTAATATTTATCAGTCATTTACTTCTTACAACAAGGTGGGTAGTAAAATATTGCACTTTTTGCAATAATTCAATATTTATATTCTTACGTTTGTATGACAGCACTGTAATCGCATAATTAATAATTCTTAAGTAAAAGTTAAATAAATTGTGTTTCTATTTTGGTAACGAAGTTGAGATTTTTATTTAATAATGCATATAATTTTAAATTTTTTTTATCAAAATAGCGATTTCAACCAAAAAATTCACATTATTTTACTTAAACACGCTTCAAATATACTAAACATGATGCATTGAATCAATTGAATGAATAATTAATACGTTATTTGTTTCACTTAATATGGATTACTTTCTATGAAATTGTTAAATACATGATAAATGTTATAGTAGATACCATCTGTGATCGCGTTTGAGTAAAGAGCTCTAATACTTTATAAATGTGTATTTGGCTATTTTACAACATCGCGCCCAATAAATGTTGAACTGATTAAAAGTTAATAATATTTGTTTATTTCAATCATTCTTTTTACTTTATTTGGACAATTTATGATGGTTTCAATAATAAATCATACATTAGAACTACTGCAATAATAAATGTTTTTCGATTATATGTAAACGGTGCATTTCATTTTAATTATCTTTAATGGAGAGCGTTTTCTCACTGAACTACGGTCATCTGATAAAAATGAATGTACTTAACGCCATAGAGAAAGTAGCCATGTGATTATTTATACAGATTAATTGTCGAACAATTAAAAAAACTCGCAAGTCGGTGTTATCGACAGGTAGCCAAGCGTATTAGGAAACAGTAAGGACTTTTTAAATTCAAGAAAATTAGAAACAAAACAAATTAAAATGTCTGTACCCAGATTACGATGTACCCAAATATGTACGAACTTCTTTATGTAATTATAGGTTGTTTAGAAAAACAGATTAAATTAAGCGCGCCCAACATATTATTAAATTAGACTGAAGTAAGTATAAGTATGGATTGTTTTTTAATTAACACAATTTGCAACCAATTTAAATGAATACATAAAAGGATAAATTCTCCTCTAAACAGTAAAACCGACGCTGATTATAATAACATCCCTTCATTAACCTCTACTATATTATTATTAGTATAAGTAATCAGGAAAAAAATTAGCAAGACGCATTTACTGGAAATTTTACATGAAAGTGCATAATTTGCCCTGAAAAACATGAAGAAAAAACGTTCATGAAGAGGGCTGAAATTCGTGCAGTTGACAAATTATGTCATCATAAAAATACATACAATAAGTCAGATCGACACATTACAGTTGGTTAATTTTTTCTTCAAGTATTTAAGTGCAAATGCGCTTCTAGGTCAGTTTGCCTAGAAATTTTTCCAGTCAATTTATCTGCCTTTTTTCTGAACAATTGCTATACGAAATATAACACATTAAAAAATTTAATATGCCTTAAGAATATATTTTGGAAATATTGAAAACTCACTTTAAAAATTCAGGGCCATGAAAATATTAGCAAACCTGCAGGCAGACTTATTTTTTACCTTCATAACTACCAAAGTAAACGCAACGTCAAAACCTTGTATGTATCATAAATGGTTTTGACGTTGCCTAATATACCTATCCAAAAATAGCCACCAATTCCACCAATCAATGGCCAGCAATTTCAGCTTTTAAAAGTTTCACGATACGCATCGTCGTTACAATTAACCATTTTAGAAACTAAAGTGCGGAGGGTAGGAAAAGTGTGTTAGTTTATAGGATAAGCTACGTATACTACGGAGCCAAATCCACAAAACAGTTTATAAAGTTTAAAAATTATATGATAAAACATAATTTTCATTGTTAACAAAGTTGAAAATTGCTTATTGGAAAAGAAAATATTTATAAACGATATAAATCTTAGAAAAGTAAATTTATAAGATGCACAATGACTACATTGCTTAAAATGCCTGCAAAAAAATCATCAGTCTATAATTAACAAATATATAAGGAAAAAAGTTATAAAGCAAAAAAAAAGAGTATATTAAAAAAAATCGAAAGAAAAAATGTACAAGACAAACAATTTAATTTATTTCAGAACAAAAATAAATAGTTCAAACTGAATTATTCTATTGAAGAACATAATTTTTACCAAATTGCAGGAATGTATAGGATAAATATTGATGTGTGAAAGCCATTTTGAGATTAAAAGAGTGGGAGACATAAAATTTCGATTTTAACGTAAAAAAAAATTCGTGGGGGACATTTAGCGATTTGTTCATTGTTAGAATTAATGAAATGAATCAATCTTCATCAATCTAAATACTTTTCACTCCGATAAATTTTGGTTCGTGCTGAGGAACTGTCAGGGCACGGGTAGATATCCTGTAATAATTAGTTTTTTACACTAATTGTAATGTAAAATTTATAACATTATCTAAATCTAATCAAATCTTTTCTTATTGGGGCGCTATTGCAGTATTTAAGTATAATCGAAACATTAATTCCATCATCAAATATTTATGGATTTTAATCTACTTAAGTGACATGAATTGACTATTGCTGTTAATAGATTATATTTATTATATTTCAAGGACCTCATGGTTTTATTTTGTGAATAAAAGAATCAAAATTTTAACTCATTTCAAAAAAGCTAGAGGTTCTCAATTCCATGTAAATATTGCATGGACTTATTGAACTCTAGAGATATCCTAAGGATCTTTTCAAGGGATGATTGTACGAGGTGCCTATGTAGAAATTGATACCGAATTAAAATCCATTTAATTTGTCTTTATAAGCACTTTAGTCCTATACAATGATTTGGTTTGATAGGATCTGCTGTATTAATTAATTACATGGACACTAATTGTAATATAAAGCTTGTAATACTATGTAAATCTAATACAATACTTTCTTATTGGGGCTCTATTGCAGTATTTAGGGATAACATTAATTCCATCATCAAATATTTATGGGTTTTTTAATCTACTTAAGTTACATGAATTGACTATTGCGGTTAATATATTATATTCATTAGGTTTCAAGTGCCTCAACGTTTTATTTTGTGAATAAAAGCATCAAAATTTTAACTGACTTCAAAAAAGAGGTTCTCAATTCCGTGAAAATATTGTCTGGACTGGGTGGAGATATCCTAAGGATCTTTTCAAGGGATAAGAGTACAAGGTGCCTATATAGAAATTGATACAGAATTAAAATCCATTTAACATGTCTTTATAAGTACTTTAGCCCTAGATAATGATTTGGTTTGATAGGATCTGGAATGAAGCTAAAATTTGGTGACATAATTCCTAAAATAAGAAGTAGATTCATCGAGCTTGGGTTTATTTAAATGGTTTTGCCTATTGGTCAAAAATAGTGACATGGATATGATGAAGGAGCTGAAAGATGCAGACAGAAAGAAAATTCAATATATTAGCGCTCGTTGCCTACATGCCTTGACTATTGTTTTGGTCACAAGTAGTGGCTAGAAAAAGTAATCCTTAAATACTATCGACGCATCTCTCCCTTTCTCTCTCTCTCTCTCTCTCTCTCTCGCACACATCATAAGCTTTTGACGGACTTTTGGCTAATATTAAAATCGATTCAGTACCATTCGATTCCTATCCCTCTTATGTCCATACACACCTACACATAGGCACATATGCGCCGTATTAGGCACTATATTCTCTAATATTAGTAATATTTTGCAAATTTATTTAAATTTTGGTAATAATGTTTTATCGAAAAGTGCCAAATAAATACTCCTATTTATATTAATTAAGAACCTCTAACCGTAGAAGTATCTTGTAAATTTAGTCATATTCGTTAACGATACTTTATTGCGAAGGTTCCAATTAATACAGGTGTTTTATTCTTTTATATTTTTTAGTGTATTTCTAATTCAATAATTATTTCAAGTCGGTTTAACTTTTTGTTGGAAAGTTTTATATATTTATTAACTCTTTCCTCTTTTTCGTCTTAGAATGGCATTGATACAGTTTTTTCCGTCAATGCCACTTAAATCGCAATTTGAAGTCAAAGATAATTTAAAGTGACTGTAGCCACACCCACATCCACACACACACACACACACACGCACGCACACACACATATATATATATATATGTGTGTGTGTGTGTGTATGTACATAAGAAGGTACATAAATTCGTTTAAGGTACAGGGTATTTCACTTTTTTTAACTTAACAAAAGAATATTAATTTCAAAACAGAAATGTTTACTTAAACTAGAAAAATGAAAAGTTACGTGTCGAAAAAAAATCGGCTGTTAATCAATCGGGGCTAATATTGTTATAATTTTTTTGAAGTAGCAGTATCTAGAACTGAATTTTAAAAAAATATTCCTCTTTTTTATGGCACTTAACTGCTCAGTCACCTCATTGCGCTTGCATCAGATGACTAATTATTTTACAATGAGTAAAAGGAAATTTCTTGAAATATGTTGTCGTTATAATATATATATATATATATATATATATATATATATATATATATATATATATATAGATATATGCTGTTGAGACAAAACACAGTTTGTTGTTGAAGAAAAACGATATTTCTATGTATCTCCAAGCTATGTAGCGCACGCCTAGATACATCTCCGAGGAATGCTTTTTTCGACTCCATCGGCATTCATTATCGCAGATCGAGGTAATTTTCACAATATAATCATAAATTATATATTTAAATCTTCCTCACGATCGGAACAAAATGCGTTGAATAGTTAGTGAGAAAATCATGTATTTCTTTTATAAATTCAAACACGTCAACAATTAAAATTCTAAAAATATCATATATCTCATACCCTTCCCCAGGATCTGAGGAATGCTTGCGAGTAGTTTTTACGTGACACGATCAAAATGGCAGACTTTTCTGTCTGCCATTTTGATCGGTATAAAACCCAAAAATTATAGCATTATTTTAACTATTGAATATATTTGGCGTTAATTTTGTAGAAATTCATTATTCACGATTAAATGAAACTACGTGATGTAGTATTATTTCTACTTTCTTTAATTTCTTTACCACGACCTAGGTTTCGTTGTATAACAACATCTTCCGGTGGGATATTAGCAAAGATTGAATGAAAATCCCACCTGAAGATGTTGTTATACAACGAAACCTAGATCGTGGTAAAGAAATTAGAGAAAATAGAAATAATACTACATCACGAAATTTCATTTAATTGTGATTATTTTAACTAATTACGGTCTCTGAATTCATTTTCTCCCAATTATATTTATTGTATAAACTGTTTTGCCTTTACCATTTTATCATATGTACAGATAAAAATATGAGTTGTTTTTGTCTAATGCCATTTCGACAACCAACCCGCTCATATAAATATTCTTGGGCCATTGATCGGGTATTAGCTCATTAATATTATCTATACGTAACTCATGTGGAAAATAAACTGCCGGATGAGTGACGTCTGAGAGACGAAGAACGACGTCGTGTAGCTGAGCGTGCGTTTCAGTGTACTGAAAAGACGTGGGTCGTCTGCGAGTGCCGCGAGCTAAGGTTTTTATTGGTTAATGGCCTCCTTGTACTTTAGTGAAATTTAGTTTATTTTCTGCTCAATATATCAACATAAATTCTTTCTAAATATATAAATTCTTCTTTTCTATTCTTAGTATAAATCTTACAGATAATTTAAGATTAACGATTAACGTTGAACAACGCCATTGACGCTCAATAAATTTTCAATATTGTTTTGAGATATCATGTAGGGTAATCATTAAAACCTCTATCAAAATTGCGGAATACGCCAATATCACTGAATGATAATTATAAGGCTTTCAAAATACTGAACAACTCATATAGCTCTGGAATATGTACTCAACTCGAGATAAGCCGTTGTTGATATTATTGCGACAGATGCGAGGAATTACAATATGAGAAGTAAACACAAATGTATACAATATGTTCTATAACCATATCCTATTTATAATTTAAATAAAAGACAAGACTTATAATTAGGCAAACCATACTCACTACTAACTTTATATTTTTAAATACTCAATACTAACTTTATGTTTTTAGAGAGATACTTGATTCTGACAAGAAGTTTAGTTTACATTGTTTGCGTGAGTTGGAATAAACAAAAGAATGTTCTTGACATTTATTTGATGAGCCTACAATTCGTGAGTAACAGATGCCATTGGTAGGTATTCCCCTTTAAATAAAAGATACTGCAAAACCATTTTTGTAGTAACTTCAGTACATACAGTATATCCGTATCTTTCATTAAGAGAGAATGGGGTGGTAGCGATAAATATGGGATAACATTAAAACGTTTATAAGTAAATTTTAGTTTATTAAAAAAGATAATCTTAATTTGTGCTTTTCAACAATATTCTAGGTGATTTAAGCTCATATAGTGAGTAACAAATGGACTGATATTGAGTCAAGTTTTTTAGTATATTAGCCAAGTAGACACAGAGTTCAATGTTTCTTAAAACAAATTGAAAAAAGACTGGCCAATAAGAATTACTCCTATTATATTTGTTTGCAAAATTCCAACTATTCTACGCTAATTATTTTGTATACATGTATAAAACGAATATGACAAGTAATACTTCAAATATAAACCTGAGGCAGAAGCTGATAGGCCGGACGCTAAATACTTTAGAGTAGAATTAATTGAAAGTAAGGATTCAATTCTATAAATTTGTTTAGTTGTCAGTAATAAATTTTGAAATTTTCCCTCCTCCAACGAGAACACAAAAAGACTAAAAACTAATTTTTGCCCCTCTTCTAAAAGAGAAAAAGGGGCAAAAATTAGTTTTTGCTCTTTTTGTGTTTTTTTCTACTCTTGGATGTATTTATTTATATACAAAATATTATGGTAATCTGTTGGGTGTTTTAAATATGAAAAAAGCATAAGTATACAGATAGTGTTTCGCTTTCATTATAATAGCGTGATTATAGATAGCCTATCGTTTAATCTAGGATGTATTTATATTACTTATACACGAAAATTTTTAGAATTTCTTTGTCCTTTTAAATATGAATTATAGACAAATGTAAGATAATATTTCATTTTTATTACGTTGTTAGGACTAAATAATAATAGTACAATTGTTAACAAATTGACCAAGATTTATTAATAGTCTTCAATAACAAATATTAAAAAGAAAATAAGTAAAGGACCTATATGAGGCATTATTATTTTTAAAGCAGATAAAATACTCGCTTGCCTATAAGTTCCATTCTACAATAGCGGTTGTGAA
The DNA here is from genome assembly GCA_039881145.1 of Druceiella hillmani. Classification (NCBI taxonomy): domain Eukaryota; kingdom Metazoa; phylum Arthropoda; class Insecta; order Lepidoptera; family Hepialidae; genus Druceiella; species Druceiella hillmani. The sequence continues at coordinate 55,797,202 of JAYKKI010000005.1, read as the reverse complement.
TGTATTAAATCTTAAATAGTGTAACGCACTTAGACGTAATGAAGTGCTTCAATAATTACGAAACAGTAATTGCTTTACTCAATTTCGATATCAAAGATAGCGGCGTCATTCACAATTACGTCGAACCATGTACTCACATGCTATCTCAACCAATGTATTCAGACGCTATCCCAACCATGTACTTACACGCTATCTCAACCAAGCATCTTCGTTCGAAGCGGCTAGATTTCATGTGCACGTTCATATCACTAAACGTGTACTAATGAAATTTCCGATAATTATAATGAATGAGCATTCTCTCATTCATGTAGTGTAATCGTAGACTAGCGTTAGTTTTGTTGTTGCTCATTTCAAAGTAAATAGAGGAAGTTTTCATACAATGTGTTGCCTTATCACAGCTGCCACCGGTACGTGAGCGTTGTCTCGAGAATAACGATAACATTTAAACGATTACCGAGCTACAATAATAATCCACATGTATGCGGGTGTTATGGGGAAGACATTTTCTGTTTCGTGTATCGCTTGTAAATGTAAATACGAATTTACGAAAGTTGAAAACACCTTCGTGGCCATTATTAAACTTTCTAACTTTGTATTAATATGGTTTTATTAGCTTCACTTGTTTGTCGCTTTGTATGCGAACAGATCTACCAAGTTAATTTTCATCTACTCTTAATTATGATACTGATTTCAAACTTTTCACACTTATGAAATTTTGACGACCACATAATAATATGGAGCTGATTTTCTCACGGATGAGGGAGATGGTCATGGGAACTGTTGAATGGGAAAAAGTGAACGCTTTGAGTTTGGGCCTTTTGATTTGTCTCAACAGGTTCTTTGTTTGGAAAAGCGTTTTAATGTTTTTTACGATACTGATTTTCGTTTTATGTTATTTTACGTTAGTTCTTTGATTTCTCATTTTAAATTGTTACATTCGTATGTCCGTCTATAAGAGTTTCAGTTTTCATCTATATATTAATTAAATTTTGCTTCATATAAATTTAATTCATTAATTTTGATACAAATTAATTTATATTTCCACCTCAAATAATTTGTAGTAAGACATACAAAAAATTAATATTTTTTCTCATAAATAAGATATAGGGGAGATTTTTTGGTTATTTGTAGAGGGAACATAGTAGATATTTTAAAATTAAGTTTATATTTCATTTATTTTCTTAGTTTTTAAGCCTCAACCTCCAAAGCGATGCAAAATTAATTTCCTCCTTCTCGTATTTTTACACTGAGGGTTTGAACTGTCCAAAGAATTCTAGCTACTAGTACTTGTCTAGAGTTATAAACAGACCTATAACTCACCAAACCGAGCTACGGTTTGGTGGTTTTTATTTCCATTGAGAAATATACGGTCAAAGAAGATACGGTCAGCGGAATCCCACTGCATCGTCTGTATAAAGTCGTTGATTTGGGAATCAGATTTGATTAGCGATAGACGTTTCGTGGATATATGGTAAATGTAGCCAAAAATAGTTTTTAGAAAGTTAAATTCCTGTTGCATAATTCATACAATTTTAAACCATGTCATCAATTTGGCTGCTGTACACTTCGTTATTGCATATCCGACTAAAATCAATTTCCATTATTTGAAGCCCAAATGAAGCCAAGCACAGCGCGATGTTTGGATGTAAACAAAAGATGCTCCTCCTATATTTGTTTATGAGATAGCACGGTTAATTTCCCTCTCAATCTCCTACCCAGTTCCTCTTTAGTATGCTAGCCTTCTATTCCTTGCAACTCAGAAGAGACATTGCATTTATGAAATTAATTTTCCAGGTATTAAAAGGAAAATTTCAATATGCCCCGTATTATTGAATAAACTTACATTCTTCATAGCTAAAATTTCCTGCGCCCATGAAATCATGACCTTTTTGCTACACCATACTCTGGAACCGAATTATATATAAATTTTTCAGTTTTCCCGGTATTCGAAATAGTGAATTTATTTTCATGAAACTTTTTCACAAATAAAATTGCTAATTCAAAGGTGGAGAAGTTAAATATACAATATTGGTTTCCCATCATTTCATTTTTCATGGATAATAAAATTTTTACAGGCTAATTAAAAAAAACTCAATGAAAATCTATTCGGCTGGCGCTTGATATTAATGTTATTTTTTATATACATTGATTCGCGCGAAAACTCTTTTATTTTAATGAAATTTATAACGCTATGTGATTCAAAAAAAATTAAAATACACTATATTTTATTTTGATATGGTGCTGGAAAGTGCTAGACCTAACATCCTCATAACCACATCGTGACTCTCATTGCTCAAGCGAAATGGGCCTTCAGGTTGTTGACCCGCATATATTTCTAAGTTGAATGCATACCAGTAATTAACGTCCACGAGACCAAAAACCTTCATTCCACATTTTGACGGTTTGCTTGGGATATACTGGCTGAAAGAACAGCGTCTTCTAAAAGCCATGAGCTGTTCATCCAATAAGTTCTCATAAAAATAAGTTCCTGAGTAACAAATCTAAAAACTCTCTTATTGGAGCCAGCTTATCAATACAAGCACGAACTTGGCGGTCTCCAATATCATCAAAGCGCAAAGACCTTGTCAAAAATTTTTATATTTGTTCAGACATAGTCAAAGATATAGCATCGATTTCTGTGTGCTTTACATGTTCAAATATTTGGGCAACGCTCAATCGACCTATTTTCATCACCCCAGCTATCAGTAAAATTTTGATGTAGCCTTTTATTTCCAACGTCTGTTTGTTTAGCAACTCTTTCTCGTGTATATTTATTCCTTATGTAGTCTATTTTCATATATATATAATATACGAAATATTTGGTAAGGAGATCAATTATATTGTCGTTCAAAAATAGGGTAAACCTATATTTTCGTCCAAAAATAGGTATAAACAATGAGCAGGTTTGATCTTGACCGATTTTGTTTTAACTCTTGATCAATTTTCATAACTGTCTTCCTCCTCCGTCAAGAAATTCTCCCGATTACAATACGAAATAAAACGACTCGTTAAGTTATGTGAAATGAATACAAATTTAATGGGGTTTCTGTAGCGATTGGGAAGTTCCTATGATGATAAACTTATTCTATCATCATATCGACTCGAAGTTACCATATTATTGTACTGAATTGTGTGAAGTTTCAAAACTACGCACTAATCAGAAGTATATGTAAATCGTCTCGCTAGGTTTGCATACCAATATAAAAAAAAAGCTGCTAAAAGTTAGATGAAAATTATGTATTTATTGTATCAAATTGGCTTAAATTAATCCTGGCTTGATTACCAACAGTAGATGGAAATCTGTTTTTATTTAAAAATATAGATGAAAATTTTTTAATTTTTGTGTTGAATGACTAATGTGAAAAGGATGATCATCTATTTCACAGAGATAATATCACATTTTAACTGTAAACAAATTAAAAAGGATATAGCCGTAATCATGTTGCAATCATGTAATTAGGTACTACGCAATTGCCGCGTCATATTAAATAAGGGTCGAAAAATTAAAAATAGATAGCATTAATTTTTCATGAAGCATTTTCTTCATTAATAGATTATATTGCGAACAAAAATGAATCGATGGTGTTAGTTTCATACGATTGCTATTTTCTTTTAATTCAAATTTAGCTTACTAAATTTCATGCGTAAAAACTGAATTGTTAAGTTACAAATCGGGCTCTATGTTAAATGAAATATTTTCTTGCTTTTCTATTACAAGTCATGAAAATATAACGCAAAAAATTATATTTTCGCGCATCGTCCTCTTTATATATCAAATTAATGGTTTATTAATAATTGTGTATTTACGCTAAATAATCCGATAATGATTATTGAAGTAAATTTTATATTAGCCACTTTAAGTATTATACACACACACATACACATATATATATATATGTATATTATATATATATGTGTGTGTGTATGAGTGTGTATAATATTTAAAGTAGCTAATATGTAATTTACTTCAATAATCATTAACGGCTTATTTATTTATTTAGGGGATAAAATTAATGTTGTTAAAAATAAACACAAATGGAAGTGCTATGAGGAGAAGAATAGAAAACTTCTTAAAACATAATTGAATCCAATCAATAGTAACGTCAGGTTATAATAATACCTAAGAAATGTGTTTGAGAATTTAACTGTATGTTACAAACAGAAAAAAATTAAGTGTGTCTGTCTACATGAAATGACTTTATAAGTAAGTGTTTTTCTCCCATAAATTGATTTTAAAATTATATCACGTTGCACTAATGTCATCACGGAAAGGAGTTGGGTAACGGATGTTGCAATTAGCCTCCACATTAACGGCGTCCGACCAGCGGTAAAAGGAGCAAGCAACTATGCTTTTGTTTATATAAATTCAATTTAATTATACTGGGTTTTCTAGGAAATTTTTTGATTGTCATGTACAAGAAATTGCTTCCTTACTTTGTAAATTGCTCAGGTTTGATATATTTTTACTCATTTTTGTATTAACTGTGCCAGTGTTTATTTTATAGATTAAAATATTATTGGAATATCTTTCAGAGAATATTACGGATGGTCGCCCTTGAATTCGTTAATCTCAGACTTTAAATTTTTACCTTAAAAGCCCGAAATACAGCACAAGGCTACTAAATGAATTATTTTCTCGCGTTTTAAAAAAAATTCTTCAGAGGTGTCCTCGGCAGCAATATAATATTGAAAGGAAACTTTTTATTTCAAAAATTCTTAAAATATGTAATTTTAAGCTTTGTGTCACGATTGCTTCAATTTTTCAACTGGGATATACGATTTATTGTAAGTTTAAAGACATTTCTTGGATTATTGCATATATTTGGCGTTAATTTTGTAGAAATTAATTATTCACAATTAAATGAGACTACGTGATGTAGTATTATTTCTACTATCTTTAATTTCTTTACCACCACCTAGGTTTCGTTGTATTACAACATCTTCAGGTAAGATATTAGCAAAGATCTTTGCTAATATCACACCTGAAGATATTAGCAAAGATCTTTGCAAAATTAAATTAGAAGCAAATAGCTATGCAAAATTAAATTTAAAACAGGAGGTTTCACTTGATGATTGTAAGGCCATAACAGTAAAAATTTTAAAGTTACAAGAAAATTGGGAATCAAAATGCATAAACCTTATTCTGAAATAATAATATTAAATAAAATCTTTGCAAAAGTGAAAGATTGTAATGACATTATAGATAAAACTAAAGGCCAAAATAGGCAGCATATTTTTAAGAACACCGAACCTAACTTATCAAATATATTTAAGCTAATTTCATTCCTACACTCTCTTCTGCCACTTCGGCATTCACAGAAAGAATATTTTAAGTTATGAATTTGAAGTGGTGAGAAGAACGCAACAGAGAAAATATTTCATTATAAAAAATGAGCTTTTCATTTATATTAATTTAATAATCGATTGCGACATTTTGGCACATGACATTTTGGCCAAAAATTTGTTACAGAAAGCATAAAAATAAAAAACACAAGAAGTGCAAAAAAATTTAGTTTTTATAAATGAGTAAGAAATATATCTTTAACTTTTTTCTGCTTTCCTCAATACACTATTTTTTTTTTAAGTTTACTGTATATTTTAATACCTTATTTTGAAAAATACTATATTTCGCCGAAGAAATATTGGCAACCCTAATTTCCATACGTACGTATACACTTTTTCCGTATGATAAAAAAACCGTTCTAACTAATTAGTAACTTATTTGAAACTTAGATATTTGAACTAACAAATAATAAATATAATTAAATTAGCAGTCAGAGATTTATTGTTAACTGTCACCGACTCGCAATTTTTTACTGAAACTATTACCATATAATTTCAACAAAAAAATTTGGAATCCTATCCGGTAATATCTGATCTATTTTAAAAATTTCCCGAGAATCTCCAGTAAGATATATAAATACCGTTATGTTCAATCTTATGTTCAGTTATTAACTAAGTTTTTGCGATTAAAAAACAAAAAAAATATGAAAGAACTCAAAATGCTCCTGTTTAATGAATTTCGTTTAAGAAGGAAAGCGAGCGAAAAACCACATGGTATATGTAAGGGACAGTATATTCTCCTATGATATCTATCCCCTACAACCAAATATTGGTTTTAAAGATTTAAATTAGGAAGTATTGTTCTTTCTGGTAATTCTTATACAGGTGACTTCATGCATAAAATTTAGGAAAAATTAGCTTCACTGAAAATAATTCCAGAATAAGTATTCAATATTTCACAGAACTATTCTCATGATGTTATACTTAATATAGAAATAAATCTATGCTTTGGGGAAGACCTGGGTCGAGAAAACAATAGGTAACTATAATATGATAATTGGTAACAATAGGTAATGCAAGTTTGATATCTAAAGATCTGTTTCTTGGAATTTATCAACGCTGCCAGTTAATTGGGAATAGAACAATGATGCTATTTTTTTAGTATTTTAATTTTCAGTAGCAAATAGTTACATAGCAAATTGATCTATGGAATGAAAATAATTTGTCAGTGGCTCATAGATCTTGTATTGATTGTAATTCTCACTGTATAGTTGTATCACCATGTCTACGTTACGAGTTTAAAATTGCAAAGATTGCTGATGTTTATTTTGTGTGAAATCGTTGTGAAAGTTGTCATTTAATCACCTATATTTAAGTGACAACTTAAACAACAATATGGTTTTTTAAAAACACCGCGCAGAATAAGAACAAGTTAAAAATATTTTTAACGAATTTACATTTAAAGAGAAGATGAAATGGGCAAAATTAAGCTACAAATTTCTGGTGAACCCGTCCACCTTAAACGTGTTTTGTTTATTTTTTGATATTGTTTGATACCGTACCTACGTATAAATTCAACCATTATTACAACTTGCATAACCATGTAAGCATAATTTAATTTATAGTTACAAAAAAGTTGCATTAACACATTTTAATTTTTCAATAAAAAAAGGTGTATTTTTATGATATATGCAACAATTTACACTGTAGTATATAACTATAATACATTTCGAGGAATTTATTCTCATTAATCACAAGCAAATTATATCTCTGATGCTCTTCACTTCAAGATAGTTACGTTGTTGAATACCCCGAGAAAATAGGTAATTCCTAATTAATCCGATTCCAAATATGTGTATAAATGAACTATGATGAATGACGAATACGCGAGGGCACAAGGTTATTAGGTAAAGTTCTTCTAAATAGTAGGAATATTTTCATGTAAGAATTGAAAAACAAATTGTCCAAATAAAATATCTATTCTGAGCTGCATACGATAAAAATTTAACATACTCCGAAGAAAATAAGAGAAGAAAAACCTAGGGAGTAAGGTTCATTCACATATTACTCACTTCACTTGTAGAGTATTTGCTTTAATCATACATTTAGAAGTAAGTAATTACATCAACAACTTCAATCGTAGTATTGTAAATAATAATTTTAGACAACAACGGTACACTCAGATTAAATTACGTCAATCGTTTAAGAAGAAAACGGGCTTTGGTTTAAAAGTAATTTAGTCTGATTAATTGATTTGTTCACTTACAGACTTAAAAAGAATTGTACGAGTACACCCCGCGTGAGTGCTTTACTCTCGACCCGCGCGTCAGCCTTGAGTTTTAATGACAGAAGTATTTATAACTCGGGTAATTTTACAAGAAATTAGTATAATTCATGTAAAGAGATTTCTTTAAAAACAACTATATCATTTTTTTTTATTTTTGAAGCATTGATTTTCACTATGTTTTGTCAAACAGTTAAATTTTTATAAAAATGTTTTTAACTTTAAATTAAATAATTTTTAATTTTCACGCTGAACTAATATTCCTGGCCTGCGTTTTGCTCGGATCTTTTGTTCCCAACTTAAGACAAAATGGAAAAAAATATATATTAAATACTAATCCATATTAATGAAAATACATAGCCATCATAGGTACAAGTTGAAAGCATTTTTGTAGAATGCGAATAACAATGGTATATGTTTCCATCTTTTTTTGAATACTTTTATATTTGCATAATCCTTAAACAATGAATGATCATGTGGAGACCAAAGTTCCCTTAATACTTTTTACGCTCTTATAATGGGTAAAGCTTTATATGTCAGATTAAGAAGTAGGTTCAACTATTACAATGTTAAAAAAACATACGAGTTTCCTATTATAACGAACTTACTATTCATCTAGAAACTAGCTTGTCAAATTCCAAAAATATTATTTAAATGTTATTCAAATAAATAAATCATGCCGTTTATTTATGTTTACTTCAAACTGCGCTCCATTAATGGCTTCAGTCGCGTGTTATTCGTATTCATCAAATAATTTGTAAACATTTCTATCCTAATTAGTGTGAAAAATACATTTGCATCTAAATAATGTGAAAACAACGGGTGTAAATTTTCTATTGATTATGAGTTTTTTCTCGTAACTTGTATCGCATGGTCTACTTCACTCATGTATATATATAATTTTATAAATTATTATTATAATTATATATAATTGTGTAAAATGTTAATTATACAGACTTTTTTGTCATTGGCGTTTCACTAAACGTAAGTATGACTAGTAATAGAGTTGAATATTGAATATATTTTTCATTAAATTTGTAGAAATTCTTTACTCACAATTAAATGAAACTACGTGACGTAGTATTATTTCTATTTTCTTTAAGTTCTTTATCACGACCTAGGTATCATTGTATTACAATATCTTCAAGTGGGCTATTAGCAAAGATTAACTCTTAGGAACATCCAACAGCATTTATAAATTACAATGCAATAGCGGAAGCCGGGTTTGTGTGGGTTTTCCCACTGCTTAAGTTAGTGAGTTTATTGTAGGGGTGCGGTGTAGGTTTTATTATACTTTCGAAATTATACAATATACCAGTATTTTAGTTAGGGTAAAAATTAAATTGATGTTATTCTATGCGGTTATATAATGCAAATATTCCGGTGTATGTAATAAAATAAAATGGGTATTATTCTCTGTAACAAATTTTATACAATAGCAAGGGCATCTGATGTTAGAACATATCTATTATACATATCTCCCATTTTATTAGTTTATTTATTTATTCTATTTTTATTTATTTATTTATCTATTTTTTTTTATATATTTATATGTGTAGCTGGGGTGAAACAATTTGAAGTGTACTGCCGTATCAATGTTGTCTAACTATATTAATCTAGAAGATGTTATGTTAATTAGTTGTTCATTTAAAATATTAACGGGTGATGACATTATAATTAGTTGTTCATTTAAAATATTAACGTTGGTATCTTTTTTATGTCATGTATATTAAGTTTATTGCCTTTTGTATTTATTGGTAATATATAGGGAGCCTTGTCGGTATGAGGGTGATGGCTGTTTACAATGAAGTGTATTGCAACGTGAGATGTGTCTGGTTTGTTATTTCGCCAACTAGCAATGTGTTCTTTGTATCTGGTGTAAAGTCTCTTCCTGTTTGACCTATATATATACTATTACAATCGTTACATTTAAGTTTATAGACATAACTCTTTTTATGTTTACACCAAGTTGTACCCAAGTTATATAAAGTACAGAGTGGCAGATTTCAATGTTTGAAAAATTGTAAAAAATAACTACACCTTTAATACAAAGTAGGTTTATTTTAACTTTATAACAACAAATGCGGATTTCATTTTTTAAAAACCACGTTTTCCAAATGGCGGCCATCGAGTCTGACACACTCTTCGAGTCTAGCACCCATGTTTTCAAAAACGCGTTTGCAGAGCGACTGGGGTCTCCTACTGACTTTGGCTCGAATATTTTCTTTAAGTTGTGTCACAGTGCTCGGATTTGTTTTGTAAACAACGGATTTCAAGTATCCCTATAAGAAAAAGTCACATGGGCTTAAATCGGATGACCTAGGTTGCCACGGTACGGTACCGTTTCGGGATATGATTTTTTCTGGAAATAACTCATGGACACATTAGCAGTGTGAGCTGTGGCCCCGTCCCGCTGGAACCTTATGTTTTGTTTGAAGGATGGACTATTCTATAGTTTTACTTTGAAAAAGTCTTTAACATCTGGGCATATCTCTCCGAATTCACAGTTACAGTTTGGCCACGTTGATTTTCAAAGAAATAAGGCCCTATGATTGCAGGTGCAGACATGACATACCAGATTGTTACTTTAGGCTTATGTAAAGGCTCTTGTGGACATCCCAGTAACGAAAGTTCTGCTTATTCACATATCCTTCAATGTGAAAGTGAGCTTCGTCACTAAAGAATATGTTGCCAATCCGGGTAGCAGTACGAAATCTCAACAACATCACCACCGCGTAAGTTTTTCTTAATTCAAAGTCAGAATCGTGTAAATCTTGAACAATTTGAATTTTATATGGATGGAACTTGAGCTTTTTATGCATTATTACCTGTAAAGTTGATTTCGGAATTTCCAATATCGATGAACGTGTACGCAGTGATAAACTGGGATTTTCAACGACAGAAACCTTAACACGCTCGACATTTTCATCCGTGGCTACCACAATGGTGTAGGTTCTGGCCTGGGCCTATTTAATGTTGATCCTGAAGCTCTAATCCTTGCTACCCATGACTGACTGAGGTTGATCGATGGTCCATCACGTAATCGACGAATACTGCAACGATTATTAAATCGATGGCGTGCTACAGACAGCGAAAATCCACTCGAAATGTACACCTCGACGGCAAAAGCGCGGTGCTCTCCACTCCACTGTTCCATGGCTACTAAAACATCCACACCACTTGCGCTTCTAACGACGCCCCCCGCGCCCCTCTTGTGTGTTGCGTTCAGAAACTATGTTTGTTCAAACTTTGAAATCTGTCACTGGACAACTTGTATGGACACATGTGATATTATTTACATTTTTATTGCTAGTTTAAGTGACCTATGTATGGGATAGATTAATGGTAAATTTTATTATAATTTGGTATATTTCTATACAATTACCTATTTCTTGTATCTTGACTTCAAGAAATGTGCCCGATCGTACCAAAATTTGAAGAATATTATTAGAATCGAAGAATATAATAATATAATAAATATTTCAGATCGACTGAATGAGTTTCACGTTGTAAACTTTGTGTCAAATGTTCCTTTTTTCAATAGTCCGTGGAGTTTATGTTAAGGTAAAAAAGCGTATAGGTTGTGTAATAGACATTTGTATTTTATATATTAGTGAAATACAGGTTACTTTATACACCTGTTGCAAAGGAATATTTTGTAAGATCAATCTGAATTGAATTACTCTCGCCTGCCTATTAGGATTTTTAATAAAATGAATAGGTAAATCCATTTTATTATTAAATTATCTTCTGTTTCTTACTTTCAGTTTCAGATTATAGGGGACAAAAGAACCTCAATAACGTGTAAATTTAAAAAATTAATGAATTATGGTTGAATTTCGATTAATGGGCGACCACTAGTAATAATATATTTGCCTCATGATGTAGCATAGTATTAATCTGTTGAATGGTTTGATGCGGAAAGAGAGCGTTTGGAATCCTTGTAGAGCAGGGTAAATGATTTATTTTTAATTTCGAATTAATTTCAATTGACTCATTATTTCTAACTGAAGAAAATTATTTATTATCCATTTAAAGCGTGTATGGTATAAAGTATAACCATGAATGTGTCTATTATTTACGCTATTCATCATATTGAATAATAAATATCAAGAAACTAAGAGAAAATTCTAAACGATTTCTAAAAAATCAGAAATTGAGAAAAAAAGATATGAGTATATATATATATATATATATATATATATACATTTACATATATATATATACATATACATATATATATATATATATATATATATATATATATATATATATATATACATATATATTTATGTATGTATGTGTACATATAATTGTTACAAATGCATTAAAAGATTCATTATTTATATTCATACCGTCAATGTCATACCCAAAATAATCTGTGGTCAAACAGTCGCACAGAGTAGAGACTGTTGCCAAAGTATTTTAAAATAGAAGAATGATTGAATGAGTTTCAAACTGTGAATTTTTTGCGTTTTAAATTTTTTTTTTTCATATATATAATAAACGCTTTTTACCTTACCATTGACATACACCATGACGGTGTATGTCAATGGTAAGGTAAAAAGCGTTTATTGTATATCTTGTGTAATAGATATATGTGTAGTAATTAATAAGAATAGCAACTGTAATTGTGTTTTTCTTCAATTGCTACTAACATTACATTTTAAATCGCATAGATATTTCGAGGAATTAAGACAAATAACACACGCTAATGACGTATTTGTATATACGAGGTATTTTATATATTAGGGAGCTGATGGAGGGTAATTTAAGTAAATTCTGTTTATTTACAAAAGGAAAAGATTGAGAAAGTAAAATTAGCAATATTTCTTTTTGTTAATTTAATACGCCATAGTCACGAAACAGAGGAAAAGCTGCAAATAATATGAAGTGATAAATTCTAAATTACGATACAGCGAAAAAAATATATTTATTATAAATTGTGAAAACATCATAAGGTGAAATATAATAATGTGATAATGATGAAAATATGTGTTGCCTTTAAAAAAATAAATTTGCACAGAGGCCTAATTATAAATATTTTGAAGTGTACGTATAGCCATGTTATACATACTTTTTAATTAAACATAAAACGTATAGCCATGTTATTTACTGTTATAAATATGTTTTATAATACAGTAATATTTTATTGTATTGCATTCATCAAGTGTGTGTATAAATAGATTTATAAAGCAGAATTCATTTCAAAGCTGAGAACCCCGGATGTGCGACACCCTCGGCTTATGTAACATACACGATTTATTTTAGTTTCGTACGGAAGGTATATTTATCAGATTTATTCTAAAAAACGAATTACAATACGTTGTCCTATCTATAAAGTACTATCAAACATTTAATTTTGGAAAAAATTGCTAGAATCATGTGTGAGAAAATCGATTTATATTATTATTTTTTTGTGAGAACTATCAGTAATTTTAATATCACAAAAATAAAACAAAATATTTTGAAGACATTTATAAAAAATTCTCAAATACAAAACTTTATCAATGTCGATAGAGTGATTTAGATGCTGTGCAAAAACGGTGTTAGGTGCATATGAAAATACACGCACACCTGCAGTTATTTTTAATTGCTTATTTTAATGCTATATTACCATTTCGGTGTTGATGCCAATTAAAATCTCATTTTCTTTCTTTTCCTCCTTTCGAGCGATGGTTCGAAAGCAAAAACCGAATAAATTAAATCACCATCTACTTTTTAAACGATTCTCCAAAAGTGGTTAATATTTCCAAAAAAAATTGTAGCAACGACAGGAGCAAAGGAGTTTCCTCCTTAATAGAAACAATGTGCCTGTGAAAATATGAAGAACAACAGCTAAACGGTAAAAAAATATCTCATTAAAAATATTACGTTTATTTTCTCTAAACACAAATATATAAATTAAATGATCACACGCCGATCCAAAAATCGGACCCAAAACCACTCGATTCGTTGGTATTTTAATTGATTTATATATATATATATATATATATATATATATATATATATATATATATGAGAAGCGTTACAAATTGTTTATTTTATTAAGTAATGTAAAAAATAAAGTAAAGTGCGATCAGCGTTCAACACCCGTTGGTGGATATTGAGAAATCTATCGCACATGCCAGAAATATGTTTTCATTTATTTTATGAGTTTTTGTTAATAAACATCAAAATCAAACTTATAGCCTGTGCAAAAGCAGAATCATTTAGATTACTTGTTACAGAATTATTTGATCACTTGTTAACAGAATTGGAGCTATTTTTTGGATATTAATTTTTTTAATGAAATGCAGAGTGAGTTATTTACATATTTTTTAGTTATTTATATATTTACACTTACCGAAAATATCGTGTGTTACTTTAACTACTGCATTTCATAATGTAATACCTATGTAATCTAAGATATGTTTTACAATGAACAATTCTATTAACGAACAATAGATATCGTGAATTTTGTGTCTTTCTACAAAAGTTGAAATAAACATAAGGTTGTAATAAACGTATTCACGGTACGCTCTATGACCTGCAGCCATATTTAGTCGCTAAAACTAAAGTGACAACCTACTTGTATCGTTACATAATATCCTTAGAGCCGGTCAAGGAAATGGGGATCAATTTATGTTTGAATAATCTTGCATTGTAAATGACGAGAAATTGTATCACTTTTTTCTTTATGCCCGAAGTTTGTTATCTGTATAATGATATTTGTTCAAATTAATTCGATAAACGTTCTAATACAATGTTTTTAACTCACCAATTTCTTTAACTTCGAACGTGACATAACTTCTGATCAACTGAATTTAATAAAACCAAAAGCTATTCTTTATAAAATTTACTTATGACAACGAGAATTCAGATCCGAAAAATCTTGACGAAGGCTTTTCAAATACTTTCAGCACTTTTAATCTTTTCATCGCGTATATTTCATTTGTATCATCAGAAAACCCATTAGAAGAGTTAGTTTTCAAAGTTCCAGGCAAAATTTAATGGAATCTCTGGTCAAGGCAACTTCAGTTTTATATAGAAAAAGTAAACGAGTAATAAAGACATTTAAATTGGGATAATAAAGTGAAGAAGGTCCAAAATATAAAGGGGATAGAGGTCCTTAGTATGATTATTTAAGCTCAGTATTTATCAAAATTGAAAACGTAATAAATATGTTGGCAGAAATATAACAAGGTCAGCCACGTTACGAATGACGAAAGTCCGGGTATTTCAGTGGATAACGGGACAAGTAAGGTTAAAAATTATATGGGTTATGGAAATTGACTCGTGTGCTAAATTTAATCCCAAAACCGTGTTTTATATTTGGAAGAGTATATTGTTTTTGGAATACAACCAATGAAAACTTAACCCACTTCGAAGCATTTACAAGTTTTTTTTACTTGAGAATTTTGATACTTCCGAGTAAGTGAAATATCAACTGTTACTCATATAAAGTTAATATAATCAAGTTAGGGTTTCGCAGAAAATTCTCAATCTTTACGAATAAGAATTGCCTGCCTAATTTAAAAGTTACTCAGCTCGGATGTAATTTTTATTCAACTTTGTTTTCAATTTTGGTATCATTTCTTTTATCTTAAAAATATTATTGGAATGCCTTTTTGGGAGTGCTATGTAGGTTCGCTATTTAATTTTTTATTTATTATGTTCGTCAATCGCAAATTTCAGTCTTCAGCCTTAAAAGTCCAAACTTCAGGGCAAGGCTATTAAAAAACTTATTTTCCTGCGTTTTATTAAAACATTGCATCAGAGATATACTCGTATAAAATATAATGATGAAATGTTCAATTATTTTCCATCAAAGCTTTTAATTCAATTATATTTCACACTTTTACAAAATATGATTATACGTCTCATATCACTTTTGCTTCAATTTCTCCACTATAATATAAGAGTCGTCGTAATTAATAATTTTTGAATTATGTAAACAAATTCATAAACATTTTTTTCTTGTAAAAATGTATTCGTTTTAAATTTTTATACAATTCTATAAAGTGGGTTTGCATGTATAGTATAATTATGTCGGAACGAATGCCAGTTCGCAATAAGGGTGCACGTTGTGCTACATCGCAATGGCCATTTTATATACAGCTTAGTAAATACAATATTGTTAATGTAATGAAATGAACTTAATTGGTGCACTTAATAATTTGCAAAAACGACAATTATTTCAAATTTAATCAATAGTTGTTTTAGACAATTTTATTTCTTTCATAAAAGAGATTTACAATAAATTTAATTTAAATAAGCACTATTATTATCTACTACTTGTCGTCATTTAGTTGGCAGTGACAACATGCCTTCCTTGCAAAATTCCGCTGACTTTCATTCAGAAAACTGTGCGAAATCATTTTGGAGACCTTTAACGTCGAATTTCTTTTCACATAAATGGTCTGTTGGAGCCCTGAACGAATGATGAGCAAATGATAATCAGAGGGCACAATGTCCGGCAAATATAGTGGATGAGTGTGTAAAATCCAGCCGAGCTCCTTTAAATTATTACGAGTACGTTTTGCAACATGTGGTCTAGTATTATCATGTAGAAAATAAACTCGATTCTGTTGACAAATGAATTTTTTAGCTAATCAGTTCAATTGTCGACAGTAAATATCTGCATTAATTGTAGATTTCTTTGGAAGCAACTCTCATGAATAATGCTCTTGACATTACATATATATATATATATATATATATATATATATATATATATATATATGTATATATATATATATATAAATATATATATATATATATATATATATATATATATATATAGATATAGATATATATATATACATATATATATATATATATATATATATATATATAGATTCAATCATTTAAAAATGGTAGAGTTTCAAAGTGTAAAAAAATCATGTTACAAAGATTTTAAAATATCTTTAAAAAAATGACAACTTTCATCTAAAAAGGTATATCGCTTATAGAGAAAGAAAATCCTCACATTATATTTCCACTCGTACACTAACGATACTTCTGTTATCTCCACACAACGTTATCTCATTTTTATAAATACGTGTATATTTGGAGAACCGGGATAGGTACTGAATTCTATATTTTAGCGCGATCTTCGAAAATCTCGATAATTCATTAATTGATATTTATTTCTTCTCGCGTGTGGTTGGTACGCAAGAATATGAATACATTGAAGATATCCTAAAAAAAATTAGTTTAGACTAGAAAATGAAGCTGTATTATTTCAAAGAAAGAGTGAATTTATTATAGCAACAATCCGCAAATCAAAGTTTCAATTGAAAAGTAGCTTTTTAGATAAAGTGAATGCAAAATTATCTCTTGTACATTTTTTCTCATTATTATATTTTTCTTAACAATATAATCAGTATAGGTCACATAATAAAACGAAATTCATCTTTGCTGTGTGTGACTAAACGCTATATATATATATATATATATATATATATATACATATATATATATATATATATATATATATATATATGTATATATATATATATATATATATATAAATTTTGTGTGACTAAAAGTTATAGAGTAAA
Source organism: Druceiella hillmani (assembly GCA_039881145.1). Lineage (NCBI taxonomy): Eukaryota > Metazoa > Arthropoda > Insecta > Lepidoptera > Hepialidae > Druceiella > Druceiella hillmani. The sequence continues at coordinate 55,780,090 of JAYKKI010000005.1, read as the reverse complement.
TACGAAGGAAAAATATTTTAACTTTTTGATCGTATTGTGGGTCATTATCACATGAAGATTAAAGAAGAGTTAATTATTAGGCTAGCGTTATAAGATTTTTATGTTCATTTTACGCTCCCGACACTAACTACAATTAACACAAACCTTTTGATGATCTTGTCTGCAGAAAAACTCTTATGAATTTAAAACGTTCGACTAATTTGTAAAAAAATAATTTTTTACATGCGTAAACGCACCAAAAAAAAGAAAATTTTATAAGGATTAGTTAGTAATTTTTCGTAAAATTAAAACTTTATAATTGTTTCACGGTACACAAAATGCCACCAAAATGTTAGTAATATTTTTTAAAATATTGATATTTTTCACCACCCGTCAACAAATCTTCTTATTTAAAGTATAAATAATCTAATCATTCCCACATACATAACTTGCTTATTCCCATATAAATACCTTACTTTTTAATGAAATCTTTTGAACAAATTTTTACTCCATAGCTAGTCATATGTTAGAACAACCAAAGCAATATAAAAATAATCTCGGCCAACAAATTCAGTGTTAATGGAAGACAATCATTGAATGAATCGCCAAAACTTAATGCATTTAATAAGCGGCAATAGAAAAGGGTCTATACACATGGCAGCTGTCTATAGTTGCGTATTTCTGAGGCTGATAAAGCACGTTATTTGGATTAAGAGGGCAGACTGTTTGTTTACTGTCTTAGTTTGGCGATAATCCAATTATTTGATGAGATGTTTCTTCATTTTGTTAGAACGGTCTACGACTATAAAAAGTTTGGGAAACCAAACTTTATATAGTCGCAGGCTTTTACTAAAATTAATTGAACTTTTACCCCTTATATTAATTTACTAAACTTACCCAAACTAACAGATTTTTACAGTACTCGATATGACTATTTTACTAGATATAAAAACTAAGTTTTATACAATAGTTAATAAATAAAAAAATGTGACAGTGGTATGAAAAATGGTACAATTATTTGTAATATTTAGTATCGAAACTTGCACTAGAGATAATCAAATGAAAAAATGTGAGCAGTGTTTTTTTAATTTTTGACATTTATGAAATAAAAATGCAAATTCCAAATAAATACACAAAATAGAATCACTCCGTTAAAAATGGAAGTGAAGTAAAAAATAAAATAATAGGCTAATTTGAAAAACGGTAACTATTGATCGATTCATAGAAATGAAAATCCAAAAAAAATGGAAAAACCAATGTAGTAAGATGGCTACATCCGTTGAATCGGTGTATGAAAAATATAAATTTTCATACGTGTGACTTTTTTACCTGGTGAACTGGTGTATGAAAGAACGAATGTTCTGACATGTGACCCTTTTTGCAGTATACTCGTACATGAATACTCTTTTTGCGGTATATTGTAATCATACATATTTTGAATTTATGAGGGAATAATAATAATTTCATAATTAGTGCCTATTATGAAATTATTATTATTCCCTCATAAATTCAAAATACGTATGATTACAATAAACCAATAAATATGTATGATTACAATATAATGAAAAAAATGTATGATTACAATATACAAATATTTCATAATTAGTTTAACTCCGCCATTGCCGGTCCCAAGCCCGGATGAAAAAGGAGGAGGGTTGGCTGAGAACTTGACCGTACCAGCCGCAGAAGGTCAACGCCGAGCCTCGAGCGGCGGTTAATAAACCCGAATGATCTCTCCAGTGGGCGATAGGAAATGATACCCACGACTCGCTACTCCTGTTTAAGGAATCGGGGGCACTGGCTTAACCTCCCGTGTCATGAGGTAGAAAGCCTCATTAAAAATTCACCCTAATCCTACGGTGGAGACCGCGCCAAAAGGATGCATGGCTGGGAGGGCGCTCAGTCTCTAGCGCCAACCTTGGTGAACTTGGCGAACACCTTTGTTTATAGCCTTCTCATAGGAAAGACATCACCCTGTGAGTGACCACAAATCCAAACTCGTGGGAACAATATGAGTCTAAATAAAACCGAAAATAAATTACAAAACATAAAGACCTACTAAGAGTATAAGACTACCAACCTAACACAAGTCTTATCCAAAGATCTTTGCGAAACTAGGCAGAGATCATCGTCCTTTAGTGGCAGCTCAAACTCCACTACCGTCCTCCAACCGACCCTATGGCAATATATTAAAAGCAGTAAACCGGATACCGTTGCTATTCAGAAAAACCTTTCTGAAATACAAAGTGCAGAACAAACTCAGGAAAATTGGCAGCAGGACCATGTCAAAAGCAAAAGAAAAAGAAACGAAAGCCCAGCTGAAATAGAAAACAAACAACCAGCGTCTAAGCGTACCAACTTTTCGGTAACTGTACATAATAGCTTTGATATTCTCAGCAACGAAGATCACGAAACTGTAAACCAGGTCAAAGAATATGTACCTAAACCGGAGCCTATTTTTGTCACAGGTGTAATAAACATCTCACCTTTAAGAGACACAATTAACAAGGTCGGGGACACAGAGAAATACACATTGACCACGCTCAGATCAGGGCATATGGTCAAGCTAATACCTAAGGACATCGAAACTTATAAAATTATAAGAGACACTCTCATCGAAAAAAATAATATAATAACTAAAAAGTTAGAGGCTATCGAGTGGTAATTAGAGGTCTGCATGCATCGGAAGATTTATCACTGATCAAATCTGAACTTGAAGCTACAGGACACGAAGTAAAACAAGTTGTCAACGTGCTACATCGGGTAACCAAAGAAAAACTTCCTCTATATTTTGTAGACCTAGAACAGACACCTAATAATAAAGATGTATTTAATATCAAACATATCAGCCAAGTTAAAGTTACAATTGAGGCACCATACAAAAAAAGGAAGTTTTGCAATGCAAACGGTGCCAAAGATTTGGGCACTCCAAAAATCAATGTTTTCGCCCCTTCAGATGTGTGAAATGCGGAAACGACCATCCGACGACCTCATGCACTAAACCTCCAGAGATAAACGACCTATGTGTAAACTGTCAAGGTAACCATCCGGCAAGTTACAGAGGATGTCAGAAATATAAAGAATATAAAGAGCGTATTTTCAAAATCAAAGCAAAACCAGACAAGGGTAAACCAGCCTCAGAAGATGTCCTAATACCATCACAAACCATTAGAAATGACACTATAGTACAGCACTCGAGAATTTATTCAGATGCACTAAAAACTAAATTCAAAGACCGTATGGATCAAACAACTAATCTGCAGTCAAGTAACACTCCACCTAACACAACAACAGACAACAGCCAAATCAGCAATTTATTGGACGTAATGTTTAATAGATTTCAAGAAATCATGAAAAACATGATGGATAGCATGATGGACCGGATGGTTCAACTAATCACAGGTCTGGCCACACAGAGGGCTTAAATATGCGTAAACTCACTTGGAACGCCAACGGAATTACTGAAAAACGTCAGGAACTTGAGCTATTTATGATATCGGAGAATATAGATGTGACCTTGATATCCGAAACAAGACTGACCCAGCGTTCCCACGTGAAAACGAAATACTATACGATCTATAGGAACGATCACCCTTCTGGCAGATCTCACGGTGGCACTGCAGTTATACTAAAGAACACCCTACAAAACCGATAAGATACAAGCAAGCATAATAAAAGTCATCCTTAAAAACTCGGAGACAACCTTAGCCGCTGTGTACTGTCCACCAAGACACTCAATTACTGCTGATGAATTTAAGCAATTCTTCGAAGAGCTTGGTTCAACATTTATCTGTGGAGGGGATTGGAACTCCAAGCATACGTCCTGGGGCTCAAGAATGATCAATCCAAAGGGTAGACAACTCTATAAAGCTACAACAGATCTTAATTTAGAATGTATTTCACATGGAGAGCCAACCTACTAGCCTACGGATTTCCATAAAACACCTGATTTACTAGATTTTTATATAACAAAAAACATCGGTCGAAATTATACAAATGTTGAGAAGTGCGACGATCTATCGTCAGATCTCTCTCCAGTCATCCTTACTTTGAGCAAAGTAACTATTTATTAGAAAACACCTACCGGAATTTACAATAAAAAAACAAATTGGGACACATTCAAAGAAATTGTTTCCTCCAACATTGACCTCAATGTCAAATTAAAAACAGAAGAAGACATAGAAAAAAGTATAGAAAAATTGAACTCCATAATCCACCTAGCAGCCAAAGAATCAACCTCCATAAGCAAAATAAATAAAATGACAAACAAAGAATATCCTAAGAACATAATGAAGAAAGTATTGGAAAGACGTAGATTAAGGAAAGAATGGCATAGATCTAGGTATCCCCCAGATAAAACAATCCTAAACAGAGCGACTGAGGAACTCAAGAAAATGATTAATGAGCATGAAAACTTAAACTTTCAAAATTATCTAGCCCACCTCACGCCTTACCAGAATAGTAATTACTCGCTTTGGCGTGCTACTAAGAATCTTAAGCGACCGAAAGAACACATGCCACCTATAAGAGGAGATAACTGTTGGGCCAGATCGGACCACGAGAAGGCAACAACTTTTGCAGAACACCTCAAAGACGTCTTTACGCCTTTACCGAGCAGCAACCTGGAAAAAGACAAAGAAATAACAGACTTCTTAAACTCTCCAGGTCAATTATGTCTTCCATTAAAACCAGTGAGCCCCAGAGAAGTTAATAGACAAATTAAATCTCTCCCGGTCAGAAAAGCTCCCGGTTATGACCAAATAGATACTACTCTTTTAACTAACCTACCAAAAAAGGGATTAATGTACCTGGTAATACTATTCAACGCAAGTCTAAGACTCTGTCATTTCCCCTGCCAATGGAAGCTTGCCCAGGTCGTAATGATTTTGAAACCTGGTAAAGAAGCAGCTGAAGTTGTATTATACAGGCCAATCAGCTTACTCCCTCTGGTCGGCAAACTTTTCGAAAAAATAATCCTGAGTCGATTGCAACCCAAACTGAATGAAATAATTCCCGACCATCAATTTGGCTTCAGGCAAAAACATGGCACAATCAAACAAGTTCATAGATTAACAAACACAATTAACGAAGCCTTAGAGAACAAAGATTACTGCTCCGCTGTTTTTCTTGATATAAGTCAGGCCTTTGATAAAGTCTGGCACATGGGCCTCTTATACAAAATAAAGAAGCATCTACCGTACTCATTTTATCTACTTCTAAAAAGGTACTTAGATAAAAGATGCTTTGAAGTAAAAGTCAACACTGAAACGTCAGAACTCTACGAAATCCACTCGAGTGTCCCTCAGGGCAGTATCCTCGGGCCCGTATTGTATCTGATCTACACTGCGGATATTCCTAAAAATGTTGACACAGTAATGGCCACCTATGCAGATGATACTGCTATACTGTCCGTACATTCTGAAGCAAAAACCGAGTCTATATTTCTTCAAAAACACCTTACTGAAGTTGAAGCGTGGCTTGCAGAATGGAGAATAAAAGCGAATAACAGTAAATCCGTTCACGTAACATTCAGTCTCAGAAAAGGAGATTGCCCAGCAATTACTTTAAACGGGCAACAGATACCGCACTCAGATACTGCTAAATACCTCGGCATGCACTTAGATAGACGATTGACGTGGCAAAAACACATCTGGAATAAACGTAAACAACTAGATGCAAAATTGCGAAGCTTGTTCTGGCTCATCGGGAAAAAATCACAACTATCTAATGAAAGCAAAATGGCTGTCTACAAAACAATATTAAAGCCAGTGTGGACATACGGGATCGAGCTGTGGGGTACAGCATCCAACAGTAATATCGAGATCTTGGAAAGATTTCAAACCAAGAAAATGAGATATATGTTCCAAATCTCAAACTGTATAAGTAACAAATACATACTCCGAGATTTAAACTAAACAACTGTGAAACAGGAAATAGCCACCAGAAGTCTTAAATACCAGACCAAGCTATCTGAACATGTGAATGTGCTGGCTACCAAACTATCAGGAGATGGCAAAGCTAAGAAGGAACAGTATTCCAACCCTTCATAGCAGATTTATAAACCCAAAGTGAGAAAGATCGATGGATTCTCCTCACAGCTAAATTACATACGCAGACTGTAGTCACCAATAATAACAGCTAAATGTGAAAAACAGATTGCTGTGCTAAGCAGAATACAAAAAAAAAAATAATTAGTGCTATGTTTTTAACTGTCGCCGACCACCAATTGGACACAGATTTATTCAATAAATCTGTGTCCAATTCTAGAGCATCACTGAATACATCGACGTCCTATCCTAGGAAATTATTTTGACGATCTAGTTCCCTTTCTGAATACCTTGGATTACTAAAAGACATGTCAGATATTGCAAAAGACCTCTCTGAAATGAAGACGGATTAAAGGGTAAATCCCCCAAGCTCTAAACTCTGAAATTTCATTTGAAGCCGAAGTTGCTCGACTTATTAAGTAAAAAGAATTACAGCACTTAGAGAAAAAAAAACTATGAAAATATTTAATTATTATAAACTATTTTCAACTTCTTCAAAGCCGCGGCTGATGATTATGTTTTGCACCGATCTTTGCTTGATTAGTAGTTATAATTAACTAGACGTATCGTTTTACTTACATAACAATCATCAGTAAAAAAATTCCCACTATTCAAATAATATTGAGAGAAACACTGTGTGCGATATTTTGATTTTATCAACGATTATATATTTATTATTATCCATCAATCTGATGCTCCTCTGTCATTCCAATTGATATCAATTTTTCCCTAACCTATTGCGATTCTTGTATATAAAATTATAAGCAGATCAAAATTTTATGACTTAAGGCAAAACCAAAAAAAATCCAAATAATACTAATCAATTTTAACGTAAAACTTAGCCTGAAAGTTAAATACTATTTGTTAGAAAAAGCAAATGACTATCGAATATGTTTCCATCTTTTCTGGTTACCTTTATATTTGTAAGACTGCCTAAATAAAGCTGACGTGGACACGTAGATTTTGTTAGTAGGCTCCACACTGGCAAGGAGGATAAAGTTTCAGATCCTAGATTAAAGGACAGATCAAACTATTATATCATTAAAAATAGATAAATTATTTTTAAGGTTAACTTATTACTCGTCTGGCAATCTGCTCGTCATAATATGAATTTACATTTAATCAAATATTTAAACCGTGCTCTTTATTTTTATTTACTGAGACCCATTAATTCCTTCGTTATCATATTATTTATTGTTATGATAAAGGTTTGTAAACATTTCTGTCCTACTTTGTGACTAGTTAGAAAAACAAATTTACATCTAGATGACGTGAAGATATAAATGGGTATGAATTTTGATAGCGAGCTTTCTTTTCATAACATGCCTTGCATGGACTACTTCGCTAAGCTATATTTAGAGTTCTGAACTTATTTTATTGAGAAAAAATTTAATACACAGTCATTTTGGCCAGATGTACCATGTATGGGTTATTAGTAGTAAAGTTATTATTGAATTAGCCAAGATTGATTAATATACTACGATGACATAAATTAAAAGCTCAATATATAGGGAAAGAATGAGATGGTATTTGGTAAAGAAATAATTATCTCTAAATTAAACGAAATACTCGTTTATCTCAAAGTTTTACTTTACAATAGCGCTGCTCTACACAGTGTTGGTTGTGTGTGCATTAAATCTCAAATTGTACGATATGCTTAGTTATAATGAAGCACCTCAAATTAGTATTTAATTTACTAAATTTTCATATCAAAGATCGTGGCGCCACCCATAATTATGTCGAATCATATATTCCCACTCTATTTCCATCGAACATCTTAGTTCAAAGCGGCAAGATCTCGTGTGTCTCGTTCTTTTCACTAATCGCATGGGTACTAATGAAATAATTGATAATTACAATCGAAAGGATATTCATTCGTAGAATGGTATCTGTTTCGCTGTTGCTTATGTCAAAGTAAACTGAGGAAATTTTCAAACAATGTATTGCCTTACATAGCGCTGTCTCGAGAGTAACAATAACATATTAAACGATTACCTGGCTGTAGGAATAATCTAAACCTATTTAATTTCGGATATTGCGTGGCGAAGAAGGCACGTGCTGCTTCATATACCGCTTGTAAATATTCATATACAAACTTTGAAAACGTCTTTGTTGTCGTCGCCTAATCGTACTATCATTTTTATTAGGATTTTGTAATCTAACACAGAGCCCTTGTAATTTCATCATGTCCGTATGTGTGTATCCGTCAGTCAATTTAGTCATGAGTATAGTCTTCAATTAATCTTATAATGTTTACAGATATAAATTCGTAATAAAAATTAAATAAAAGAACATATTGAAACAAAATATTAGGAATGTAAAAAAGTTCCTTCCAAGTAATTGAAATTGTTTTTTTTAAACAAAACAGAAATAAACAAATCAAAAGAAAATAAATTTGATAATTTATAGCAATAAATAACATTTTTAGAGAATGATCATTCTCATTAGTACGTATTATCAATATAAAAATAATTAACCCTAATAAATGCAATGAAATCATAAGATATTATTTATCGGAATAAGTATAAAATGTAATAACACTTTATCTAGGCTTATAAAATGTTAGTATATAATTAACACGTTCTTAGTTTCAAAATTTCGTCTTAAAAAATAAAACACACATCAATAATACCGTATGGTTTAAAATTTAGCAATTTGGTTATTATACATCATTTTTAGTGACGAAGAGAACTATGAGTGAGAAAGAAGTAATTTTGGCAATATTTTGTGTGAAAAATACTATGTCATACAAAAATTTAAAAAAATATGTAGTTAATAAAATTAGAAATATCTTTCGATGAAAATATTTCTGAGCGTACTCGTATAAGATATATAGGCTATCGTTGGAGAAATTTTTAAAATGAACTTTAAGTTCCATTAACTAATTTCCATATTTAATCCGTTCACGAAATATTAAAGTTCAAAGTGTTTCCTCCTTTATATTTCCACACTGTGTAAGAATCTGGAAAAACTCCCTAAACCAGGTTTTAATAAGTACTTTCAAATGAAATTCTTTTTGTTTTTATACAACTTCATTAGTTTTGGACATATAAAAAAAGAATAGAAGTAAACTGAAATAAAGTCAGTGGAAATTACTCGATGACTGAATTTGTTCGATTAGTAGCCATCGCCGTGGTGTGTTGGATTGGTTACAAGGTATACGGCCTTCCTTTGACGGCACGGCGCATCGCGGAGATTCAGGTCCGATTCCTGAAAGGTCGTTGAGTAGGGCTGGACTGGTGTTCTGGTTGGCAGTAAGGGTTTATTTTCACAGCATTAAGTTCACCATATGTATCAACTGCATAGATTAAAGTACATAAATAAATAAATAAAAATTTAGGGACACGTATGAACACGCCATAAGAAATTATACCATATTATAATTAATATTTTTTAAATGACTACAAACCCTAATTTAAACGTGGTCCGACACCGCCCTTGTCTTTACTTTCCTTTTACTTTCCATTTTCTTTACTTTCCATTAATTGTTTCAACGAACTATTATAATATCGTCGTTTCCGTCCGTCCGCCTGTCATAATTCCATTGTTTATAGAGTTGTGTTTTTATGTGAATAAAAATTTAAAAGCATATGGTTCAGATAACTAATGTGTAGCGAAGTATTAAAAAAAAATTTAGAATATTAGCCGAGGCGTGACTGTAGTTTACTTCTTAATTATTATTGTCTTGGAATGTATAAAATAGGTAACACTGTATATAAATGTAAATATCAATATCATTATGTGCTAATGGAAAATTCTTTAATAAAATAATGCTGACAATATAATTATTTTCAAGTGAAACACAAATGAACAAGATCAAATTAATGTAACAAAATTAAAAACATTTAGTAACGTCAAACTAAGAAGTTAAAATTAAAAGACTTCTTAATTTTGTAGGATAAAAGAAACCAAATATTCACACATAAAAACATTTAATAATTGCATCTTGATATAAGCGAACAATGGTAAACTATGTATGTCACACTTCGACATTACGATTACGCTATAAGAAAAAGCCAAATAAGCATATTAATGTCTCATTCTAAAGACGCACAGAAATGTTGCCCGGAGAGGCTACCCAACTTTTACGCTCTGAACCTCATACATTCTGAACTTTTGATTTTAATCCTCATAAAACTTCACACCGAGAACATCTATAAATATTTTTAGGGGTGGCACAACCTAAACACTTAAAACTTATTTTCTTTAAGATTCCACATGTGGTGTGGTTCGGGACGACAGGCAGTAGTCAGAACCCCACATTTGACGACCGGATTGGAGGATTTGCCGTTCTTAGGTCGTATTAAGAACTTAAAGAAAGTATAAAAAATACCACATCGCGTAGTTTCATTTAATTGTGATTAAAAGTAACTTTAAGTCAGAGTGATTTATAGAAATATTTATTTTCTTTTGTTTTTAATGTTCATATTTTTATAGTGTTACATTTTGTTTTTCACAATATTTTAGTAAAAGAAAATTATTGGATAGCTGCCGAAAAAGAATGTAGATAAGTTCTGTTACGATATAAATAATAAAAATTGTGAGATGAATATTATGATTATGTATGATGATTATGATGAATATTATTGTTAATAATATTTAAGAAAATAAAATTAGCAAATATCTAATGTTATTATTGTAGTACGCTAAATGTGTGAAAAAGAAAAAAAGTACGAATAGTAGGAAGTAACAAATTCCAAATTATGATCAAACGAAAAATATTATAAGTTTACATTGTGAAAATACAGGTTGTTTCAACGAAAATGTTTTATATGGTGGTACGAGACGGAAATATTTTCCGGGTTAAACAAAATCCTTTACTAGATTCATCTGGGCTTATTAATTATCATTGTAAAATTATAAAATTAATCATTGTTTATGTTAAAGGGGAAATTTTTCCCGAGTCAAATGATTATTTTTTTGAATCAGTTTAATATACTCTTTAAAGCGGTTATTTTCACAGGTTATCAAAGAAACTGATTTTTTACCAACCAATTTATTTAATTTAAAAAGTGGCATAGCTTCTAATCAATTGACTTCAAATAAGGGAAAGTTTGTTCTACATAAAATAAACATACGATAAGGATAATAGAGGAGGGAAAAATTAGAGATTTCTCATCGTCTTTATCATATTTGCTTTATGATACAACCGCTTTAGAAAAGTATTATAAAATTTGTGGGCAAAATTTAATGGAATCTCTCATCAATAGAACTCCAATTTAATAGAACGACGATAGGCAAGTTACCAGTAAACTTAAAAAGTGTCCTGAAGAAGTTATAAGGATCCACATAAAATATGACCATTTAAGCTCACTTTGTGTATCAAAAAGTAATGATATAATATGAAGATAGCGATATGATAAGGTTACGCATCCTGCGGGTAACGAGAGTCCGAGCATCTGAGAAGATAATAGGACGCGTCGGGTGATATTATTATGCGGGTTATGAAACGTGAGTCATTTGCTGAATTTTATCACAAAACTGTGATTCCTATTCGGCAAAAACATTTATGAAAACACAACCAATGATGTGCTTAGAACGCACTTTGAACAGTTTACACACTTTTTGTCATTTGGAAATTTCGAAACTTCTAATTATTTCGACTTTTAAGTTTTTTGATAGAGCAATGGTGCTATTGCGATATTATTGGGAATAGTTTTTCGAATTATAGTTAGCAGTATTTTACTAACCAATAACAATAAAATGTGAAGTAGTTTTATTACTATTTCAATTTAAAATGCTCGATGAAATGAAAACGGGTGGTAGGATTTTTCAATAACCCATAGACCACGCATCACTTGCAATCAACACTGTCTTTTCATTTCTATATTACTAATATTAAAATTAGATAAGTCTTGAAAAACTTATTGGAAATATTCTTAACATATATCTATACGTGTCAATAATTAGAATAATATGGTATTTTCAAAACGTGACTGCTCAACTTATCCATATTGATTAATGACGCAATTATGTATAAATACATTACAATTAATGCTTGCAAAATCTTAAAAATATCTTTTCATATTATTTTATTCGTCACACCTTCAATTAATGAAAGGTTGCAATCGTCTTTAAGTGCATTGCTAAAGTAGCTGGCTTCTATATTGTCCTACTTCGGCGAGTTTCAAAGTGGCAATGATACAGAGCGTTATAATTTTAACCGGATAATGCCACCGGCTAGGATATCGAAGCTGGATAGACGCTAGTACTTTTTACATAACAGCAAATTTGTCTAAATGATTTAACTGGAGGTGTATGGCTAAAGTAACCGAGAACTATTTGATAGCAAATGGTTGATCTGTTTGTTTTAATTTGGAATTAACAGAGCATGAATTGGAACGTGGTATATTTTCCTATAGAGTTACAGAAAAGTTACATATATACTTTAGCAATGAAAATTAGGCGTAATTTTATGAAATATACTACAATTATGAATATTTTGGCACTGCAATCTTAGTAATAAAATATTTTAATAAGCTTATTCTAATTCCTCAGAAATAAATCCCAGCTATGGTGTGTTCACGATCGGGTAATTATCGATCGATCGAATATGCGAGGGTTGTTAAGTAAGAATAACGAGAGTCTTATAAATGAAAGAGGACGAGGAATATTTTCGTGGAGCAATTGATTTTATACCTGAAACTTATCTTTTGAGCTGCACAAAGAACAGAAACCCAACATGTTCAAAAGAATACTGTTAGGAAATGGAAATTAAAAATATGGACAACACGTTTACATTAAATATACAAATCAGCGACTCATATTACTTAGCGACTTGAATGCTCTGTTCATACATAGTCAGATAATTTATTTACAATTGTCCAAATTGTGTGTCGTATTAATTTTTAATCACATATTCTCAATCTTCCCCAAAATCTTCAACAAGAAAAATCTTCAACAATAAGGGCTTCAGAATATATTACATTCTTTTGTTTATTTCTTTAACAGAAGAATCATTGGTTTTTACCAGATCTAGATGAAGTGACATGAATTTGGCCGTTAGGGAAAACATTCGTCTCACAATTCGATTCAACACGCTTGAAGGCTGTGTTTGGGATTCATTTACGGTGGTGACATATTAAGTATCAGTAAAAGAAAATCCAGTCGGTATTGTAAGGATCAAATAGGTAAAAGGACCGTTTTTTCTACCGCTCTGGCCAAAACAATCCTGGTGCAATTGTTAAATTATTGCAAATGAAATTCACTAAGATCTTGCACGAATTGCAGATCAAGGTTAACTAATTCTTTTCATGGGATATTAATAATGGTCTGTAATATTCCTTAAAGTATGGGTCTTCTAAAACAAAAGTAACTTTTTAATTCTGATTAATGGTTCTAGAAGTCATTACGAATAAATAAAAAAACAAAAAATGTTTTGGTTTTACGTAATAGTAACGTTAATGATATCAAGGATATCCAGTGGTTCCTATCACTAATATATAAAATAGTTTTAGGAGAAAAACACTTATTTCAAATTATAACTAATTGATTGACAAACTAAACGATCTACAAGTTAGGAGAAATTTTATGTAATTCTACAATTTGATTGCGTTTAAGTTATATTTTTGTTATTAACTATCCGCTTTTTTTAGAACTTTATATAAAGTGAGTTGTTAATTTAAATCTGATTGGCGTCACTCTATGCAAAGTCGCACGCAGAAGTCATCTCGCACTATATTTATTCATTTATTTATTTATCTACTTTAACGAATCTAATTAATACATATGGCAGACTCCTTTCTATGATAGTAATCTCTTACAGCCAACCATCACACCAGTCCAGCTCCGTTCAATGAACGACCGGGGAACGAACTGGGGTCACCGTGCCGTCAAAGGCCGAGTACCATATGATAAATTCCATACACCACGGCGACGACTAATGTTATCTAAGACAAAACAGAAAAAATATATACAATAATCATTTTGCCGAAAGCTCTCAGCATAAGTACAAGTTGTAAGTTAAATACCATTTCTTACTGAAGGTAATTAACGATCGCATATAACGTGTCCATCTCCTCTAACTCCCTACTTTCATGTTTGTACAATTATTTAAACAATGATCTTTCATTGTTTATTATGTGGAGACAAAGGTTCAGTTCATACAGTATATATTACCAAAATGGGTAAAGTTTTAGGCTGAGATTGGAAACTTGATAAACTATTAACTACTCATCACTAGTGTGAAGTGCTGTCGAATCTGGTCGATAAATCCTACAGCAAGGTTACGCGTGTCTCATTTGGTATTATCCGTGTTATTCAATATTCTCACTGGTTAACTTTTATTCATTTAAAGGCTCGTCCAATACTTAAATGCCTAAATAAACTGGTTCACCAATATTCTTTGAGCGACGTATACACACACACACATATATATATATATATATATATGTATATGTATGTATATATATAAATATATATATATATATATATATATATATATATATATATATATATATTATAATATAGAACAGTTATAAAAGACATTCGTAAAGTGTAAAACAAACGACATTTGCTATCAATTGCCAATACGTGACCCTAACTTCTTCACCGTAATATTACCGCGCCAGAAAAAGATAATAATGGGATACTATATTCTGAACTAGGCTTTTAAGCTTAAAGACCCACACACTTTTCCGTTGTTTCGATCACAATTTAATTCGAATGAATAGATCTGTTAAAATATAAAGACCTTTAAAGGTAGAAATCAAAACAATAACGTCACAGATCTCCATCATTCAGTTACATTTACTTTCAATTTTGTAGACCGTTTATATCACCGAAAACGATTATATCATAATTTGAAACGAATTGTTTTATGACATTTTTTGCGGTCCAGTGATGATATGGTTGGTGTTGTTATGGCTTGTATCCTATATAAATATGCAGAAGTTTGAGTTTTTTGTTAAATTTCATAAAAATTATATAAAATTGAAGTGATATAATTAAGTTGCTTATTTATTTTAATACATTTAATTAACTAACACAGTAAATTTTAATTATTTCACCGAGATTCGTTAGACCCTAGCTTTTTTTGATGCTTTTATTATTTAGTTTGTAGTAATGTCTGCAATTTTATGTTAGCGTAATTATTAAAATACGACTTATCTTTTTCAAAATTACTCAGTCTATATAAAATTTGGGTTTTTCAATATTTGTTTTTAAAGATCAAGTTTTCCGTCCTGAGATTGCCAATATTTAGATAATTTATATATTTTTGAATAATATTTAGATAATTTATAAATTTAAATTTTTCCTATTTATAACCTATGTTTATTTTTAGTTAGTTATGTAAGTGTGGATTGATAAATCGATTGATTAGTTACAGACAAAATAGTAACAGTTACATATTCAACTGATGTTGGTTTTTGTAAGCTTTTTTTGAAATACGCCAATTTCTTAAAAGTTAAGACTACCAGTCTCAAGCATGTAACATATGAGACAAAACTTAATATTTTTAAGTAAACAAATTAGAAGACATAGTCTTCATATTTCAAAGACCTACATTAAAATGGAACACACTGGCCTTAAACTAACATTAATTATAAATTATAATTCCTGCTTTAAAAACGATCTGGGCAAAAATTTGAAATTTTTGCCCAGATCGTTTTTTTTAAACCGTTTTAAGTAAAAATTTGGCGTAGTGATAAAATTAATTTTCTTGCATACTAAAATACTTGTATGAAATTTTTGATGGGCTAAATGAAGGAATTGATTTCTTTTTTTTTGAATTTCATATATCGTTGAGATACCGATTAGAAAGTTACGAGGATCCCAAAATTATCTTTTTCAAAATTTTACTCAAGATATTTCTAGAGATATTGTTGAAACTGTCCACAAGATATTTCTAGAGATATTGTTGAAACTGTCCACAAATATACCTTGCTCCCTATTTCCGAAACTACCCATCTTTCTTTCTATTCATATTCTTTTAAATATTACAGTCTTTTAAATAATTCACGATATTTTTACACCAATGAAAGATTCACTAGGCAATATATTCACATAGTGAAAAGTAATATTAATATGTTTAAATAGTTTAACACTGTACTATGTACTCTTAAACGTCTCTATATACCTGTGTTCACTAATTGTTTGCAAATAAAAAGACTCTACTAATAAAAATATTAGTAAATGATGGTATATTAAACAAAATTTAAATATTATGAAAAATAGTTTTTGATTATTGCCCAAAAAACTGCTCCACGAAGCAAACTTAATACTTCAGTCCTTATTCTATCTGCCTTGATAACATTTGGTGACGATTCGTTAAATTGTAGCTCTGTTAATACGTAGTAAACAAAATAGCACACAAACATACTTAGAATTGCTTTTGATCACACATTATTTTAAATGATAAAATAAACACGTTGATAACTGTTCGATCTTGACTTCGGAAGCGTTTTATGCTTCTGGCTGTCACAAGATAGGACGATATCATAGTTTATTTAACCTGCCTAGATCACGCACGTATATGCTGATGCGCTTACCTGCTTCCGCGTTCGCGCTATTGTTCAATGCAATATTTCGAAATTCGCCCGGCCTAAATATTTTCTTAACTTCATTGACCACTTTGATATTATGGAGATCCTTGGAGTTCACGAAATTGTTTTCTATGTTATTTATTATGTATTTGACTATATGTTTTATTAGTAAAATATATTGACTTAGTCTTTTTCATTAAAAATTGTTAAAATAAATATATCGTACCTAAGACTTTTCATTACCAAGTTATAACGACTTAAAACTGACGAATGACGATTCGCGCGAAAACGCCTCATACAAAATCTAACTCGCTTATGATACCAGTGGCCAGCATTTAGCATTCATTTTAAGGGTGTTTATTAAATATTTTTTTGTATCCCGTTAAATATTTCCTTTCAGTTATATAGTGAATATCATAATTTTCTAATTATTTGTGTAGAAACAAAATTCATAACTTTTTAAATTTGATGAACAAAAAAATTTACACTTTTTCCTATCTAGAAATTTAGGTTAATTATTATTAGACGCATAATTTTTTTATCACATCTTTTTATACCTACTCTACAGTTTTAAAACATTTTTACAAAAAATATCGACATCAGTCAAATAACCTAATGAAAAAATTATAAAAAAATAAATAAATCGTCAATAATTAGGATTAGTTTCAATCGGTTATTCTAGTTTCGTTTTTATTCTATCAAACGATAAGATTTTCCTTACATCTTAATAGCCTTTTAGAGCACGTACGCTTTAATTTACATCAGAATAAAATTTTGCAACAAGATGTGCTATAGGGAACTAAGGAAAAAAATAATTGTAATGTACTTTATTTACAGGCTTTTCTAACCATCATTTCAAATACCACTGACATTTATTTTTATTTACGTTCTTGTACTAAGAGTGTGGATAAAAGAATGCTATTTACACAATACGAATAAATTCGGATATATATAGAACCATTCCATTTAAGGATACGCTTTTAGTAATCTCGTCATTTATAACGAGGGCGGTGCGGCGGGCGTTGTTGTTTATTTACATAGACTCACTTCGGTCTCGCCGCTGCTGTTTATTTACATAGATTATGGTGCCGAATGTCACTGCACGTAGCATTCATAGTCACTTTTATTTTGTAGAATACAAAAACTACACTTTTGTATAATAGCATTTATAACCGTATACGTAATATAACATATAAAACCTCTTCAATATTTTACATTAAGTATATTGCTTCATGATTAGATTAAGGATATAGCCTAATCACATAACAGTTATAATACAATCCCACTGTCACCGTGCAACTACGTTGGCAATGTGCAAATCAACTGAACAATTATGGTAGAACGCCACTGTGATTACAAAGTTTATTGACAAAAGATTAACCCTGAAAATTACAAGTTTGGATTAGCGAAAATCTTTAACTCAGTTGTGGCGTAAATAATAACTTATGAAGATATATCAATCATAAACCAAATTTAAGATAATCATAGGAACCGTTCCAGTAAAATTAAAGGCTTAAATTTTAGAAAAAGGCTCGTATATTGCAACTTGGTAAATGAATGGTATATTATATATAAAATTTTTGGGTCCGTTTGATTTCTAAAATTCACAAAAGTAATCTTAAAGTAATGATTACTAAAATGATATCATGACGATCGCGTGGTTTTATG
This sequence comes from Druceiella hillmani, assembly GCA_039881145.1. NCBI lineage: Eukaryota > Metazoa > Arthropoda > Insecta > Lepidoptera > Hepialidae > Druceiella > Druceiella hillmani. Next base: position 55,761,912 of record JAYKKI010000005.1, on the reverse strand, counting down.
CAATATATCAATAATCAATAATTATAAAATGAAAAAAATTAAAGTAAATAAAATAAAAAAAAAACTGTCAATTACAAATAATACACACTAGAAGGATTCTGTACAGATACAGGCACTTACAAACATTTAAATGTGTTTAACTGTTTAAAAATCTCAAACAATGTAAATATATTCCTACCACAGGCGTAAAAGCATCGAACATATTTCAAAATATAACTAGAAATTAACAATTTTATGATTTTTTCCTTTACTTGTGCTGTAAGACTTTGCTTCCTGTCAAATTCTATGATTTTAGATCAACTGAAAGTACTCCAAAGATTTTGATTTATTTACGAGTTTACATGCTACAAAAATGGCCGTATTTAAGGGTTTTTTAAATTGCCTTGACTTAGAAGATTGATTTTTTTACAGCTCCAAGGAACCATAGATCTAAGTATTTAATATTAAATTCAACTTGATAAAGCCACGCATTCTTAAGTAAAAGGGCTTGACAAACTGGCAAATAGATACATGGACAACGAAGTAATTCTACAAGGGTACCTTTTATCCTTTTAAGGTTCGGAACTCTAAAAAATGTAAAAAATATGAAAAGAAACAACATAAAGAAATTAAAAATCCAAAAATACCGTAATAAATGTTATTACTATTGTTCATAATAATAATAAATGTTATTACTATTGTTCATATAAAATTATTATTATTGTTCATAATAATAATTTCAATAAAGATTATATTCTGATTCACAGGTCTATTTCTACCAACTTAAAATATTTTTGGTTATGAACGCACGAAAAACATTGTTAGGGTAATTTCACGGATATTGTAGATGAATTAAATAAGTGTTGACATCAATCTAATCCAAGATATGTAAAAAAATAGTGTCGTCAAGTATGCAAATATTTACACACACACACACACACACACGCTTGTGTGTGTGTGTGTTTGTGTGTGTGTATCAGGCAGAAATATTTGAAAAGATTTATGGTTTATGTTGATTAAATATTAAATAACTTTCTACATTTACCATATCTGATTTTAAAATTAAACCTTTCTTAATTAAGGAAAATCTCCGCAGGGAACTACCAACGAAATATAAACAGAAAGAGACTAACCTTGATAGGAATGCACTAGACGGGTGTGGCTGGGTACTCGGCAGTGTATTTGAAAATATATTTTTAATTTTATACTACTGTTAGCCGACAAGATGCAAAGCTGGTCGAATTAAGTCCAAAGTAGCCGATAGACGCCAAGCTGGCCGAATGGTACTTTGCGACATGCTATCAAAACGATTTAACACCCATCCAAACGCGCCATTAGACATTTCACATCAATAAAATTGTATAATGATTTTTGAGGGTTCATAAATTTTTATACACGTGTTTAATATACGATAGAATCATTTTTTTAATAGTTAGAAGAAAATAATGTTTTTTTCTTAAATACGAGTATATTGCTACAAGATATTATTCTATGCTAAGTGTTGTCCCATATAATCTTTAAAAAAAATAATAAAATAATGACTATAACGTATAGGTACCATGAAATTTAAATTCAAAATGTGCCAGAAAAGTTCTTTGGTTATATTTAATTCTATCAGTTCCCGTAGGATTTTAAATATTTCCCAAGTTATTTGGACGTACGGCCATCCTGAAAGCTTCCTTCTAACAATACGACCTAAAAATTTGTCTACCATACTGAATGAAATATGTATGAAATCATGAAATATGAAGTCACGAGTGCGCGAGTTGCCGGGTCTCGTATCTCGTCACGTCGCTGACCTTTTGAAGAGATCGTTAGGGACCTTCTTTTCATCGTTAGCGCCCATTGAGCGGCCGAATTAAATTGCGTCGTGTATAAACGTAAAATTCTCATATTGCATTTAGAATTTTTTTTTCTTCACCTGTTTATTTCTAAAGGTGTCTTCAAAAAGTCTGTGTTTGTAATGTAACTTAACAGCACAAATCTTGATATTTGACTATATTATAACACCATTTCTATTGCTAAAGATGAATAATGATTACGAAACTTTTCTCTTCTTTTAGATACATTTTTCCTTGCATGTTTTCTTTTTTACTTATTTTTACCGTAACCAATTTTTCTGTTGATTTTCCTGTCTATATGTTCAACATGTCCAAATCATCTCAAGATTCCTTTCTTCATGTTCCTATTGTATTTTTCGATCCTAAATTCTCGTCGATTTTCTGTATTTTTAATTTTATCACGTGAAAATTAGAAGAAGTTTTTAGTTTCTCAGCATTGGTCAGATTATTGTAGGTAATTATTTTAAGTATATCCTACAATATTATGGAACCAAATAAATATAACTATGTAAAGTGTAAGGTATACCATGACAGTCTCGGTCTTCAAAACTAGTCTTAAGTTAACCTGCGAGACTTAATTATTATATAAATTTCCTCGGTTATTTACCTATGCTACACTAAATCAATATCGGTAAGCATACTACAAACTTCTAAGCAATTATTTACATAAGTACAATATTCGTTCATACCTACCTTTCTTTTCTTTTACTTATGATAAAAGTAAGTACGTTTTACAGATATTATGGATTATGTAATAGACAAAGTAAAACATTGGATAACATTTTAAAAGAAAGTTAAGTTTATAATACGTACCCCATAAAACAAAATAAAACGTACGTATAAAACGTTATGTTATTCAACATATAAGCGTTTTTATAAAAATATTCCAGATTTTAGGTTAATTTTATCGGTATTAAGTTTTGTAATAAACTAGTCGCTATAACTATAGTGCTTAATTTATCGACTCTGCTTATTTATTATGCTGTGGCTGAGTTTAAAATAACTGCAATGATTAAAGTTTCTTTTAGATTTATCGGCCTAACGTAAACTTAAATATACGTATAGACATACGTATATAGCCAATCTAGTCATTTATACAATTATGAAGGATTTTCTTTTCGGTTTTCCGTAATTAATAAAGTTAAGACAATTTGTCGGTTTGTCATCTTTTCGAGCCAAATTCTATACATTACAATTCATCTGATGTCTTTAAAAATTTTAATTCCATCATTTCATTTAAGGGCAGGATGTGCGTTTCTTTCGCGGACTGACAACTTTATTTCGCAAACAAAAAACATATTTCCGGCTTGCTGTCGGCGTGCAGCTCAAAGGCTCTAGGGCATGAAGCAAGTTGTTGGAACGGTTGTTTTTAACAACATTTATTTAATAAAATTCTTCCAAGTTCCCAGTGACGCCCGCATTTCCGCTTGCATATTTTATCCTAAGCCCAGGCAAATTCCTTGAGACCTAAATATTATTCATAAAAAAGCTGTATTTCTTTTGTCGTGTCATTTATACGAGTTTTATAATAAAGGAACCTTCCGCGGCTTATCCGGTGAACTTGGCGCCCTTTGAATAATAAATTTATATTTCGCATTTTATGTAAATTTCAGTATTATTTCCGTTTGCTTGTTTACGATTATTGTTACGACGATATTAAAGCATAGGAGAATTACGCCGGCCGCTTTACTTCACGATGCGCCCGCTCTTTTAAAGTGACGCTCAGCTCACGTGTGTTCACTTAGCAAAATAGCGCCCCCTCATTCGTCCTCTCTCCTTCTGATGATTAATTCTGCAGTAAAAGAGAAAGTCATAATTTAATAAGGAATTCAATTATGATTATATATAATTAAAACAGATATATGTTTAACTGTAGGTATTTCTTTTTTATAGATTACGATCTCACGTTACGCAAGAAACTTTCTCATAGAGCTATTTGTTGTGATTGTGGCTTGCTTACATATAACAATAATTTATACCTAGATAAAAGTTAAGAAAACTAAAAATATGCGGATTGTAGAATGTCAAGCCTCTATTTATGTTGCATATAGATTTGTCGTAGAAAATCTTGTAAAACCATAGTGTCTAAGTTAATTTTTTTTCTAGTTTCATATTTTTTGAGGATATTAAAATTTGACGTCGCTTAAAAATATTTACATTCAATGATTTATAATAAATACCTTTTATTATAAGTTTTTAGCTTTTGTTTAAAAATATTTTAAAAATATTTAGATATAAAGAAATATATATTACTGAATAATATCAGTTATTTATATAAGATGGTTAATGCCAAGGATATTAATCAAACATTAAATTAGTTTGACAAAATGTTAATATTCAGATGCATATATTGATGTGAAACATCTATAGGCGCAGGTATAAAGCGGATCGTTGGCGTGGCGACGCTTGCCGTGGCGACGGCTCGCCACGCTATGCTAAGGTATATATATATAGTCTATATGTAGTAGATTGTACGGCGTGGCGACGTGTCGCCATGCGCAACCGACTACGCGACCCCCTCCTCATTCAGTTCGATGCTGTTGTTTACTATGGTACACATAATCTGTGCTTTATTATTTTTTATTTGTTATTTTTTAAATGTTTTTTTAAAAAAAGGCAGCATTTTCTGTAAGAAATTCGTAATACTTTATTTTTTCATTATGCTATATTTAGTTCCTGTAATAATCTTGTTTTTTATGCGTATTACTCGTACGAACACGATGTTTCACATCTGCCAGGCGTCCCGTGACGGCTCACTGTTTTTTTATCAACAATATTACTTGGACTGCAGAGATTTCTAATTAACTAGAACACGTGAGAAAATGCTAACAAAACTTGTAATGCAACACCACAATAATTACACACTGACAAAAATTATAATTAAAATATATTAAACAATGATCGTATTTAAAATATCTTCTTATCTTCCAGTTTGACCTTTGATTTTTCTTATTGTTTTGCCCCTTTTTAACGAATATTAATCAACATGTAGTGCACGTTCCATTTAAAATGCCTAAACTGCTTCTTAATAACTGAGGATAACACCAAAACCGACATTAATAAAGATAATTCTCACCATTCAAATGGATAGTGATTGCGGTCAGTGCAATTTACATTTTCGTATGTGTATGTGTTTTTACATCAACATTTTCCGCACTCCATTATACATTAGATCTAGATCCTTTAACATTTATCAACAAATGATATTAAATTGCTTTCTATCATCTGGAACATGACAACAAAGAACAAAATTCTGCGATGAATCTTTCACTGTTCATAAAATCACAATCTATAGATTTTGACTGCGGCTTTATCCGCGTGGTATTTAAGCATATCCAGCCTCCCTTTTTCTTCATCTCACGCTTGTTGGCAAACACTGCATATTACAGATCTTGGTTGGTCCAAATATGTAGATCAACACGATTATAAATCACTGCATGCAAGAATAAATTATTATTTTTATAATCATTAAATTACAAATGATGAACATATAGTATCAAAGCAACTTTTCTAGCTGAATACTAGCATATTTAAATGCAAGCAGTGAAATTTATTTACATAAGAATTTATTAGTTTTCAAAACAAACTTCCATGAATACCATATTCAGTAATAATACTATTTTTATCATAAAAAGGTTCATTGTATGTTACCTATTCATTATAAGTTTAAATCATCGAGAACTTTACCTGTAATTTTGGCAACGCGTTTAGTTTTTTGTATATTTTGTACAGGGTGCCATCCCTCAAATTAAAAATTACGGAACCCTTATAGGATTATTTGGGTGTCCATTCACTATGCGTCCGTCCGTCCGTTTGTCTGTCTCTCAAAACTTTTCTTGTCAGAACCAGCTTGAGATATTAAGTTGATATCGATTTACTAAGGCCTACAACCTAACATTGCTTTCACAATTTTAATTTTATTGATTGATGTAAGATAGATTACGTTAAAGCGTTTTTTTTTTCATCCACACACTAATCTTACTCACTGATCATCAAAATCTACATGGTACTTCCGATCGACCCACGATCTTGAAAGACCAACATAATGGAAAGTTTTATGGCACAAGTAAAACCAAAATCAGTGATTTCTAATCCTATGTCAAATTAAACATTTTTAATAATTACTCTTTTTATGCCTGTGAAAGAAAGAGTAGGCAATATATACAAGTTGTGAAAAATTAATATTTGTTAAAGGTTTGAATGTACCTATAAAATGTTTTAAGTGCTTAATTTTGTTTGGAACCCTCGTAGTGCAAATTCTACCAGTGCGTAAAAAATATTTAAATTTTAGGATTTACGTTCACTACTGAGAAATAAAACTCATTATACCCAAACTTGATTAGAAGTATGGTTATTTTACAATTTTAAGTATTACTGAAAGGCAATTCAATTAAATTTTACAAATGTAAGTATTACTGAACATGTATTATGAAAGAAACGCGTGAACGAGTATAAGTTATTTTATGTGAAGACACAAACCAAATCATTCAAATATCATCTAAACTTGAAGCGTATTTTCTGGCTTAGTGCCTTAGTGTTACGATACTCATTTTATTGAATTTATAGACTTGATAATTGCAAGTTAATAACAAAATTTTACAGCTGTTAGAATTTGAAATCTAGGTATTACAGGAACTTTCTTGATTTTGAATATATTTGGCGTTAATTTTGTAGAAATTCATTATTCACAATTAAATGAAACTACGTGATGTAGTATTATTTCTACTTTCTTTAATTTCTTTACCACGACCTAGGTTTCGTTGTATTACAACATCTTCAGGTGGGATATTAGCAAAGATGTTTGCTAATATACATATATAATATAAGTGAAGGATTTTTTAAAAAAAAATAGTAACAAAGAGTTTCGCCGATTAGGTCAAACGATGGACCGAATGGTAACAGGTTCCATGATACATTATGTAAACATTGTATTTATGAACGATATTTTTTTTTAATCGCCTTTCGAGAGATTATACTATAACAACTGCTACCTTGCCATTTTATAGTCATCAAATTTTCTCTCAAAATCTCTACTCAAAATATTTAAACTGAATTATTATTAGGGCCTTGTATGTTCAAATGTTGCTTATTCAATCTTCACGACTCCCATGAAATTTTAATAACGAAGCATAACTGAAACCGATATTATGTTAATTGTATCTTGCTGTATTATTAAGAAAATTGATGATAATATGTAAGTGCTCATAATATTTAATGACTCTAACATACACAAATAATTACCGCTTGCGTAGCAGTGACCTAATCTCAAGAGAATCTCATTATATGCAATGCATATACTATCTTATTTAGAACCTGAGTCATGTTGCGCCATATCGGCGACGATAAGAGGCAAGTCTCTGCTATGAGTCAGAAATTTATATTCGAATCCGAATTAATCTTTCTTTTCATAGCAATTTATTAATTAATTTTTGAACCATAGAAACAAAATTAACTCAAAATTATAATGCAAATTTCTTTTTTCACTAGTGAGTTATTGAATTCTTTACAAAAGACGAAAAATATTTCATAAGTTCATTGTTTTTTTTTGGTCTATCAAAGGTATTTAAGTTTAGGAAAAATAGTTAATTTCTTTGGAAGCATGAACATGGAACCTTAAGACTGATAAAATTGTTATAAAAATAGTAAAGTAGAAAAAAAACGAAGTGCGAAGAATACGTGACAATTATTCATTACAAGTCGTCTTTAATATTTACTTTGAAGCGCAATAAATTTTTAATAATGTCTTGTTTAATTAAATACGGGGCAACATATATTTTTATCGTGAATATCTCATAAACTATTGTATCTATAATTATCACTATAGTTTTCATCAAACTTTTTTGTAGGCTTCTAAATATATTGTTTTATTTGTTTATCTAGTTTCAGAAATATGGTTCGAGGGGACACAGGATTACTTGCATATCCTTCCTTATAGGAAGTCCTCTGAGGATATATTACGGAAAATTATGAAAAAAAATATTCTTGAGATCATTATAACAAGCCCTTTTAACGATATTTTCATACTATACACGAAATTTCAAAAACATCTATTACAAAGTTGAACCATCCCCTTTTTCCATATAAATATTTTGAGTGTTGAATACTGAAATATTTTCACGTTAATACACTTTATTTCTATATCAAAACACGGCTGTGTCCGACGGACATGTGCTGAAATAAAAGATCATACAAATAGATAGACAGACATATGTTGTGTGACAGACAGACTTGTGCTGAAAACTAGAAATTTATATTGTACCAATTTTCTTATTTCCTGCGATAGCGTGCTATATTAGTATTACAAGACATTACTACAAAAACACTCCATTTGACTGAAACCAAGCCGAACTTTTAAATGACAAACGCGAGAAATTGTTACACAGCATTATTCCGTTCAAAGTAGGCTTCTGCAAGGTTTAGAAACCGATTGAACCAAAACATGAATCCTATGAGATCTCCTCTTTGTGCAAGTAACGAGAATTGAGCCACTTAACAATCCCTTATAAAACTAATAGCTGCAAGGACAAAATAAAATCATAAAATATTACCTCCTGTAAACGATATTTATTGTGCGGTAAAAATTGTACGTTGTTTTTATTCGTGTATAGTTTTACAGCTGTCAAGGATGCAGCCGATGGCGAACGGCTGCTGCATAATACAGTGTCGTTCTTGAGTGAAGTGTATTACTACTCTTATAGTTGCGGCTCAGAAGTTTTCACAAGAAATGTTCAATAGTGACAATTAATTACTTCTATCAAGAACGAATGTACCGTCAACGGATCCCCACTGCATCATTTGGATAAGCTCGTTGTATTGGGAATCAGATTTGATTCACGATTGACGTTTCATGGGCAATAGCAGACGTAGCAAAAAAAACTTAAATTCGTTTTGCATTGTTCAAAGGATGTTCAATACGTGTTAACATCCTTTGAACACTACGCGCTTGCTTTACACTACGCGCGAATTTGCTTGCTGTACACTACGAGAACAATGCCATTTAATCTAACATCAGTTCAGAAACGATTAGTAGATATATTACTGTCGACAATATGTCGAATGTTTTAAGTTTCTGTACGGAAAAGCTAATGTTAATAACCTTCACTGGTTTTAATATTTGAATTACCAAATTCTGTTTTTAAATTATTTACTTTGCATAAATTTGTGTAAGCCAAGTATAACGTAACAAAATTATATTAATGATATGCTCACACTAATCCCGTAACGCTGAATGACTAAGCTGGATACCTTTACACGTAATCACCGCTCCAGACCGCAGTGCGTTAATCGCGGCATATCTGATAACGTCGGTATGTACATTATTCAACACCGGTGGCCCGCTCTTCCCTCTTGTGTAAGTACGTTGACTTCATGACGTTTTGCGTATTTAATTTGAGCGAAAAGCTTTGCCTGATTGGTTTATAAATTTGGTAGAACCGCATATAGATGTATGATAGCAGCGCACATATGCCGCTCTTTCACTCATGTAAAATTATTTGAATTGCGGATCTAATAATATTTAAAGAAGATTTTCCAAAATTCTTTATGAAGTTAGTTCCTTATAGTGCTTGCTTCAGAATGTATTATGTTCCTCGTTTTACTTGTTTTGGGTAGAAGTATAAAATGGTTTTCTCCACTGTATGATTCAGAAAAGGAAACATAAAGTTGGCTGCAAGAAGTACATTATTTTCTTAAATAGATGGGGTTGTCGAGGGCGTGGGTGTTTCTCGACCTTTGCATCATTTAAACAGTATTTCCCGACTTGTGTTATATATTTCATTACGGCTCTGCCTTTATTTTTATTTTCTACATTTTGCAAAGTAAAGGCTTTTTAACATAAAAATATATTTTCAAGTTAAATTTGTGTTCCGAGCAATTAGCGCGAACAAACAAACAAAGCAAACAAACTTTTCTGTTTTTATCACTGCCCCAATATAGCTACAAGGAAACTATGAAGTCACTTAGGCAGTCCAAAATTGCCTAGATACGACTGACTAGAAATAATATTACGCCCTATGTTTTACATTGTTTAACAATGAAAATACCTGGAACAGAAGTAAGTGTAGTTAGTCCTCTAATCTTACGCCTCGAACGTGACTAAAGTATCTTTCTACCTCGGTCGTTCGATCATTTCTCCATCTTTCATCATATTCAAACATTTAAATTATTTATGCCAAAATGATTAAGCTCGATTAAATAAAATCACAGCCTAACTTAGAGCTGAATTAAAAAAAGTTACACATGGGGTACCTCGTAATATGCAAAAGCGATGTAAAAAAAGAACTTGCACTTAAACAGGTTATTTTAGTCGAGAAATAGAACGTCTATATTTCAGTTGTTTTCGCCTACTCATCGGTCAGAACCGTTTTCTGCTTTTAAAAGCAGATTGACGTGGAAGCTGGGATATTGGCGTACTTATAAAATATTTATCCTAATATATTTAAAAATTATAACAATTAATAATATTTTATAGAAATTTTACAATATCTTATGTACAAATTAAATACTCACAAAGAGATCTCATAATTTTGCATTATATATCTTCAGAGATATACGGAAAAATATTTATTAAACCCGTTTCCGGTTTTCTGAAAATAATGAACCTAAAATTATTAAAAAACAATTAAACTCAGGTTATAGGAAACCGATAATGATTAATATAGAGACCTAATAAGTAAATTATGCACGTATAGTACATGCACATTACGCAAATATTCATTGCGCTACTAAGTACACATCAGTAATAATCTACTATAAATACAATAATTTCAGATCAAACGAGTTAGCAGATAAATATCAACTTATTATAGTTAAGTTCATAATACCATATTATTAAAATCTTTCTTTAAAATGGTTTCGAAAGATAGTTTACATAATTTAATTTCACTGTTTTCGTATTTATTTAATAAAATCGTGAAAATGGCACGAAATAATACTTTCCATTGACATTAACACCTGCCTGGCTTATTTTTAATTACAAGTTTCATTTTCAAACAACCCTATTAGCATATTTGTTACAGCAATCAAAACTCAGGCCTTGGACAATTGAGAAAAAGAGAGAGGGTAAACACATTTCCAAAAAGTTTTCTAATGATTTATATAATTAAATCAAAAAATTAGGCAGATCTATCATGTATTTAAAAATAAATAATTAATTTTATGTAATGAAAATAGTGTATATAAATAAAAAATAGGCGTAAATTTATTGTATATATACTTATACGCTAAAGTCAAATAGCAATCACTGACTATCTCATTAAGAAATGTGGAAAAATATAAAGCTTAAAAACTTAAAATTTGATTCTTGGCTCATCATAGGTACTCGGCTCGAAGAGAAATTTTCGAAATTTATCGCCTATACGTGTGAGCAGATTGACCAAATTATAAATATTATGTGAGAATTCCGAAATAATTAAAATTAGTGACATGAAAATTTATATTTTACTCTCAGGCACAAAATACTCTCAGAGAGAAATGCCTGTTTCAGCGTTTTTTGGAAAATCGCTAATTGTACATAATTATTACATTACAATGGGAAATTAACAATTTTTTGCCTGGATAAAGTAGAGATGGGCAACTAGTTGTACACGTATCTAACTAATAATATATTATATAATCGTCGTTACCTAGAGACAGGAGTAATAATAGATATATTTTCAATGTTTAATAAAGAAAAAAGGCCAACCAACAAGGTAACAAATATGTCGATTGCTGTATATGTCCTACTATACACAATAACATAATTTTATCAAAATAAAGTAGAGCAAGATAAAGATTGTAGATAATTGCTAATCGATTTTATATCCTGGCATATTATTTAGAACTTTTGTTTGGAATAATATGCCTGGCTATAAAATTTATTAGCGAATATCTAGTCTTCATTTCGTATTGTTGAAGTGCAATGGTGGATTACAAATTTACACTACTCTGGTTTAAAATCATGTTATTCTGGATCGGCACACAGTTTTTATTTAAGTCTTTCTTCTTTCTATTTGCAATTAAATGTGACATTTTAAAATAAACCATAAACAGTTTGTTTCAAAACGTGCATTTATTATTATATAGTAAACGTGCATTTATTATATATAAAGTGTAATTTTATTGAGACCTAGGATTTAAGCGTTCGGTGAATTGTAAACTTTGAACTGCCTAATTAAGAAGAGGCGTGAACGATTTAGATTCTTTAAATAATTCTTAAGTACACAGTGGATAAAATTACGGACCTATGTATTGTAACAGAATAAGTAGTACCCCTACTCCTTTCTAGTTACTATTATATATCTCAGTCGAAATTTCAATATTTTCTCATGGGTTAGCTCGCCCGTTTTTTACGACAAGTTTCGTAGCAAATTGTATCCTAAACTGTTATTTGTTATTTATTTATTTACGCTTATCTACACCATGGTTTATTGGATTAGTCATCGGCATTTGTCGGCGATGTGCACCGTGGAATCCTGAGTTCGAATCTCGATGCTCGTCAAGCGGAGTTGGGGTGACGTTTGTAATTACGTAGCTAATATGAGGCAGACCAGTGCAGAAGCGATACTGGTTCGCCAAGCCCATTATCCACTGTGGCAACTACGGGCAATACTTCCTGATACGTGCATTGGAAAAGACTTACATTAACAAAAATAACCTGTAGATGATGATGCCTATTTACAGAATTCACCACAATACATTTAAATCAGTGAAATCAACATCGTTTCTCGTTTTGTGATAATTTCCTATCTAGTCAACACAGTATTTTACAAAACAAAATATCAAAAATCATAAATTAAAAATTACCCACACACACACACACATGTGTATACATGCACGCATGCATGCCTACTTACAAACACATGCAAACACACACACACACACACATATGTATTATGCAATATTAAAAATTCTTGAGAGAACATTAAATACACATAAATATTTGTTATAATTATTGATTAAGAAATTTATTCGAAATTTACACGGTACTTCTTAAAACTTCTGCATATAATATAACTGAGACGAATCCCAATTTTTTCCAGTTTTTCCTGCATTCGTATGAAGCAGTTATTGATTCTACTTCACTTGAATATGATCTGTACAAGTGGATTTCGAAAGTGGATAAGTCCAATCATTACTTTGAATAGAAAACGTAGTTCCAGTAAAGTTAATCAATCAGAGTACTCACATATGGTATAATGCTGAAGGCATGATTAATGTTTCTATGATTTTTCTCAAAAATCGTATCATAAATGCTGGAAGAAGCGGCGATGAATTATTTTCACTTGGTTAAGTGGAAAGAATTCTTTGTGCGTGTGATAAAGTGAATGAATGTGATATTCCAAACGACTGTAATTGTACGTATTATAAAAGAGCAATTTTGTGCAAAGTTTGGAAAATTGTTTGCCTGTTCTTGAAATAAAAGCTAACATCGTGGACACGCTGTTAACTACGTTGTTTGAATGGGGGTATATATATATATATATATATATATATATATATATATATATATATATATATATATATATATATATATATATAAATATATATAAATATATATATATATATATATATATATATATATATATATATATATATATATATATATATATATATATATTTACATATATATAAAACGTAATTTGATTGTCTTCACACCGCTCTTCATAATAAAGTAAAATTAAAGTTGAAAATATATTCTCCAGCATTTGCAACAATACTATCACTTCACCTTCAAAAATGTATGAGGTTCCACAATAAATTTCGCATGCTGCGTGTATCATTTGGTATATACAACAAATAATCTGCAATAAAATGAAAATCTTCAAAAGATATTTCGATCAATCTGGGTTGTAAACCGAATGATCGGTAGATTGCTTTGTATTTGATGAAACGTAGTGAAAATTTTAATGGAAAATAATTCAATAAATAATACGAAGCGTACTATAAAAGTATTATATGAATTAGTAGTTCAAATTAATAAAAAAAAACAACCAAGTACGTGTCTGGCTCAACCATCAAGTACTCCGTAACTCGTTTGAATTTAAGTTATTTGATTTACCGGAAATAATCACTAATACGAACGTCACAACGCAATAAATATTTATTAGTATCTAATGTAATTAAATAGGCAGAATGTATAGTAAATTGTCGCTAATACATCAAAAACTTTGATGTTTATAATCACTAAGGCTTTTCTACAACTTCGGTTAAACTTTCTAAAAGTCTCGTTTTTTCATAATTTTAGGATCGGTAATTTCGGATATAAGGGGCGGGAATCAGTGTATCTACAAAAATATATTTCCTATAATTATGAATAAAACATATAAATACATATAAATTAACAGCTTAATTTGCCTAAAAGTCACCAACCTCAAAATTTTCGTACAAATATTTTTGAGCTCTAGGTATTGCGATTCGTGTGCATTAATAAGCTTCATTATTTGCGATATACTTCATTAATTTTATTAGCTTCATTAATTTCAAGTCTCTACGTCGAAAGGTTTCAGAGAAAAATGGCTATGACAAACAGACAGACTCAGAAAAAGATTACATTTTTCCGTTTAAAATCCTAAGAAGAGAGAGAAATTAAAATAAATATAATTCATTAATGAATATGAAGCGTACTATAAAATTTTTTTATGAATAAAAAAGTGATGAAAACCAAACTGTTTAATCTCAGTCTTAAATAAATTATTTTTCAACTTTTTGCCTTTAAGATTAAAATCGCTTTCATTATTTGTATATTAGTTCGTGTCATGAATATGCAAAAATACCCAATAAGTCCGTTCCAGTACTTGCGCTTCACACAATTAAAGGCACGATGGCGCAGGTACACACCCAGCTAGGCGCTCTTTCTTCCCCCTTGAATAATTTATTTCAACACACCAATATTTCCGCTGACTTCGCGAAGCTGGAAAACTGTAAGGACAGCCGCTGTTTCCCGGCGTAGCTTCATCTAAATATCTTTATAAATTTTAAAGACAACGAATTAAGTTTTCAGTAGACATGTAACTGAATTTACGCCCCGGCCCGAGCACAATTAATTCTGGGGCTTTTCTCTCTCGTTATTTGCCTTCTAACGCTTCATATCCTGTTTAATTTCATTTACTGTGCGGCCTTGCAAAATTTAAATATACTATACAATTAAGGCGGTGAATGGTTGCTTTACGAGAGGTTGCCTTGATACTGCTACGAAAGCTACACTTTCGTTTGATTTATATCCGTAATAAATGTTAAGCATGGATGGCTTGAAATCAAATCTCGGTCGGTTTTGTGGTGCCCCACAATGTTTTGATTTCATTATAAATCGTATTCATCTTAGGGAAATGGTCTTCCTTTTGGTGAGTTAACATTTTGTTTGAGATAATAATGCAGCAAATATTTTAATAAAATAACAGTTAAAGTAGTGCTTAGAAGACATGAGGGTGCAGGTTACTAATTAATATATTTATATTTAATTATTTCCTAAAATTCTATTGCCAGTTTATTCTCTTTTTTTTAACAAATAAAGGATTTTGGCTAACCTAAAAAGGTAGAAATAAATTCAAATCAACTGAATACAGAATAATTTTTGTTGAGTTAAATTGTTATCCATTTTTAAAGCTTGAGAATATGGTAAGAAAACGTTAAACAAAGCCTAGTACAGTTGAACTCATACAATTCTTAGGAGTACTATATGAATTGGTATAAGCGAAATGCTATACCGATTCATTCAGTACATGTTACAAGTAATATTTATCAATAGTGAAATAAGAGGCAGTTCTCCATAACCAGACTGAAGTCCTAAACATTGAAAGCATGCTTGAAACTAGAACGTTCTGATGCTTGAAACCAGAACATGCTGATGCACACTCATAAGCGATCGAGGTGTGAGAGCAATAATAAACCATTGCTAACTTACTTAATTTAAAATTAAATTTGTTGCTCAGATTCCATTACAAGACAGATTGCATATTTTTTATAGCAGTTTATAATCGTTACTATTACTTACTTCGAAAAAAGACTTCAAGGTAGCAAAAAACAGACATTTTGCAAAATTGACTAGTGTGGTAGGTAAATTCACATTATGAAATATAGGAGGCGTTCTATATTATAATCGTGGTTCATACCATAGTCAATATCATAATAATTTTATCTGAATCTTTCGTATTGAACAATTGCTATTGAGATTAGAAGTAGCGAAGAAGAAAAATAGAATGAAATTGAAAAAGGATCCTGCCTCCGGTAATCGCCAGACTGTCCATGGTTAAAATCATTTTTTAATTCATGGTTGCTTAGATCTACCTACCATTCTAAGGGTATATTCGTAGATACGTAGTCGTGTCGTAAATTTATTTTGGCTGGAGCTGATCTAGTGATTATCGAACATAGTCACTATTCAATATATGTATATAAAACAGGATAAAGAACAGATCCAGCAATAAATATGTCTACATTCCTTACTAAGGAACGTCTCCGCGCCAGGCGCGTCCTCGTGGAGAACACGCTCGATGGGATTCAAAAATAGTTAAAATACCATAAGTGTTTAATTCTTTAATTGTTTATGCCGTGTGTCAAGTCAGTAGGCGTATTATATTTTCCATGCAAATTTAGATATCCCCTTTCAATTGTTTAATTGATGAATTTCAACAACAGATGAAATACGTGTTCAGTTATGTGATTAGCAATTTCTTTGTCCCTAAGTTTTTCAGGTTCCCTCTGTTTTGAGTTAATTTTGCTACACCCTATTAAGAATTGTGTTTCAAAAATATAAAGCGAGTCTGTTGTTCAAGATACACATTCCTACCATCAATACTTTCGACTCTGTGTTGATGAATCCATCAATTAGAATATACATATCTCTTTAGAAGCTTATCTAATCTTCAAGGCAAATATTTATCGTATTAAGATGCATATAACCCTTTTATTGCTACAATATATTGCCTGAACATTGCTGTGATATTTTAATTAAGACCAGGTCTGCTGTAACTGTTTGTGAAGCGAAACGCAAAAACAGTGGCTTCTTGAAATTTACGACAAAATGTAATTATTTAGAATAACCATACTCATTAAATACCTATATTGTATAGATGCATAGAGTTGTTAGGATTTTTAGAGCAAAATAATTAAGGATTCATTCTATATAATTCGTACGGAATATATTTATTTTTTTTATTTAACAATACTTAAGTACGATGACCGATATATTGTTTTTTTTATTTATAAATTCGCTTAAAAAGAACGAAAACTTTAAATTACATTAATTGCATTTTAATTACTCTGCACCGGTTATATGAAAAGACTTATACTAAATATGATTTTTGAAATATCACCATAATATTAAGGCTGCCTATTTAAGAAAAAAGTAAATTTTTTCCCTCATGACCTAATTTTTGATAATTAATAATTTGGTATATTTTTCAAAATAAATTTGCATTTTCTTTTATCAACATATACTTTGTATATAAATTACTAAATATTAAACATAATGTAAAATGAAAAAATGAAAAAGCCCTGAAGTGACCTTTCAAATTTTATATTTTTTTGAACAATAAAACCATTTTTAAAGTAATATTTTTTACTATGCATAAAATGTTACTTATTGTAAATTTTATTGCAAGAAAAAAATATAATTTTTTCAATCCCTTCACATCTTATATTCTTTAGGTCAAGCTTTCTTAGTTTTTTTATCTGGTTTTTCTTAGTACGAGAATGAAATACTCGCAAGTTTCTTTCAACTGTAAATCGTTTTTAGTCATATGTAAATTTATATATGTATATTAATAAGTCTCTACAGTCTTCAAAAATTTATAATATACATAAACCTTCACTTAATTCACCCTTACTGAGTTTAAATAAGCCATTTATCTCCATATTTCCTTTGCGTTTAGGATTTTGTACCTCAATAGGAAAAATCGAACGCTTATAAGATTATTCACATATCCGCCGTTGTTCTCGAAAATCGCTTGATATAGAAACTTGAAATTTCGAAATTAGGCGGAGTGATAAAGCATATTATCTGGCACATAGAAAAACTAACATTCGAAAATTCAAAAAAAATTATATCCAAAATTTTACACATTAGATTTAGTCATAATTTTTTTTAAATTTTCACTTGTAGTTTAAAATAACGCTTGAAAAGACTATTAAATATTTTTTTCATAATTTTGAATAGAATTTCCCAGAGACGTATTGAAGATTATCCGAAAAAATATGTCACCCGTCCCCTTACTTCCGAAACTATCGAACCTATAATTATGAAGATGTTATATGCACACGTCTCTGTAATTAATTATATCTGGTATTTTAAAATACATATTTTCCTGGAAAGTCCATTTCTGATGACTTATTATAAAGAGAGTAAATTCAGTTCAGATATGGTACAGAATCTTCGATGGGTAAGCCAGACTCGCAGTTGGTCGGTTTTTGTCACATTATTCATACTATAATTAGATTCAAACGACTTATTTCCTAATCGTTGATATAATTCGAAATAAATGAAAAGTAAAAAATAATAGTGAAAGTTGCCATGTCGATGCGCGGGAACGGCAACGTATCTACGCAGCATTCCGTTTCATTTTATTCTGTCACAGCGTCCAGTATTTCAGATTGCAATAAAATTGGCACATCACAGCTCGCCTCCCGAATTCGAAGAAAACCGTCGGCTCTTTACTTATATTTTCCTATCGTGATTAAGCGTTATTTTCCCTTTCCCATCTATTTTCTTTGCTTTCCAGTCTATCTCGCATAATACCGATCTCATAAATTGTCGCTATTTATATTCTTGTGAATGTATTTTTTGCATCGTTCCAGACGGAGTATGCAAGTAATGACATGATGTTTTATACTTTATAATTTGCTGTCGAAATATTCGCAGGCCGCGGGCTGTAACGGTGCTGATGGTTAAGTATGATTTATTTTGGTTGAAATTATTTGTGGCAATATCTGGCCGATGAATGTCGCAAAGAGGGATATTTAGTTTATTAAAATACTGTGCGTTGAGCTGGATAAAAAGGGGGAAGAACTCTTGATGCCTGAGGTTTTGATTTATGATCGAGGCGGTTTTGTCATTTGAATTGAAGATTAACAGTTCCTCTACATTTGTAACGTCACGCCGTACTGAAAATTACTGAGTGTATACCGCTGAACGGTATGCCCATTACAGTTAAGTTATAATATATTTTACTAGCTTTTTCTGTAGACAAAAATTAATTTTAAAAATGTTTAAATTTCCTCACATATTACAAGAGAAAAAGTTACTAAATTATGGATTTGTGGCCGCCACAATAAAATTAATTTCAAAAATAGACATGATTTTATATAAACACTTTTATACGAAATCTTCAGATAGAGACGAATGGCAAGCTTTGGAGGAGGCTTTTCTTACCCTAAGGGGGTCCATATAAATTTAATAAATAATATAAAAATTTTATGTAATAATTGCCAATGTAAATTATCATGAGCATTAATTAATTTTACTATTCTATTTTAATTTTTTATACAATGTATACAAATGTCATCCTTTTTAATTAATGTTGTTATTTATTATTTATTTTTTATTGCATGTTGCATGTATGTAACTTTTTGTATGGACTTTAATAAAGCTTTATTATTATTATTATATACGAAATCTTCTAGTATTTTACTACTTAAGTAAATTAATAAAAGGAAGTGAAATATAAATTTTTTTCTTTTTTTAAATCCAAATCGTTATATTTGCATTTAAGAAACCTATAATTTATAATTATGATGATTGTGAAAAATAATAATAAAAAGAATAATTTCTTGTGTTTATACTTCCAAAAGCACTTTTTTGAAGAAAATTTATATTTAATCACTTATTGGAGATAACATTAA
The DNA here is from genome assembly GCA_039881145.1 of Druceiella hillmani. Classification (NCBI taxonomy): domain Eukaryota; kingdom Metazoa; phylum Arthropoda; class Insecta; order Lepidoptera; family Hepialidae; genus Druceiella; species Druceiella hillmani. Next base: position 55,742,278 of record JAYKKI010000005.1, on the reverse strand, counting down.
TATTAAAAGTAAATAATAACTTTACGATATATATATATATATATATATATATATATATATATATATATGTATATAAATTTTTGGAGATCTTAACATTAAAAGTAAATAATAACTTTAAAAAAAGTTTTTAACATTTCAAAGATTTAAACGTGTTTAAAAATTTTAAAGATTTCCTTAAATTTAGTACTTTAGTAATATTGCGTACTTACTTAAACTTATTAAATTTAGTAATTAACGGCATTAGTTTAGTTCCGTTGAATGATTACGTATGAAAAAAAAAAAAAGAAATTATAATCAAATTTTGATTTCCAAAACTATTTAAACTACATAAAACAATTTAATCGTCCTGTAGAACAGATTTACAAACAATACAATAAATTATTTCATATAAATATCGAAAAATTCTCCATTTATCACAAATGAAATTTAAATCATTGTTTTAGGAAATTACTTCTTTTAGATCTTAATTGGAAGACCAAAATTCAAGCTCACTAGAAATATCTGACACGTGACGGAAGATTATGCAAAAAATGTGATATCAGCTATTCTTATGAACCCTTCCACACAAATGCTCGTCTCCAAATTTCTTGGTAAGGTACAGTCGCTAAATAGCGTCCATTTCCCTAATATGAGCGATATTAGTATCTTGGCATAAAAGTAATCGTATCTGCTGACGTAATTTTTAATTAACAATGCTAATATTTAGTGTTCAAAAGTGAAACTTTAACTCGAAACGTAAATATAAAGTCAATGTTAATAAAAAATCTGGAAAAATATCTATAGTGGGTTTTTCTCTAATTTATGTGACATTTCAAAAAAATATTGTTTGTTCTATCTATTATTAAATTACATACTCATTTTGTGAACTATGCAATAATTGGAGATGCAAATGGATTTCAAAGATTCAGTATCGTGAAAGGAGTAATATTAGGCATTTCAATTGATTGCTATTACTACTTATAATCTATTGGAAAAAACTTGTCATAAATCTTGGAGATGCAAATTAATTGAAAAAGAAACAGTTCAAAATTAAAGAGATAGACTTTTCAATTAACTCTCTGAAATAAACTTGTAACAATATCTTTGAAATATTTATTTTTCCGTTACAAAAAATGGAAAGAGAAAATTGGTTAAGGCTATTTTTGGGGAAGCGCATAATCTGTTTTTGATATAGTCATAAGTTTTATTAGGCAGCAATGAACTTGTGTTAGCGCTGGAAAACGTTAAAATTTATTTTAGGACTATGAAAAGAGAGATTTTGGAAGTAAAATTTAACCAACAAAAAAAGTTTTAACGTTTATGTTATCAATCTCCGAATTTAGATACTACGTATTAACGTAGAGTAACACCTAAAATTATGTATTCCATTTTCGACAGGGCGACTTCCAGTTAGTTAATATACTATAGGTAAGTATGAAGAAGAAAAGATCATGGAAAAGACGTAGAACCCATTGTTCACAGGCTTGATGTTTGAGGTTGATTAGCGACGTTTAATTTTTGAAAATTGCAAAACATTTGTATTAATACCATATACACTTAAATGTTTTATGGACCTAAATGTGTATGAAACCCTTGCGGAGCGATTTCTTTTTCTATTTAGCTGGTTACATTTTTAAATTGAGCTGTTTATATTTTTAAATTGAGCTGTTTATCTCTTACCGCATACTACTGGATAGTGTGGTAGATGGGTAAGAAGATAGACAAAACTGTGTGTAAAACAGTCACTACTGGAGGTTATTTGTAAAATAATGAGAAAAAATTGAAATTCAATTAAAAAAAAATTTCACAGAATCGTTTTATTTGACCAAAGTAAACAAATCCAAACAGAGCATGCGTTACATCAGAGTTAAGGAATATATAAGGAGATAGCAAGGATAGACAGGACGGGACATTAGGAAACAAAAAGTAACGTGAGAGGACTTAAAAAAAACATGTAAGTGTAAATTTTGGGTCTTAATATGGAAAATTTTAATGACCATTTCAATGAAACACGTACCAATCCAAATTGAGTCCAAAAAATTTCACTTGTTCTGAAGAAGAAAATAATCTAAATGTTTTGACATTGATAAATCCACCTAAGTCAATTTGTCTAAATGACGGAAGAAATATATTACTCAAATTTTATTCGGTGTCATATATTGGAAAGTTAGGAGTACATTTAATACGAATATAACGACACGGTTGAGTAACATACGCAAATATACATGGTAACATACCGAGTTGATTTCGTATGCGACGTGATATCTTGTCACATTCACTACACGCTGACTTACGTGATATAAATAAAGTGAATAACGTATTGCACGAGGAAACAAAGCCTTCATTAAGTACAGGATGAAAATTATTACAAGTTATTTTTTTCTGTTTCGTTGCCTCTTTCGAATACCAAATTAATTTATTTTGCAAAAGGTGCTATTTATCATTGTTCAGTGGTAATTACAAAATCATTCAGATTTTGCAATTACACGTTCACGGGTACTCACAAAATCATTAAAATTTTGCAAATGAATGTTCACAAGTACTTACAAAATTACTTAGATTTTGCAAAAATGTTCGTAGGTACTTATGAAATCATTCAGATTTTTCTATTACTTGTTATGAGTTACTAACAAAATCAATTCGATTTTGTAATTATATGTACATAGGTATTTGGAATGGAATTTAAAATATATAATATTTTTCAGAATCGGTATCTTACTAACCATTTATATCGAGATATTTAAACAGCAAAATATACGAGATGTATAAGTTATTAACTAGGAAAAAATAACAATATTTAATTGCGAGGAGTTAATTCATTTAGCCACCAAATATAATAAAATGGGAAAGATTTCCGATAAAAATTGTATTTAAAGTTATTTTCGATTAAATTTTTAGGAAATAATAAACCGCCATGTAAAACACCTTACAAATTATTTGAACTTAAATATAAGCTTAATGGTCCTAAACTACTAAAAATTGAGATTCGTTTCAATAACGGCATCCTACATAAGAAAACAATTATGTGAAGTTGTATAACCGTAAACCAACTAAAAATAAACTGATTTATAAAAATTAGTAAAATTCTATAAAAATAAATGTTAATGGTCAGGTTTTTCTATGGTAGCATTATAAAAGAAAGAGTAGAAATTCATTATTCACAATTAAATGAAACTATGTGATGTAGTATTATTTCTACTTTCTTTAATTTCTTTACCACGGACTAGACTAGACTTGACCTAGGTTTCGTTGTATTACATCTTCAGGTGGGCTATTAGCATAGAATTTGTTTGCTAATTGCCCACCTGAAGATGTTGTAATACAACGAACCCTAGGTCGTGGTAAAGAACTTAAAGAAAGTAGAAATAATATTACTTCACGTAGTTTCATTTCATTGTGAAAAAATAAATGAATTTGTTCATTTCTTAATTGAAACTAAGTTATAGCCAACATGATTTTTATAGCTGATAAGGAAGCCTACGATTTAATATAAAAAGTCTATTTAAAAAATAATTTTTCTATCGATATATATCTCCAATACATCAAGTAATAATCTTATGTTGATAAAATATTTTTGATTATTTTTATACAAACACAATTAAAACTCATGAAGAAAAAATAGCACTAGATATTGAGGTTTCACCATTATGTAATGGCGCCTTAGAAATAATTCGTTTGTTCCAAAAAACAAATTCATCAAGTGACTACATTGTTAGACGAAATGTTCGCCGTTTATATGCTCATTTGCTTAAGAGAAATCAGATTCAAACTAAGATATTTTCTGCAGTTTTCCTGTAATCTTCTAATTTAATTCAATTAAGGTGAAAGTAACACTTAAAATCTTAACATGATCTATGCCATATCTAGTGATACTCAAAAGATTCCAAGATTCCAAGTAAAACTATAAGAAACATCGTCAACATATCCCACTATATCACTAAATACTGGGAGAAGTACTAAATGAGGCTGCTGAAGCATGTCTATGATTTGGTGGCACAGATTGAAGGCACTAGAAGCATATAATGCTGCAGACTAAAATGGCAAAGTATTCCTGACTTTTTTAATGACAATACATGTGAAAAATCTCATAGAATGTCGAGCTTAGACAGCTAAGCAACATATATCAAGACAAAAAATATAATGTTAAATTACTATGTTAAATTTTATTGCTATGTTAAATTTTACTATGTTAAATTTTAAAATTCTACCTCAAACTGTTTCTGATAATAGCAGTTGTGACAGAGAGATAGGTGTTGATTTGTTCTTATAGGGATCATGCTTGCATTAAAGGCACTGATCTTAAAACAATTTTAGAAAAATAAGGTCCTCCTCCCTCAACAAATGACTAACAAAATCTCAAATGGGATAGAAAATGACAAATGTAATTAATTGATGTAAAACTCAACAACTAACTACCTTAGAAATAATCATTTCAATAAATTTATCAAAATTAAGAAAAATCGTTGAGATACCTATTTGGCGAATGTCATACATATCCAAGAAGTCAAATATAAGTCACATCAAAGCGTGACGTTTTCTCCTACGATTCGCTCACTACGCACACTTTACCGAATCATTGAACGAAACATCACGAGATTCATACTTGTGGGAAATGCAGAATCTCATTATAGACAAAATGCGTGCGATGTAATATTATGATCGCTCCTTTGTCTAATATATTTATTAAGATGACTAACGTATGAAGATCAGATATTCAATTTATTTAGTAATGTAAAAATATTTTTTTAAACATTTTATCCATTTTGTATAAATATCGAAGTTAATAATTGTACCTAAATAAAAGAAAAAATATTTCAAACTTTTAAATATTTTATTAGCAAGAAACTCTGAAATTGGAGATCCGTATTAAATTTTGGTGTAATATTATTATAATATACTCATATAAAAAAACCGGCCCTGTGTGTGCCAAAACATGCATAGAATATGATTCTACCTTTGGGTGGCTGATACTAACATACCGTAATAAAATTATAATTGAAACTGAGTGCTATATTTAGGGTTTTTTAAATTTTCTCAAATCATCACTAGAAATATAAGAGGAGGAAGAAAAAAAATGAAAATAAAAAGGCCTCAATTTTGTTTTGGTAAGCTTTTTCAATTATACCCAATTCAATGAAGTACATATTTAAAGTGGGGATGTTAGGTTCAATACTTTAAGTTCATATAATTTACTATATATTAATTTAAATCCCTATCTGAAACGAGAAAATTTTATTCATGTTTTTCTCAAGCTGTAGGAACTCTTGTCAAAATGAGACGTTAAAGTTCTTGGTTACATTATAAAGTTCTTCAAAATATAGCGACGTAATAAAGAATTCATATGAAATGTATATGGTATTTTAGAATTTTATCAGTTCAGATAAGCGCACAAATTTAAAAACACTAATAAGTTGCATATGTGAACTTGGTGTATTGCTCAACAATAGTGAACGACTGTTAATATTTAAAAAAAATGTCTGAAGTAAAAACGAATTTGGGAAAAATAATTGTTGAATGATTTTGAAAAGGAGAATGATATTAAAAATAATTAATTTAGGTTCTAACTAAAAAGTTCAAACTTTATTTGTTGCGGTATTATCAATTAACAGAAATTATTTTTAATATTATTTTTTCAGATATTTTATATTTTTCTTCTTAGGTATTTTAACTTAAAAAAAATTACAAAAACTTGCTCGAGTTTTATGAACCAATTTTTTTTTTCATTTACATCTAACGATACAGATAAAAACCGCACCAAAATGTAAGAGTTTATAGTTAGTAAAAATGATACGATTTCAAAATCTCATGGATGTAACCCTAAAATAATTTGTCAACATTTATATAAATTTTAGGGGAAAAAAATTTTTATTTTCTAATTTCACAACTAAAATTCATGCTTGAATCTGAACGTTTTTAACCATTGAAATAATTTTAGCTTATCATATGAATAAATATTTCTTAAATATACTTGATTTATATTTAAAATTCTTTATTTCATCATGAAATCTAATGTTACTTTGGAAAAAATTGTACAATCATAACAGCATCTATTATCATTTTAAAAACTAAAATTAGACCAAATGGCGCATAATAACTCAAATCATCACAATTTCCAAACAAAAATATGTAAAACTTTGGAAAACTCCTGAAATAGGTTCTCATTAAAACTTTGAAATTAATTTTGAGCGATCCGACATCATTATTTTTCGTATTATGAAAAAAAAATTTAAACATGCAGAAATAGCAGATTCAAATGTTTTGACGACTGAATTTAAAAGTTTACTTTAGATAAATTAATATGAATTTTTAAAAATATTTTGAAACATTTTATTTAAATAAATATACAGAAAATAAAGCACAATAGCAGATCCGATTATAGGGGTATTATGATTCTTATTTAGTTACCATATACCTTATGGGCAACGTATGAGCACTCCATAAGAATTTATAACCCGTACGTAGATCGATATTTTATGAAATGCCAATGGAACTGGAAACGTTTGTCTTTTTTCTTTATCGGTGGGTGGAAGGTATCGTCTTCCTTGAAACTTGAGGATCTTCAAGATTGTATTAGAATATGTGTCCTTTCTTCATTCTTGTAATAAATATCGAATACTTTTAATCAGAAATTGAAATAATTAGAATTACAACAAAATCTAAGTTCCAATTCTATTAACTTATTGTGAATATAAATATCAGACGAGCATATTTGTCAGACAAAAATGTTTTAATTGAGATTGTGAAGTTTGAAAAGTATTTGATAATGATAAGACGAATATCAAACGATAAAACAAATACCAGTCCGTTTGCAGTCTCTTAATTACCAGTGTAAACAAACTTGTTGTAGAAATTCTAAGGCATTATGATAATAATGCGAGAAATTAACTTAGTATCTTAATAATAAATATAATTATTCGGAATATAAAATAGACATTCCAAATTTTTACCCGAAGCGGTACACCAAAAAGGTACGCTTTTTATCGGTTTATGTATGTATTTACTTATGTTACCCTCCAGAGCCGGAACGGATAATTGGATTTCGATAAATGAGATATCTTCATCATCACCATAACCTTCTGGGTGAGGTTATGTTACAAACAATAATATTTGGTTACTAAGAGTGCTCATTTTGTCAAAGGCAAAAAATAAAAAACCTGAAAAAACTATTTGAAAAACAAATACGATATTTAATTTAAAAAAAATATTTTAAAATTCGCCTAGTAATATTACTAAAAACGTGACATCGAGTTAGTGAGAAAAGTTATAAAAAGCCGTGAACAGAAAAAAAGGGTGGAAGTTGCGCAGCAAACGGAGGCTGAGAACAGACGTCCAGTAAGAAAAAAGTTTTTATAATAAAACTAATTATGAAAATTAAACCATTTCACAAGTCTTTGTAAAAATCAAAGTATTTCCATTTTGTTAATTAACGAATCGATAGTAAAATAACTCAACAAAATCGGTCAAAAATTGCAGTTTGTCCTCATACGTACACACCAGAGCAGACAAAGGCGCATGTTATTTTTCAAAAGAAATTTAAAGGTTAATAAATATTTAAAAATAGAGAAAAAATGGAATAATTTTTTTAGAGTTTAACCTTTTCTTTTCAATAAAATCATTTCAGTTACAATTAGTCCTATTGTCAAAACCCAAGGCTGGCGCGCTAGTTGATAATAAAGTACACAAATGCTTCCTATGCACCGCAGATAATTACTAATAAACCGTGGAAGAAAATAAGTATTCACGTAATGACTTATATGTTATTGACTTTCAAACTTATATCTTTCAGTCATAGTTTAATTTTGTTTTCCAATGAGTAATATAACTCAATAGACACAGGATACATTATGGGTCTAAACATTAGAATAGATTATTTCTATGGTTTCAGATGTCTGAGATAGTAGTTACTGAAAAATCAAACAGGAGAACAAAAGTAAGAATTTTCAGTAAAAATTCTGAAAAGTGTAAACTTTATGAAAAATTTATTCTAGAGTTTCATTCAGCAATTGGTCTATTACGTGTCAATATCTAATATAGTTGATATCTCTACATGCCATATCAAACCATATTATTCAAAACATTCGTAGAAATAAAAATATTCAAGGAAGTCTTCAGTTTATCGTGTAAATTTAAACAATTCTGTTATTGAACAAATTTGATTTTGAAATCCAGTATATGTTTTAACGGTATCGTTTATTTTATCGAGTCATAATTCATAGAAATGCAGAATCGTTTTGACTAATAAACTAGAAAACTCTACATTAAAAATGGTACAGCCCTACTAGCATTCAGTGCGCACTACAACAGAATTTCTACAATAAGGCGAGCTCACATTAATACAGTTACAACTCGATCACGGCATCCCACTCTTCAACTTTGTTATCGAACTCACGCCGATTGCAAACGGGGGCGTCACAATAATAAACAAAGCGTGCCTGCAGCACTATAGCCGCATCTGAATTTATTTAAATTCAATTTTGAGCCATTGTAACTTGTACATGGCAACAACAAGTATGCAACTTGCCAATAGATTTCAAGTATCGGTTACTATGTCGATAATAAATGTTCTCACATTATTTTATAAAAGCAAAACGATTACTTATTCACCAATTTATTTATTTGACGATATCATAAGCATCGTTCGAATTTGTGATTATTGTTTTTGGGTAAAAATAATTGTAAATGGTGTTTCTATCTTCTAATCTCAGTCTGAGATTCCGGTTGCAGTAATTCACCATAAATATAAATTTACTTCCTGTATTCTTATGAAATTAGTCATTTCTAAATGATCTGCTCTCCTCGTTTTTTTATTAGCCCTTTTTCTTATATATGTTTTATTTACCTAAATGTTTTAAACCTAATGTAAACCAACAAACAATCCTTGGGTCATCATTTAAAATATTAATAAGAAATTCCGCGAACTATTCGTCAATATCGCAAACTTTTTCAATGAAATATTTTTCCTGTTAATATGTAAGTAAGACAAATTTCCATACAGTAATTTTATAATTAATAAGCAAGTGTAAAATAAATATTCGAAATTTCCACAGACTTCATGCAATATGTTGCAAAAAATATTCAAAGGAAAAAAGGAAATCTAATATGAGGCTGTATGTATGGATATAATACTTAAATGTATACGAATATAAACGATCAAGGATAAAGGAGAGGTCCAAGCTATGAAAAGAAGGGGTAGGAGAGAATACATGTATAGAATTACAACTCGTACATTGACGTTGCTCTCTTGTTGGGTCTAATTTATTCCACAACTTGGTAGCAAAGACGGTGAAAGGGTATTTAAAGGAGGCAGCATTACGTTGAAGAATCAGCGGGCTGAGCAAGTTTTAGGAACGTAGTCTAGTACTAGGGCTGACAACGCCGTAAATCTAAAACTGAACTGGCATATTAAAGGCCTTTGCTTTTCCGCTTTTATATAGTATTAGGTATAATGAGAAAATTTACTACGGATTTTGTACTCTATTGTATTGTATTTTATTCGTGAACAGAAACATAAACTGCAAGGTTATATTGCATAGATTTAATGTCGGCCATGTGATTAGAAACAAAGTAATAAATATACTATCAGCATTAAGTTAATGTTGGAAAGGCAGTAATCAAAGAGGCATGAAATACAGTTTATTTTCTCTTTCATTATGCAATTTACGAATCCACTTGTTTTATTGTCTCGATTTAATTTTAATTCATCGATTATACAATTTATGGATCTATTATAGTAACAAAGCGATCAGATATGTGAAAAATATTTTAATATATTAATATTTACTCTTGTTCGTTTATATTCTTATATATTTCTATTAACTGCTTATATCGAGGCTCATATTTGGTTTCATCTTTTTTGAAAATATTTTGTTATTTACTGCCTAAAAATTTAAAAAACGTTCAGACAGTAATTTTATACTAATTTGTCAATAGTAAATATGAGTATAGATAAATTACTTTCGCTGAAAAGTTGTTTTGTTTATTCGCGTCCCTCTAAAACTATCTAATCAATAAAACCACACATACGATTACAAAAAAAACCTTTTTGTGTCAGGAAGCTAATACTTTAAAGAATTAGTTTAACTTTTATATAAATTACATTCACTACTGACCACTAAAACCTACAAATGTCCATTGTGAACATAAGAATCGTCTTTTGCGCAATCTGGTGCAATTAAAGCAATCTGTAGCAGGGTGATATTAATGTATTTAAGTTTATCTCTTTTATTTTTAGGTGAGTATCTCATACCTTTTTTCTCTTCCCAGGTGAGTGATGACTATGCGGTTCACCTGTAGAGGCTCTTACACGTGCAGTCCGAGCTGTAAATACACGCGATACTGTAGTGTGGATAGGAATAACCTTAAGGTGAACAGTCCACTATTCACTTGACAATATGCTGATAGAAGTTCGGCAATAGAAATATAGTTTTTTGTTGATAATTACTTAGAGTTAATTAGTATTTTCATACAATTTAGTCAATTAAAATTAATGAGGAGCTAGCTGTCTTGGTGTTAAGACTGTTAAGGAGAAGGATTTTATCACTCTACAATTCTTAACGAAAGAATAATGATGAAAATTGTAACAGGAGTCAGAGAACATTCTTAAATCATATATTAAGTCCGCCTTATCTATTGATTGATCATTTTGAATATTCTCACCGATATACCCTCGATTCTGACAATTTATGTCCTTTTACGAAATGAGCGCAGGCATTCAGTGACTGGTGAAGCAGTGTAGAATATTCATTAAGTTCAAGTTAAGTTCAAAAATATTTCAAAAAGTTTAAGATAATAAATTACACCGTGGTAGAATATGGAATATTGATCATATGGAAAATATAATCCGTCCTATTGCGAATTAATTTCAATCCATAATAATGCAGAATTTTTTCGTCCAACAAACATGTTACAGAAATCTGAAGCTATTTGGTCATTACGTTACAAAAATGTCTAATTCTTTACAGGTGAGAGAATAGTCGAGATACAAAAAGTCTATTTTTGATATAATAAGGATGAAGAAATATTTTTTTTAAACAACCCCTTGTTCGTTAGTGATGTGACAAAAATATTTTTCGAGTATTTAAGCTTAGTCCGATTATTCAGTAATTGCAGTGTTTAAAAGAGCTTATTTTCAATATTTAATTTCATTATTTATACATTAAATTCATTAATAATACACGAATTAATAAATTGAATAACTAACTAACTAAGGTTAGGTTACATAACAATAACATATTAAAACATGATATCGAAAAGTTTGTCATTATTCTTCACAAACAAATCAGATCCTTATAGATCTGCGATTAGGTGGGTAATATATTTATAATGCTTTTACAAGTCCGTATTCCAAATACGAGCTAAAGGTGGTATAAAGATATAAAAAGCGAGAATATTTAAAAAAAAATAGTCACGATATTTTTTCATCGAATAATGGGAAAATAAATTTTATCAATTAAATTCCTTTTCTATGCTGTAAACAGTTGTAACCTAGCATCAGGTAGAAAAGTATAAATCAGTGGTAAATTGAAAAGAGGAGTAACCAAACTGCCTTACGTGCAAACATCGAAGGAACATCTTTAGACACGTGGTTACGATAAAAGTGATAAACCATTTGATCTGAATGTATATTCCAGGATTGTGAAATAAAATCAACCCCTATTCTAAAAGGTTTTAATTATTAAGTTATTTAAAAAATTATTCTCTACATATTTATCGATACATTTCAAGAAATATACTTGTAACAATATAGAAGCAATTGCTTAAAAAAATATATTTATACGTTGAACTAATAACAAAAAAGACAAAAAGAGACAATTAGATCTGAATACGTAATTACATAAGAACAATAAAAGGTAATGACACATTGGTAGAAATACTTTCAGCTATCACAAAAAAACAATCGACCGCGATCAAGATCAAGTTGAGCAGATGAATATAGTAAGAGAGATTTGATAATGAATTGCACAATTAAGAATAACCCAAGAAAATAAAAAAAAATTATGATTAAAGCGGAAATTTATAGGTTAAACTACTATATCTCGCGTTCCCAAATATGATGAATATTTTGAATAATATCTAAAATCAACATATAAATATTCCCAAAAAGATATCAGATGACTGCATTTCATTCAAGTGAAATTCACTCCTAAAAAGAAGATTCAAGCCTTTCTTTAAACGTTTAACACCGTTAATGCTTTTATATTTCTTAATAATAAGCTTGAGAAATTATAGTAACTTTGTGAAATATTTATGAAAAAAATGAATGCAAATAAAATCAATATGCAATTTAAAACTCATACAACACAAAAAGAGTGCAAGAAATGATTCAAAATGTAACAAGTGACTGTAATTGACAATAAACTACACAATTACGAATAGTAAAGTTTTTTTATTATTGCGAGAAGCTATTGGAATTTCTAACTCATACAGCTAATCCGAGTAATATTTAAATTTCTGAACATGTAGTTGTTTTGTTCACTCTTAATACTGCATATACTTGATAAGAATGGTACAATCAAAATAACGTTCCCCAGTAGATAAATACTTACTATAAAAACATACATTTCTTCAACATCTGATGCCTCCCGCGCGTCGTTTATTGTGAATAATCACTGCAATTGGCGTATTTAGCTCCTGATTTGATTCGTCACAGCGTTTATGCGACTTGTTGCAATGTTGCATTTTTAAAGATTATTGATGTTTTCAAAGGGTGGCATTTAAAAAAATAAAAAACTATTATGCAGATTGTACTAATGTATTTGGTATTTGTCGACTACATTGACGAAAATACCTTAACATGAAGTTTTTTGAGTATGGAATATCATTCACGTATTCGTCTGTCTGTCGGTCTCGGGTGTTTTTTCTTTCTGAAACTGCTTGACTTAAAAACTTAAACTTTAGCATAGTAATAAAGCATATTAACCCGCACGTATCTCAGTATATAACAGATGTAAATATTTACATGTTGATTTTTGGTGTTGAGGGAGGCGCAAATTAAATACTCCTAGAAATACTCTTCACATTGCATATAGCATGTGAAAAGGAATAAAAGACATAAAAGTCTCAAAATCTTCAGAGTTAAACTGAAAAAGCATACTTTCAAAGATACGCTGAAAAATAGGTAAAAAAATATGTTTCTTGCCTCCACCCTTTTCCAAATTTACGGAATAAAAAATTATGCAAAAAGAAATAAAGTTTTAAAAGCCTACGCAATCTTTTCACGGAAATTATATCAGTGATTCCTGATGTCACGATTTCTTTGATATTCACCATAATAAATATGTCTCTCCTGCTTTATTAGATATTATGAACAATACATCGCGCTAGAAAGTCTATATTAATAATGATTCCGATAAATAAAGTATTTCACTTCAAACGTGGTGTGAAATCCACGATACGCGAGCTAAACTACCACTTGGCGAGTATTGAGTATGTGTACATTTTCACAAATTAAAATGAAGCAATGAGGTATTTGGGTATAATCAGCTTTCACAAAAAGCAGGTTCGGTTTGCTATTTAATATTACAGTTGTGAAATTTTTACTTATAACGGTCAAAAATAGGATTGATTATAAACATAAGGTATCAGTTTATCTTGAAAGTTTTGACAATATTGTGAAATAAAGAGAATAATTTGGCAGTCGATAGGCATAAATTGTAACATTGTGTATCTGTACACAGTTTGTGAGTGCCGATGATTAATGCGGTCGAGTCGAGTGTATCGTAATGTTTTATAATTTGCTGTTGGACGACAGCATCTCGTCATTTCTCGTACTGTGCAGACTCACGCCCACCTCACAAGCGAATATTCGCTTAAATACGAGATGGACACCATTAAATAAAGATTGTAATATCTATGATCTTTCTTATATTTATAATTTACCTTTGTGTGTTTATTACTTGCGAAATAAGCCTGAAGTGACGAAAATCTCTTCTCAATTTATAAAAGAACTCTCTCAAAACTGAAAAGTATTCTTAATTAAGGCTACATTTAGCCTTTATATCCATCCGTTTAAAAAAATTCCTTAGGTGGCTTCTGTTTGTAAATCTACCTCTAGGCCCTATATAAAAATTATAGAAAATAAGCCCGATATAAAATTACAGCAATATTATCTTCATTTCCCGAATTACTCAAAACTCTTCAATATCTTTTATTCTATTTGCAAATCCAATCCCAGCTGATGGACTGCCAGCACGGTTTTCGCTCTATGCGTTCCACGGCCACTGTTCTTACCAATTTTGTGAAAGAAGTATTCTTTTGTGAAAGAAGTATTCAATTTTGTGAATAATCGAGCCGACAATGATATTCTACTAATAAAATTACTTTACGCAGAAATGCTATTTTGTCTAATGAAATTTCCTTACTTATTTTTAAGTTCGTTACCAATACGTTCGGATCAAAATTTTGAATCTTATATTATCCAATCTGGAGTCAACCAAGTAAGAAATTTATACCCATTTTTGTTTGTCATTATGCCTTCAAATATCAGTAATACTTTTTGCCTTCTGTTTGTCGATGATTTAAAATTCTTCTTGCCAGTAAACCATCTTATAGTGTAATGTTCTAACATGACACTGAATGAGTATTCCAATAAAGTTTAGGTAGTGAGTCATAAATAATTTAATACGAACAAATTTGCCAAATGATATTCTATCTTTTCCACATACAGATATGAGATGGACGGAACTACGCTTCAAAAGTTTTGATCCGTTCGAGATTTCCATGTAATTATGGATAATCGTTTCATATTTTGCAGCTATAGCATTGAAACGTGCTAGAACGTCTAAAAGGTACTGGAATTTTTTCACACGGCATTTCCACGATTTTAATTTCATCGAATATTTTCCTTCAAGACATTTAAAGACTGCAAGGTAATACCAGGCGAAGCCCTAACTACCCAGCATTGAATTTTAGTTGGATGCATTGAATTACCCAAACCTAGTTTACTAAACCGAGTTTAGATATTAAGATCAATAAGTATATTAAAGATTAATGTGTAGTCCTACTAACAGCGACAACAAAATAAATGAGAGGTGGGGTCAATACTACCAGCAATTGCTTAATGAAGAGTTTCCAAGTAAACCATTGGAAAATGCCCCTATGATACAAGGTCCCATTCCAATAATAAGCGTTGACCAAGTTGAGAAAGCAGTCAAAAAGATGAAGAACCATAAAGCAGTAGGTTCAGATAACATACCTGCAGATCTTTGGAAAGTGCTAGGATCAGCTGCCATACACTGGCTAACAAAACTTTTCAATGCTATCCTAATTAGCAGCAAAATTCCGGAATCTTGGCGACGTAGGTTTATTGTGCCCTTCTATAAGAACAAGGGAGAAGTAAGCGACTATGTAAATTATAGGGGTGTCAAGTTGACATCTAACACGCTAAAAAATTGGGAGCGCATCTTAAACAACCGTCTCAGTCATCTTATATCCGTATCAGAAAAGCAATATGGTAAACCAGGAAGAGCCACCACAGATGCAATACAAGCTCTAAGAGTCATCATGGAGAAACACAGGGCCAGCAAAGAAAATCTTCACATGGTTTTCATAGACCTTGAGAAGGCATTTGATAGGATCGTGCAGGTTAGTCTGACAAGCTATGAGGACGCAAGGAATGCCAGAATACTATATCACTCTGGTAAGGGACACATATGAGCGCATCAGCACAAAGTAAGAAGTCTCGCTGGAACCATTGAACCATTTGAAGTCAAAGTTGGAGTACATCAAGGCTCAGCACTAAGCCCGTTATTGTTTATTCTATCCATGGACTATCTTACCAAAGATGCCCAGGCTGCTCTTCCCTGTTGTGTGCTGTACGACGACATCGTGTTGGTCGACAAAAACGCATTCAAAACACCCTTCATGACTGGAAGTAAGCATTAGAGGAAAATAACCTATGCATTAGCAGAAGCAAAACCAAATATCCACATTGCACATTTTCTGACTAACCACTGTCTAACGCTTCCATAAACATCGACGGAGAACCATTACCGAAGGTAAACAAATTTAAATATCTGGGTCAATGCTGAGTGCAGTGTCTGCTGAATGCAATGCCAGTGTCGACGCGGACATGGGACTCGGCATAGAGTAAATGCTGCCTGGCAAAAATGGAGAATGGTCTGCAGTATACTCTGCTACCCAAATCTGCCAATACAACAAAAAGGTAAAATTTACAAAAGAGCAGTAAGACCAGTTATGATGTATGGAGTAGAATGTTGGGCTATCAAAAAACAGCATGAACGAAAAATGTACACAAACGAAATGAAAATGCTATGATGGGCAGCGGGAGTCACAAAACTTGATAAAGTACGGGACATTAAAGTATCCTTCAAGGTTGCACGCATAGTAGATAAGATGATGGAAAGTCGTACGGGCATGTGATTAGACGGGATGAATGTAACCGTAAAAACTGCCCTGGCTATCCCGGACACAAAAAAGGGTAGAGCAAGACCACAGGCCACGTGGTGGACAACTGTTGCCAAAGATCTGGCGCGGGCATACTTAGATGTAGGGACAACCCAAAATCGTCTGACATGGCGCCGGAATACGAGGAGGGACGACCCCAAATAAAGGGAAGAGGCACGGAAGAAGAAGAAGATTTAATATTTTTTTATATAATGCTGGACCCATTTTTGTTAGTCGCCTTCCTTATTTTTTTAACATGTTTTGCTGTTGTAATCTATACATACAAATATGTATAGATTGAAAATATTGTGAGTAATTTGTAAAAATATACATAATAAAATTATCGATACTCGGGATATCGATACATGTATTTACACGATACTTTCTTATTGATTATTTACTACAATTTCGTTACTTTCATTTGATCCCTTGTCCCTATCGTCGTGGTAAGATTTTATCTATACGAATTTTGAACCGACATGACATAATTCATATTGGATTTAAAAGTCTCTGCCCAATCTGTAAAACTTTAAAATCGACTAAATCATAATAAAGGGATCGCATCCTCTGTAATACTTTTCAAAGGTCCTCTAAGAAATTCCTTCTTGTCATAAACCCTTATTTCTACTCGTACTTATTGTTTTCTCTTTCTTTTCCCTTAATCTTGCAATGGTGAGATTTGTAATTAGTATTTTTTTAATTGTTATAAATACAGTCTTCTTTTCTTATTCATTTATTTTTATGAGATATTTCGATGATTTTTAAAGTATGTATATTTTAATTTGAAAATATTGTGATATAATAGGTTTAGGAACATTCTTTACAGTCTTCCACATCACAAAATCCTTATAGGTAAGCATTATGGTTGACTGAGATTGTTCATGAAGCAATATATCTGCCGAATGTATTATATATACCATTTTGAGTGTATATTAAACACGGTAATAAATAACTGATTTTTATTATAACTTTTTTGCGTGTTAAAATTTTACATCATGTATCTTAGATTAATCATTTAAATTAAGATGTTCATGATCTTTTTACATTACAATATGTATTGTAATATGTACTAAGGAACAGTTCGCAATGAATTATAATTTTAAAATTTTCAAATATTTTGTCGACATATACATTCGGTGACAAACACGTGAATGGGTTAGAAACTAGTTACCAGCTCTGCGCCATATATTGGATACTTTAGGGATATGTATATAAGTCAGACATGGGCAGAAAATTGACTATCGTTTCTGTCACATTGTTACAGTTATTGTGACGTTCGACAGTTCAAGTAGAGACTGGTGTTTTATGTTGTGCAATTTTGTTAGGATATTGTTCGCTGCAATTAATTATTATTTGCGGTTTAATTATTGTATAAATTAATTCAAATTATAGAAAAAACCAGTCTTTATTGTAAAGAACTCGATAAGGAAAGAAAATTGTAATAGTATATCTGTACCCATGAGCATACATTTTTGCTTTACTTTCGCCTCGAATATGTCTGCATTAGGGTAAATCACTACTTCCATATTATGAATTTCTAAATTCCTACTTGTGAGAATACTTGAATATGGTTATTAATATATTTGAGTCAATGATTATTTATTTAGTTTTTATTTCATTTTATCCTTGGGTTCTGAAAGATTAATTTTGTGCCTATTTTATTTTTGTAAATAAATGCTAACTTGTCTTTTTATATTGTTATTTTGTGATGTACGGATAAATTAAATAAATTTGGATAAACGTGAATAGTCCACATAGATCGGTATAGACAAGCGTAAAGTTTGACGTAGATGATATTTTTTGTAAGCCAATAATTTTTTTTGATACCTTAGGGGTATGTTTTATGGAACAAGAATATTAAATTTAGGGTAATCACTAGTTCAAGATTTTTTTCCATCAAGTACATACGATCAGAGTGTTATACTTTAGATAAATGTATTTACTTATAAATATTAGTTAGTCTGGTAATAAGTTTGATCACTATCATGATCATTTGTAAAGCTGAGTAAAGGATTTCCAATGGTTATATAAGCAGACTTTATCAGAATTAAGACAAGATTTTAATTGGATATTACTATTATACAAATTTGAAGTTAGTTGCTTTATTATACGGTTTATAAATAATAAGATAATAGCGGAAAATAAAACCAAATAAATTTAATATCAGATACTTAAAACATTTATTATCTTGGAGTTATAAAATCTAATTTTTTTTAACTCCGTATTAAGAAATTAAAAAATACAAAAATTTTATTTTTAGAAAAAAATCGAACGAAATATATTTCCAAAAACATTTAAAATTCTGGCTAATTAAGAATTTCTCATACAATTTTGTTTGACTAGTAAGTACTTTCAAGGAAATTCAGCAATTGAAAACAATAGAAAAATATGGTCTTTGAGGTGCGATCTAATTTCATTTTAGTGTAAAATTAATTAAAATTTAGCCATTTGGGAAACGGAGTAAAATAATAAAAAAATTTTCTTTTAATTCACCTGAAATAATATTTTTTCGTTGCAAATGGGCGTTTCATTAACCTTATCCAAGGTTTTAGTTCATTTTCAAATTTCTTTATTTACAACATAAAACGTAATTAGAGTTAACCGCCTTAAAAGTATCCAGAACCTAAGGATGTGCGACTTCAAATTGACTTATTTAACCATAAATGCTTTGTGGTATGAAATATTAATTTCACAAAAAAAATCTGCACCGTAGAATAATATATATTTAATTTATTAAAGATTAATACATATATAAATAATATTATACAAAAATAAATAAAAAATACGTAGAAAGATCACATCATTAGTACAATTTACGATTATATTAATGGATTCAAAGTGTAATAGAATGGCTGAAATAGGCACCGAAGACGAACATGGCAACAAAGTGTTGACACTATTGAATTCTTTACATCATGCACGACCAGCAGAGAGAAACGTAGCTACAAAAAAAGAGAACAGACTGATATATGTCTACATAGTTTTTTAATATAACGGCGCGTCTCTTTGCTGTCCATGCAAAATGGACGCTAAGTAAAGCACTTTAAATGAATTAACTTGTTTCAAATATATTTTCTGCCTCCTGAACCTGGACCGCACGAAATTTCACGCTGGACTGCATTTGTAGCAAGTACCTTAATTAATTTCGCGGCTTGCCACAATAAAGTGAATTAAAATGCCATTACAACATAAACTAAATTAGTACATATTGCGTATCTTTCGGTAATTATTATTGCATAATGCAATAATTAAGACAAAATGTAATTTGATTTTAATATTGCCTAACATTATTAATTAGAAAAAATATATACATATGAGATGCTTCTAACCTTTGCTTTCAAATTCATACTATGAATTTCCCAAGCTAACGATGAACTCTAATTTGTTATTAGGAAAAAAATGAGCAACGATTTTACTCGTACATCTAAAAACCAATATCCCAGAGTCATTACGAGAAATGACGAAGCATTTCTATTAAGACTACTTTGAGGTGCTACCTGATGCGAATGATGCGGAGCAATATTTGATCCAAATTATTTTATGTCCGTTACGACTGTTCATTGATTTCTGTCAAGGTGATTAATACTCGATATATAATCATGTTAATGACGGTTTTAGACCAAATAAGAAATTGGAACAGAACTAGCACTACAAGAGTTTCATACAAACTTAGGCACGTGCAAAAAGGAGGAAGGAGTATTTCTTTTAAAATCTTTGCAAACAATATTATTGTTTTTCGCTACGTAAATTTAGTGTCTTAACTACACTTTATACCAAAAGACACAATAACGCAAGTTCTTACTGAACTTACTTTTGAATTAAGTTGCTAACTAAACATTAAATTGAGTTATGCGACTAATATAGAAATATTTTCTCACTATTATATTTTCATTGAATTCCACTGATTTTCTTTTCATCTGAAACTTTACGAATTTTTAAAAAATAAGTAACTTACATTAAATCTCAAGTTCTATAGATTAAACGACAATACCAAAGTTATTCACAATTTTCCTTGTAGAAATTTTAAATTTCGAAATTTTCAATCTTGAAATTTTAACGTAATATCGTGATATTTATTTTTCTTCGGTTAATAATTTTTAATTGATGTAATATTTTATCACTTTGTGTATTTACCTTAAAATGGGCCGGTTGCTAGTATCAAAAAATATGAAGCTTATGCAGGCACAAGTTTTATATTATAACACAATTCGTACGAAAATACAATTACGTATGCATGCATGTATATTTTTTTCACGAACGTCGTTCTACATTTTATTTTAATTAAGGAACATATATCAATGTACCGCGACGTGATGTAGTCTTGCCTGTTTTCCCCGACACGTCTCCCCGAATATATTGCATTGAACTTCATTCAAATGCGCATTTCTAAATTGATTTACGTTCTAAAATCTTTTCATTTCTCTTAAACTTATATTTAAAATTGTGAATTGTGAAGGGTCAATTTTTATATATCAAAAATTTTTTCACTTACTTTTTTGACGTGAAAGTAGTTACCGAGGCATATTAATGAAATATTAATAAACGTTGTCTAGATTTTTCTTCAGATCTCTTCACAATCTACGATTCCTCCATACATACTTTTTGTGTTTGTGTAATATGTGTATGTGTAAAAAAAAGTTACTACTAAAGGCACACACAATGAATTTCTTCTGACTACGTTGACATTATTTAATATATATCAAAGATTTAGAACATATATACATACTACATAATCTATGACAATCTGTAAACTATAGGCAGTCACATTATGAAAGTTGTATGTCAATAGGATTAGTAACCCTAAAAAACAAACAAAGGAACAAAAAAGCTACCCCATTTTATAGCAGTAGGATAAAAAGAAATTAGTTACGTTATAAAATGATAATATATGAAAAAAAATTACTCGTTTAAAAACTGAAATTATTAATTTCAGTTTCAGAGAAAGTCCTTTATGCTGTGGAAAAATATTTACATTCAATGTTAGTGTTTTAAGTAAAAGTGTTTTATTTTTTGCCTATGCTCATATAAACTCACCAAGCAGAAGCTACATACATAACTTGCTAGCTCATTAAGTCTCCTTCAAACATCTAATTGAATTTACATACAAAGTGCGGCACATCACTAAGACCTACAACTATGTCGTTGCTAACCCGCGCAACCTGTCAGGTTCTATCAGGTCATAGACCGTATATTACACATTTATTTGCTTTTAATATATAAATACATAAGACGGAGTTATTGCTACTGGTGCCACCTCTTCCGATCGGCTAACCAACTAAGTAAACAAAATATTGCAGTCTTTCAGAATACAAGTAATCTTTCTGCGTTACCTCTCCGACAGTTGAATTATTCAATAATACAGCTGGAATTACCTATTTTTTTATGTACAGTGATTTGTGTTATACAATATTTCAGAAATTTAAGGCGACTAAAACGACACTCTATAAAGATATAAAAGGCATTCATAATTTCAGCTCACTTAATTTCATAAATGATAATATTCATTAAAACAATGCACATTAAACATGATGAAAAAAATTTGGTATCAAACCCCTGATTGGAAACTACTGATCGTAATCCATTTTTATTTAATACTCAAATCGTTTGAAAATTTTCTATCTATAGAATATACCTAATTGTGTTTTTCTATTATTTAAGATTCTGAATTAAGTGCAATGTGAATAGTTCTCTCTTGCTTTATTTGGTTGTACGAAGCAATTTGAGAATTATAGTTTAATTGACACAAAGATTATGTAAAATTATTTAATTAAGTTAACGATGTAAATTAACAACCTATTATTCAATATTACCTAGCTGTAATTGAAGGTTTCTCAAAATCCGTTTAATTTAATAAGCCGCTCTAATTGATCGAATTTTCCTGAAACGATCTGAATAACATTTCGCTTTGAAGCGTTTAATAAAACGACAGCAGTATAAAATTGAAATCAGATTTCATTCCAATTTATATATTTTAATAAAACTTAAATTACAAAATAAGGCCGGATATCCACTCTGCTTCAATTTGCCACCTGAATTTTATTGAATATTAAAAATATTGTAAAAAATTAAATAAAAAATATTGATGTTGTATATTTTTAATGTTAGTTTCTCGCTTTATTAATTTTTATATTTAGATTCGGTTAAGAAATATTTAAAGAAAAGTAATGGAAAATTAAGTAATATTAAATATTACAGGTGGCTCATAACAATGTACCAATATTCATAATTAAGTGAAGAGTTTGTAGATACTAAAAAAAATAATAAAATAAACGAAAGTTAGGTATTTTGAAATATTTCAAGGGGGCGTTGTGAGGAAGTGTCAAATTAAAATAAACATTTTTGATCATTAATATTTTTGAAATCATTTTCATGTTCAAATAATCAATTTTTTTATTCTTTTTTTTGAAGAAATAAGTACAGATATCAATCAAATATATGAGTCTATTTTACCAAAATATACTTTTAATATATGTTGTGATGTAGGGCGGAAAATCGCGCGAGCTATATGATGTGGTCAGAATTAAAATACTGTGCAATGATTAACCTACTAATTTGGGTTCTTGAATTGAACGTGTTCTACTTGTCCTGAGAATTTAAATAATAATACCTCATTGAGATTTTTGTGGAAACTTAAATAAGGACATTTTTTTTAACGTTTATATTCCCTGCTCTGCTCTGCTGCAAATTAAAACGTATACTATATGTAGTCTACATTCTAATCTAGTATATATATATATATATATATATATATATATATATATATATATATATATATATATATATTTATATATGTATATATATGTTTTAATTATATGCAAAATCTCGTTGATCGTTTGGATCGTTTAAGCGTGAAAGAAAGACAAACAAATAAATAAATGGATAATGTATAATTTTTATTATATTAGTAAAGTATATCTTCATATCATGAAGTCTCTAATTCAAATCAAAAGTTATTGGTTCACAACTAAGCAAGAAAAGTTATTTATAATCCACTTAACAACCGCTGTTAAATTATTTAATTTAATGTATAAATTATGTATTAATATATCCTACAAAGAATACGATTCCTTGAAAACATTACTGGAAATATGGTGCCACGTCACCGAAATCTTTTCTGCTGAATTTAATTTTCTGTTGCGATTAATGCCCTTTGGATCAAACTTAAATGAAAAGCCTACAAGCGCAGTATAGAGACAATTATCCTTAACAAATATTGTTATTTCATCTTTTATTCTATGATTAAATATTTGTTTCTTTGGATCAAACTTAAATGAAAAGCCTACAAGCGCAGTAAAGAGAAAATTATCCATAACAAATATTGTTATTCCATCTTTTATTCTATGATTAAATATTTGTTTATTTGTTAATTCGCACTAATCTCTGGAACGAAATGTTAAAATAATTTTTTGTTGAAAATGACACACTTTGTGGAAGATTATATATTTTGCACGACTCACAGAAAATGATAAAACGAACAAACTTTTTCTGCTCTTTGTTTCTTTGTTCATATTCATATCTAGAACCACACATTCGTTTTAAAAATTATTTATGTATTTGTCCATACCTTGCGAAACATTATAGGTTATACACCATGACGCTATAATTTATAGGGGCAGAGCATTGATAAAAATGTAACAGAAGTCGGGGAACACTGCTTAAACCGTGTAAGCTAGGAACGTAGGCGTTTAATGATCACGCGGGGAGGGCTACATTATCTACTCCATCTAGCTAGGGACACGGTATCGAATCAAAATATTGATAATTTTGATGAGTATCTCATGCGTAGCGCCGAAAACATAGTCTTGGTATTCCAAAATATTCATACTTTTTCTGAATTTTCTTTTATGTAGGATTTTTTTTAAAAGTTATTCTCCGAATTGCAAATCCATGAATATTAATTATTGAAGTGAAACTTCTTTGGATGCGATGAGAATAAAATATCAACTTCTAATTTTATTCAATGTTTTCATGCAACGTTTTCGTGCAACATCTGAATGTTTCAAATCTATCGCAAGAATGACGGAAAATAAGTACTTAGCTAACAACGAAGGGGTACAGGTGTACACGATAGAATAAGGTAAGTAGAATTAAATTTACTCGATATTCGGAGCCATTGATATTTTTCTCGTTTTCTTACATTAAACCCAAATCCGTTATGCGTTGCAATAATGATAAAAGTATCAAATTGATACACGCGCACACCCGAGCGACATTAAAACGAAATTAAATAAGCGACTTAGCTTACGCGGGCGCTTGTGCCCCTCTTCAATTGATCGAATAACTTGTAATTTATTTTCGCTAATAATTTTATTCTTCGATCGAGGAAATGAAAGTAGGCCGCAGTTCGATATCGCTTGCTATACTTGCCCGTACCGTTGAATATTTGCCCCGAAACTCATTTCAACTTTGGCATCATTAAGGGTGTCATATTTTTATACGTAATGACAATTCGGCGAATACTTTCCTGCGTGTGGTGAGATAGCAATGAATAAATAGGATTTTGTGTAGACGGATATTGCAAACGTTGAGGCTATATATTTTGAGCTTTAATTATTTACATCGTTTGTAAATAAATCAAATTTAGAATAGGTTATGAAGAGTAGATTATTGCTTACATTAGATTTTTACATCTTTGTAAAATTATATATGATAAGAAAAACAAAATACTTTGTGAAAACCAAATATAATCTCCATTCATTTTTTTATTCTGTGTAATTTCTACAATAACAAGAACACAAGTTTTGTAACATTAAATAGTGAATAAATTCATGCATCTGAATTCATTAATAAATTTCTATATTCCCCATGTAATGCTGAATTATGTTCAAATATTCTAGTAATTTTTAACGTTATTTTTCATTCTACGTATACTTAGGTTTGATATATATTCACTTGTTATTTCTACATATAATATTTTCCTACGTATATAATTTCATTTGAGAACTTTTTATACTAATAATTGACTTTCTTTACCCGTGAATTGGTTTCTCAGACCTACAAAAAAGGAATGTGTATTTTTATTCAAGAAAAATTTATGCTTTTTATTAATACGCTCTAAAACTTGGTTTAGTGTAAGGCTTACGCTTTTGCTCAGTGTTACACAAGTGCAGTGAAAAACTTTTCTTCCGATTATTATAATATATTATTTAAACACTGTTTAAAAGCAGGAAAATTATTTTTGACCTAGTCTTTTATTTCAAGATGACCCCGATGTAATACCCTTGGTGTTGCATATCACTAATATAGTATAACTAATATTAATATAAGTAGAAAATTATTTACGTGATATAAGAAAAAATCAGATATTTGACGAGAATTTGATGTAGAAGAAAATATAATTACACAGAAAAAAGCAATTGCTAACAGTGAATTGTTAGAAATAAACAGAAAATTTCTAAAATTAATATAAATTTGTTTACTTTATGCTTTTATTAAGCAATAATTTTTAAATATTGAATATATTTGGCGTTAATTTTATAGAAATTCATTATTCACAATTAAATGAAACTACGTGATGTAGTATTATTTCTACTATCTTTAATTTCTTTACCACGACCTAGGTTTCGTTGTATTACAACATCTTCAGGTGGGATATTAGCAAAGAAATCTTCTTTCGTAAGTCAAATATAGTCAAATCAGTAGTTCAAAAAGGAAATTTTGAATGTCATAATAAAATATTGGTATAAAAATTTCACCAGTGAAAAGTTAGCCTATGTAATGGTTCATGAGTTTTTTTCTTCTTAAAATCAAACTTAAATGTAAACCAGAGTAAAGTAAATATCTTTCGACTTGAGATACTCAGAATACCCCTATAAATTTTTTTTATTGGTAATAACTGTTACACACCGTTAATAGCTGTTAAGCGAATTAACATATCTCATGATGTGAGTCATGCTTAACGACATTAGTTATTAACCTATAATGCTGATCATAAAATATCCAGCGACAATTCTCACGAACAAGCCATCGTAGCAAATTGCTGGAGAATACGAAACCGAACGAATTAACGGAACTTATAATATACCAAATGAATTAGTGGAACTCTGAAACCATGGTACGATTTACACTTAAAGAAAACAATCGACCACACTGATGATCATATAAGTCCCACCGATAATTCTCACACAAAAGCTGACACACCAGATCGTAGGATAACGTGACACCGGACGATAGATGCTTTATATGCCGCACAAAGCAGCATTTAGCAAGCATTACTTAGTTGTACTCGGTAGAATTAAATCAGATTTGTAATTTAATTTGTAATTAAAGTTAATGATAAATTTTTGTATTAACTCTAAAAATCGACTTTCATCAAGAAGTCGCCTCCCCGTGCAGTAACTCATAAAGCGCGCGATCAATAAATAACCCTGAAAGTCTCGACGTAAATAACCGCTCTTTTATTCTTAGCATTGTTAGCAGTCTATTGTATCTACAAAAGTTTCATATTTATGCTTATCTTATCCCATTATAAATATCGTGTTCATAGTCATAAAATAAATAGAGAAATTAGTAATTTAAACGTGTCAGGTATACAAAACAATACGTAACAAGGTATATATCTTAAATGGAACTACGTGACGTAGTATTATTTCTACTTTCTTTAATTTCTTTGCCAAGACCTAGGTTTCGTTGTATTACAACATCTTCAGGTGGCCTATGAACAAAGATTGAAGTGTCTTGTCTCAATTAGGGTGTGTATTTTTGGGTATATTTAGCAGAGAAAAACATTGTGCTGTTTTTATATGCTGTAATTAATTTATACGCAATATTCTTAATTTATATGACATAAAAAAGAACTTTTAACTCAAGTGGATACATGTTCCAACTCTCAACATAAATCTCCATTGCATGGAAAATTTACATTATATGTCTATATGATAAAATATGATGTATTCTATTTTAATTTTTCATATTTAATTTTTAATTATCCATTTTGGTTTACTGATGCTTATTTTATACGTGTGAAAACTATTCATTTTCATGAACTTTGTTTTTTCGATAAGGTAAAGTTGTACGTAGATCCTGACCTAGAATTCATCTTACTTTTCAGTCCAGCAGGGGTGAGAAGAAGGACCCACCCCGGTCTCCCCACCGTTTCTAGAAATAATGATGTTACGTTTTCATATATCTTTTGAACAAAAGTTATAAATAGCGTAACATGAATGGTTCATTGTATCATCGGATAACACGGAGAGAATGGAGCGACGAGCGCCAAAATTGGTATGTCTCTGAACTCCGATGTGATAGACCGATGAATGTGGTGTCGTTGAAATTATTTTATTAAGTACTACGTGCACACCACTATATTTTATTTAGTAATACTGTAGAGCAATAGGGAAAAGTTTAAGAAATTGGATATTTGCAATTAAAGTTGTAGAAATTATGTGTTTTGGAGATACGATTATGTCGTACTATATGGACGTTAAACCTTTTAAAATATAGAGCAATCAGACAGAGCAGAGTAGAGAAGGTCTTTGTTATTGACTTTATTAACAATCATACAAAACAGGTCATGTACTCTACGTTCTAAACGGCGGCGGCGGCTCCGACGCAGCTTCTCTGTTTTTTTGGGTGTACAGGCTAATCATTAATAATAAAATTGCGTTTCCTTCTTGAAAGAATAGATTTCGTTACGGAAATTTTAGTTTCAAAGTAATATATTTTGCAAGGTTATATATTGTCTGTGATCTATGATCCCAATGATCATAGAGGTAAAGAATCTGGTTTAGACTCTAAACCTGATAATGATTAAATATAAGCAACAGTTGACCAGGATATTTTTTCTAATCTTGCACTGGGATTTCAAACACAATCGAAAAT
This sequence comes from Druceiella hillmani, assembly GCA_039881145.1. Taxonomy (NCBI): domain Eukaryota; kingdom Metazoa; phylum Arthropoda; class Insecta; order Lepidoptera; family Hepialidae; genus Druceiella; species Druceiella hillmani. The sequence goes on along the minus strand of JAYKKI010000005.1, from coordinate 55,714,075 downwards.
AATTGAGTTGTTTACGTTAAACCGAAAAAAATTGTTGGTAAGTTGTGTGCCACGTCAACTGCCAGGTAGAATAAAAAAAGTAAATAAGACAAGTCGGAAGTATGAATATCAGTTAGAAATGTTTCTATCGTGAGACCTCGATTGATTATTTTAACGAATATAAAAAAAGTGATTAATTAATAGTGTTTATCGCAATGGTTTAGATACAAACACCAAATAGAAGAAACCAGCGTCTGAAAAAAAGATGATTAAAATCTGAAGAAATTCTTGATAACCGTTAAATATTCTTAGCCGGCCTCATTTCTTACAACTTTTTAGAACCAGATTCAAAACTAACCGCGACCATGATGTCACAGATCATATTCAACTGATAGAAATTACTGGTGAAGACGTGATCTACAGTAGTCATTAAAATAAATAACATGGAAACTTATTTCAAAGTTTTCGTCGATTTATGATTACTATATTTTCATGGTACTAATATGAATGCCTAACTAATTTTAATGTTTTAATACGTCACTTTGATACATCTAAATAAGATTTATGATCGAAAATATTTATTCCAATTTCCATACCAAAATTCAATTTACGGCAAGATCACATTCCTGGACGTATCAACGTCGTCACTTACCTGTACGTAATGTTTTTGAGATTCTGGACTACGTAATATTATTTATATATGTAATACAATTAAACAAAACCCTAGACCAAAAGTTGTTTAGGAGAAATATTATTTTATATTTATAGGTTAACTCATTATGGTTAGCTGCCCTGGATAATGGATAAAATCCGAATTGAAACTGAAATAATACCAACATTTGTCATTGTAGCATCGACATAAATTTAACCATAAAATAAATAAAACTATTTGGTAAAAAATTTAAAACACATTTATATTTTAGTTAAAATATAATGGAAATGATCGAAATAAGGCGCATGGACTTTTATGCTGTTGCACACCAATAAGCGGCATTACTACGCCTGCATTAGCGGGTTTAAGCCTAGTAATATTAATTTTTGAGCTGCGATATTTTCTAAATACGTCAATAAATACAAATTTTTGGTCAAGTTCGCAAACGATACAAATATTTATTGTCATTTTACGAAAGAAGCTTTATTAGATAGAACTAGACTTCATTAACTTACGAATCGATAATAATAAAAGAGATGTTAAGAAAATTGCGATATTTTAATCTTATTAATATTTGTATTAAGCTTGAGAATTGTTCTCTGATACTACAATTGATGTAAAATTCATTGAATACATCGGTCAACAAGAAATTCGATAAAAATTACTGTAGTAACAGCCCTGCTTTCGTTAAGGTATTTAAAGTTCATGTGCACTCTAGGCATGTGATATAAATTATGTATTCTTATTCTTATATAATACGTGAGCCACAAATTCAATAGATAACTGAAAATCGGGTTATAAATATGATTCTTTGCATAATATAATATATTTGAAAAAAAAATCAATAGCGAATCTCATTTGAGTCGTTGAGAATTATTAACATCCAACAATAACAGTTAGAAAATTACAATATGGTAAATAAGGTTACAGTAACCATACATTTTTGTATATGACAATCTATAAATTTTTTATAATATTTTCTGCAGCAATAAGATATAAGTTGCTTCATACTACGACCAAATGACCAGAGAGTTAAAAAAACTTACAATACACTGGACGTCATGTAAAATGTGGTAATGTCGTATGACAAAGTTCCTATAAAGCTTAGAGGATTGCATTCTATTAATTTTCAATGGTATTTATCTATAACCGCACCGACATCACGCAAGAACGGATACCCTTTCATGCGCAATTAATGTAGTAAGCGTAGCGTAAACTAACTACACTATTTATAAATACGTTGCATAATAGCGTTCTTCCTTTAATAATATAAAAAATTAAACAAAGCAAATTATTTTAAGGGTACTAAAGAAACATAATTAATTGTAATTCATCTTTTCATTTTCTGTACTTTGGTATTAAAATGAATTATATGTGGTGGTATAAGTGCACGAAATTAGAGTTATATATAATCTATTACACAGTTTTTCCAATATTAATTTAAGATATTGGCTCGTTTTTAATATTCTATTTTACTAAACAATAAAAATTTTCCTATGAAATAAATAACTCAAGAAGCTAAGAAACATGTGTAATGAAACTCCATTATCTATATTAAAACCAACGAAGTTCGCACCGTTTAGTTATAAAAATTTAAGATGCACCTATAGCTAAGTACCTAGTTGTTACCCTGACTTTTTTGAGATTAAAAATATGAGATTTTAAATATAACATTTAAGATTTCGTTGGAAAGGGCACATTTTGAAGATATTAAAAATACGTTCCTTCAATTCAATTATTGAATTTTTATATAAGAGTTTTTGAAAAATATAACATAATACCTTTTAGAACCCCCAAGTAATTTCTCAATACGAAATTTTAATTCCTTTAACTCTTAATTTTTAATATGTTTTTAAATGTATAAAGTACTTATTTTTCGTGTAAGCATAAACTTCTGCTTGTCATTTTAAAATAATTTAGGCTTACAAAATTCCTTAAATTCGTTAATAAAAATTGTTAATTTCCAAAAAAATTATTTTTAAAATTGATTACAAATTCTTAAATAAGTTTACCGAGTTTATAAAAGACTGAGTTTACCATAACTTAATTAAAAAAGGCAGATATAATATTTGAATATATTTATTTTATGCCATAGAAAGTGAAAGGTCTCATATCTTTTATGTTTAAAAAGTAAACAACACGAATGTCAATAAAATGTATTAAGTAGGGATAATAAAAAGGAATTTATTGGAAATCCGTCTCAATTAATATTCCGCTAAAGTTTATTTATCGAATGAAAAAAAAAATTAAGATATCTACAAAATATTTATGGTTCAATTTATTTTTAAATTCTTTGAACCCATAAAATGCGCCCATCTTAATGTTATTTCATTCATCGTGTCATCAATATTTGAATTCCCCTATTACATTCTCCGCGTAACCTGACTTTGCAATGTTCGTAATTTAAAAGCATAGGCTATAATATCGAGTGATACTAAAACGAAATTCAATAAGCTAGTCAGCTCATATCACAGGTTCTCGAATGTCACTCTAATTGATCGAATAAATGTTATTTATTTTGCTGATAATTTTATTTTTCGATCGGGAAAATGAGAGTCAACCATCGTATTACTCGTTTGGGCCGATATTGCGTCGACATCACATTTGCGACAAGGGATGCGGCATGCAATCAAATGTATCGATACTATAATCAAGACTAGTATTGAAAAAAATGTCGTAAAAAAAGTATCTACACCGATATCTATATCGATACATTTCCTGAACACCGAATTATATGTATTTTTTACGAGTTGCTCCACATACTTCAAATCCATAATTATTTCTTACTATCTTTATAATGTTATGCAAACTTCACAAAAGTCAATAAATATATTACAATACAGATTGCACTCGCATAAATTAGAAATTTAATTCAAACCTTGTATACGTTTTTAGCTGTGAAAGAATAAAACAAGAACGTAATTAATCGAAGTTCTTAAAGCGAAGTTTTTTGCTTTTCTTGTTTGAGATGGAGGCGTAACTGAGAAAAAGTGAAATGTCCCGAACGTGGCCATGAAACGCTCCTCATTGGCTGGGCGGCGTATAATATCTGTAAAAGAGAGGCAAACTGCAACAAGCAGCGGGTAGCGCTGCTTGTTTCAGTTTGCCTCTCTTTAGTTGACCTGTCTCCTACGTTTGTCTAATTTAAATATATGTGTTGGTGTGTGTAGTTATCTCAAAGAGAATGTGCGCGCTTGGTACTACATGAATGCGCATGTACTAGGAAAAAGAAATATTCTCTCACATCTAAAGTTTGGTATTATTAACCTGTTTATGTGTTTTGGTTGTTTGCTAAGTGTTTTTATTGCGTAATAGATAATTTAAAAATATTTGTAAAAATGTGTCTGTGCTATATTATGTTAAATAATAATTTAAAACTGAATTTTATAAGTAATGCGTAAGAAGCGTTGCTCCTATCGTGTGTTCAACGACACATCACGTCTTTTAATTAAACCAAGATAAATCAACACAGTAAAAAGAAAATCAAGGATCAGTTCAGCAAAATTATTAGAGAAGATGGTGAATGTGAATAAAGTTTTAAATTTCCCACATTTCCCCTGTGCAATCAATCACTTAAAAATAATATCTTGGAAAATAGTCGTTTGGTCGGAGTTAGTCACTGAAAGGCACTTTAGCACTAAGTTTATTGTCTGGCCTGGTACGGAGCAAACGAATGATATCATTTCTCAAATTGTAATTAGTATGAAATATTGCCGATTTGTAGTATCGTGAACACCTCGATAGTATTGGTTGCGTCCAGTTGCAATAGAAAATGAATTTTTAAGCATTGTATTACGGAATTATGAGAGATCGAGAAAGAAAGTTTCAGCAACGTTGAAAATATACCCGATACTGAAATATATCGATATTTTTGTAATCCTTATTCACGAGTCATATTCAGTATTTGCTCTCTAAGCTCGTTTAGGCTTCTGCGTCATTAAAGGTACCATCGCGTCATACATATATTTATGTTTAATAACTATTGATTGGGTACACCTTTGCGTGCGGCGAGAAGAATATAGGCTAATAGAATAAACACTGTGAAGTGTGTTGTTGAGAATTTTAAACTTAAATTGTTTTTAGCCTCGTATGCAGTTATAGGTGTTAAAACCGATATACAAACATCACAATTATATGCAAATTATGATAATTAATTTCCAGTTCGTTTTTATTTTAGAGGGAAAAAAGTTTAAGCATGACTAAACGCGTTCTTAAGATTCGCGTACAAAAGAAAATTGATTACAGAAATACGGTTTTTAATTAGTAATAGCTTAGAAAAAGAGGGCACGTGGAACCGCAGCACAGTAGCGAATTCCATTTTATGTATACAAACCTACGATACAGCTATTTTTTGAGCCAATTTCTCAAATGAATAATCAGTGGATATACAATGAGATTTTAGAAAATTTCCGAGATCGGAGTTGCCTAAATAGTGTCATTCTCTTAGAGGAAAATTCCAAAAATAGACAACTTTATGAGTTTGCTATTGGTTATTTTCACACAATAAATGATCCTTTATAATTTACTTCATTATACAATATATAACTGAACTGTCAATAGAAAAAAAGTGGAAAGATTGCTATTGTATATTTTTTTAATTCAGTATATATTTCTAAAATATATATGAACTCTATATCCTCAATATTAATATATTGTATAGCATACAATTATTAATGCTGATGATATAATGTTCATATTTACAATACATGGACTATATATGTAAGAATAATAATAAAATCGTAATGGTATTATTATTATTGTAGTAGACACGTCGGACTAACTGCAATTATTGCCAGTGATAGATAATGTGATGGATCTAATAATTAGGTTCATGAATAACGCATGGTCCGTAAATATGGATAGAATTTCCATATGCGCGTTACATGTCAAAATTCACACAGTATACACATGTTGATGATTAATAGCTATTATTAACCCGTATCTATTATTATATCTATCTATTAGCGGCGCTTTTGAATCAAAGTTTTCTACTGCTAAATTTTTTATATTATGTCATTAAAATGCATTCTGTTTCTTATGTGATAGTTGTGAAATACAATTGTTTAACTAAAAACTTTCCCAGATGATTTTCACTTAACCTTGATATTCTTTACGAAAAAGATTTAAGGAACTGCAAACTCCACATCCCGTTTAGAACGTAAAAAGCTTGAAACGGTAATTAAAAGAATTGCGATTAAGAGGCACATAAGCACCATCGACTTTTATCGCTCTTATCAACTATAATAAAATGCAAAAAGCGTAATCAAGCGGACGCAATTTAATAAACTGTCGATTTTATACGAAGCTTGATGAATTTCAAGAACATATGAATTTTTTTTCAATTCTCTGTCCTCCATACAGATATATATTAAATTTTCATCCAAAGCATAAAACAGGACATCAACTCCATAATGTTCCCTATTACTTGAAGTTATGTAATGAAATAAATTTTGTGGCTATATTACTTAAATCTAGCGCAATTCAAGTCAAGACTTAAGCATTGTGTACTAAAAAGCTGTTTACCTATCAACACTTAAATGGTTTTTCTAATGGCAGTTGATCATTCCAATTTTCTGAAGTAGGTATTAAAATGTTGGTGAAATGGAAAAAAATTATAAATTGAGGTACGCCAAAAGAATTTTTTTCAAAATGAAATTCGAACCCACATCGAAGGTTGATTTGACTCTTTTTATACTAGGGGCCTATAGTGTACTATTTCAAAATTCGATAAAACTATTAAATATCTACGAATAGCTTGTATTACTTCTTTTCATATCAAAATTTTAAGACGCGGCAATGCCTTTTAAAGTTTGTTTTTGTCTGTTACCATGAAATAAATTTTTATTGTGCTGATTTGATTCCCTACAGAATACCTGAACATAGAAAAGCCCTTGGTTGAATTAATGTCTGTCTACGTTTGGAGATTATTCTGTCAACCCATCTTATTTTTAGGTTAAACTCATAAACAAGTAACTTTTGAAACAAAGTGATTCATATTTGTATATAGAAGAGACAATGGAGTAGGACTTTGCTTCATCTTGACATTTTAAATAGTTAAAAAAAATGAAAACAAAATCTCCGCGACAGGGATCGCAGTGGGCAGGTATACACGCAAAAGATAGCGGTGGGCAGGTATACACGGTGTAGGAATACGTGAAAGAGAGCAATGGACCGTAAAGAGGGGGCCCAAGTTTGTCAACATGGGATTTCATGTGTAAGGAATTTTAACGACTCTAATATAATATTTTTAAAGGCTAATATAATATTTAGTCTAATATAATATTTTCGCTTGCAAATCAGATTCCCATGCGGATGCCATCGCAAGACACCCCTAGTATCAAATAAACATAAAGCCTTCATTTGTATCGCGCAATACGTGCACGTGGCAAACACATACCCTTTAATAAAATGTTTACTAGCTAATTACTTTTCCTACACTTAATTGCATGAGCGACTTCAACCGTCAAAAGAAAACCTGTATATTAAAACCTGTATTCTTATTTTCAATTGCAGGAAAGGTGACTAATTTTCCCATTTCACTTCTCCTCAATTGCCTGACATTGGCTCAATCGTCCCACTGCCTCCACACAAAAGACAAGCCGAGCAATGCCCGCACAGATCGAACCCGAGACTGTGCAGCCGCCTATGAAATGGTTTCTGCCGCTAAGTATTCACGGTCGTGCTCACACGTCGACATATCCTGTTTTAAAATAACGGTGCGGTGCAACGAGTGAGAATGCTCTCGAGGAAAAATCAGTTATCATATAAAGTTCTTATTAAAAGACTGCTTTATGGGATGCCGTCATGTGGAAACCGAAGTATTTGAGCCGGTCCTTTAGTTATACAGGCGATCGACGACGAAGGAAGAAAAATGTAACATCACAGAAAAAAGTCTTTCTTTAATGAAACTGCCTGATGTAAATTGTAGACTAGTCTCATGTTTAAGTTATTATTTTACAAACTTTTATGCAATACCGCTATGCAGAAACTGTGTGTATGTATATAATTCATTGATATTCCCGACATGTTTACTGCAACTTTCTATCATCATTTCATAATTTTTGGGGGAATCGGCTTCACTAAATACTAATATCGTTGTTTTGCATGTTTGTATTTTTATGGCAACAAGTTTTGTGTCTATGTTAGCATATTCACTGACAAAATTTATTAGGATTACATATTTCAAAATATTTAGACTTTAATTCATTTCTTTGACAACTTCTTTACAAAAGTGTGAATGTTTCAAAAAACTGTTACTTTAAACACTTTCGTTATAAAATTCACGTGTGCCATTTTGCTTTACGTATGTTAGAAAAAAAACTTGATTACCATTGTACGATACTACATTTTAAAATAGACCTTTTGTGGCTTATGTGACCCACAAGCGTCTTTTTTAAATACATTCTTTATCGGATATTCAAAATAGAATAAAAAATTATATTATTTGATACAAGAAAGTACCACATTTCCTTATTTATAAGCAAGATTTAGAAGTGAATTCTTACGTGTTTCGTTTTAGTTTTCGTTTCTTATGACGCAAAACGGTATTTAAATTTCATAAATATATTTTATATATTAGAACATGTCCTAATGATTAGTTGAGACTTACACAATTATGTCAATACATATAAGAAAAGAAAAGAAATTGCTCATTAAAATATTTGAGGAGAGCATATTGAAACAAGACACGGCCTAACAAAATAAATGAATTGAATACTGCGATTAATGAAATTTCCACTGCTTGGTTAAAATGTTGATAGAAATATAAAAGAAATACAAAGATTAACTTATAAATTGCCCGATTATTGATATATTTCTAGGAAAAAAACGCTTGTTAAACTGAACTCGTACCCGTGTAATTCTAGGAATATAACGGCTTTTAAATCATTACAAAGAAAACAGGAAAGTTGTTGGATTTATATTTGTATTGAAAATTACTGTTTAATTATATAGAAGAAAGAAAATAATTGATTACACCAATATATAGATACATGATCTTTAAGGTATCATATTTTTCAGCGTATTTGAAATTGAATTCATAATGACTTTTCAATTTGCTTCGTAGATTAGAGATAATTAGAGCTATACACTACATTTAAAGTATTATTTCTATTTTTGAGTAAAAATATATAGGACTTTTTGTAGTTCTTGCACTAAAAACACCTCGTATAGTTAGTCATTAGAAAAGTACTCCGGTCTCAAATCGATTTAAATCATTATAATTCTTTTTTCCTGGAATTTACTCATACTGAGGGCAAATAATACATGAAACTGTAACTACTTGAAAATGAATGATTATATCGGCTGCAATTATTGGGATACGTGGAATATTTGTTAACTGTCCGACTACGGTTATTGCTTCGATGACAATAATAGTAAACCTTTCAGTAATAGCCTTGTGCTATATTACTTATTAGTTGGATTTAAATTAGGTAGTTGCCTGATTGGGGTACCAGTTTTTAACTTAAGGATATTTAGTGGTATGCTAGAAGTGTTTAATGGATTTAAAAACTGAGAATTGTCAATATTTAGGTTATATTATAAGACTGATCGATTGCTACACGCTGAAGTTCGTAGACTATTTTAGATCTATGCGAAAATCTTTTGTTCGATATGGAGACCCAGTGAGTACTGAATGAGAAGCGTGTATTCTATAAGCAGCAAAACAACCAAAAAATATTGCGCTAGATTTTTTCATTTTACCCAACGAAGCTCCTCTAGTTGCAAAAGTATTTTTAAGATAATTGTAAATTTCTTATAGGCGTACTCTTATTATTGATATTTAACAAATTATTACTGGCAACAAACTTGTCTATGTTCATACTTTATTTAAAATAAATATAGAAACATAACCATCTGATATCATCATGTGAACATAACTATATCAAAGTATTAGAATGTATAAAATTTATCCATAACAATTAAAAGATCGGCTATTAATTTATTGCAAATAATGGAACAAAACAACACACCAATACAAATACAATGACATCTTATATAGGTTTTCCCGTGTTCATTAAATTTTTAATTTTATTTATATAATCCTTATAACCCTACAAGAAGAAATCAACTGATTTCTCGTAAAATTTAGCCGACAACCTAATATATGTAAACATCAAATCATGCTGATCGGCCTTTGCCGGCTAATAAAATTAGGTCGAACGCTTGGATTGAGAGAGAAGAACTGCAGGCAAGTGGGGTATAAATTTTTATTACATTTTTCTAAAACTACCCCTAAATTAAAAATAATTATTTTACGTTTTGTCTTATCAATTTAATCCCTTTCAAAATTACTGCGCAGGCTACAACCTACATAGTTTAGAACTCTTCCTGTGAATTATTGGCTTTTTTCTTCGTTTTGTCCGTTTTATTTTATTTAACTGGATAAAATTGCAGCTTATGTTGATACGAGGAATACCATATATCTCAACGCAAAAAAAAATTTAAATCTACTCAGTGGTTTTTGAAATTATTTCGAACTAGCACACTTACGAACCTTAATTCTTTAATAGACTTTAAGTTTGAATTCACAAAATAAAAATGTGCGTAAATCAAATAATGAGTTAGAAATATTTTTAGGAAAGTTCATTGTTACATAAAGTAATCGTATTTTTAACAGAAACTAATGTGTGTAGTATTTATATATTAAATCAATAACCAATATATAAAATTTAATACTATATTCTTAAAAGATTGAAGGAAAAATTATTTGGAAGCAAATGACATAATAAGGTGAGTTATAAGAATCCAAAGCGCGTAAGATTCAGAAAAACGAAAAATTAGGCTTTTGAAAGAAGTCACCTTGAAAAGTTTACAAAATATTCTATAAGTACTATTTCCATCCTAATCAACTAGATGGCAAGTCTATCTTCTTTAGTTTTGAGTGACAAAAATTACATAATAAAATAGATCGGCCTTTGGACTAAAAAAACTTTCTGCCTGTTCGCCAAAGACGTTATCTCTAGAACGAACATAAGTTTATTTTTTCTAAAGACAGCATAATCCGAGTATTCGCTCTCATTTTCTTTATCTAATATTTACATTATTCCCTATGGAAATATACCGAACTTCTGGTCTCGCAAAACACAACTTATTTTTTCTTCATCTGCGGCTTATTTGTTGATGGTCTCTGTGGACAGTGTTCTCGTTTTGAAAGTTGTTGTGCCCCTAAGGAGATTCTGTTGTACTTAACGTGTTGATGGGCAGTTGAGTATGATTAAAAAGAAGTATAAGCGGTTTTATTTGGATATATTGTAAGATAAGTATGACAAACAAATTTAAAAAAAAAAGAAAGTTTATACTGACAGAGAACAATTCGTTGTGTACTGTGTTATTTTCTTTACTGTTTTCTAGTATTTTTATTTTTCGAAAAAATTATAAGCGTGTTTACATTTAAAAAATTATTAATAATTTGATGAAGGGCGTAATATTTTTCATACAATAATTTGTAGGAATATGTATAAATATATAACATTTTGTTAATTCTGACGAAACTCCGAGTTCCTCACACGTGCTATTTGTTTATTAAAGTTACTAACGATTATAAAACAGTAAATATTTTTAATGTATATTGAACATAACAAGATAAGCAAAGCATATATAAATTTGGCTATGACATTTATTTTATTTTAATGCTGTTCTGTAGATACCATACTCTCTTCTTAAATTTGATTGATACATTTGCCCAAAAAATGTAGATTTCACACAATTAGTTAATAATGGCACATAGAATTTATAACTGCCCGTACGTAGACTCTTGTCAGATCGAGAACTCTCACTTTCAGCGAACTGCGAAAATATGAAATTCCTGTGTTTGTATAATTTAATCTTTTATTTATATAAGCAGAATCAATTATTAGCTTATATGCAAGAATTTTTAGAAATAATATGCGTAACGTCACATACTCACGTCTTCCTTCACAGAGTATAAATTCGCAGATCGCCAGATCTAGTGCGGTGTTGAGGGATCTCTAGTATCTCAGGGTAACAGGAAACAAAGCGTATTTCAACGATGATTAAATATTTCCTCTTGCTCCCGTACTTTACGTATTTCGTCTTTTAGTGTGTATTTTACATAATTATTAATTTAGATATTGAATAACTTTAGTGTTAATTTTGTAGAAATTCATTATTCACAATTAAATGAACTACGTGATGTAATATTATTTCTACTTCCTTTTAGTTCTTTACCACGACCTAAGTTTCGTTGTATTATAACGTCTTCACGTGGGCTGTTAGCAAATATTAAATCTTAGGAACATCCTACAGCATTTATATGTTTCAAAACAATAGCGGAAGCCTGGTTTGTGTGGGTTTTCCCATTGCTTATGTTAGTGAGTTTATTGTAGGGGAGTGGTGTAGGTTTTATTATTCTTCCGAGAGTTATACGATATACAAGTATTTTAGTGAGGATAATAAATTAAATTGATGTTATTCTATAAGGTTATACAAGGCAAATGTCCCGGTGTATATAATAAAATTAAAGTTATTCTCAGTAATATATTTATACAATATCTAAAAGTTAGAACAAGGTCATACCAATAATTCTATATATCTCCCGTTTTATTTATTCATTTATTTATTTATTTTCTCTTTCTTTTTTCCTTTACTTATATTTATATTTACATGTGAAGTTGGGCTGAAACAATTTGAAGCATACTGTAGTATCAATGATGTCTAACTATATTACGTCTAAAAGATATTAAGTATAGGTGATGATATTAGATTTAGTTGTTCATTTAATATATTAACCTTGGTATCTTTTTTATGTCTGTTTATTTCTGTTTCTAGGATATTAAGTTTATTGCTTTTTGTATTTATTTGTAATATATTTGGAGGTTTTATCAGTATACTGATTAATAAACATAAGTTGATATTCTATAGATGAACATATTTCATCTACTAAGTTTTATGATTATAAAAACTAACATAAATGAATAATATGATTATAAAAAGTAACATTCAAAAAATTTAAAATATTACCACAAGAAGAGCTAATTGTGCTGGATTTCATTTGATGAGATTTTTCAAACTCCGTACTAGTAGAGTCACCAAAAATTATTAGACAGAATGGTACATATCTGTCAAAGTTCATGTGACCTCTCTTCTTTGAATTACAAAACGAATACTTGGAGTAAAAGAGTAAAGGTTTATTTCTACGTAAGTACAATTCACCAATTGATGTTATTTTTTTAAATAAAAACTATTTTTGCACGATTTAAATTTTGCGTATTACTTTCATTCGTTTTTAATTTAATAGCCAAAAGTTGCTCCGGTGTCTTTACAGCACGCTAGTTTATTTCAATAAACACTAATATACCATTACAAATACATGTTAAGTTGCGATTTCGTTTTTTCACAAAGGGATTATTTTCCATTTTTGTCACTTGTATGTACGTTATTAGTTTGAACTAGTAGTATTACTACCAGTAATTTTTTGGCATTTATCTTCAAAACTTTACGTGACTTCTGACTTTAGTTTTATTCGATTTCAAATAGTAAGACATATATGAATTTAATATATATTTTAATATATATTATGCTTTTAATAGTTTTTATATTTTAGATAATGTCTTAAATGGAATCTACCATATTTATTTTTTAGAAAATATTCTACCCTATATAAGAAATAAGCTAATAAGTATCTTTAACAATTTTTTCACTACCTGTATCTTGGGCATCTTTCTTTTATTACGAGATAAATTTAATATTTATAAGTAATAACATAAATTCTTAAATTGTTATTAAAGCGGAAGCGGTGATTCAAAAATTTAATGCAATGAAAATGACCTTCAAATTTCAAATATTTTGTATTTAAGGTTATAATCTATATTTGAAATTCATGTTTATAAAATTGACAGGTTTACAATAACTTACCACACATATGTATAGTTAAGCAACAGACAATCATCTATCAATAAGCGGTTAACATACATTCCACACAAGACAAAACACTTAAAATAGAGCGCCGTATCGCGACAGAATTGAATTTGAAAGTATAATTTGATGATAGCAACCGAACACAAGGCGATTAAATAATGTACAGGTGGCGATACTTACGTAAGAGTACACACGTTGATGATTTTGGAGACGTACTGACATACCAGTATGTTAAAATACATCGCTGTGTCGACGATCAAGTCTCAAGGACGTGAGTGAGTTAACTCTTTGTTTTATATCACAAGCAACGTAAAGTTAACTTTTTAGTGAATGTTTCTTAATTGTTCATTATCTAATAAAAAAAGTACTAAATAATTAATTCTTAAATATAATTGCATTAATTTAATACATAAATAGCAGTATTAATATCGTTTTACTTTATATACCTATACATGTATATAATAGTATTGAACCGTTCAGTGACGTACAAACTTAGGCATATATGAACACTTAGAATATATTTCTTTGAACTACAATAATATCTCTATTATTCGACAAATATGGGTGTAATTTTCACCATAAATAAACCAATTTTTTTTAAATGATTTCAGTTTTCATACTACCTATGTAAATGTAGCTAGCATATCTGTTATAGGTACACAATTATTATAAATATTTATCTACCTAGCATATCTGTTATAGGTACACAATTATTATAAATATTTCAACAGGTATGAAATTTAGAATCATCACAGTTTTCGGATAAAATTTAGGCAACTTCCAGAAATGCTGTTCTTTCGTAATTTGAACGTTAGCAGCTTTGGAAACATAAACATTTTGGATACTGGGGCATATTTTTTCGGAACGTTCCCAATAATATCCTTCTTTTTTCAACAATCTCTTTCTTCGTCTACAATATCCATCTTTGGAATTATTTAAAAAAATTATTCTGAAATCCTTATAACTGAACCTTTCTAATCGTATCCCACACAATGCACAAAATTTTTAAAAAATCGACCATTTTGGTTGATCCTTTAAAATTTTCATATGAATATTTTTGAATGTTAAAATAAATGTTAATTTTTAAATATGTTGTTAAAGTATATGTTATGCTTTATAATCCGATATATAATGAAAGGGTTCGTTATCACGATCTTAAAAACATATTTCAATAATTTTGTAAACTATATTTTCTGACATATTGAAAAACATCTAAAAAGATGATGTTCCAGCACCCCATTATTTCTGAAATTACTAAAATTACATACAAATAAATAAACAAAACTGGAGTACGCTGATGCTTCTGAGTTGGCATAAACTTCAGTTTTCAATGAAAGATAGGAAATAATTTGAAAACTTCGCGCAATTTTGCTTCCATTCAGAAAATTTTGTTTCCATCGGGCTTGCTAGACAGTAGTCTACGTAAATTTTATTTCCTTACTTAAATTTTATTTGTTTTCTGTACGGTATATTTGCATGTGGTTTTCATAGTACGAGTTTCTCCTATTTGTAACAGACGTATTTCAAAACCTTCAACATTTACGTATTCATTATATTTTCGGCCTCAAAAAATTGAAATACATCTCTGAGTATAGGTGACGAATCAGTTGAATGAAGATTTGTAACCGCTGCAATTTACATCCTTTCACCACTTTACAATAATTTAAAAAATACTTAGAGACCCTCACATCCTGTTACATTTGCAATCTTATCTATTCATTGCCTGAGTGTACGTTCTGAGTATATTTTCATAATTCTAAGTCCGGATATAGCAGTTCTTTATATGAGAACTCATCCACTATTCATGCTGCCAAGTTATGGGATAATTTCAATTTCATCACCAGATTTTCACCATCGATTCAAGTATTCAAAATTTGTCTGAAGAAAAAGTTGTCTTCGAACTCTATATTCTAAATTTAATCTCTTTTCATATCCTTTTTCATTTCTTTTTCTCCTTCGAAATTTTGCTGCGAAGCCATTTCCGATGTATAAAAATTAGTTATATTTGTCGTTATTTTTTTCGAAACATTTATTTGTTACAATTTATTTTCTGTCTTTCTCATAATATTGAAAAGGCATTATAATTTTGATTAACGAGAAGAGGAAGCAAGTTTAGTAATAAGTTTGCAAGATAATTAAATAAAGAGGGCAAAGAAAGAAGCGAAAAAAGAACAATGTTATTGTGTCTATGTTTCCTTTGACTAGAAAGAGTTAAACTGCGACAGCCATTTAGGAGAGAGTGTTAATGTTAAGATTTATGAACGAAGTCGGGAACGACACAAAGCAGGACTTCATCTTGTTACATTAGCTTTTTAACATGCTGTGACGAGATGGGCGCAGTCTGTTTAATTTTGTTTTATTATTTCAAAAGCATAAAGTTTTTTCTCGGTCTCATATCTCATGATGATTACGTCAAGAGAATAAATGCAATAGAGGTATGGAGCAGACGTAGAGGTGCGGAATTTTATAAGATCACGGATGTGTCCTCTGTCTAATCACATATGTGTCTGTCGCAGTCAATTTTCTCAGAAGCTATTTGGTGTAGGAACTTGCCATAGCAATAGATCATATTAACCTGCACATTTTAGAGTAATAGTTTAAAATATTTACAGGTAAATTTTAGTCAGGGAAAATTAAATAATCTGTAAAGAACACAAAAGTGTTCAGTTTCAAATTTTTTGTAGCAAACCCTCAGGGATATGTACCGAAATGTGCTAATTAACGCACCTCTCAGTTTTAAACAGTATAGTTGAATTTATATATCAAATTAGTCACTTTTATGTATTTTTATTTAAATAGTTAATAACCAGCCATTACTCGCGGTTCGCTGCCAATAAACAAAACTCATGAAATCGTATTTTATTTTAGTGGAAGAAAAAAATATTTTTGAAGTTGTGAGAATTTTTGAGGAAATCTGCGGAGTACCCTAAGGTAAAATATTTTATTTCAATCATAGGTTACTTTACTAAAAAAACAAAAATACTGTTGAAGTTTTAAATCAAATCGAATTATACATTAAATCATTTTGAATCGTTATATTTTTATCTGTATGAAACTCGGTAAGGAATTAGTTAGTTTTGTTATTTTTATTAAAATAGTCAATAACTAGCCGTTCCTCGCGCCTCTCCTCACAAAGAACCAAGTTAATAGAAATCTGTCGAGTATTCAAAGATGAAATATTTACTTTTGGACATATTTTACTTTGAAGAAGAAAAAAACATTATAACACTTTTAATTTCTTCATTGCGTTATAGTTTTCAAGAAAGGATCAATGAAGAAGCGAAAATAGTTTTCATTTGTTTGTTCGCACTAAACTCTGAAATCACATGCCTTAAATAAAAAAAAATATTTCTACGTGAGCCATAAGCCCACACTTTGAGAAAAATTAGAATCTATTTGTCATTACGTTATAATATATAGGAGCAGAATAGTGATAGAATATGTTGCATAAGTGGAAGAACACTGCGTTAATAGTACAAGGTAGAGACGAACTAGCTTACATTTTAAACGATCAGCGTATGTATTTCCGTCTGTACACCCCCAATCCCGACAACCGGTGTCGTTCAATGGACGGAATGAAGGTGGTTAGTGAGCCTTATGTAAGGGTCGTTATTGCAGCATAATTAAAAAATTATATGCAGCATAAACAGCTAAAAACATAGGACGCATAACAATAGTCCCATAACATAGAAAAAAACTACTTTCGGTTAGTTTAAACGGTTAGTTTTAAACCAAAATCTCCCTTTCTACCTAAATTTCCAAAAATATTTAAGTCTTTAAATTAGTCCGGTCCATACAAATATCGAAGACATATCAAAGTTTAGTATAGTATTTCCTAAGTTATTAGGTAACAAACAAACCTCCTGAATTATAATATTGATAAAAACTATTTTATTTTAAAATATACTAGTTGGTCATTATTACTGCAGGAAACTGAATAAGTATTCATTTTACCAAGTTCAGCTACTGCGCTTGTACTTTATTACACCGCTATGTAATTTCTTTTTTTGTACACCGCTATGTAATTTCTAAATATTACTCTTACTTATCATATTTTTTTCGTCAGCAAGTCGCAAACTATCAGTAGCCGATATTAATATCACCACCATTAAATTAAACTTACCATTAAATCAATATTATGTTATGTTAAAAATTGTAACTTAAACGCATTAAAAATATTAAACAACATCTTATGAAAAATCTATGTCATTGTCGACCAAAGATTCGACGCGCATTTGTCGAGGTCATAAACCGATTTTCCTCAATTCTAATGCGACACAACGCTCCGCTTTTAGCAACCCGAGAACTGTCAATGTCAGTAGATAAATGTCAGAACGTGATGGAAGCTGAATCTGATAGCGTAGCCTTCTCACGATGGTACAGTCAATAGGTAACAAAGGGAATTCTAATGAATCGTTTTGTTAAGCGGTTTATTGAAAACTTGTTCAAAGTTTCTTTTAAAAGAATTTAAAATTAACATGCTAATCTAAATAACGAAAGTTTAAAATATTTCAAAGAATTTTTAGATATGTCCCATAGTGAAACAAAAATCATTTCGTGCTGCTCTTTCATTTATCTGTCATTGTATCGAAGTTTTTAAATTTCATGCGGTATTAATGAAATTTTGGAAAACTTGCCTCAAACAAAGAAAACAATTAATATGTGGGAGATATTCAAAAAAATTCTCACATCTTTTCTGAGTTGACTATCATTGGAAATGTTTTTTTAAAATGAAGCTTTGATTCCATTTAAAATCGCCCGTACGTGAGCTTTCATTGACTTGGTCTTTATAATGTGATTCTGATCCTATTTACCATTTTCCGCAAGATTGATATCTCTCGATAGACCCTTCAAAATCAGGTTAAGATTCCATTTACTTTTTTTATCTTTTAAATCCCATTTCGGCACATTCAGCATCGTAATGGCGTACAATGTAATCCCCTCCTTCTTCAATTTTATACCACGCGTTTGGGAAATCTGAAAATTTCTTGGTGGTAGAATTTGTTGAGAACGTTATATTTTTTTTATTTGTTTAATTTCTGGTAACCGCTTTACTCCCATTTGTCTATAATATTTGTGTTGCATACTACATTACCGTTTTGTTAAAACCTACAGTCTGCTTGTATGCAGAGTTTCTGTAGGCGGTATGCGAACTGACAAAACACGTATTAGAAAAAAAACGTTTACTTTAATACAAATATATTTTACCATACATTCCTTCGTCCTTCAATTTGAGAAAATTATTTATGTAGTTAATGATACATGATTAATCTATGTTTCACATGAGTGCTACTCAAAAAAAATGTTTGGGAATCACTAGTCTAAATATATGGCGCGCAGTGTATATTTTTAGTATATTCCTTCAGAAAATATTTCCAGATAAATTCACTCTGAGCATTGTGAGAAGACTAAATCATATATAATAGAGGCAGTAGAGTTGTGCATAAAATGAGTGTTAAATAGTTATTTGCTGAGTTCAGAATATGAGTCGGTACAATAAAGTATATGAGTTGAAAAGTAAAGCGTAAATAGGCATACAACACAACAAAAAATATGTGATAAAACTAACGCGGCGCCAGTGGAAATACCATTTTGTTCCAGTGGACGCTCTGCTCTAATTTCATAGATCAAGTAATTTCTCAATTGATCTTTATCGATCAAACTCTAGAACGCTGTAATATTCTTGTACCGTCCTCTCTTCATAACATTAATTTAAGTATAAATACGAAAGAAAATAGAAAGCAAGAAAAATATTTCTGAACTATAGAAACCTTGTCGAAATGAATATTTTATCAATGCGATATAATTTAATACTTGAAATAAGCATATGGGGCAAATATTATTGAAATAATACTGTGAAGTTAATCATTATTTTAATTTCTTTATTAGAAATGGTCTTCCACATCCAATTTATTTTAAACATACAATTTATTTGTTAGACTGTAACGAACAAAACTCGCAGATATTTTTAGGTCTAAATGTATACTACAAACGCATTTATGATGTTACATTTTATGAGTAGTAAGTCTTAAAGAGTACAGCTGAAAATAAATTGAATTATTTTTTAATGATGCTAACAATCTGGTTATGTGGATATCAAAATCATTCTTCCGTATTTTTTGTTGTTGCTTTTATAATAAAAATTAAAGAATTATTATAAATTTTTTGTCTTTTGCTACAATATTTCAATGATAAATATATTTTTTACTATTTGTAAAGCATTATGAGACGTTTCAATGTACACCAAACTTGAAAATTTATCTATTTTTAATCTACCAAGGACTTGTCTAGGGAGGGCGACGACATATAAATACAGATATAATTTCTTCCTTCCAAGTCTGTATACGCATAATTTAACAAAATCGTAAAGTTTGAAATCTCATAATTTGGGAAAAAAATTAAGGAAAATTTTAGGTTTTGCAGAAAAATTATAAACAAATGGCATTGCATGATAAGCCATTCAAAGTTACTTCTGGAGGTAGGAGGTTGAAGCTTTTTCTGATAAATTACTCGAGATATCTAGTTGAAATTGATATTGCAAACTGAGGGCTATAGCCTTAACTTTTTAGGTTAACGCAACAAAAACATGTGGCCTTTTAAATTGTATTGTTTTATTGTTTATATCATCATCAAAATCTACTTCCGCTCGACCTACAATCTGAAAAGTCGGCATAATGGGAGAACTTATAGCACAAATAAAGGGAAAAATAATAAAATAAATATTTACTGATTCTGTGTATAATTAAATATTTTATAAACATGCGCCTTTAAAATATATAGTTGGCAATACATTTACGTTCTAAAAAATTAAAATTTTATAAATTGTTTAACCGAAATATTATCCACCATTCAATATTTTTAAATATCTAAATATGTACGGAAATCTCATAGTGGGAGTTCTACTTCTGCTTTTCAGGTTATTTTAGTCATTTTAAATTTTTTTTCGAATTACTCCTTTGTTTTGTGAAAATATTTGCCCGAACGTGTAGATTTCCAAATCAAGTACATACATAAAACGGCGTAAGACATATAAGAATAAACACAACAGATATATCATATCTATTGCAGATACATTCATTTTGTATGTATCTTAATGGGTGAACAAATATAACTATGAGGATCTGTCTTAGAGTACATGCTTATGGATATCACATCACTTGAAATATAATATGCGCAACGCTTGATTGAGTATTAGCGATTTATATAGCTTAGAATAATCACAAATGTAAAATGTTACGTCCTTTCGTGTAGTCACGACCTCTTAACTGACATTTTCCTGAGAATATCACTTTTTTCATAAATTTTCTTCTCTAAATCTTTTATCATTTTCTCGTAAAGTCCCTATTGGTTTTACGACTTTATCAGAAGTACGATAGTAATAATATGATCCACCCTTATGCCGCGAATATGTTTTCCTGCGTTTGCATTTTCAGATTATAAGAAAAAACATCATTTTTAAAATGGATACTGAACTAGCAAATGAACACAACTTTCAATTATCTTTCAAATATCATCTTGTGAGTGGAACATGTTATCATATATGCCCAATATCTGTGAAAAAACTCTAGTTATAATAAGTTGTTCATTACATATTCATACTTATCTTCTTTATCTTTTGTCTCCGGAAAAATTATATACACGCTATCGAAGCTGTGGGCAACAGCTGGTATGTCGAAATTTCAAACAAGGAGCAATCTCTGGAATGACTGTTTTTAAGAAAGGATTTTATAGCTAGTAGCAAGTATATTGATGTACCGAATTAAATAAAATAATTAAAGGATAGGTTTCTTCCAATAAATTCTAACGCATCTAAAAATAAAGGAAAAGCTGAATCAAACATTCGTTATATAGCAAATTAATAACGTATCATTGATAATACGAGTATATCGTATATTTGTG
The DNA here is from genome assembly GCA_039881145.1 of Druceiella hillmani. Classification (NCBI taxonomy): domain Eukaryota; kingdom Metazoa; phylum Arthropoda; class Insecta; order Lepidoptera; family Hepialidae; genus Druceiella; species Druceiella hillmani. The sequence goes on along the minus strand of JAYKKI010000005.1, from coordinate 55,692,666 downwards.
ATTTATGTATGGCAGTTCAATGACATTATATTATTAATACAATTAGCACTCTGGTGCTCTAAAGGTGGTCGTTAAAAATGGAATAACTATTTTCTTATGTGTAATTATCATCAGTATGCATTTTGTCTCATAGTGTGTCTCATTGTGTAATACAATGGACATACCATTGTATTACCTTATTTTACAAGAACATCCACTCATATGCCTTCCCTTGTAATGGCAAAGTGCTTTATTTTATTTAGCTACCGCTAAAAATATTTGGAAATAATATAACATCCGTGAGAACACGCAAATAAAATTTAATTTAATTGGCTTTCCGATATTTCTTTTCGATTACGTTTGAATTATCTAGAGAACAAGAGTGTGATAACAATTGTGAAATAACAATATTTACGTTGTTCTTGCCGCATTTACTTTGCGTCAGCAAGGGTAATAAGAATAAACTGAATTATATTGTTTCATAACGATTACAACACCATCTTTGGAGAATAGGCAAAATTGTTTTCTCACTAGGTAGAACCATATTTTCGTTCGTTTTGTAAAGTTATAACGTGTATGTTTAATGTAACGCCATTATGGTAATTTTTACTGAGGTGCACAAACTTTTAAAGAAAACACTTCTTTACTGTTGTTATGTCAGCAAGGTGAGAGGATAAATATCGCAGTAATATTGCGTTGTTGATAATAAATATATTCAGATGTTATAAAAATCTTCTAAATATTTTCTTCCGTATCTTCTAGTTCTGACTTTCTTTCTTTACATTTGTTTTCCTTAAATTTATTTTTACTTTATTATTAAGAATTTAATAAAGGGCCTTAATCCACTCTGTAACTTAATGTCAATGCGTCGATCATACCTGTAAGATCTTGATTAAAGTAAAAAGAAACTTAGTACCTAACAGAAGATAATACGGTTAAAGAAGCTTAGAAAGAAGCTTACTACCAATACTTCAACTACTGCACTCTGCACGTGTGAGTAACGTGACTGACACGTGAAGAGTATGGGGGTGGGTCATAGTCTACTTTTAAATACCTGTCATATTAATTTGAAAATCGTAAATTGACTTGAAAGGTGAAATTTGAGAATGTGATATGGAAGAGTATATATTGTTAAAAAGTTTGAAAAATTATGATATTATTGCCTTCACATCTATTAAAATGTATTAATAACTGTCAAATCTAAATATGATGTATGAATACTATGGAGAATAATATCATGGAAATAGAAAATGAAGAATGTATCAGACAAGAGAAATTAATTAAGAAGAAAATGCGATTTACAATATTATTTTAACTATCTATAGTAAGAAAATGTTTTTTTAATGAAAAATGTTTGGAAGGTATTAATTAGACTACAGTAAAAATATACCTGCAGGAAAAACTTACAATAGGGTGGTAAGGGTAACATGGCCATTTTTTTTTAAAACCACTTTGAAGCTTAAAATGAAAAGGTAAATAAATGATTTAATTTTTCCTTAAATTTTTTTTAAACATGTTCGGAAACTGGGTCCTATCTTAATTAAAACAATAGTTGTTTACGATATATAAATTAAATAGTTAACCTTGACATAGTTCGCCTTATCGTATATATTCAAATAGGTTAGCTATTCAACTGAGGACGAATTTTCAGCAGTATAATCACGTGTGTAGCTCTTTTCCTAACTATGCTGAGCTGTTGTGGCTATGAGTCAATGAGCTAGTACTTAATAATATTCATTGGTATTGTTTGTTTTGCTTCTAGTTTCTTTATATTTTCACACCGCATAATGAAATGATATTCTTTTGTAATTTTTATAAAAAATACGCATTAATAATAATATTTAATAATTTGTTATTAAAGTGATATTTAATATTAGGTTAGCAACATATAAACCCGCCATCTTAGTACACAAGCTTGTGAACTTTTTATGTGTAGTTAATAAAATCAATCGTTAATTATATAAGCACCGTCGGTATCTAGTACTTATCGTCAACGTGTAAGCAGAGCTAAATTTCCGTACTTGCAGAAATCCTTAGGCCCTATTTGAAAACCGGTAAAGTTTGATTTTGATATGACTTTTTTCTTTAAATTTTCTCTCATGTAAATTATTAGACAGAGAGCGAAACAGGTGGTAATTCGAGGGCTAAAGACCTCGAAAGTATGCTTGGTGAAGTAGCTTACTCCATCCAAGTGAAAGTAGTTTTTCACGCGTTACTTTTCCTTTATGTTGCAATGCTCGACCTTGTTGTGGAAAAAAAAATACACTTTGCTTTGATTTGAAGACAGTTTAGCGGCAACTTTGCTCTAGTGTTTACAATAAATATTAGCTGTAATTGTACAGCTAGCTCGAAAGAGTTCCCAATGAATAACTCCATTTATACCCCACGATACACTCAAAAGTACCTTTTTTCCAATATGATAGTTTAGTCTAGGTACACCTTTTTCTCCAGCACCTAGGCAGTGGCGTTTACGTTAAAATTAACATAAGCCACCAACTTTTCATCTCCTGTAACAAAATGGGAACTCAGTAGCTCCAAGCACTCATTATCTCTCCTCTGAAGCTGAAAGGGTACTCATGTGGTAGCCAAATTGAATATTACCACTTCTTTCGCAAAGCATGAAATTGTTTTTCAATTGCACTATAAGAGCGTGAGAATTGCTCTGTAAAAAAACACAAACTTAATCTTTTAATTTTTTCTAAATCAATTGTGAGAAGGGAATTTTAACCTGTTCAATAAACTGCATCCAACGCTACCTGCGTTGGATGAAGTTTATTGTACAGGTTAAAATTCCCTTCGTTGAATCTTTAGAACCAGTGATTGAATGTGTAGTAAGAAGACATGCCTTCACCCATCGTTGTCTATATATTGCGTGATGCTTCGTTGATTTTCCGTCCAAAACGACATTCGTGAAGAAAGAGTCCTCTAATCAAAATTTTGCCATTTATTCTACACTCTCCGGTTACTCAATTTCAAACTGAACACAATCCAAACACCGCACTCTTTATGTATTCTACAAGAAATATTCTAGAACCTTCTATAATTTTCCAGAAATCGGTCGAAAAAAGTATCGGGTTTAAACGTTGCCCACCTAATAATTTGCAGTTTATTTAATTTAAGGTTACTTTACCGGTAGGCGAGTACAGTGGCGACTAATAACTTTAGTTTCTCATTTATTTTAATTCATAATGCAAATTTGCACTTAGAGATTATATTTAATTGTTTTATCTTAAGTTCAATTGTTTATTGATAATAATTGAAAGCTGGTAAATAAAACATTATTTTATTAATTTCTTAGTTTTCTTAATTTCTCCATGTTTTTGTGACTATATTAGTAAAGAAACTAGAAATGTAATTAATTAACAGCTATCAATCTAATAAATCTTCCTTCGACAAATCCAAAAGAAATAATGGGGAAATTAAATATATTATAGGAAATCTGCTGATAATCTTATCACAAAATATTTATTTTCATATTTTGACACTGGCTTAACTCGTACTGTCTATTTATTCCCATATATAATTATAGTGTTTAAAATGAGTTATTATTGATGAAATTATACGATGTTGCAAATGAACTAGGAAATAAAATAATAAAATATTTAATTATTTTACAGTAACGTCGTCCATTGGAAAGAAAAACAATATTTTTGGTTCTTTCTTATAGGTCTCCATGATTTTCCGAGTTCTTACCTGGTTATTCGTAACACAGTCTATACATGTGCATTTAGCAACAATTGGTATAAATTTTCACACAACTTCGTGGACCTATTATTTATTTGCTGGCAATAATTGAAAAATTATTGGTCGCTGAGATATTAGGAATTTGATAGCAAACAATTGGCAATTATTGGTGATGTATGAGTTATTAAGTCACAAGTAAAAACCAAACAAATTTTTGCATTAATCATATTAGTAAAGACAAAGACGGTGCAATGTGCAGAATCTTATATGAAATTCTGTTGGCCGGGACTTATAGCATGTATCTTATTAAGTTCCGCTATTGGCCCCTTATTTTTTAATAAACTTCTTCTGCCTCAGCTATAAATGTCGCTGATGGCAGCTTAATGTTGCCCTCCAAAACGAGGAACATGACGGGACGCCTGCCAAAATAAACTACCGTGTTTAGTTTCCAGTCGCATTTTCGACAGGCCTTCATAATAATATGATGAGCGACTTGTAGCACTCGTAACCAGATATCCCTCTCAACTGATGCTAATGGTTTACCCGCTCAAAAAACAAGCGGGTTATGTTTGTTTTCTTTATTTGTCTTATTAATATTTCGACGTTAAACGTGGGTTTAATTAATTGGTAAGCAGAGTTGAAGTGAATTCTACAGCTCGGTATTAAAATCGAGTTTGATTATATTTGTCTTTAATTGGCACACAGTCTTGATGAGTTCTGCAGATACTCCAACATATACTTGGCACTTCAGTAGGAATAAGGTCGTCCTTTTAATAAAAAGGCGCGTTACGGCAATCATTTATTAATTTTAATAAAATTGATATAGCACATAATCAAACAAAAAACCAAAATTAAAATAAAATAACATGATTTTAAAATGAGACAATTCAGAAATAAAAAGTCAGTTGAGGGCTCGTTTATTACGGCATTTCAGAATTTGATGTAGGACACCGAAGATATAAAACCGCATTTATGTAACATATATAACAGTTAGGTATATGAAAGAATACTAATTACTATATCTTACCGATATAGATAAGTGGTCTATCACTTATCTGTACTCACCTACCTGTAGCAAAGCTTATAATCTTTCGTTGTTTCTCAAGGTGAATTCAAAATGAAAGTTGCAGGGTGAATTGTTATAATTTCTTGAATATGAAGCTATATCGAGACAAAAGAAATTAATTTCTAGCACAAGAAATTCTATCACATTTAAATACTTTATGATATTTCTAATGACTTTATGCTTAATCTTGTTCACAATTAAATGAAACTACGTGATGTAATATTATTTCTACTTTCTTTAATTTATTTACCACGACCTAGGTTTCGTTGTATTACATCTTCAGGTGGGTCAGAAAACCTACATCACGTAGTTTCATTTCATTGTGAAAAATGAATTTTTACAAAATTAACACCAAATATATTCAATATTCAATGCTTAATCTTGTATTAGGTTTAGCGGGTTAGCTATCTTGAAATTAAATAATGAGCGATAGTGAGAATTTACAGCTTAAGGACGAATATCGTTAAAACATATGAGAATCCTTGTGTGATGAAATTTTTTAAATATTTTTTCCTTCACTTGATACTAAGAATCTATAAGGAATCGTGTTTCAGACAATTTTACCCTAGTAAACCTGTGTAGCTATTAATTTGACTCTGAGTCTATCTTATATTATTTAATAAACCTATGTTGTTTGAAAAAAAACCTAAGTTGTTAAACCTTGTGAATGAGGAAAAGGCAATGAGCAGGGAGGCGGATCTCATCTGGGCAAGTTATTTTCTAAGTGCTTTGCGAATTTCATAAAAAAGTAAAAAGAGCGCGTCTAATAAAAATAAAAAAAACTTGTGGTATCTCTCATTAGAAAGGTGGATCTTTTTATTTTTATCTGCAATGATTAATATATTAATAAATAATTATAAGAGATAACAATTTTTGCCGTGACGTGTTATTATTATAAATAATAATATTATAGTGATAATAAAAAATATGAAATGTAGAATCTTTTTCAAGTTCGCAATATCTGATACGACTGCTCAGAAGGTGTTGATATTTCGAGGCTGCCTTACACTACATGACGGTAAAGAAATAATTAAACCTTTCCAAACGGGCATAATTTTCGCAATTGGAATACGCAATATTTTTTTTCAAAGGTTAGAGTACAATGAATATTGCGCCTCTTTATTATGTTTTGTAGTTGTTACAGGTCTATTGTTCTGGGAGTATTACTGGAAACAAGTAATTAAATAAAAATAGAAATAATATTTTTTTTTTAATTTTCGTACAGTTGTAGTTTTTTTTGCAACTTCTAACAAAAAACTGATTACTTAAACTCTTAATAATCTTAATAATAAATATTAACTGATACACTTAAAACTCTTAAATAACATGTAATTCATTATATTAAATAATATTTATATTTTTTCACATTTTGAATTGCTGGTACTCTCAGACTAATATATCAATTCAGCCCATTTCCAAACTAAATCCAAGATGTAGTTCCAAAGTAACTTTGAACCAAAATTCCATTACAATCGATATAAAACGCTAGTTCAGTATCCACAAACAAATTTTGTACGTAAATACTTTAAAAAATTAATCTATTTTAAGTTTAAGAACTATAACCAGTAAACTTAAAGTAGACATTTTGACGTCCATTATGTTTATATTTAAGATTCATATAAATGAAACTACAGAGTAAATGAAATAGTTTTCTACGTCGCAATACTTTTCTTTTTCTTAATATCGTATAAGTTTATAAATTCTGTAATCATTGAAGTTTTACTTCCAACGTGCTAAATAAGGTTCCACATGTATTGTTCATATACGATATGGTAGTAAATTATTACATTTGTTATTATCCATTATAACATAAGTACCAATACTTAAAAAAAAAATCAAAAAACTTTTTGCAAACTTAACTAACACGTCTTATAATTTCCCAAATAATGCAATAACATTTATATACAAACGGCGGCACACTTCGCTAAAAAAAATTAATTCAAAATGTCGTTGTAAGGAATAATTCTTAACAGAATGTAATATAATCCACCATAGCGTTGATTAATTAATTATTTTATCCTCGTCTCACATAAAAGCGGCCTTCAAACGGAATTATAAATGATCTGCTTGTCATTCCTATTTTCACACTTACTCCTCGGGAAGCAAAGCTTTCGAATAATTTTTTTCGTCTCGACAAAAACCTGTTTCATTTTTTACGAGGTATATTTAATATTTCAATGTCGAATCCTTTTAGACGACCTCTCCTTAATGCTGTCGTGATCCTTAAGAATTAAATTATGGTACATTTCTGCATAATGGCACATTTCATGGTATCAGCATGTTGTTTGATGTGTTATGTAAACTTGATATAGGTATGTACACTGACGAAATATTCAGAATGAGAGAGGTCCCTTTTAAAATTCATTTCTGTCAATGCCTTCCGATGTTGGTAACAATTCTTATTAATTTGTTGTAAATTAGCCATACAGGTTTTACAAAATACACAAATAAAGTTCTGTTGTTGTCTATACCTATTGTGATTTTGCATGAAAATTAAGGGAATCAGTTCAAACAAATGCATCGAGATTTGTTTTCGTATTTTCAAACCTATTTTTTAGATATTAATTTGAAGCTAAATATTATGCAAAAGAATTTTAAAAATTATGTTATGTAAACGAAGCTTAAAAATTATATTTAAAAAACTTTAAAAATGATTGATAACAAAGTTCAAAAATTATTGCCTATTACTTTGAAATTTAATATTATGCAAACGTAGCTCAAAAATGGAAAATGATAAGTGGAAATCCAATTTTACTTTAAAAGGCCCTCGTTTTTAATTTCCATTCGTGGGAAACGATTTCTCCATTTTACGTATGTCGGGGGATATATACTATAAATTAAATGCTATATCTTCATGTGATTTATATTAAAGTCAAATTTCATGAATATTCAGGCTTTGCAATAAATATAATCAAATAAAGACGTACTAGTTAAGACAATACGCTCTTCAATTAAATTTTTGAGAAGTGTTAGAGATTTTAATCTATTTCAGATTTCTAATGAAATCGAATTAACACAATTGAGGTAATTCTAGAAATGGCTTATCGGATTTTACATTAGTAATGAAAGCAGCTAATGAAAATATAAGAAGATAGAAATTCGCTCATATTATTTGTTCATAAATTAAAATTAAATTTCTTTAAACTTATTTGAATGTTGAATATATTTGGCGTTAATTTTGTAGAAATTCATTAACTTATTTACTTATTTGAACGTAATTGTGATTCAAGATTCGTCGAATCTATGGTTATCACGTAACAGTCAATCCAATTAAATCAATTCACACACGATGGGCGGTTTGTGACAAACGAACTCAAACTCCAACGCTTTTTACATATTATTAATTCCAATCTCTAGAGGAATCTTTTAAAAGTACTATAACTTTTAGGGAATGCCGCCTATTTTTTTAATTAAAACTTTCGCTATTACAGTAGTGCAAGTTTGAGTGTATGACGAGTTTTTGACTTTTCTAGTAGTTTCTCAGCTTGTTTCAATTTAATGGTTTCGTACGCGAAAAGATAAGGGGGAATTAAACATTCCAATTTTTATTCTTTGTACAGTTTTGTACATTTGGAAGGACCCGTTAGTAAACTATTTTTTTTATAATTTTGGATATTTATAATTTTGGATATTAATATCGACGGAAATATACTGTAAAACATTTACATAAAATATATCTTCCTCCCTTTTCGAAAATAATAACCTAAAATTACGAAAAACATTGTTTCTAGAAATGTACTTTTAGGCTGTCAAAAATTATGAGGATGATTCCAGATATTAGTACTTGAGATGTTCCTCTTACCTAGTCGTATTTAATATTATTAAATATGTATTACCCTGCGAAGTCCATATTGTTGATGTCTTATGACAAATATAGTAATGTCATATCAAACGAGGTAGGGAAACTTCGATAGTCAAGCAAGACGCGCACTTGGCCGGTTTTATTAATTGTACTCTTAGTCGTAGTACAGTTTATATTTATTATTATTTGTTAATGATATTGAAATCTGTCAATAATTCATTGTATTGTGGTACCTTTTGTAGTTAGTTTAATATATGTAAAAGGTTATTTACCTACGTGTATCATTCTAGTCTCTAACTATAAAATTATTTGTACTGTTTGAAAGAAATTTAGTCAAATTACGAGGTGTGTTCATAAAGTAACAGGAATTTTGTTATTCCGCGGGCTGTAATAGCGCCATTCACGCCATTTGTTTTTTGTTGTGTTGGTAGACTGTATATGCCAGTTGGTAGACTGTATATGCAGGAATGTATATGCGTATTGGTAGAATTTTTTAATATTTCATTTATTATTGTCAGCTGTTGAGAAGGTTACATGTCGTTTGGTATAGTTGGTGATTTTTCACGTGTTGAGAACATCAGTAGAGAAGTTGCATTAAATTTTGGGTTAAAAATAGCTTAAAATCCAGCAGTGTTATAGAAATTTTAAATATTGTTTTTTTTAAGTTTGCTATTACTAAAACAAGAGTCTACGATTTTTAAAAACGTTTCGAAGATGGTCGTGAAAACATTGAAGTCGACTATTGTGTTGGATGACCGAGCACATCAAAAACGTAGATAAAATGCGCGAAGTACCATCAGAGAAGTTGCTTATGAATTTGGTGTATCAATTGGTTTAAACCATGAATTTTTTCGGATATTTTGGATATGCAACGAGTGTCAGCAAAATTTGTTCCGAAATTGTTAAATTTCGAACAAAAACAACAACGAATGGATGTTGCTTAGGCGTCGTTAACTGAAGTCACAAATAATGCAGATTTACTGAAACGTGTCAGGAGACAAAACATACGTTTATGATCATGACGTCGAAACTAAGGTTTAATCGTCCCAGTGAAGGCATTCTGGATCGCTAAGGCTAAAAACAGCTCGAAAGATTAGGCTCGCTGGGTTTTTTCATTTTTACAGTATAGTGCACCATGAGTTGTTGTCACAAGGTCAAACTATTTGTAAAGAGTACTGCTTACAAGTTCAATGCCGTTTGAGTGAGGCGATCCGACGAAAACTCCCTGATTTGTGGCGAAATAATTCATGGTTTTTATATCACGATATGCACTTGCTCGCATTTCATTGTTAATAGACCAAAATTTGGCCAAAGAAAACACTCTAATGATGCTTCAGTTTTTACATTCACCATACTTGGCCGGATTGAAACGGTTCCCATACGTAGTACGTTTGTAGCAGAATATTGTTAAATTGCGGTAGTTCTTAAAAATTGTCTCTTTTTGCAATTTTTTGAACCTATCCTTTGACCGGTATTTGACCGGTATCGAATGATCACGGACCTAATCAAAACATAATTTGAAGTTCAAATATTGCAAAGAGCCTTGCTTCTGAATTTGATATTTGTTATTTAATAATCCCGATGATAATAAAAAGCTTAAAATAATTAAATCAAAACATGAACGTGGTAAATTAATATTGATTGTCTTTGTCAAATTGCGAAAGTTAAGCTCCAAAATGAAATTAAATGATATTAGTTAAAGAAAGAGGAGTAAATGTTTAGAAATTTCTTTGAAACTGAATAAAATAACTATTGTTTTTTGTGTTAGATTATCAATATTTAATGAGTTAGTGAATTTTGATATAAAATTTACTTCATATTTTGACCACAGAAGAAAACTTTTTGTTATTGATCTGAATGTTTTATTGGATTCAAAAAAACTTTTATTGGATTTAATTATTTTTTTCTTCTTCAACCACTACTAGTTATAACATGTTGATTCATATAGTATAGTACAAACAAAAGAGAATAAATAATGTTACTTGAATGAGGTTCTATTTTTGACTTTGCCTTAAATTCCACGTTTACACCCTTTAGTTGAAACGTCTAGGAAAAAGCTTCGTGTAACTTTTTTTGTTCCGAAAAGTAAAGAGAATCTTAATGGTATGTAATTTTTCAAGTATAGATAAGTTTAAAAGCACATTACTGTAGTAATTACACGATATGCCAAAGAACAAATTTCAATAGTGTTTCAGGGAATGGAAAAAGCACCGGCATATGTATATAAAATTTAATGGGGGCTATTTTGAGATGGATCATATTGATGTGGATGAATAAATAAATATTTTTTTTTAATAAACGCCAATTTCCATTAATTTCTGAACACACCTCGTATTTATTCCTATTGCTGATGCGAGACTGTAACTTCATATTCTCCATTGTAAAAAAAATATAAAATTTTATTTATTAGACGGATGATTTCTTTTCGAGTAAATCGATGTTTATTATATTTAATTTTTTCTATAAAATGTATTCATTGTTTTTGTACATATCTTTCTTGTGTTATTTCGAATTGCCTTATTATTGTACATATGACTGACTTCGAGAAAGGAGGAGGTTCTCAATTCGTCGGAATCTTTTTTTTATGTATGTTTAACAATAATTCTTAATCTATTGAAACGATTTTGATGATTCTTTCTTATGTTAAAGAGGGTGCTATAGGTGTGGTCCTATATAAATATGATGACGCTCTGAAAATGAGGTCCGGAAATTAACAATGGAACTCCTTAACGAATGGCAGTAAATCAAATATGATCTAAGATATTTGCTACAGGTATTTGTTATTTTGCAAAATAACTACACCACTGGCCAAATCAGTCTCATGATAAGTTCTGGATATAAACAATGGAACTCCTTAACGGATATTATTAAATCATCCATAATTAAAGATGTTTGTTACTAGTGGTTGTTACTTTGGAAACAACTACACTGTCGACCAGCTCAAGGTCTGATGATGAGTTCTTGTGATGAATAATGTAACTCCTTAAGTGATTTAAGATATTTGTTACCAGTAGTTGTTACTTTTCAAAATAACTACACTATCGATCATGTCAGAGTTTGATGATGCGTTCTGAAAATGAACAATGGAATTCCTTATCGGATGGTAGTAAATCATAGATAATTCAAAATATATACTACTGATAGTTTTTACTTTGCAAAATAACAGTACCACCAATCAGATCAGTGCGTGGTGATGAAATCTGAATATGAATAATGTCACTCCATAACGGATGGTAGTAATCATTGGATGATGGTAGTGATTCACATATATGTAACTGATTAGTTATACTATAGTTACTACTTTGCAAAATCTGACATTGGCTTTGGGTATGGAGAACGAAACTCCACAACGGCTAACAACTAACCACTGGCGATATTTCTATCTGCTGATGATAACCAATTTTAGATAAAGAGGAAAATATCTAAATACTAGCTTTAGTCTGTGACTTTTAATAATTGTTTTTAAGAAAAAAAAAATTGTTTGTATGATTATTAATAATATATTAATTACTGAGGAGAATTCTAATATGAAATATCTTTTAAAAAACCGGCTTCAAAAGAGGTAGGTACTGAAAAGTAAAAAATAATTACCTAACATTTATCTTTAAAATACGCCCTTTACGAATATATTTATTATTGTAAGTACATAAGAAATTAAAGTTTTAAATTTACATTTTAAATTAAATTAAATTGCAAACTTGTTTAACTTGGTCGACAGTGCTAACACCGACTTTAAAAATAAATAATTACTTTTTACTTTTTAGTACCTAACTTTTTTGAAGTCGGTTTTTTAAAAGATATCTTATAGTTTTTTATAATGACCTCAATGACTTCGTATAACCTTCAATTGGTACAGAAATCGATAAATGAGTGGAAGTGGATTCTAATTTTTTGAATATGTGATGCTAAACGTATAATACATAAAATCAGTCGGAATAATAATCCACAGTGAGCTAATTGCTTAGATACTGGGTTTCAATCAGTATAACAATAAATGCCGACTATAAGAGAGACATCTACTAAATAATGAGTTTTGATCTATACTTTCTGCTAAAATATAATTGGTTAATTCGTAAAATTTTACGAACTAATATGTACACACAATTTTATAACAAAAAAGGAATATACACACATACAAATAACATTAATGACTAAAACAGCCTCGAAGTCATAGCACTGAATAAATGGCAAACCTGTGAACAAAGCAAAGAAAAAATAGCTAATATATAATATATAACCATCAATAAGTACTTGTGTAAATTGTGTGACAAATGGCCATTTTAACAAATCAATATTTAAGCGCTAATACTGTTTGTTTGATCGCTACATTCGTAGATGAAAAGGATTATACAAAGGCAAGCAATTAAATGAAAAAGTCTAAAGGAAAATAATAAATAGTTTCAAAAAACAAATAAAAAGATATACCCATATAAGAAAAACCACGATATGACTTGTTTTGAATAAATCCAACGTCTAAAAAAATTTTAATATTTTTAAACCGCTTTTTTCAAACTAGTTTATAGCCCTAGAATAATTGCATGTAAATAAGAATATAAAAACGAAAAATTCAAAACCCGACTGCAAAAAACAAAGGAAATACAAAATTTAAACTCATTTTTTAGTAATAGGATCACGATTTACTATTGAATAATGTATTTATTTAAACAAAATATTACGTATTTTTGAAATCTCCTCATCAAACCTTTCATTTAATATCCATATTTACGGCCATTGTGTAGTTTCTGTTTTTTTACGTTGCACAAAATAGTGATTCTCAGCCGCCGTATTGCATTCTGATGTCACCTACTTAAAGTTATCAGATTCTAACGATACTCAATTTTTCCAAATCGGACTTTAAGTTCCGGATTTAAACATCGACACACCTACATACATATGAAGACTGATGAACGCAACAGCTTTCGTAGAGTGTCACAGTCGAATAAAAAATACCTTAACTGGACTTAATTTTTTTTTATTTCCGCTTTCAACAATTGATATAATCAGCAATGATTTGAAATTATGAAGAAACATATATTTCATAAAGTAACATGGTCACTTCTTATAGAAATATGAACTTGACATTTTTCATAACATGCATCGAGGTTACTTTATTAAATCACTCACGTGTCTGGCGGTCTGCTTGTCTTACTCGTTTTTGTCGGAAACCGCTATACGAAAAAACTTTAAATTTGGCACATAAATAAAACGTATATTAATATGTTTTATTGCCGGACCTATTTCAATAGCTAATTCTCAAAAATAGGGCTAATTAATAATTTGAAAAAATTGATATTCTTTAAGTATATAATGTGTTGCTTGAAAAGACTTTATAAGGGTTGCTAAACTATTATGTTTCATAATCTTAGTTGTTATAACTTCAGGGGTTATATTAAAAAATGAAAATGAATGAGAGGGTGACTCTATTTCCCAAAATTAAATCTACAATTATGAAAAAAATAGTATTTTTAAAAGCGAAGGTTATGGGAAAACTGTGGCGATTATTCTGTGTCATACTTTTTGAAATATGCACCATATTTTACGTCTGTAAAAGATACAGTAGGCTATATATTTACGCTGCGAAAAATGGTTATTTGCGAAAAATTTAAAAGAAATACTACATACCATTAAATATTTTTAAGAGCCCAAATGTGTACGAAATCCCCCTAATTCAGGTTCCACTCGTACTTGATGTTTTTAAATATCGTTTCTCACTTGTTCTAGCACTACTTTAGTTACAGAATATGTATTTTTTCATGATCACATTGTGTTTATCAATTTACACAGAATTCATTCTAGCTGCCGAGAAGAAATATAATGTCATAATTTCTGAAAGAATATTTTATTCAGTTAAAATTATATTTACAGTTAAAAGTACTTAATGAATGAGTAAAGTCCTTAATGTATGCGTTTTACTTTTTTAAAAAAAATTAAAAATGGAACTACGATATTACATGTAAAACCTAAGTCATTAGATAAGAATTGATTTTAATTTTATAATTTTTTCTTATCGGATGTTAGAATTTACGTCGGTATTCAGAACATTTTACCAACTTTAACTCTGTAAATACTGCATTCAGTGCACTCGCTAGAAATAAATTTTAAATGACAATAGCCAAATGTCTCCGTTTTTGGGGTGTCGTACCTTAATAGGAAAAACGGAACCTTTATAGGATCACTTTGTAGTCCGTCTGTCGGTCTGTCAATACCCTTTTTCTCAGTAATGAATGGTAGTACCAAGTTGAAATTAATATCAAATACTTTGGTTTACAGTCCCTTAGGGCTGTAAAAAAATAATCTTCAAAGTCGACGCAGTCAAGAAGAAACATAAAAATACAGTCATTTATTCTGCATATTTTGACACTCTCAAATATATTAAAACCTAGAGGGCACTTTCCGCTGACCTAGAAAGGAAAAAAATGCAAAAATCGTTAATCTGTAATTATATGATAAAAGAAAAATGATTTTTTAAATATACGTATGTGAAAAATATAGTTTAAAAATTAAAATTTTCTAGAATTAATAGATTGTCATTAATCTCAGTTCACTGCGACCAAATTTGTAAATATTGTAAGCTTCATTATGAACATAACTTCGGAGCAGACTTCCACATGTAATTCTATGACGCCTCAGTCTAAATTCATGTGTTTTATTTATTTGTTTTATTTCTTCCCATAGCAAGGCGTAAAGCCCTTGGCTATTTGTTATTTTGTTCCACTCGAAATATGAAAACGATTTCATAAGATGGCTTCGCTACAGCTTATCTCACTGAAGTTATGCGAGTACGTATTGCGTGTATTTCAACGCGTAAGTGATTCAAGAAATGTCTCAAAGTTTTTTTATTGGAAAGAATGTGAGAGCGAAGTAAAATTTTATAAAGTGTTTATAAAATACTTCGGATGAAAGGAAATAGTACGCATTATCCTGTACAATTGATTTTCTCGACAAAATTAATATTTTAACAGTTATGTGTCACGGTGTATTGCTTTCATGCCACGAAAAACGTGTCAATAATTCTGATTGAGCTGTACACAAAATTGATAATAAAAAAATATTTATTTAAAAGTTCTTGAGTTTTTTACCAAATGTTATAAATACGGAGGAACCACTTATAATATATATGTAATTTCTCATAGCTATCTCCGAAAGGTGTTGTCCTTTCATTATCAACAATTGCAAATTACTTGAAACTTTTATCTATAAATATCCTAATTTGTGTAGGAGATGCTGATAATTTATAATAGCCTGTGAAGTTTTGTCCCATCAAAGTGTGTTGAGTAGAATCGTTTTTGTGTTTGTGATGGGGTTCTTTCAAATAGAAAGGTGGAACTTGCATTTGTTGATAAATTATACTTTATATTTTCAGTTTCCTCGAATCACTACTTTCCACTTGATTGGAAAATAAAACTATTAAATGTGGGTATAACTATAGCTACAAGTATTTCATACGCTTAGATACATACAAAAGTTTAAAAATTTAACAGGTGTTTCTATTAAACTGTTTATAAATATGATATTATTTCGTACAATAGCGAAGGAAAAACTTGTTGCCTATATATGTTTGATGTATTATTAATATAATTAGCCAAAATAATTTTGAATTAAAGTTCTTACTAAATGTTATCGAAATTATTGACGTACGGGATAAAATGTTGGAATGAGAACACACCGCAATTAATATACCACGGACACTCTAACCTCAAGAAACAACGTGTCAGAAAATGTTAGATAAATAATAATATATTAATACGTAATAAACAAAGATATTTTTGTGTTTTCAAAGACTTCTTCAATTATGATCCACTATATTGGTGTTTTACGTATAGGTGAAATAACAATATCTGATTATTATTAGACTGTTACAACACTAGCGACATATTTTGTTAAGATGGTTCCAAAATAAAATTATTTGACACAAATTTTGAACTTGTGATGTTTATTAAAATGGTGTCAACTGTTTGACTGCCAAGATCGAAGCGTCTTTTAATAGTTTTGTCACATTTAAAAAAAACATCCGTGCTTGGAATAACATTATCTTATTAGCTAAAATCTCTTAAGCTATCGTCGTGGGTGGCTGCTTGACCTTGTCCTTTGTTATACCTTTCACTGCACCAACAGCAAAACTAGCGAAGATAATGCACAATTCAATACCATACATGTTTATGGTGGCCTTTCGGTTCATACTGATATTAGATGCAGTATGCTTTTCCCACTTCTTTACGGATACAGTTTACTGAGAGAGTTTTACAATGCGTGGCAGGTACGTGTTGTAAATGTAAAATAATTTAGAGAATAGAATTCTTAACAATTAGATCAGTGAGAAAAACATTTTCAACCCGAAAGCGATCTGGGAAAAGTCTATATAGTACGGAGGTGTTACAAGAATAAAAATGACACTAAGGAAAAAAATACATATATGTTTTATTTAAATCGTCTAAAAAAGGAGAAATAATGTATTTTTTTAGAAAAATTACAAATTTAGTTCATTAAAAGTAAGATTATGTCTTATTTTATATTCAGAGATATAACATAAAAAAATCTATGAAAAACACAGGTCAGGCGGGGTCGTGAAAGTAACGTAAAATTGAAAAAAGGGAAAAATACATTAATGTTAACAAAGGAACGAAAGTTAATGTCAGTTCACAGTTTATTTTTAATTAAATTAGGCAATAGCTACAAATTGATTAAAGGTTTTGGATTATTTTTTGTAATCGTTTCCAAAAAGTTATTATATTTTGGTCGTTGAATCTATTTCTTATTAACAATTCTTGACAATATGAAGATACCTTTATTGTATTGTATTATGTTTACAAATTATATTTCATTTTATTGCTTTTTCCTGATTAGCAATAGTTGAATTGTTTGATTCTTTTTATTTAGCCAATTATCAGCTTTTTCAAAAATTATGTCTTATTTCAGTATCGTATGGCTCTTTGATGTGTAGGCATCTTCTTTAATGGTTGGGATCATATAAAATATTAAAATAAATTCATGTTTTCTTTCTTCCTGTATGCTTAACTGCGCCTTCGGTATAAACCACAGTCGATTTCAAACTGAACAAGCTGAGTCTGCAGAATACAGATTTATAGACGATAGACAGACATTTTTTTGCCTTTCAGCTGTGGAACTCAAAGAAATCTGCGTATCAAAATTATAATGAAAAGGATAGTATTACCCCTTTTTTAAACGTAATGCATCTAATTTTTTGTTTTCAAAAAGTTTAGTTATTATTTCTTAGTTTTTGGTATATAGAAAAGATTTTTTTTATTTTTTTTAAGTTCGCATTCAATTGTGTGTTTGCATATTATTTCTCATGACAAAAGTTGGGCGAGTATTAAATTTGAAAAAAAAAGTTTTTTTTTACTTCTCAATACGTATAAATAAAATACTTTAAACGGTTTATAAATAACCTTATGTTTATCCGACAAAAACTGCAAAACATATTCCATTAATTTTTAGTTCTTAGAAGTGATTAATATTATTAACAAATTGCGTAAATTCGAGAATTTATATCACAGGAAACATGAAATACATTAATATTATATACAGACACAAAGAATAAAGATGTTCAGCAGAGTCCGAACAAAATGTAATATAAAATTTATTATAAATCTGGTAACGGTAAAATATAATATTTAATTTAATATTAACATCATTTCCTGGAAGAGCTCCGATTTCTGCGGCCTCCGCAAAGTGGCACAGCGTAGTTCGATAACTTCCTAAACAAGAAAGCTTCACCCCCTGAAAGCTGTTGAAAGCTCGGTGGGCGTGCGTTCACTGAATGGTCGCCCCCTACCGCAAGCCCTTCGGCGGTCGGCTAAGTGTCGTTCAGTGTTTGTAAACGTTATGAACGCACTTAAGCTGCGTTTTCCGTTTATTATTTTGGCGGTGGAAATATTCGAGTCCGTATTTGCTCTAATGCGGAGTGAATTTTTTATTTATACACATGTTTTACTTATAGCGGAAACGTTGCGGCTGAAGAAGAAACACTGATGGCACAAGCGAAGACAGTGCATAAATTGCTTGAGGTAGATAGATATATGAAATATACCATAGTAACAAAGTATTTCAACTTATATATGTATCAAAAGCTTGAAATCTTGTTATGTAAATTTCTTGGGATAAATTAAGTACTAAACTTTTTTATAATTCCATGTAAAGAGTAGTATTGTTGGAAAGTAGTATTGTTCCATTCATGCTCTGCTACAAGACCAATAATGGACCAAAAAGATAATGTACAAAGGGGAGACCCTACTGAAGATGGGAAGACGAAATTAGAAAGACAGCAGGTCACAACTGTCTTCAAACAGCCCAATTAAGAGAAGATTGGCTAATTTCGGGGGAGGCCTTTACCTGTGGAGGTGCCGAAAACAAAAAACCCATTTTTTTTTCTTTTCACTAATAAAAATAAATTTCAATATTATATAAACGTAACACCTAACTAAATAAATAGAGAAATAATACAAAATGTAAATAACTTTAATATTGCAAGAAATTATTTTATTTTCATTTATTTATTTATTGTTGGAAAGGGCTAGTTAGAGTTCTTAAAATTTTTAAAAAATATTTTTGGTTCTACATTTTCAAAGATTTACTATTACCTGAAAAAAAACACGTTCCCTCTCTTATTTTCAAAAATAATGAATACAATTAATGAAGAAATCAAGATTTTCAGAATTTTACGCAAAGGTTGTAGAAAAATTATAACGATGATTCTAAATTCTTACTGTTTTTGAGATGCTCACGATAATGCTGTCACCCCCTATTTAATTATATTAGGTTTTACTAAATATTTATTGATTTGAAAAGTCCAAATTAGTAATAAGTTATAGTAAATTACTTTAAATTTACTTTAATCGTGGTACAGAATACTCGGTATGCAAACTCAGACTCGCGCTTGTCCGAAAATTTAGAAACTTTATCAACAGTAAAAAATGTTACAGAAATTTCATGATTTAGAAATAAAATTATTGAAGGGTTTTAATATGCTATACCCAGAAGTGCAAAAATCTAATACTTTTAATGAATTAAACAAAAAAGTACGAGTTTTATGTGTGAAAGTTCGGGTCCTGCGTAAATTTTTGAATTCGTTAATGGGAGTTAAACCAAAAACTTTAAACTAAATTAAATTCTAGCAATATTTTTAATTTGAATTATGATGTATGGATGAAAAATTAGATGGGACATAGAAAATAAAGTGCACCATTTTGGGGTCCAATATTTTGAAACTGTGCTAAAAAAAAAGAAAATGTGTATTACACCTTAATTTTTTTAAAATACATTTTTAATGACACTTCATGGGGTGGAAGAAAAAAGATTTCACTCGCATTTTAAGTTTAAATGATAACTTCAAAAATGTATTACAATTAATAAATTCCACTGATTATTATGATGAAACAGAATTCTTATTATCATTGAGTATTTAACTAAAGAACTTTTATAACTGAAAATACAAACAATTATCTAGAAATCATATTATTAAATAATATTTGTTTCACAATTCTACCTTTTAAAATAATTTTTTATCGTATCCGATTTAGTCTTAATAACGACTTAGGATTCGCAATATTCCATTTAGTAATTGTCCCAAACTAGTTTCTGAAATCTGACACCAAGTATAACAAAAGTATTTTGTACAGTTTTATAATATTACTTTCCACAAACACTGTAAATGCATTTTGGGAGACTTATTTGGTGTCTGATCTGCTTAAGTCTTAATTTTTATCTGTTAAATATCTTTCTTTATCCAGAATTCTTTATGCTATCAACACGACTTAAATCATTTTCATATCAAAAGGACTCCTTTGTTAAAGGAACGAATTCGGTAAATGAATCGATAGTTTATGTACTCGATAGCAATGAATGTGTTCATCGGGGTTCATTACGCATCCATCAATATTGAATGGACTTGCCGATAGTTGTACAAAGAAATTGATGGATGATGGATTCAATGTATAAATATCAAGTATTATTTTTCTTATTAGATTTATGTATTTGATGATATATTTTTGGTAACGGATGATACTGAATATCGTTTAGGAAGTACCAAGTGTAGTAAGAAAAAGATTTGCCATCTGTGTAATTTCTTTATTTTAGTGAAATTTAATAAAGAAATAAAGAATCAATAATTAAGCTTACCATAAATTTCCATTTTTTTGAAAAATGTAAGTAAAGTGCTAAGTCATGTAGTATGTTTTTCCTTTAAAGAAGCATTTTAATTTTGCAGCTAGTAGCTCATTCAATGAAACTCATTTTTCTGAAAATTCTATGACTGATAGAATTTATCTACAGTTCTGGAGCTAGGGTAAAATCTATAGTAGAAAATTGCATACAAAATCGTGAAATTTAAGTAAACTCTACAATACTACGATTGAATGAAACTTAATTATAAGTTCAATCATGTAACATAAAAAATATATAATAGAAATATTGTCCACCATAAAATTGTTTGTAGCTAATATTTTTTTATTAAAATGTATATCGTGAGAGTGAAAAGTAGAATGCTTTAATCTATAATACCTACCTACGACACACATAAAATATTATATATTACCAAACTTTTAAAAAACTATAGTATTAATTGAGTAATATTTGAATAACATTCGGGTTTTAATGTTTTTTTATTACAGCTTGTAATATATTCATATTAGTAGTATCTTTAATAAGAAGTATCTTTTATAAGAAACTATCTTTAGAAGTATCTTAAAATAAAAGAGAAGTATCTTTAGAAGTATCTTTTATAAAAGAGAAGTATCTTTCATAAAAGAGAAGTATCTTTAGAAGTATCTTTTATGTTTTTATACGGTCGCTGTTTGAAAAACTAAGATGACGATAGAGATAAATACATTTTTTTACTAATTTTTAACTTAATTCTTACGTTTACCACGTGTGACTAATATTTGGCGGTAGAAAAATTATTTGTTACAACTTTCACTACTATTTGTCTTACAGCGTATCTGCTAGGAGTTACATTTCGGAATTATCCTTAATGTTTTTTAATTAAATGTATTGAATTTAAAAATATCAGTCTGCCAAGAATGACCCAGTTTCGTACTTCCAGGGTTATGTACCTATAATATTTAAAGTCATATATGTTTTAATATCATATATGTCTAAATGTTAATTTGAAGAATGTGGTGAAGCTACTAAATATATTTATTTATACTATATTTTTAATTGGATATCATAATAAATAACACTTGCCTCACATTAAAACTACAAGATACTGTTTTGATAAGAAAAATCCGCGTCGTCATATTCTGTGCTATGTCTATCTCCGAGCGGCCATGCTAAGCAACATGACGCAATCAAGTTGCGAAGCACTTAGGCATGGAGCTCCAAGAACTTCACTCGTTACGGCGATCGACGATGGAAAGAGCGAAAGAATGTGCAGCACAAGTCTATTCATAAGCTTGCAAAAATTATGACAGGTGAGCTACAAATGTTCTTTTTTCTTATCAGTATTGCTATCTCTATCTTTAACTCTTTACACTGTTAGTATAAAACGGTGTGTCACGCTAAATACATTCATTCCAGTATTTCGATTTCTACACATCAAACCGCATTTTTATTTCATCAAACTTCAGTAATAACAGCTTGGGATTACAGGAACAAGACTATTTTCGTCCACCATCCCTCTAGTATAAAGGATGGTCCTTGAAATAAAATTGTATGTCATTTTAAACTCAATTTTTGATTTTGAAATTAAGAATTACATATCATTTGTAAAATTCAAGCACATTAATTAGTTGGCTTAGGAGCCAGAAGCCTGTGACAGATGGTCAGATGACGTTATAACAACAAATGGGTTCCAATTGGGTCTGGTTGTGACAATATACCTAATATATGACAAATTTAAAATTCGTAGAAGACTTGCTAAAATTTGTTGAACTTTTAAAAATAAAATATTAAAAAAAATTTATATTTCGCCTTTCGTCGATAATTTAGCGTCCCACTCCCTAAAATAGCAACCAACCTTTACACCTGGCGGCCCGTGAAATACCATGAACACTTAAATTTTTTATAACTCAATTAAACGCAGAAAACCTGCCGCGATTCCTAGATAATTAGTTTTTTAGTTTAAACATTATGAAGTGAAATGGTTGTTTAAGGTTAAGGGCTTTATTTCTTCAAACGTCGAGTATTATACTTCTAATATATTAATATTTCGTATACATTGTTAGAAACGTTATGCGTATGTTCGTGGTGTTATTCAAAATTTAATGCTACTTCACGTAATGTTTAAGGTTTTTGTATGATTGTTTTTGTATTGAAGCTGCTAACTTCGGTGGTTTCGAAAAGAAATGAAATATAATATAATGCTATTATACTGTATTATTCATTTAT
Organism: Druceiella hillmani; assembly: GCA_039881145.1. NCBI lineage: Eukaryota > Metazoa > Arthropoda > Insecta > Lepidoptera > Hepialidae > Druceiella > Druceiella hillmani. Next base: position 55,669,792 of record JAYKKI010000005.1, on the reverse strand, counting down.
GTAAATATGGAAAATACCAAGCAAATATTACTATTAATGAATATGCTAGTAGCATGAAATGAAAAATAAATAACTAAGTTTTTCATGAATTTATATTATAATTGTTTTTTATTTTTTCAAAAATAATCCGATTACGTAAATCCAAACATATTTCGTTTTAGGAGGTATGTAAAAAAAGAACAGAAAAAAATGTACCACCGAAATGTTAAAAAAAGACATGAATGACACATTTTGTTATAATCCCATTCTTGTTAGTATAAGTTTAATAAATTATTTCAAGGCAAAATCTTGGATATTTACAGCGTTTATCCATTACAAATAGAGTCTATGGATTTCAAATGAAAAACCATTGTCTATGTGTTTCAGATGAATTAAAATACAAATTTCGTTTCAAATTAAGTTATTCATGTCAATTTATTACACAAAAGCTGGGAAAAATATTTGTACCATTTGTTTTATTATTTATAAATTGCTAAGGTAGTAATATGTATGAACGTACATATAATATTTATACACTATTCACAGTACAATAGAATAAATTATGAAGTGTTAAAGTGCTAAGTAATGACTTGGTAAAGTTACTTTTTTAAATAATTATATTTTTAATTAATTATATTTTTTTTTAAATATTTATTTTTCTCAAATGTCTCTAAAAGGTGACATTATATTTATTAAAATTACATTGCAATAAATATAATACGTAGTATGTATTTTGCAACGTATGTAATTTCGTGACTTGCCAGTATGCGTATACGATTGACTTGTAGAAAGAAAAAGTATTGGTCAAGATAAAACTTTTAAGAATATGGCAAAAGTAGACATTATACTTGCAAAACAAAACTACAGTATTTTTCCAAAAACATCGTAAAATAATTACTTTGTTGCCTTAGTTCGGATTTAATAATTGAATAATTTAAATGTTGAACAACTATGGACAGAAAAATTTTATTCGCCCGAAAATTTTTCAGGCGAATATAATGTTAGTAGGTTTTGCTTACAATAACAATTATGTGTTTATATATGTATTTCTATATACTCATCGCACGATCAAGCGCCTACACAATTGGATTGATTTTATTGAAATGCTGTAATTGAGAATTTTTTACAAATGTTATTAAACCTTTTCCTAACCTCTAAATTTAGTATAATTTTCATAAGAAACAGCTTTAACAATTTTCTTAAAACTCTCTACAATTTATGACATTTTATAAAGCAAAAACATGCAACGAAAATTTTGTTTCGAAATTGACAATATATATGATGGAAACTTTAATTAAACTGCGCATTTATATTACCACAGCAAGGCATATCTGATATGATTAATGTTTTATGAGTAAATCAATATAAATATTTTATAAGCTCTATAACAAAACAAAATAGGATTCAAATAGGACAAAAAAAATTGAATTTCGTTATCAAGAATTATTACGATTTATTTATTGCATAAATAACGATTTAGACAAATCAAATCTTAAAATTCATCCGTTTGACTAAGTTTGAGAATATTTAAATTATAATAATATTACTAATTTATTAAATATAAGCGCACAAGCGAATTTAAAAAAAACGCCTGCACATGAATTCCGAACACTATTCGCATGGACAATGTTGAGTCCTATTCGTACTTTCTCATCTTCAATACCTATTTAATATACAAAAGTTAAGTTACATGATAGAAGAGCAGAAATAGAGAACATGAAATCATTTGTATGTTAGAATTCATGTAAAAGTCAAGTTTACTTGGAATAAAAGACAGGAAATCAAAAAAATCTTTCCTAAACCCGAATCTGGAACTGTGTTTTTTTAAAAAAATTATGAAGATTTTTCAACGAAATGTATATTTAAAATTTCAAAAAAGTAGGTGAGACTCGACATTGGTTTAGATTTCAACCCATTTTGTTATAATGATAACGTAAAGAGAATATATAATAGATACAATAATAGCATAAAGTCTTTAGTTTATGATATTAATGTTTTTTGCAGAATTATAAATTATTTTACTTTCTCTTTAAATGTTTCACAATTTTTTCGTAATACACCTTAAATTAAATTTTTACTACTACCCTCTTTCAAAATACTAACGTTGTACACAATGCACCTTATTGTTACTATAATATCAACGGGTATCAAATTATAACTAATTTCAAATAATGTGTATCATTCTTGTATGCGGGCGTTACATTATGGATAAAGGTGCGTTAATAAACATGACCTTATAATCAATTCTACATTGTATATTTATAATTTAGCATTTAGTTATTTAGAATATTAGTTCATTGTTTTCTATTTTAAAAACTATTGCTGCACTGATATTATCCAAATGCATCAAACTGGCCAGAATAGTGACTATGTTATGAAGACATTAAGAATAAGACGGAACACCATCTTTGTGCTTACCATTAAAATTGCCGTTATAGTTAATCGTTTTTGTTCTACAAAATAGCTAAGAAGGAGTAACAGTAATGGAACCCAAAAAAGGGAAATGATTTGAAAAATTAAATATTTAAAAAAAATGTGCATTTTTTTTATAACTTAGTTATTCGAAGAAGATATAATGATTTCATTAAAATTGGAAACGTGTTTTATTGAATAGATATTCAAAAATAAAAATTTTTGAAAGCATCGCAGCTTCCTAACCACAAAACATTTCCAATTTTCCTCGAAAAGTACAGAAGGTAGAATTTCAAACGATTTCTTATATCGTTAAAGTTACAAAAAAACGAATATAATGATAATATATGGGCGAAGATTAATACAAGAATGTAAATTGGACTTTATAATTACCTTATTTAAGATAGTTGATTAAAAATCTCTCTAAAGATTAAGTTTCGATTTACTTAGTACTTACTTTGCTGCCATCCGCATCTAAAATCAAGAAAAATGTCTGATTTAGCCTGATTCTAAGCGCTTAATATATTCTAATAGTTAACTTGACTATGAAGTTTAGAGGTGTATTTCTAAGATATTAATGCAATGAGGGCCAGATAATGCATTACGGTTGCGATCTTTCATACTGTCGATTATCAAAATGTAATTAAAATATAGGAATACACAGACAACGTATATATTTATATTATTTAACTGTCAGCATATTTCGCAAAAAATGTACGAAGTTTTAAGTAAACGGAAGAGAGGAAAAGTCATGTCAATTCACCTGACAGTTTTGAAGCACGAGCTTGTCAGTTTCACATGTTGAGGCCGTCTATTGTAAATGTACGGACATCAGGATGTATTTGTTTCTGCACCTCTACACGAAGAAAGATCTACGAGCTCATTAAGGTACGATAAGTACGTCTCCTCGTCTCGAGAAGTACGCGGTCAGAAAAATGAGCAAATAAATAAATAGCTCTTTGTGTTCCGAGACTGTCACCAAATGAAGCACTTGTGTGGAAAGGATCTGCCTTATTGATAATTTAACTCACAGGTCTGTCCGATTGTCCTGGTATTATAGCTGTATATATTTGGAATATGATAAAGCATATTAATCGACCTATATCTCAATAGTCATATCACATGGAAATTTTGGAGGGGGCAATTAAAATCTTCGACTTTTCTTTATATTGTTTAGGATAAAGCTTAAAGGCGACTTATATGAATCACAAAATTATTTATTATAAAATTCTGTGTGAGAAATTTTTAAATTTTTTCCGTTGGTAGAAGAAGCTTGAAATTTAGCAGAGTAATAAAGCAAGTTAATCTGAGTATACCTCAGTTGAATAGTTAAATCTGAAATATATTCATAGGGAAATTTCAAAGTTAACAATTAAAATATTCGAAACATTTTCGGATAAATAAGGTATACAATAATTTTTTGAGGGTTGTTGAAATGTCTTTAAAGGATCTCCATCCGCTCTCTTAAAAATAATGAGTTATTAAAAGTTTACTTAAAGTATAAAGGTACTTTGTGTGATTATGTATGTGACAAAATGTACCAGGCAACATATTAACATGGCAGAAAATAATATTCATATTAACAAATAGTTAAAGAGGAATATTATAGACCCCTAAATTTTTATATAAGCCTGTCTGTGAAATCATCGTAGTGCGAATTCTATTTATATCTAAAACCTTTAGTTTATTTTGTCAAGATGAAATTAGTAATATTTGGCAACCTCAATAGCTAATGGTATTTATACCTATACCTAGTTTGTATAGGTATAAATACCATTAGCTATTGAGGTTGCCAAATTGGTTGTCAATTGGTATTTATATTTATACCTAGTTTCAATAGCTAATGGTATTTATACCTATATTTTATTTGTTTAGACATATATATATTTAAACAAACAAAACATAGATACAAATATCGTTATTGTTTACATACAGGTGTTCGTGTGCACAAGGGCACGCGCACGCTCGCGCATACACACACACATACACACGCATGCTCATACGCACACACACACACACGTTCACACGCACACACGCACAGACGCACAGACGCACACGTGCACATACGCACATATGCACAACCGCACACACGGACACACGCATACCCGCATACACGCTTATACGCAAACATGCACACACGCATAGATGCATACACGTACATACGCATACATGCGCACACACACACATGTACGATCACTTCACGGCACTGGTATCGACACGACATGACAAGGTTTTCCTGTCGCTGTATTATCCTCTTATCAAGAAACTTGAAAAACTAACACAAATCTTTTAGAGTAGTCATGGATGGTCTGTGTATCAGAGAATGGCTCCAACCCGTGACAAATTCTATCCATTTTACCCATTATATTTATGGGGTAAATTCAAATAGGAAGTTAAAATATGGAAAATAAAATACATGAAAGGTTTATATTATACTACTAGAAACGTAACAGTGTCCGAAATAGAAAATGAACTGGAATTAACTCTTGATGTACTCAGGTGTTCCTATTTTGATATCATTTTATTATACCGAATATCCCGTAAGTCATGTACCAACCGAAAAGGGTCGGTAGTTCAAACTACGGCTGGGTTACTGACAAAATTTGACCTTAATAAATATTTATTAGTTTTCAAGACATAGACATTTTTTAAACATATTATGCAAAAATTACAATAATAACGATCTTATTGACTTTATCTATAAAAAAAATATTCAGACTTAAACCAGACGGCACTCATTTTGAGGTAATATTTGAATTTTCATGTAAATATATTTTCTTTAATTTTTTTCTCCTGAGAAATAACAAAAGTAATTTAACGTTAAACAATTTTAACCATTTCTTCAAACAATTAAGTTTTCATTTTTCGTTATTGTGAACCTTCGAACTATCTGCAATTGAATCTAATGCACCTGTAACCTTAAAGCAATAAAAGTAATTTAAGAGTAGAAAAAATTTAATTAGAAATAAAAATATTCGAAAACACATAAAAAATGGTTGCCCTTTTCTACGATCTTTTTTTAAAGGCGCCACATCAGAACACGTGGGAAGGTAAGAAGAATGAGACATACATGTTATTCGTTTATATGTAGTTTTAAAAAAATCTAAATTTTGTAATTTTCCGAAAAGAGCCGACAAGATAATCTAAAATTTTTTTGCTTTTAATTTATTGATTGTTTAGGTTGAATAAGTTTGCCACAAAATTAGTATCATGAAAAGTTTGCTATGAAATTATTGTGCCCATGGCCATATTGCCCATGGTTATTAAAAATATTACAACTTTTAGAAAAACTTCTACATTTTACTTTTAACTTACTAGTTTATAAACATAAACCGCATACAAGTGTACGAGAAATAAATCGAAAGTGAACAAGAATTAGGTAAGAAATATTAAATGCTACAGCAAATGCGATATGACATAAATAAGCGTGCTTTGAGAAAATTAGGACGAAACATCATTAGAAGTATTTAGTCAAGCATTCAAAGTTGGGTGATAAAAATGTCAAATCCTAAAAAGCATATTTCTTCAATTTCACAGGATGAAGTTGCTCACAAAACGTATAGTGATTAATACTACATTAATGATAGTTTTCGTTTTCTTTGTATTTAACTACACCCTAGAATTGAATATATATTTCTAATTATCAAAATCAATGTGTAAACGTTTACTATATACTCTTAAAAAACAATACGCAACGTTTATATACTACGCGAAGAAAGATACGGAGTACTAAAATACAAAGTAAAATTTAAAATTCGGTTGAAGTGAACATTATTCCATTTATAAAAATCCATGTCCCTAAATATTACTGGAGTTCAAATAATTAGCAATTCAGCACGTTTAGCACGACGAAATGTATTGACGTGAGTATTAAAAATTGGTCTGAATTCGATCTGGTTGATGGCGATCGATCGAGTCACTTTGATTCGATTGCGACCCCCATGCGAATGATTGGATCACTCTTGACAAAAATTATTCGATCGCTTAGCACCCGCGACCCGACTCGCGGTTCACGGCTCGCGTTGTCACATCGATCGTTTGCGATGGAGTCCCACAGCAAAACGATCGATGTGAGAACTCACAACCCGCGACCCGATCTCTGTCTATGATCGATGAAATAACCCGTGGCTTTTGAACTACATATACGTCCTAAATTTTCGATAGATTGTTGATTTCACACGTGATATACTAAACACGACAATCCATTTTTCTAGGTTGGCGATAGATGGTTAGTTTTGATGATGGAGTCTTTTATTTATTTAGAATTTTTTTTGCATAATTTTGGTAGCGGTATTTATTCTATTGAATATATTAATTTATTTATATACTTTAAATAGTATTATGCACATTGCTTATTGAGAACTGTATTTTTTGTGATTTAAATTTACTTTTATACCGGGTTAATTATATTGTTATTTCGATTTTATTAATTTCGTAAGTAATTTTGTTGATGTTTTTTTATTTTATTCTGAATTTTGTTTCTTTTTGCGTAGGTTTGGTGACGATAATTATTCCATTGAATTAATTAATTTATGTAAATACTTTAAATTTAACTTATTGAGGACCGTCCACTTATGCTTGTTTTATTTAAATACGAGGAACTTCGTTGGTGAAAAAAAATCATCCTTTACGTGATTCATAACCTCAGTCCACGAAAATATGAATATGACTACAATGATAAAATCACCGCTTGTTTCGATTGATGTTGCTAGACCTTTATAGTTTGATGTTAATATGCCAAACATACCACATGTCTTATATATTATAAATTAATATTAACTGGGCAAGCAAAATAAAGTTTCGTTATTCGAAACATTAAATAATTTGACGGTATGCCACTACTACGGGCTGCGTGCTTGATCGATCGAGAGCTACCCACGAGTCATTGGACTCACGGGTACATTGATCTAGGGATCGACCGAAGCTTCACCCCGATCGTTTATCAGTGGGTCGTGATATACCAGGTTCTCGCGACCCGCTCGTTTGTCCAATGGGTCGCTATCGACCCGGGTCGCTATCGACACAGATGTAGTCTGAATCTCTTAGATCACACTAGAAGAATCTCTAAATAGAGAGAGTCGAAAACATGATAGCCTAACTACGCCGCAGTCATTCATATATGCAGCCGAGATATACTAACGTCATCGCCCTGCATTAAGGGCCATCTATGAGCAAAGTAAGTGCACGGTGACTCGTGCGAACATTGTAAGCTGACGTAGTGATCGTCATTAACTTCGATAAGGAAAACCATATGTGCAACCGTAAGGAAACACATACACACACACACACACGCACACACGCACGCAGGCACACGCACACGCACACGCACGCACACATTCATTATACACACACATACACACACACATACACACACATATATATATATATACATACATATAACGTTTTTTGATACTTTTTAGTTGATACTTGATTTTAAACCAAAGACGTAACTGCGTTTCCTTGTGAAAACAAATGTTTTATTTACAATATATTTTTAATACAATTAACTAAATACATTATCTTACAAACTAAAATTTTACTCACCTGTGAAAACAAAAGAAACAACATGTAAAGCCCTTATTTCAGGTCTGTTTTAGTAGTTTTATAAATCAAAGTCTCTTACAATAATAATAACCCCTATCTCATATTTCGACAAAAATTACAACTGTCAGTCGTGTCATCCATAGGCTCTGACGGTAACGCAGTAAATTTAAATGTATTTAACGCGACGACACTAGTATAAAAGTGTAGTGGTTTTCTTTACATCTCCCCCTTGGAGAGAAACAATTGCAAGTGATATTGCACGTAATTGTTCATTTACTGAAAGGATAGTTTGGTTACAAGAACCACATTACAACACTGAAGTTTGATTCCGCTTTCCTGTGTCCGGTATCAACTTAATAGATTGAATCGAAAATTTTTTTTTCCACATTTTGTAGGGTTCAAATCTCAATTCATCCGTTTTCTTCCTATTTAATCGATTTCCATTTTCTACATAGACTATCTCCCACCTCAAATTTACATTCTTTCCTATGTAGGCCGAAAATTTTCTCATTATAATTGTAAGATTTCATTATGTGCTAAAGGTTATTTTCTATCTCTTTTTAGGTATTCTTTTGTACATCTTGATTTCAATTCAAGTGGTAGAATATTCAGATTTCGCCTTCCAAAAAGCAAGCTTTTGGGGCAAACTTTGTTACTGTGTGTTCGATTTCTTTATATTTTTCTACAAATTTCTATGCAATAGTTGCCCATGCCGTTTTCCTATCACTTTCGTTTATTTTTCATCTTATTTTATTGACTAAAGTTTAGTACAGCCTATCCTTAGGCCTATTTAAAAATGGTTCATCCATTTGCCTCTAAACCAGCAGTGAAAACTATTCTTATATTATTCTTTTCCCGAAATTCCTTAAATTCCTTGGAATATATGCTGGAGTATTTGTCCGTTAATATAATATCAATATTGTAACTTTGTGTCATATTTTTTATAAGGTTAATAAAACCATTGAAACTTTGAATTCTTGATCTTAAAATACCTTGTAAATTGATTAAATAAAAGATAAGCGTATTTTTTTGTTGATCATAATCTCTCAAAGCCTCCAATGCTATCAATTGATATAATTTCAAATAGGCGTTTTGCTGGACCTAAATATTACAATAAGCCTTATTTTGACTTTCTCTTTGATTTGTTTTTTATACAAATTTCACATTTATCACAAATTTGTTTAACGTTTGCAGTGATGTTCTTTACTGTGTAGAATGGAGTTATTTTATTTGTTATCTGTGTTGTCTTAAGGTGGCAGGAAATAATGTCGACATTTTTTATTAGAGTTCTGATAGTATTATTTTTTTCCATTTTTTATTCTTTTTGTAGTGATTTTCGTCTTCCAATACAAGTTTGTTTTTGCCATTTTTTAGGTCTTGATTTGGGTTTTGGTATTTTGCTATATCTTCTAGGTTTATTAAATTTACTACTTTCAAAACAATCATCGGCATTGTCATAAGTATTTCTGTTTAAACAGTCTGCTTTTTGATTTGGTTTTCTTGGGTTATATTTAATTTATAAATTATGTTGGGAAACATTATATGGTAAGTCACTGAGTTCCTCATCAGTTCCAATCTTAATATTCATATTTTCTAATGGTTTATGATCTGAGTATACTGTAAATTCTGTTCCCAGAAGCCAGTGCTGCCAACATTTTACAGCTTCTTTTATTCTAGGTATATTGCCTTCTTCCTTTCTTGGGTTTCAGTTAATTTTTTTGAAGAATAAGTAACTCCGTTTTCATTTGTTTGTTTTAATACCTCTTACAGTCCTTTTATGCTTGCATCCGTGTAAATGTTTATTGCTAATTTAGAATTAAAAATCTTCAGATTCGGTTTTGAGCATAACGATGCTTTTATCGTATAAAGTGATTTCATATATTTTGGAGACCATATAAATTTCACTTCTTTCCAAAACGAATTGTGTAATGAGTGCAGAATAATTACACGAACTTATGATGAAAATTTATTTTTCATAGGATTTGACGTATATCTTTTCTTGTTTCTGGAACTGGAAACTTTTTTATAGCGGTTAAATTATATTTCACCAATCTCACTGAATTGTTTCTTATTACGTGGCTTAAATACCTGGCATAATGATTTGCAAAAATACATCTGGAAAATTTTAGTTTAAAGTCCTCTGTATGTAATGTCTCCAGTTATCTTAATAGGTGAACTACATGTTTATCAAAAGTTCTTATGTTAATCAATATCCTTGAATGGCTTGAAAATGGCTGGAGTAGTTTTTAATGCAAACGGGAAGTACGTCCACTGGAAATGCTGGTCTTGTCTAACAAATTCAGTTTTGTATCTAACATGAATTTTCAAGGTAATTGACCAAAATGCTGTATTTATATCAAAAGTCGAAAAATATTTACAGTTTACAGTTTTTAACATGAAATCTTCAATCAATGAAAATGATTGTGATTGAGGGACTACAATTTTGTTAAATTCTCTGAAATCGATACATAATCTTGTTTTTCTTTCAGCTTTTATTTTTCATCATCTATCATTTAATCTTGTTTTTCTTTCATCTTCTTGTCTTTCTTTCATGCTAGCATTACTGGAGCAGCAAATAGGCTATACAATTCCTCATTAAAATTTTCCTCCAGTAGTTTTGATATTTTATTTTCTATTTCTCTTCTGTCTTCAGCTGAGCAACTATATGGACGTTTGTAACAGTATTTATACACCATCAGTCAATGTGAGCTTCGTAATCTCGTGCAAGAAGTCATATTTATTCTTTGCGAAGACAAGTTTGTAATTTTCTATCAAATTTTTAATTTTTGATTGTTGGTATAAATCTAGGTGGTTGACCAACATTTCAAATTCATCCAAGTTTATACGTTAATTGAAATTTATTTCACATTTGTTTATGGGTTTAGTTTCATATTTTAATACCTCAAAATATAAAAAATTATTCTTTATTTTTGTTATCTAGTACATCAGGAATTTTGACATTTGTTATATTTGGAGTATAATTTTTTGAATCGTCATTGTCTTTCATATCCTCTTTGAGGTTATCTTCTTTTCATTTTGATTTTTACATTGTATGATCTTTAATTCTACATTTTGCGTAAATTTTAAATTGTTGATGCAATCCAAACCAATTAGAAAATCGTAATTAAAATTTTCATTATCTCTTACATAAATATCCATAATTATTTCATTTCAACGTTATGTATTTTTATTTTAAATGTTACCATACCTTTTGTTTTTTTTTCTCACCATTAATAGTGTTCAAGTTTACCATATGTACATCACTTATATTTTCTTTTTGTCGTATCTCCATCTCACCTCTAGTTGTTTGAATCCTTCTCATTCAATTCAATGTCTAGTTCAGAGTTACTTATATTTTTACGACTGTTTTTTTTTTATTTTTGCCTCTAAATCAACAATGCTTCTCAGGGTGGACACAAATTTGACGTAATTTTTTTTCCTCGATATTTTTGGGTTTTGTCTCAATATTTGTATTATTCTTTTTATCTTATTTATTCTTTTCAACGAGATGTTCCAATCTTCTTATTTCATTGTAGAGATCTTCTATTGTCCGTAAAGTTTCTCTGTCAATTTCATCAGTATCAATTATTAATGACAATTATTTAGTTGTCAATAATTAAGTAAGCCAGACGATATATGTCGATAAATGTCCCAGTATCAATTGATTTTCTTGCTTCCAGTAGTAATTATTCCCTTTTCAAAGCATATTCTAGTAAAAAACTGTTTGATATTTAAAAGCAAGAGCGTATCTAATGGAGGGTCTCTCATTTCATCATCCTTGGTTTGCAAACGTCTCACAAAAATATTTCTCCCATTTGTTCCATTCTAATTCCATTGTATTTTTCATTAGCATGTAGCTATACCAATTTCCATAGGACTATTCCAAAAAAATTTCTAATATCTCAATTTTCTTTTTGTCTTTGCTAATTTGGAGACGTTCAAATTCTTTATTAAAATCTTTAAACCGTTGGTAGGCATTTAAGTGTCTGCAAGTGAATTTTTCAATCACGAAATCTTTTCCAATTTTTCCTAAATTTTGTTTTTCAGATTTCTTTTTCTTCAAGTATCTCACACAGTTTTTTCAATGTTGTAATTGAGCCGCTAAGTGTAGATTTAGCATTATTTGTATTTTCTGAAATTTCTTCTAGGTAAAAATCAGTGAAGTGTTAGTTCTGTTCTTCATCCAAATATATTTCTGTTAAGTCATCTATTAAAGTTATCCATTGTTTGGTGTCTTTTATTATTCATACTTGTTTGGTGTCTTTCATGTAACGATTTCGTCACCTTGGCATAGTTGGAAGTATTTGCAAATACATGATGTAGATTTGCAAGTTGGTACTGGGCCGGTATTCCAGAAATCAGTCCATTAGGTGTAGCTATTGAGGTTATGCATATGACATTTGATTTTTCATCTACTGTAGGATTCACAGCAAAATAAAACCTCAACTTTTCCATGTTTCTTGAAATATTTGCAGAAATGTTGTTTTATAATGTTTTTTGATAATTTTTACTGCATGCTTGATGGAATATTGAAAAAAAGATGTTATCGCGTTTCTCTGTTTAAACAAAAGTTTATTTACGTTTTTACAGCCTTCAACTATTTACATTATTTTGTAAACTGATAATTTACTCACATGTGAAAATAAAAGAAACAACATTTAAAGTCCTTATTTCAGGTCTATTTTAGTAATTTTATAAACCAAAGTTTCTTACAATAATAAAAACCTCTATCCCAAATTTCGACAAAAATTATAACTGTCAACCATGTCGTCTATAGGCTCTGACCGTAACGCGGAAAATTTAAATTTAAGGAAAGTGATGATATTAGAGTACAAATGGTTTTATTTTTGTATATATATGTATATATATATATACATATATATATAAATATACATGCATATATTTATATATATATATATATATATATATATATATATATATATATATATATACATATTACACCATAATAATTGAATTTAAATAAACACTTAGCCTTAAATATTTATAAAAATGTATGTAAATAATCTCATCATTATTTAACGATTATTACAATTAATAAATCAAAGCAAATACTCAGCACATTCATTTAATAATTATTAGAAGATAATGATTAATTATTAGATTAGAAGATAATTTAATTATTTGACAACCGTATTTATTTTGACTTTCCGGCCTTTTATTATTTAATTTTCAATAATTATTTGCGTGCTAAATAAAGTATTTCTTGTATTATACTAGTGAAGAGTAAAGCGCGTAATTTCTAACGGGCGTACATAAGTATACGTACAAAGTTTTTTTGAAAAAAACCGTATAAGTTTTTGTAAAATGTTACCTTTAATTCATAAGGCGTATTACTCAGCTATAATTAACAATAAAAAATTTCAAAAAGATTAGGCGCGTGTGTGTGTGTTTGTGTACACACTCTGATTGATGTTTACCAGGTGAAAAATTCAATCACCGTGAGTTGATGGGAACCGTTTTTTAATTGATCGATTTCAGATCTGCGGACTTCTAATAGAAACATAAATAATTTGCAATGAAGATCTTAAAAAGACGTGAGAAATATCGGCCTATATTTGATTGTCGACATTGAAACCTTTCACATAACATTTCTTTTAAACGATTCCGCACTAAAATGTTCATTACCTAAGCTTATAAGTGAATTAATATCGACGGATAAATCGCAGTGCTTCAAACAGAATATAAACGATAAGTTTATCGATTACACCGCGCGAGCGAGCTTTAGCGAGGTAAAATTATGTGAAGCTTAAAAGATTATTCGTTATACGTGAGGTCAGATATCTATACGGCGACGCTGTTAAGCGAATTTTTGTCATTTATGCGGCTGTTAACTTTCTGAAAGATTTTGTGCCACTGTATTATGGTATCCTATTGCATTTACTTATTTTAAATTTTGGCCACTTTACATTTAAGACTAAAACATAAAACAAATTTGTAACGTGTCAGAAGTTTAAAATAATATCATTGAGTTATCACACAACGAAGAAAAAAAACTAAATCATAGTAATAAATCATACGGTATTAAGAAATTTCACATTTGCATTTTAAATAAAATATAATCGATTTGAGAAAAGCAAATATGACAATTTCTAATATTAATAAGAAAAAATCAAAACATTATACGAAAGGAGAGTATTGCAGATTTTTTTTTCATTTATTATCTGCGAGCGTGATTGTTACTTATATCCCCCAGTATATGAATACATGAAAACGATACTTCATGGTGTGTTAATGTATAAGTATGGGCTTATAGCGTGAACTGTGGGAAAATGTATGTTAAATAATTGCGTTATATTTGTATAAATTCCTAATAATGTCGAGTTCTGGTGAAAATGATTTGGAAATTACAAATGACTATTTTTATCCGATTGAAAGTATATCTGAAGAAGAAATATTTATAATAGGATCCCATAGAATGAGAATAAATTGATCAAGTTAACAATATTTCGTTGAAATTTGATTGAAATACAATTTTACCCAAAAGGTAATTTTATCCAGATTATTCATTAAGCACACGGGATTATTCATCATTATTCACAGATTATTCATCAAGAATTATATCATTAAGCTAAGGGTTATCAAAATGTTTAAAATATGAAATTAATATTCAGCAGCATCATTGCTCATTTTTTTCGGCGGCTACTTTCTATTTTATATTTTATTTGATAGCGTTTATTGTGCTTTAGCATTAGAACTTTCGCCAATATCAATGAAAAAATAAAAATGTTTGTCTAGATCTCTTTTAAGGAACTTGGCTGAAGAACGAGCTATTTTACTTTAATTTGGATACTTTTTCGTTTTCAGTTTTAGTACATATTTATTCAGATGAAATTAATATATAAATTGGAATAACATAATGAGAATTGTCATAATATTAAATATATTTATTTGGTAATGTTGCATATAAAAATGTGTATAATGACATAAATAACAATAAATATTTGATATAGGAATGCAAAAAATATTTTAAAATAACTAAAATGTAGCTGTTAGTCGTGGAAAAAATTGAATTCTTAATCATAGATTACAGAAAACAGCCAATGCTTTTTGTATATATATATATATATATATATATATATATATATATATATATATATATATATATATATATATATATAAACTGTCGATAACTGAAACTATCCTATTGTTTGGTAATTGTTATTGTTGACGTTTGGTGTGTTGTAGGGAACGACAGTGAGTGTAAGTGATACTCATTGATGATTTCAAAGTCATTCCGCTGATTTCTAATATTTTATTCATTACAAGTGCATATTTAAATTTTCATTTATATAAAATGCGTTATCAAAAAAGGCAATAAAATACGTAACTAAAATTACTCAATCGTCAAATATCATTATCAACTTGCTACCTAGATTCTGATGGGTTAGTTTTATTATCATGCCGGGTTTTAAAGTAGGTAACAGATACAAAACATATTTCTATTATTATGTCGGTTATACATTACAATCTAAAAATTATATTAAATTTGCGAAAATATGTTTCATATTTAAATATCACGTTATTTTAACAAATTATTTTTTAATTAATCAGTATTGGTAATCTGTTTTGGTATTCTCTTAAGAGTCGAGGCACATTTCTACAATTATAGCTCGACATTAATATGTAAGTAGCATACAACGAAAGAATGAGAATAGCAATAAAAAGCATTGTTAAAAAATAAATAAATACTTGTATGATAATATAACTAGGATATTGTTTTGCATTTCTTTTGTTAAGAATTAAATGAAACTATATACAGGACGAAAAAACTAATTTTTCCCATAAAATAATAGTTTGGATTCTAAATTTTAGTAAAATGTGCTTGATGTGTAATATGCACTTTTAAGATTATTAATTGTGTTAGTTATTGTATTATTATTTCTATGGCAATAATTTATTTACACTGGTGACTGATTGTTTTAAAGCCTAAATTACACACAGCAAGAACAATTCAATGAACTGCTTCAAAATCTGTGTAGTGGTTCTCGAGATTAAATGTTATGAAGACACAAACGCCCGTCGCGATTTTCTTTTGCACTGCGTAGAGATAACTTACCCAATTACAACGAGCGAGCTTTGGCTCGATGGAATTACGCAAAAGCTCTTAAGCCTCTTTGGAATACGGGAACTATAATATTTAGGTGCGGCGGCGCTTGTGAGAATTACTTCGTCGAAATTCAAGCGACCTTTGCAGAGGTTGCTAGATGAATGCGTATGCGTGTACATGTGCGTGTGTGTGCGTGTGCGTGCGTGCGTGCGTGCGTGTGTGTGTGTGTGTGTTTGTGAGAAATGGAAGAAGATGTTAACTTTTACTTTTGTACTTTTGCAAATTAATACATATTACTGTTACATAATATTCTATACAATATCCTTTTCCCAAATGAGTTAAGCAGCGATGGATGAGGAACCCCGGTACGCATGTCGTAAATTAAATTTCAATGATTACAGTGTTTAAAATGTCATATGTATGTATAAAATAGATAAGTATAGGGTTAGTGTATATAGCCATGTGCTTTTAGTGACATGAATCTCAAATAACACATAATCTCAATAATCACTATATTCGTGAATTTAATTCTTATTTCAAAATAACGATGGGCAATTTAATTAATCCCCAGGTTTTTTAGTAAATATTGTACAAATTTAAACGCGCTTTGAAAAATATCTATTCAAACGACAAAAAAAAATTCACTGAATCATCATTAAAATTTCGAGTCGAAACCAAATCACACACTCGCGTGATGGTGTGTCGATATTCTACGACGTCGTTATTTCTACGATCATACTTCATTTTGCTCTCTAAATCTTTATATGTCATTTGTTCCTATACATTAGCCATGCACCAAATTACTTCCATTACCTACTTGGTTAGGTCGCATTTTTCGTATCAGCTTTGACAATTTCGTTTCACCGAAAATAATAAAGTTATTAATTTTAGTATAAATAGGAAACAGGGATGAAAAAGGATAGAATAGAAGAGAAAAATCCTAATTCTTTACCGTATGCTTCTTCTTTTTGTTTATATATTTATAAGCCCATAAATATTCTGATCACTTCTTGTTTGCCGGTTTCTTTTGCTTCTTGTAACTTGTGTGATTTGGTGAGATCATTTTCGCGTTACATACGTATACGAGTATTACATGATAACGTAGAACTCGATTTTCTAACATTACAGGACTCGAATTTCAAGCACTTCAACCCAGTGCATAATGATTATTTATTATCGTCTTGTATTATTCATTTTCAAAGTGACAAATTTCGATATATATTGTCTCAGTTTTAAAGAAATTCATTTATATTCGTGTTAGCAGAAGTCGGACATTGAAAAACCACCATGTATAAAAGACATATAAAATATTTTTAGTGCAAGAAAAAAAATTATCAATTTCTCAATAAACTAAAATACTTCAAGCTAAACTTATATGTTGCTCCATCCCGCAAATAATAAACAGTACTAATTGGAAATTATGAAATTCTAAATAAGAAAACTTAGATTATTTATCTGTCAGAATTTTTAATGAAACGTCTCAAGCAAGCGTTAATTATGCTCGGCGTTAGTTAAACCTTTCCGAATTAAATTTTATTTAATAAAATCTCACTGAAACCATAAATGAAAAACGTAATAAACGTAGCATAACGCTTAGTTTTATTAATATTCGCGAAAAAAATCCGTTCTAAAGAACGCTTAAAAAGATTTTAAAGATTTTATTTAAATTAAACAAAACTAATTTTAAAAAATAAAAAAATCTAAAAATATCGAACTAAATTAAAGGAAACAAAAAAATCTAAAGTTTCTTATTAACAAAATGGGTTTATTTCATATAATTATTTAATTTTCATATATTAGGTACATATTTATGAAAAGTTTTGTAAATATTTTTTTGCTATAACTACTCAAACCGCTAGATCTATACTTTATTGAGATTGTCTGCTAGATCTATACTTTATTGAATTGTTTGTAACTTGTTTCCTGAAATTATTGCTTTATACATATAATTACACTGGCAATTTCATACTGTTAAATGAACGAATGATAAACAATTTTGCAAATTATACACCTACTAAGATAACCTACTAAGGTAATTTAAACATTAAATAATATGACTAACATCATCAACTAAATATTGCGGTGCACCAGACAAAAGGACACATAAAACGATAACTTTACTGATTGATTTTTTAATAAATTACACTCAACGCAGTCTGTCGACAATAATGGATTTGACAGTAATCAAAGAAAATAGAATATATAATATTTAATATTTTAAGGTACATTTCCTACAATCGCACAGTACAAGTCGGTCGTACAATTCGGATCGACTTTGACCGACTCTCCGATCCGAACGTTACGTGTTAAAACGCTTTAGCGTAACAAGAATGCACATACGACATATAACATACGACTGAAAACGCGCTGACAGACATGGTAAACACTTTGTCGGCAGGCGATGCGCCTCTTGTAGTGTAAATTGAGTCGATGAAAAGTCGATAAATAACAATCTTTGCCCGACAACAGAAGGCTGTTTTCCTTTTAACCGCTAAGAAGCCGCTGACTCATCACCTACCATAGCCCCTCGTCTGCATTGCATCTTATTCTACGATGGACATTTAATAATTTTGAAAAAAAAATACCTATTTCAATTGGATTTGTGTCATTTATGTATATACAATAGATTGGCGAGGATGTGTGGTATAGATGGCTATAAAGGAATAGATTTTAAGTATGTTAATTTTTATATTGGCCCAAATTTTGGGTTGTACTATTGTGTGAGCCGTATGCCGAGGTGAGAAGTAAGTGAGAGGTAAGCCATCAAATATAGAATTCTGCCATCCTTTTCATTTTCAATCTGCTAAATATTGTATTGTTTACGTACAACACTTCTTTTCTTCCTGTAGAATTAATCTTTAAATTATATTAAATTCAAATTAAAATATTAATTTCCAAATAATTATTTCTATTTTATTGCATTCCAAAATTTCAAAATAAAGTAAATGTGGTAAATAAAATTTAATATGAATTACGATCCAATAAATATAAATAATATTTAAATATCCTGAAGTCATAGCCAAGAGAGGATTGGCCAAAATATCTTTCGAACAGAAAGGGAGGGATCTACCTTCCTTTCTGTACTCGTGAAATGTTTTGTGATATAAGAACGGACATATTATAAGTATATACAAATAGGTTTCCTTTTTCTGGCTTCGAACTTCTTCCGCGCTACCATATTGTCGACAAGATCGCGTTCATATTCAGTTTACTATGTTCTATATCCTTGAACGTACTTCTGCCTTAATTTTCCTTATCGTTCGTCGGTGCCGACTCTACTTCATTAGAATTTCCGCTGCGGCGTCCAAATTAGTGGATTACATTGTTCACACAGTGCACGTCGCACTCACATTGTGAATGTTGATATCCGTAATAGTTCTCTGGGTTTGATTAGTCTATTGTAATGTAATCCTGTTTCAGTACGCATTTGGTTTCGGCAGAGGTTTGTTTCCGTAAATGTCGCGTGTCGTTAGTATGTAAGGGACGAGAAAAAACCTGCAGGAAAACTTGTTTATCTACATATACTACCATAATATAAGTTTACATACTACCAAGTTTTGTATTGTTACTGGCAAGACAGTGTAATTATAGTGCTTTGTTTGTCAAAGGCCTATTAACAGGTGTTCGTAAGTCGTAAAGTCGTAAGTTCGTAGCTGTTGATAACTTCGTACTACGGAAATAGTACTTTTTAATATCCTTTATAGTACTTTTTAATATCTTCTGTAGGGTCGATTAGTCTACATTATAATTGTTACGTAATCCTGTTTTAGTAAGAATTGTTGTTTTCCGTAAATATGACGTAACATTAATTTACATGAGAGGAAGAAGGCGTGCAGGAAAAACGAGTGTGGGTGCCCACACTTTAGTTGTTTAAGAGGAATTAGGTGCAAGGTAAGTTAACATATAACATAAGAAATATGGTTCATTATATATTTTTTTCAATTCGGTAAATTGTCTTTTAAGAAAAAGCATAATTAACAATCATGCGAAATAAATAAGAGTACCTAAAATCCTCTAATTCTTACATAAATTACCTATGTGTTTTTATATTATAACCTGTATCTTAAATATTCCATTTATTCATTAGAATTATGTTTTCTTTTAAAACTATTTTTTTATCACTTCCAGGTTTTTAGTTAATATTTTTTAAAAAAATATACGTTTTTGGCACGTTTTTTTCATGTTAACTTCTTACTTTTACTTTTATAAGGTACTAATTTTGTTAAACTTTTCCTATTTACAATGAATCGGGGAAAATGGATATTCTCCATATATGATAAACAATAAATCTCCATAAGGAACTTAATGAAACTTTTCGGCACCACGTCATTTTAAATTTTATTCGATATTGAAATGAGACTTATAATGTGACACGAAGTGTTTTGCCTCAGCTAAAGCAGTACTTTGCCTATTAAAAGTCAATCAATGGCTATTCAAAGTTATTAATTTAACTGTTGATAACTTTATATCAACGAAATTAAAATAAAAGACAGTGTAGAGGCGTAGGATTGCACAAATAGATATTCTTGTAAAGCTACTTGTTGTCACCAAATTTGCCCGCATGATCAATGAAAGTGTGAAATATTTACAGAAGAACGTATCATTATTCGTGTAGGTGATTTTGCGCATCAAACTTAATATATTTGAAGTGTATTTATGGAAAAAATAAGTGTACTTTTCATTCAAATGGCAAATTGTATAGCAATTTTTAAGAACCGTTTGTGAATTGTAATAAAGTTCCTTAACACCTTAAACTTATTGAATATATTTGACGTTAATTATGTAGAAATTTATTATTCACAATTAAATGAAACGACGTGATGTAGTATTATTTCTACTTTTTTTAAATTCTTTACCACGACCTAGGTTTCGTCGTAATACATCTTCAAGTGGGCTATTATCTTTGCTACTAGCCCACCGGAAGATGTTGTAATACAACGAAACCTAGGTCGTAGTAAAGAATGTGAAATTAGAAATAATACTACATCACGTAGTATTATTTAATTGGGATCTTAAACTTATTTTAATACACTGAATAACCTGCATGAACAATAGACAGCTTTAGTTGTTATCTCCGTAGGTCATAAACTTCAAGCTCAATTACTGTAACTGTTCTGAAGCTCGTGTACTCTATATTTACTCTATGAGCACCGACAGTTTGATTTTACTTCTTATATTTATACGAGACTAAGTGGAATTCTTAACATAAACTCAAGTATTAAGATAAAGAATTTGAAGTACTTAAAATTATATATACATATATATATATATATATATATATATATATATATACATATATATATATATATATATATATATATATATATATATATATATATATAATTATATATATATATACGCAAGAGATTTCTTTAACGTGCATCGAGTGTTCTAATAATCTGAAGTTTTAGGGTAATATGGAAACTTGTAAGTAAATATATGTAGAGAGTGTTTTATTTGAATATATTGATTCATGCAACGAGCAACTTTAAATTGTATACGGTTGAAAGTATTTATAGTTTAATAGATTAGTCGCTGGCTCTTGAACCTTGTCCAAGGTAGTGTCGAATTAAATTATAATTACACCAGAAAAACCTTTTTTGGTAAAATAATATTTAAGGTTTTATAAAAAAAATGCAGTTTTGGGAAGCGAGAATTGCGGTTGATCACATTTTCTACTTATGATACAGTGGATTCCTCAGATCGATCTTTATAAGAGTTTCAGAGACCATTCTTTGTAATACTATTGACAAGAAATAAACTCACTGGTTATGTGAGATAGATTAATAGTATACTTAGTTATTTTCTTTGGACGTCTTGCCATCTAAAATACTTTCTTACCATATTAAATATTAAAACGTAATACGTCAAATCTTCAAACAATACTAACCAAATCGTTAAGAAACTATATCAAAAATTTGTTCATGCAAAACGAATCTGAAAAAATTTATTAAGTTCGTATGAAACGAAATAAAAAATTTCCATTTGGAAAATAATGAAAAGGAATCTTCCGAAATAAGCAAAATTCTGAATCGAAACATTTTAACTTCAGAAACTGAAACAAAGAGGAATACTTTGTTACATTGGGCTATAAATAGTCGGAGGAATAAATTATTGAGCAGTATTTTATTTAATATATTTCATTTCGATGTTAGCTAAATTGAATTTCTAATAAGATTCAAGCTACTCAAATTGAATGGACAATGAGGGTGCCTTTTAAAATGAATGAATAACCAACGAAAATATATAAATGTATACGTGCGTGCAATAAATTTTAGAAAAGCAATTATAGGGAAGATATTGAAACTCGAGTCCATCTTGATGTAAGTCTGACGTAAAGAGCCAATAAATAAAATTATATTTCTTACCTAGTAACCGATCCTCATGAAAGAAACGGCTTTGAAAAAATAGTGATGGGCGTTGTAAAATAGCGAGAGACCTGAAATTAATCATGTTTATCGCTTAAACAAAAAAAATAATTTTTTTACACCGAATTTGTTTCTTGTCTAATGACGAATTTAATTTTAAAAAAATTCCCAAATCCCAAAAAAAATAAGTTAAACATAAGATGAAAATTTAATAAAAACCTTCATAGTATATTTCAGATAAATAAAATTTTATTGAGAATAAAAATTTAGAAATTTACGAATATCAATTTGATATTCGCAATATTGATAAATCCCATTTGAATTCTAATGACGTAACGAAAATGTAATAAATATGCTAAATATTTTTTTTTATTGCTATATTTTGGCACTTATTAAGCGGATCAGGTTTTTTTATACGTGAATACAATAATTTTTTGTCATAAGTAAAAAGTTTTTTCAAAATATACTATTATAAGTTATGGAATAGAAAAGAAAACCAAGAAGCGCTAAAACTATTAAATTTTACTTAAATATTTTAATATTACTTTTATAAAGTATTTGAAAAAAATTTCATATGTTAAAAAATGAGAAGAACAACGTTTTTGCCTTGAAATTTTCTTTAAAAAGAACTGAAGTATTTTCCAATAAAATTTAAAATAGCGTCGTAAAAATTTTACAAAAACTTGTTTCAGTTTATGATTAATTTTAACCACTAAACTTGTTTTAATTATTATTTTTACTTAAAAATATTGTAAGTACTTATGTAACTTTTCCAAATAATTTTATTTCCTAAAAAATTATCTCGAATTTTTCGTCAGTCTTACTGAGATAAAAGTAAATACATAACTAATAAACTAATAACTAAATACGCGCTTTTCCAAAATGGTGGCATTGAGACCAGTGCATCCTCTGGTAATTTGGTTTTGGGATTCCAATCAACCCCCTGTAAATTAAAAGTGCAAGTGTAATAAAAGTGCTGTCGACCTAAAACGACGAGCACGGTGTGCAGATGTGTTAGATGTTGCTGATTGTGAAAATAATTCTGTTTTCATACGTAGATTAGAAATATAATATTTGCTTCCTATGCATTTAATTACATTATTATTATTTATCTCTGACTTTATCGTGGGATATTAAAAATACAATAAATATTATAATTGTTCGATATATTTAAAAGTAATTTTAGATATTTGCAAAACAATAAATTGCCAAAGGCTTATTAGTACCGGTGCTAGAGGAATTTTTAATTTGCACATTATTTTTCTTGTAAATAGTTTATAAAGAAATGTTTATTTTATTATTGGAAACTGAGTAGTTGTTGAAAGACGACGATGTATAATTCTGGCTCATGGAAAGTCGTTACACATTGACCTTATGACTTAGAGTATGTGATGGAATAATTTTTATACAAAATATTTTAGACATAATATCTTCGTACACATTAAGTTCGGAAAAATCTCCAATCGAACTTTCAAACTCTATAACGGAAAACTTTCTAGCGGAATGCAAAATGAAATCTTGGGCATTGATGAGGACGGACCTTTTTTGATTGACCCTTTCGATACGGACAATTACAATTTGTAATACATTTTATCAATTAATATACGACAAGCCGACTTTCATGCGAAAGTTTATTATTTATAGGATCCGTATAGTTAAATCTATACTATCAATGTATAACACCTCCGTAAATGCTTCTTCAAATATGTGGCAAAATTTATGTTATAAATAATATGCAAAACAATTTTCTTTTAGTTTGAAATTTGTAAAATAAAAAGAGTTATATTATCCTATTGCATTAACATTAGTGATAGTTTTAATTAGTTTATAGGTTTCCAAATGACAAAAAAATTAACAGTATAATTTAATGCTAAATAATATGCATTTACAGTCACAAAATGAAAAGTCTGTAGAAGGATTGCCAGCCAGTTAATTATTAATGCTGAATTATTCTTTTCTAATAATATTATACCTATGAATCGCAATAAATTTACTTAGTTGAATATAAATTATGGTCAGCCAAAAATCCACGAAACACGTAATTATCAAGCGTGCTTTTGCTCGTATCATTGAAGCAAAGGTAACAAAAGTTAGAGTTTAGAAGTTAAAAATAGCTGGAAGCAAAATAATTATTGCCGATCACGAAATATTGAGTGTTTGTAAAAAATTATTATAAAATTTAAATAATTTGACAAATCAATTAAATTTATATTTATTGGCTATTAGCAAAAATCTTTGCTAATAGCCCACCTGTAGATGTTGTAATACAACGTAACCTATGTCGAGGTAAAGAACTTAAAGAAAGTAAAAATAATACTACATCGTGTAGTTTTATTTAATTGTGAATATATTCTTTGTTAAGGATTAAATGAAACTGTTCCGATGATCCAAAAAATAATAGTATGAACTCCAATATTCGTCAAATTTGCTTCAAATGTAATCTGATTATTTAGAATGATTAATGTATTTGTTTTTTTTATATTTATCGCTATAAGAATAATTTATGTATACTGGTGGCTGAAGTTTTTTTTAAACCAAACAATTGTTGCACCTTAAATATGAGTTACGTATATATAGCAGTTCTCTGTTATCTTTTATTGTAAGTTATGTATTTATGAGTGTTTTTGTCATTAAACAAAAAAAAATATTTTTCATCAATAGCTAAGTCTTTTATTAACTTGCCTATTGCCTTAATGTGATTTTCACTTACATAAAATACACGCAGTACAAATAATTCAACACTATTCTTTAAAATCCTTGTAATGGTTCTCGAGGTTAAATGTTATAAAGGCACAAACGCCTTTCGTCGATTTTTTTTATACTGCTTAGAGATAACTTATCCAACTACAAAGAGCGAGCTTGATACTATAACGATTAGGCTCGATGCTTGTGAGAATTATTGCATTGAATTTCTTGTGATCTTTGCAGAGGTTGTTAGGATAAAATATGCTTTCCCCTGCATAGTGAAGTTTTCGGTATTTTTAGTAGTAATTACGGTTCTTTTTTTATTATTAAATAAAAATTTGCTGAAAGAAATATTTGCAGTTTAGTCACCAAACAATACATAAATACGTTCGAATGATATCCGAGTCCATAGTTTTAGTAGTCATTATTTTTATTTCGTTAATAGAAACTGGTTACTCTCGAAGCCGTGTTTCATAAAAATGTAAAATTGGTTAAATAACACTGCAGCCTATTGGTAAATAAGTTTGACTTATTATTTTAATTACCAATTTCCAAAATAATTGGATTGTGCCTAGTTAGTGCATACTTTCAGTTATATTAATATTTAGTATAACGATCTTCAAAAAATCGTCCACAACTTTAAAATTTGATTCTTTGTGATAGTGTTCTAACAACTTTTTGTAGAGTTATGAAAACAATTTTTTTAGGATTCTGTAGCCAAACGCTCACCGTTTTGTCAAGTTTGCTTTACTCGCAGATTAATATTGTTCATTGTTATAACGTCTACAAAAGTATGAAATAAAAACAGTTACAGTACCTTTCCCACGTGTAGTCTTTCAAAAAATATTGGATTTATGTAATGAAAAGTTTCTCGATAGGAGGATACTTTCACCAGATACAGAGTTTTAATGTGGTCATTATTGTTAGGGTAACGTGTCACACCGATATCTTTAACTTTAAAAGTATTCACAGTAGAATAGATAATAAAATTAAAAGCAAACTTATCACAGCTATGCAGGCTCTGCTAGTTTACAAGTAATACTCGACCAACTTTGGAAATATAGTTGGGTCGGAAAAAGTTAAAAAAATATTTATTTTAAAATGAATATTCTTTACGCCTTCGAAATATTTATAGGCGATATTATTTTTATATATATATATATATATATATATATATATAAATATATGTATATATATATATATATATATATATATATATATATATATATATATATATGGCCGGCTATGATAGACATACATACGAACAACACATAAGTGACCTTATAAGGATTTTCCTTTTTCTTTTCTGTTACAGATCCCTATAAGCGTTATAATAACAATTTTTTATAAAAAAAAATTATATTTATTGAGGAATCAATAAACAAACTACGAAATAATGAACCAAACAACATCGACCAAACTTTCAATGTATCTCTTCACAGTTTAAACTGAAAATCTATATGAATCATCATATGTAATCCATACTGTGTTCCCCCCCCCCAATCATTACAAAGAATACAAATTTAAAGTTAGACAAACGGCTGTGGTGAACAAACGATGGGTGAGTGATCGTGACAGGTTTCAGTTTCTGATACATAATCCTGCAAACGTAATAATGCCTTCTTTTTACAAAAAAATACTTTAAATTGTTAGGGGATCGATAAACAAAATATTAAAAATGGACTAAACTTTCACTGCATATTTTTACAGTTCAAACTACAAATCTATGTGAATCGTCAGAAAACGAAATCTAAACCCCCCCCCCCGACCATTTTAAAAAGAAACCAAGTTTATCGAAAAGTTTAAAAAAATGTTCTTAGTTGTCAATTTATATTTCTGAAATCTTTAATGGTGTCCCTTTTGAAATGGATAACATTTTTATTTTTATGGCTTAAGCTACTCAACGGGATTATTTTGTTTGCAAGGTGAGGCGCCAAAGGATTATAAGGGTCGAGATTCGTGTTTGCGAACAGTATGTTAAACGAGGAATCAGGGATAAAAGAAAGTGTTTGTAATTTGCTAAGGCCAAAATTTTATTCATATTTGACTTAATATTTCAAGGACTACATATATATATATATATATATATATATGTACATATATAAATTATATATATAAATATATACATGTATATATATCTCACAGCGAGTGAGAAATGTCTATTGAAACGATTGAAAAAACACTTTCACGAAACGTTATTCAAATTTCAAGTCGACACTAGACATCCCCCACGCGCGTGATGGTGTGTTGACTCGATTCACCTTTATTTCTACGATTGTACTCGTTATATTTTGATCCTGTATATTAATTGTTTACTAAATTAACACCATTGCCCACTTCGTGAAATTGCTTTCTTCGTATCATGTTTATGTATTTAATTATTTTTAACATATATTTTTGAATCATGTGTATATAATCATTTTGTTTATATATTTTATTTTATGTTTTAATCTACTTATATAAAAATTCACTAAAATAAAAAATTATCACATTACATGACTCTTTTTTCCAATACCGCAAAAAAACATATATTGAATATATAACTATGTTTTTTATTAAATTTAAAACTATCTTAATTTGTTATAAATTATCAAATTTCTTGTCCAAATTTAAAAAGAATATTTCAAGAAAGAGCAAAGATGAAAATAGAAATAGAATGATATGTATAGTACATATAAAATATTTTAATTAACAAAAAAATAAAACGTCTATTTTACAAAGATTTTTTTTTAAATATTTTAAGCTAAACTTATAATAACAATGCAAATATTAAACAGTTAAAATGAAAATGATGCCATTTGTGATTTGAAAATTTTGACGATTTATTTCGCATAATGTTTAATGAAACATATTAAATGAGCGTCCGCAATGAATTATGCTCGCAGTTAGATAAACTTCTCTGCTGAATTCGAAGTTATTTAATATAATCTCGTTGAAGCTATAAATAAAAAGTGCAATTAACGTAGTACAGTTCTGATAAAAGTTTATTAATATTCATGAAAAGATATTCCTTCCAAACGAGGCTTGAAAGGCTTTAAAAATGTCGATCATTTAACGTAAATATAA
Source organism: Druceiella hillmani (assembly GCA_039881145.1). Lineage (NCBI taxonomy): Eukaryota > Metazoa > Arthropoda > Insecta > Lepidoptera > Hepialidae > Druceiella > Druceiella hillmani. The sequence continues at coordinate 55,641,670 of JAYKKI010000005.1, read as the reverse complement.
CTGCTCCGCAGGGGCAATTTAAAAAAAATATCTATAAAGTATCGCCCTAAATTAAAGAAAAGGTAACATTGGCAAACAGTTCAAATAGGTAAAAAATGGACTCGTATTTTATCTATTTGGAGTTTAACTGAGTATCTAGGTAAATACATTTTTCCACATTTTTAGCCCATACCTTTTCCAAAAAGCCAACATTTTATTTTGATAATTAAAATATATAAGTGCTTCGATTAAGCTTTCAAAGATAGTATGCTTTTAGTGTGACCTCATTTCATTGTGTTTTAATGTGCAGTTACCATAGTTAAATACATTAAAACAAATGGACCAATTTTATGTCAAAAAAACGTTTTCTGTTATAACAATTCCGTGAAATACAGTTTATTGGAATTAATTATTTTATATTCATATAGCATATACGATTTTATTTTAAATTTTTTTGAATGCTTTTGCTAATACTTTTAAGTGCCATTTTTAAGCTATATGACATTCTCTGCTTGAAATTGCTGTAGTTTTCCCCTCAAATTTTTCTTCTACACACAAAATTATATTTCCATTTCAAACTATTAAATGAATGAATGAATAAAATGTTTACAAATAGGTGTATAACATATTAAATTAATTGGTGAAATTCCGTTTCTCATTACTTATTTAGCTAAAAAAATTTTGTTAAAGAAAATAATTAAAATTAACTAAATACTGAGGTGCAGAAGGTAGAAGAAGGTATAAAACGACAATTTAACTAATTAACTTTTTTACGAGTTACGCGCAACGCTGACCGACAATAATTGGCCCGACAATAAGCGGAGGAAATAAGACATATGATATTTAATACTTTAACGTACAATCCTACAGAAGTCGGTCCTATAAAGAAATTGATTTGACTCTGGCACGACTTTCCTCGATCCGAACGTGATGAGCTAAAACGCGCTAACTGAGAAAAGAAGATGACATACAACTGAACACGCCCTAAAGGAGATGGAAAATATTCTATAGCCAGGAGAAGCGCCTCTCTGTCGATAAAATATCGGTCACCAACTTTGTCCGATAAACCTTGGCTGTTTTCGATCACAAACTTACCACCTACAGTAGCAGCTTGTTTGCAATATACGTTATTCTATCACCAACATTTGAGAGTTTTCACCAAATACCTATTCCCAGTAGATTTATATCTATGTATATACAATCGTTTGATGAGTTTGTGAAGTACATAAGTGGTTATATAGTATTGGTTGAAAGTCAATATTTATATTAGCTCAATTTGTGTTAGGCTTACCCATTTTGTGAAACATCATTTATATGTAGTGAGTCATTAAATGAGTATCACACAGTTCTTTTAGTTTTCAATAAGCTAAATATTATGTTGTTTACACACAAAACTTTTTCCTTGTTATTCCTCAGGTCGTTCTATTTACGTAATTTTGGAAGTAAATATTTGTTGTCGGGAGTATTAAAAAAATCAGAAAGATTGTGTAAAATAAGGCTCAATATTAAACATGGTTCTGTACCTATAAGATCATTTTTTTGGTCATTCTTTGGCTTTAATTGATGTTTCGTGTTATTTTCTGGCTTATAAAACGCTGAGTATGTGGGACATTCTTAACTTATAGCTGAAACGAGCAACCTTCCCTATTCAAGACGAAACCTAAAATTTCTATAAAGAATTTGATGAATCTTGTTGACACCATGTCATTTTAACACTTATCTGAAACATCTTCAATCCAAACAAGAGTTATGATGTGGCACGTTGTGTATTGCTCAACTCTATGTATGTGAAGGGTCAATTAAATTGTTTTCAGCTTATTAATTCAACTTTTGATAACTTAATATTGCAGAAACCATAATGAAAGAAACGATAGAGACGTAGGACAGGAACAAACAGAAATCCTTGTAAACATACTAGCTGTCACACATCTTGCTCGTGTATTCAAATCAAATGTTAAATATTTAATTAAGAACGAATCTATTATATATCATGCAGATGATACTTAAATTGATTATATTTGAAGGGTGTTTCTTCAAAAAAAATTAAGTTTTTGTCGCTGAAGTGGCATCTTTGAGAGTGGTGTTTTGAGAAAGAAAATTGAAGTATAGTTCTTTAATATTTAATTACTATTTGAATGCACAGAATCCCGTGCATTAATAATAGGTACCTACTTATTGTACACTTATACATGGTGTTTTTCCTTTAGAAATAACAACTATTTGCAGGACATAGTTGTTATGGCTGTGGGATATAAATAATATTTATATATCAAAAGTACGATTGATCGGGATCAAACTATCTTATTTGTTATCTTTTAATTTTAAGTTTAGTTGCTGTGACAGTTCTTAAGCTCGCACACTCGTTGTTTACTGTGAGAGCACCAACAGTTGGATTTCATGTGCATTTTGGAATATTTACTTGACATTAAATTCTATATTGACATCAACGACTACTGCAATAAAAAATCCTTGAAATTGTATTATAGAATGAATTGTATATAACAAATCATTGAAATTGTATATGATTTAAGAAAGAAAATAGCAAAAAGTTCCTTAGGGAATATTTGATAGGAATAATAAACAGCATGGGTTGAAAATTTAATTTTTTCTCTCACAATTTCTAATAGTACCCAAACCTTAACCTGATAATAGGACGAAACTTAATAATATTATTACTTTATGCATAAAGAATTAACTGTTCATTTATTCCGTTTGAATTTTTAAAACATTGACCTTAATTTTGCACTGGTCTTTAAGCATTCAGATCATAAAATAAACAGTATACAATTATTTACAATACTTTAAATTATTTGAAACGGAGTTAAAAATAATGTGTTAGAAATATTGGGCAAGAAGTAAAGGAAAGAGGTAAGAAGAGGTGGAAGGAAATGTAGATAGTGGGCTCCTTGTCTCACGATTCGCTTAATTATTTAGGAGTGAAAAATTGCGTGTTTTTTTTATTTTTATCGTTCTTTTCTATAAAATAATTTGTTCAATAAATATGAATTCTGCTATGGGAATTTCAGATAATACCCATCTCCACAAATTCTCATCATCCACAAATTGCTGTATTTTTGGAACTTTTTAAGAAATGAGTTATGAAATGTTATAATTTAGTAAAATATCATCTTAAGCTCAAGCATAATTGGAAAAAGGAGTCAACTGTTAACCAAAATTTGTGAAATCATATCAAGTCTAATTTTTCCTATTGAAATTGTACCACATAATCGTGTTTTATAATTTTTAAAAACATGCCATTCTGATTACAAAGAAATTAAACCTTTAAAGCGACTTACAACCAGAAACTTCATCCAAAAACACGTATATTCATTAAAATCTCAAAAAACTGGTTCGTTTTATGTCGGTTATGCCATTTCAAGTCAAAAATCGCCGAAGGATTGAAGTTTGCAATCTGTAAAACAATTACTTGACAGCATAATATATCTCTGTATGATACTGTGGCTATAGATCGTGACGGAACGGTGACAAATACGGGCAAATATGGCTGAATTACACGGCTACTAGAAATACTTTTGAATATATATATTCAGTGAATTATTTGTCTTTACACGTAAATTAATTGCCCGTAAGACAATTATTTTCAAAACTCGATGTAACCCTATATTACGTTCCACTTATTTAGATGTTATTGCAAAGTTACTGTATGATTGTAAAAAGTGTACTATTGCATTGTTCGAAAAGAAAAAGGGCATATTATTAAATTATTCTGAAGTTAAAGATCTCAGTTTTGATTAGTTACCTTAATAATCGGAACATTAACATCGGTTGTTGCAAGTAGTGAGTGTCTTCCAGATTTAATTAATGCCAAGAAAAGTCTTTCATGTTAGGTGGTTGACAAAGGTCAATCGGATTTTGCGTTATATGTTTCAACTAACGAACCGATTAACCAACTGAAACAAATTGCTTCGTTTGTAGTTAAGGTGTTTGCTCGTATTTGGTTTGACATCAGAGTATATCCGTCATGAAAATATGATCTGAGACTTTTCTGGGAATTAATATTTATTTCTTAATTACTTTTCACGAGAATTAAACAATGTAGACAATCATGTTATTATGCCCAATACGTTTTATGCAAATACGGAAAAATTGTTGTTTTCTATATTATCTGACGAAAAGAAACACATAATGGAACTCGCTGTTAGGTACATTTTGAAAACAAAGACAGCGGCTAGTTCTACTACTTAGAAAGATTTTTTGATAACTTTTTTATTTTTGGAGGTAGGTAACCTTTATATCACTATTCAATAAAATCTAATTAAAGAATCTCCAGGATGGGCGACCTATTCTAATGTATACATACATAGATGTAGTCAAAGTTCTGTATCCATTAAATCACATATAACTATTTTCGTTTCAAATGCAATAATTTTTTGTTTAGTAAATGGTGTTTATTTTTTTATTGAAAACGTAATTTATTATTGATGTGGTCAAAGTCACGTCGACTAAAAAATATTTAGAACCTTTATTCAATGGACATTACATTGTGATTTTAATGTTAAATATTGCTTTTATTCCATATCCCTAAAATGCAGATCTGATTAATTATTCGTTGGACTCCTTTTTAAAAATATTCAGTATCAAAAGTCATCCAATTTCATACATTAATTTTACATAGACAATAATATAGATATGGTATTTGAACAGTTTTACTTGAAATTCGAAGTGAAATTATAGTTACAAATAGATATATAATATTAAATTTTATTACTAATGTCAAACAATTGGAAACGATCATAGGTTTTTATTCGATTAAAATTTTGATAATATGGAAAAAAATATTTCTCTTAAATAATGTGACAGTTTACACAGACGAAGAGACATAGAGAGTATCAAATGAATAATACATAACTAGGGGCTAGAAAAATGGCTATGGCTACATAATTAATAATCTTGCTTAAACTATATAAAATTAAAGAAATTAATTATGATACTTAATATTACCATAAATCGGTAAGCTCCGCAAAACTATTTTTCAAACAATGTTTCGCAAAATCGCCAAATTATTTTTTTCGTATCCATATATTATTAACTCAGAAATAAGTTAGCAAAACAGACGAATTATAAAACAATAATATCCAATTATTATGAACTAGCTTTTGCTTGTTGAAATCAGAGGAAGTTTTTGAGGCTTTTTAGGACTTAACATCTATATTTTTGTTTTACCCTCTTGTTAAGTTTTGTACCTATAATACAGGGTATTCCCAAAATTGACTTTTATAAGAGTTCTTGAGCATCTAAGACCACCTACTGAATAATAGTGAGAAAACATAAACGTAATATTCATGTGCAATACAAAAATGGTAGGTTTAGTAAATACTTCCTAAATACCTTCTTACCATTTTAAACGGTAAAAGCTACTATGTCAATCTTTTATGCAATACTAACTTAATCATCAAAAAAAAGAAACGGAAAGTTTTTTTCTTTTCAAATGAATATAAAAAAAATATTGAATTGAAATGAAACAAGGCGAAATATTTCCATTTCGAATATAAAGGAAATGAACTTTCCTAAATAAGCGAAATTCTGAATTCAAACAATTTAACTTCAGAAACCTTCGCACGTGATTTATTGGAAGAAGTACATTATTTTATTGGGCTATAAATAGTCTGAGGAGTAAAGTTTTTGGAATAATATTTTTTTTACATAATACTTTTCATTTCGATTTTAAATAATTTTAAATTTCAATAAATCTCGTGCTAATATGAAGGCAACCTTTTACAAAGGATGAATAACTAATGAAAATATAGATATATACCTGCGTATAGTGAACTTTGGAAAAGTAATTATACGGAAAATATTGAAACTAGAATCCATGTTTATGCAATTCTAATGTTAATAGCCAATAAATAAAATTGATTTTTTTACAGAGTAAACTAACCACCTGAGAAATGGTTTTAAACAATTCTAATGACTTTTTTCAAACGGTATTTTTAAGTAAAAGAATCTGAAATAAAAATTTCTTACCGCAAATGTGAAAAAAAAATTTACACCTTTTCTTGTCTAATGACAAGATAAAAATTCGATAAAAAGATTCGCAACATTTATCAGAAAAATAAATTTTGTTTGTAAATTACTGTTGTTTTAAATTAAGACTTGTTAATATTATTTTCAGAAAAATCTAATTTGAGTTCTAATAAGATAGAAAAACACAGTAATATTGTATGAAAAACCGATTCGTCGAAGTCATTATTTAATATTATAATTTATTTTAGCCACCAAATACGGTCAGTGGTTTTAATTTTTTTTGACTCAATATATCGGTATTTATTAGCGGGCAAGATTTCTTTTATACATCATGGATTTTACTTTTCGCTGAAAGTAAAATTGAACATTTCAGATATTTCAGGTATATTATTCAGGTATTATAGTATGCAATATTTCTTCAAAATTTATTTCAAAGTAAACTTTCACAAGTTATGGAAAAGTGTTATTTGTTGAAATATTTTAATAATATCTAATTAAACTACTCAAAAATATGTATTTTTGTAAAGTTTCATAAGTACAAAACGGAAAATTGATAGAAGTGTATTGCTTATCTTTAATTTACTACATTTAAAGCACTGCACAATACATAGTGGGGTTAGGACAAAGATTGCCAACAATCCAATTTGTTCCATTAAATCATATTTATATAGATATATATGCACCTATAATACTGAAAGTTGTTGACGCAAAATTTGAATAAATGTTTAACAAATGTGTGATAAAAAGTGTTTTTAATTTGAATTCAACAAACAAATATTACTTCCTAAAATAAAATCAAAATAGATAAAATTACAAACTTCCGTCGCATTCCGTACGTAATCCAGAGCTTTACCGCTATCCAGTAACTCAATTGACAAAGTGATGAAACAAAAATATGCTTATTAATTCGTCTAGCGGCGAGTAGCGATAATCGATCCTAAAAACGTACCGATCGGTCATATTCGGCCTACTGCCAACTACACCCGTAGCGCGTCAAGCTTGGAGTGACCCAAAATCGCAAGTATTTTCCAATTAAACATTTTAGACAAGACGAAAAAAAAAGAAGTTTTCACTTTAAAAAGTCTTTTACATATTATCATCGATAGAACTCAAGCTATAAAAATGTATTACACGATCATATGTATAATCTGAAGACTTTATTTTTTATATTCCTTTTCACGCTTCAAATCAACATTTATGTACATTCCGGCCTAGAAACCAGTTTAGAAGTGAGCGTCGAGCCAGATGTAGGTATGTGGGTGTGGATGATGGCAGTGTGGGTTCAGTCAGTTGTACGGAGCAGACGTGTTAAATGTTAAATGATGTGAAAATTATTCTCTTCTCATATATAGATTTGAAATAGTTCACCTGATACTTGTTTATTTAATTATATTTTTATTATTTACTTATAGATGTAAAATGGGGCATTAAAAATATAATAAATGTATTGTTGCATAATAAATGTTTGTTTGCTGTTTCAAAATCTTTGTGAATAATTACAAAACAATAAAATGAGAAACGTATTACTGGCGGTGATTTGTTGAATTTGTAAAAATTTTGATTTTAAATAGTGTACAGAAAGAAACGTTTACTTCAGTAGAGATAACTATTTGATAATGATGTAATTCTGAGGAATGAAGAGGAGCTCTGACGCTCCTCTTCACTCCGGGGAATGAAGAGGAGCGTCAGAGTCTTAACGTACCAAACACTATAATATCTGCTTTATTTTATACACCATGTATATCCATATGCGTATATATATATATATATATATATATATATATATATATATATATATATATATATATATATAAATACTTCCTAAAATCTTTCTATAAAAAACAGAAATGATATGTCTAACTTGTTCTGTCATTGTCCATGTCTCAGCAGAGTAGATAAGAATGGATCTAACTAAGCTTTTGTAAATCAGGATCTTTGTTTTTCTACTAGTGAAGTCAGACTTCAAGTACCTTCTTCCTCACGCATGATATCATTGGGAGTATACTATAATTGCAGGTCATATACTTAGTATTATTTTGGTTGATTGCAAGATGCATTTTGCAAGCTGCAGCCTCTAGTAACATAAAAGCCTCTCTAATTGCCTCAGGCGTTCACGCAACAATGTCGTTAGCGAATGCAAAAATTTGAACAGATTTGTTAAAGATTGTATCACGGGTATTTATGTTCGAGTCTTTCACAATCTTTTGGAGGGCTTTCACAATCTTTTCACAATTGTTTTCCTTGTCTGAGCCCATTTGAAACAACAGTAGGCTCTGAGAGATTATTTTGAATTTTGACCCTAAGTTTGGTTTCAGAGTAATAACTTTCAAATTTATAAGTTTTTCAGGCATTGCAAACTCTCTCATGGCCTCAATGAGCAGTTCTCTGTTTACTGAATCGTATGCAGTCTTGAAATCAACATAGAGATGGTGTGTTATTTTGCCGATTTCATTATTTTTTTCTAATGTTAAAGATCTGTTCTGTTGTGGATCTTCTTATGCGAAAACAGCATTGGTAATTGCCTACAATATTCTATGTAGAGGTTACTAGTCGGTTACAAAGTATATTGGAAAACAGTATGTATATGTGTATATTTATATATATATATATATATATATATATATATATATATATATATATATATATATATATATATGTATATATATATATATATATATATATATATATATATATATACACATATATATAAGATCCCCATTGTTACAGCTTATGAAGTTGTATAGCAAAAAAACATTACGCCTCTGTAAATGCTAGTTCCAATATATGGTAAAACTTATAACATATTGTTTAAATAAAATAGTTTTCCAGTTATATCAGTTGGTACATGATTCAAAATAGGCTGATTTAAAACATGAATGAATGGTATAGAAGGAGATCACTTCTTTCTAAAAATTATATTTAATTATATTTCTCAAAATTATATAATTACATAGCTTTTAAAGTTACCTGTGTTATAATCACTTCATTGTTAAAGCTCGAGGCTAGCGCTAATCGATAATGAAGTACATAAACGCAGGGTGTGTGATTCAAAAACAAGATGTTCACTTGAAACGTGGAATATAATCATGTACTTAACCAAACTGTATCAATCAGAGTGTCCTGTCATTCCTTATACTTGCATCTTTAGCTTTTTAGTAGAAATTTTAACAAAAAATAAAAAAAATTCCAACGCAGATCCAGCGTTGATCCCAAAGGACAGAATGTTAAAACAGATTTTATTTAAATTTCCTATATTGTCAAAATCGAGAAAAAATAAAAACAGTGTTACCATCCATCCAAAGCTGTTTCGATAGGTGCAAATCTGTTGTTTTACCGATTTAAAGTCTTTTTTTTTTATTTTACCAATTTATCTGCTACACCTTACATTTAATGATTACTTTACGTGATTTATACTCTTTATTAACTGAAAGTTTAGATTGAATGATAGATTATTAGTGACCAGAAAGTCTAGTCCTTAACATTTAATTGTAAGGAAATCGTTTTTTCCAAAATTTGAAAAAACAAGTCATCGAATATTCTGCTGAAACTCTTAAAAACGACGCAAACTAACAAATAGAAATATTGTGCTTACGAAAAATATTTCTAACCATAAGGTTTTTCTGAATTTTTTGTAATTTTCCTCAATTAAATTGTGTAAAGAAGTATTTGTTGAATCATTTGTAGAATTATTATTTGTCGAAGAATTATTTATATACGAGCAAACCTACATAATATTGACTTATGTCCCACGCACATACTGCGTTATACTCAAATTTCGTCTCTAGATTATGACAGATAATGTCTATGGTAAGCGCACAGTGAAAGAAATAAACACTTCAATGGGCGTAGTATCTAATTCGCGTCCTACTTATGAGTATTGGTTTTTAATATTCAATTATTTATCATTAAATAACCAATCGAACAAGAATAATTGTATAACACTTTATTACATAACTATTAAAGGTTTTGTTTAAAAAAATAACTCAGATATTAAATGTTAATATAATTAATGGTGAACAGGCTTCGATCAATAAAAATAAATGAAAAATTTAGCTTGTTGGGTATGCGTAAAATTTAATGTTTTAAAGTAGAAAGGAAGCTCTTGAAGTTCCGTGAATCTCGTCAAGGCCGTATATCGAATCGTTGAAGTGGCTGGAGGCGAGCCGTAGCAGGAAAATATATTTCGTGGTAAGTATAGACTATTCAAATACGTATTTTGTAAAGGTCGTATCGGTTTTCCAAATTTATAATTTTCTTTCAATTATTAAACTTTTTCGTATTCATTTATAGAGAAAACAATGCAGTTCCTTATTTGATCCAAGACAATTTTTTCTGCTTGAATTGACAATAAATTTAAATTTCCACGGCTTTCAATTAAACTACGTCTCGCAGTGGAAATAATTAGCCGATTTTCATTGCTCAAAATACTTCATCTTGACTCTTTTGAAAAGTCGTAAAATTAACACTTGGAATTTAAAAATCGTACGTCGTCTATTTATGAATCTATTCTATGGCGTAATTTTTTTTTTAAGTTATTGTCACTTTTTCAGTCGCATGGATGCGCAAATATCCTTATATTTTGAGTTATCTTAAAAAAATACTAGTGAATAACGCATTAATGTTTACAAATAAAACTTTAATATCCAACGAATTAATAAAATTTATATCACATTAATCATTTTAATGGAATATGATTAAAATTAAAGACTATAGATCCTATGGGTTTAGAGGTAATTCATAAATTTTTATCCATTGTCTATAAAATCATGTGAAAAGTACCTTTAAAATTTGATTATAATGATTTCCATTTAGTGTAGGTATTTATTTTATTCTATAGAATTCAGAGAACAATTCTATGTAGAGAGCTTATATTGTGGGTGCATAAAAATATGTTTTCAGAATTGTTTTTGTAATTTAAATGTTGAAGAGTAAAAAGGAGAATCACGGAAGAGTCCATTTACATAAGACAAAGATGATATATTAACATATGAGTAGTTTAATAAAGAATAATAATCTAGAAAAACATTTAACCGCCCGTAAAGTTATCTCAGCTATTGTCTTATCCCATTATCAGGTGAAACTTTCTGTTGATTTTGTGTATCATTTACTTGTTTACTGTTAATTGAAACAATTTAACGGCCAGATTTGTTAAGAATAGTATCCAGATTCTATAGTAGAGGCTAGATTTGTTAAAAATAGTATACAACAATTTTTTTTCTAAATTTTAAGGGATTTTAAAAATTACTATAACCCATAAATTGTTAAAACATATTTGATATAAACAAGTTTTTCAAATTACCCTGTCGCAAACGAGCATTACAAAAATCTAGGAAAAGTTATTGAAAATAAATTTAAAGAATTTTCAATCGCTAGTTTATTACAAAAAGTCCTTACGGGAATTTCCTACAAGTAATTTTCTAATTTTAGATATTCACTTTAAAAAAATGTCTTTAACTCAAAGAACAAATTTCCTTTTTATTTTTTGTTGAAATTGAGTTGTTGCTTCTTCAATCACATCTTTTCTCCCATATCTTTTCCTTATACTATTTTTAATACCATAATTAATTCATTAATACCATAATGAATCACATACTAAAGAATATTTTGAGTTAACTAAGATTCGTAAGTTTAATTATTACTACTACAGATATTTCACAAATGATAAAAATTAGCATACATTTCAGGAAACTTTGAAATAGACACACATGAGGTTGAATATATATTTGCAGAAATAAAGCCCGAAGAATATTTTGGGATAATATTTAATTTGAATTACATTATCGTTACTGGATTATGCGATGAGTAGCCTACTCATTCACATTCCACAAAATAGGAGAGTGGAAAAAAAAACCTTAATAGCTTTCCCCACGCCTTTACAATTTCTTGCTGAAATAAAATAAATTTTTAATTTTCTGTCCAATGACATTATACATCAAGGATCATAATAATTTAACGATTTTAACCGAAGAATTGTTGCACCACAAAAGCATATATTTTATATAATGTTGAATGTTTTTTCGCGTTTATCTTTTAGCAATATGCCCTTGGGCGGTTAGATGTGTTAAAATTACATTGATTTCAAGTTAAATTTGAATTGGTCAAGATACTTGTGATGTTATAGCTTAATACAATCTAAATCTTAAATTAACCTGAAAAAATAATAAGCAGTGCTACATCTTATTGCCAATAATATACAAATGAGGCCAAATCTAGTTCTTTTCTAGTATTTTTATTTGTCGCTCTTTAAGAGAATATTTTATAGGTTTATTTATAACCCTCATTGAAAATGTATAATAAAATATATTCTATAATTGTATTACTATCTTTAAATCTACAACTTTCAATTAAATCACATTGCTTAGTGATTACTGTGATATATAGACACAGCGATTTAGTTAGAATTAGATTAATATAATCGTTACTTTGAGTTAATTAATTAATTTTGTTGACGAAAAATTGTTACAAAGTGTAGTTAAGCGAGGAAAAATATTGAGTCGTAATATAGGAGAACACAACTAGTTAAAAATAAGCCTATTTTTCAAGTCACTAGGTATCTAGGTAACGACATAGTGAGGTTGTCTCATTAATTCTCAAACTCGACAAAATTAAGAGAAATCTCTTTATAATATTTGCTTCACTTTCTTGAACTTCTCACGAACACTTCTGTCTGAATTTTTCACGGACCTCTTTAATATTTCCTTGGAAGACAACGGTAGTATATTTTTCCTTTACAAAATTGTGATCAGTTTGATGGAAATTGGTAAACCAATTTTTTTTAAAACGTACTTGGGATGAATACATTGCACGGACCAACTAATATAAATAAATAAGTGGTTAAGGGATAAATAGCATTTATTTTTGTTTGCAAACGAGAACATAAGAAGGATTTTTATTTCAATTTTTTTTTACAACAATTTAACAGAACATTTTGTATTGACTTAGTTTTTTAAACAAATTGCTCGATACTTTTTAGAAATAAAATGAAATTGTGGTGAAATTACTACTTTGTGTGTAGCTATAATATTGATTGTATAAGTTTTGAGAGTGATTTTCGTCAAAATAAACGGTTAATAATTTTTCTTTCAAAATGGTAGTACAAAGCATTTTACATTGACCTATTTTTTAGTCAAATTTCTTGACGGGTTTTTTTAATAAAATTGAATGTGTAGTTAAATTATTATTTATCCTGCAATGTTAACTATAAAATTTGAGACCGATTTTTACCAAAACTTAACAGTAAATAATTTTTAGATTTTAAAATAGGTATGTATTTATAGTTGGCATATGAAAAATTCAGCAAATTTCTTCGAAAACGCGTGTTACACGACAATTTTAAGGTGGCTTCAAACTAGAAGCAAACGCAACATTTATGGAGATGATGAAAATTTACAAAATTATAATAAAATAAGTTATAATAAAATTTTTAGCATCTTATTTGTTTGTCACAAAACAGATTCCGAGACTATTTATTTTATATTATGTAATCACAAATAATATTGATATTTTTACTTTTACTTAGTTGGAATATACTAGTGATTGCAAAACTTTACGAAAATGTATTGTGCCGTTGATAATCTTTGTGAAACAATTTTGAACTTGGAATTTAAGTTAGTAATAAAAAATGTTGTGCATAGCCTTAAACGTTCCTTCCTGAAACTGTATATGGTTTTTTCTTCAGTTAAATTTCATCAATTTCAAATTGAGATGGAATTATTTCTTGTAAATTTTTCATGTTAAAATTATTAAAATCCCATGCTTATCGAATTAATCCATTTTCTCAAAAATATGAAACAAACTTGATAATTCTTTTACACTTTCTAATATTCACCCATTGGTTTGACATGAAGAATAATATTTATTTAATTTAAATAAAACTATACAGCCCTGCAGTAGAAACTGAAATTTTTATTATTATTGTTATCTCCAAATGATTTCGGTTTACGTCGGTGTTATTGTAGATGAAGGATCATGCCAAGGTCTTTTTTTGGATCGGTTTAAATCCTGAAGTTGTAATAAAAGCTATTGCATAGGTGTCTAAAATTAAGAATATGTTTAAATAGATATATTTGAAGTAGCCCTTGCAACTTGGTTGCAGAACACTTCGTGATTATTGCGATGATTGACAAAATAATTGATATTGTATTAACAGTGTTCTTGTCACACATATCCTTAATCTCGTTTATTAGGGTATGTCTAAATGTGTTTTTGTCGGTGTGTTTTTCTGTAAGTTGTCAGTGTTGAGTAGAGCAATATCTGTTAGATATGTAGTTTTGGGGACTTTACTGATTGTTGTTAATGTCTGGTCGGTTGTTATTTGTGGTTATGTTTGTCACAATTTTTCGATACCAGTAGAGTTATGTTTCATTTTCCTCTAATAAGGTTTTGGCATTATATTGATAATATGGTGTATGTTCCTTGATTAGTGTGTATTTTAATATTATTATTATTATCCTTTCACCTCCAGCAATTTAAAAGTATGTAACAGGTTTTATGGTGATTAAATGACCAATTTTTTAATTCTCGTAGTCTTATTGTACTTTATAATGTTAATACAAATTGTGACTTAAATGAAGCCGCTGACAGAAATAAGTAATCAGTATAAATATTTACTTTGTAACGCATACTCAATTCTTTCTTGTATGTCATATATTATTATCATTAACACAGATGATAGTTCATTTTCTCAATCATTATATTTAATTTATTTTTATTGCGAGGAAAAAATTTAACACAAATCCGTAAAACATTAGAGATTTAATAGTAACCCGTAAGTTATATCGTCGACATCGAGCTGACAGATATTTATTATATAAATAAAAATCGACTGGGTCAAATAAACATTTTTGAAAAACGTGTAAAAACAAAAGTTTTTCCTTATGTCGTGAGAAATATTTTTGCACGAACAATCTTTTCTTGAAAACTTATGGTTCAGCAATTATGAAGAAATAAATAATTATATTGATTATAACAATTAATCGCGCTAAAATTTGTTAATAGTCATAATTTTCCTTCAATCTTTACATAATTATTCAAATTCATAATTTTTTCTGAGCCATCCCTTTGGTGATAATGCCTATCATTACCCAGTAGATATAGTACAGATAATACTTATCATTAATTTTTAAGAGCTTCTCCATTAAAATGTTTAAAAAATTCTTAAGAAGTTTATAATATTGTAAATACTGTTGAATTTTGTACTGTAGTAACATTTTATTTGACTCTCCACACGACAATCTTGAAAGAATTATTTTTTATTTCCAAGTTCTTTCGTGAAATTGACACCCAGAATCAAAATTGTACTTTTATATTTCATGCACATAATTATCATATACTACACCTGTACTAAATTTAAAATTTTTACTAAAATATACTAAACGTAAAGTGGTTTTGTTTAATTTACGATAAATTTAGCAAAAAACGAGATATTTCCCCTACAAGAACTGCATCTCTAAATCAAGTGAATGTTTCACTATTGGAAAAAGACGAGACGAAATGGCTAATAGCTGGCATGTAAAATAAAAATGTAGAAAGACATTTTGCATAATAGTGGAGAGATACAAATCTTAGCGAGGCTTTTAAACCAGTCATTGCTGAGCATACTTTCTCTGAAATTAATTCGCGCAAGGTACGTCCGGCAGTAAAAGAGATTTTTCAGATACGGACTGATTAAATTGACGTTTTTTAAATAACATTTTTAACGTACTTAATACTCTTCCAGTTATATTTGCATGATTTCTTCATATTTCCCATAAAAATATTGGATCGACCAACATAGAAAATTTCAGCGAGAGTCAAAATTTGATTGTTAACCATTTAAATTATGGTTTTGGATTTTAAAAATTTTAAATAACAGTTTGTAAAGTATATACAAGCTTTTAAGACCAACAGGGCAGCAGGAGAAAATTATGTGATCCGAGTTTTGAAGTCGATAAAATGTTATTTTTTCAGCATAAATTTAAGGTGTTTCAGAGTGGGTATTAATTTTACCTAACACAACATTATGTGTATTGTTTAAACTATGGTGTAAAACGATACTTTATAAAGTGGAAGTGATGTTGTATAACGAATTTTAAATAACAGTTTTTAAATTGGTATCTAAGCTTTTTTCATCAACAGAGCTTCATAGGAAAGTTACGTGATCCGAGTCTTGAATCCGCAAAATTTTATTTTTTGATTAAGTTTGAGAAATTAGAGTGGGTTTTAATTTTACCTAATACGACATTATATGTATTGTATAATGTATGGTCTAAACGACGTTTTACGTAACGAAAGTAATGTTGAATAATGTATTTTGAGTAGCAGTTTTTAAAATTATGCATAAGCTTTTATTACCAGCAGTGCTTCAGGCAAAAGTTATGTAATCCGAATAGTGGAATCGAAAATTTTTTGTTATTTTTCGGTTTACTTTAAGAAATTTCAGTGCGGGTTTTCATTTTACCTACTTTAAGAAATTTAATTGCGGGTTTTCATTTTACCTAGTACAAAATTAAATGTATTGTATACTATATGGTTTAAAACCACATTTTACACAACGGAACTAACGTCAAATTTTTTATGAAAGGTAAAAATATAAATTAGAATATGCGCAAAATTACGTTGAATTTTGTGTTTTATTTTTAATGAAATAATAGGGCTATTTTTAAATAAATTCATTAAAATTATTATCTTTATTATTACTGTTTTGTTCAACATAAATAATATGAATTTACACGAGACACCTTATTAGAGAATTCCGTTGCTAAAAATAAACTTTGAAACGTAGAATTAAAAATTTATGTCAAATATATGAACTTTTCTAATCGTAAAAAGTATACTGGATGAGCTTTTTAAATCAGTTGAAGACCATATTTATTTTGGCTGTTGCGTCTTATTAATTATTACTCGATATACGAAGTATTTTAGAGTACAGACAGATTTACGATGGTGCAAACAATATAATGTTTAAAATCCATGTGAATATTTTTTGAAAGCAATTAGATTATTGCATCCTGCGAAATGTAGCCTTTTGTACGCCTTTGAAAAATATATGTGTGCGATATTAGTATTTGTGTATTTATTGAATCACACCATATGATGCAATTATTTCTCTATTTTTTATTACTTTTTATTATTTTCAGAATATTTCTAGAAAGATAGTAAAATTTAACCTAATATTTTATGTAATAAAGTTTATGTAATTTTTTATAAAATTATATGCACATAACATCGTGAAAAACGTGATTTTTTGGTAAAAACTATTTTCACGGTTATCAAATGTTTAATAAAACTATATAATTAATATAAATCAATAACTATAATGACAACATAAGTATGTTTTGACTATTTCGTTATGTTGACAAAACATATATTTTTTAACTTTAGAAAAACATTACAAAGAAATTAATCAATAGAGAAAAAGATATATTTTCGGCTCTTTATGTAAACTTATTTAAATAATATTTTCAATAAACGTCTCAATACATTTATTTCTTTTTTTGTAAAAAAAATACTAAAATCAGTTCGTACCGAATAATTATCTTCTTTGTTAAATTGAAGTATTGGAACGTAAAAAGCACTCTCCTAAATTTTAAAAAGGTTTGATAAACTTTAAGGGACATGCAATCGTAAGTTAGGATTATTAGGCACTATAAACGAAATAAAAAAGCAGTCCGGCAAAACACAAAACTGAAAATAAGGCAATGTATGGAAAACGCAAACAAAAATGTAACAGTCACAATTTAATACTAAATAAACCAACATGGCATTAATTATACCATGAAAGTTGTTGAACAATTATGTATCAAGAGTAGCAGACGTATTTGAGTTATAACAGAACATAATAACTGCATGGATTTGAGCTGTCAAACAACGTAATCATAGCAATTAATTGGACAGTAATCTTTCTCTATTGCACTCGCACGATCTGATACTTAATTTTGGGTGTACCGATGGAACAATTTAGATTTTGGCCTTTATTTCCGGAAATACTTTCGGACTATGTTTTTCGGATCATTTTGAACTTGCCATTTTCTTCTTTCCACTACATCTATCAAAGAGACAAAATCATTCTAATGCTTACTTCAGATTTTACAAGACTTTGAAAGCACATACATACATAAGATCTCCAATGCGATTCGTTCTTATCCAAAACATTTTCTTTAAAAACACCCATATTTTACTTAATTTCATCGACCCCTTCTCCTGATTGTTAATGCAATACTTTTATCAGTTTGATGAATAAATGTGTAAAAACTTTCAAGTGCAAGATTTTATAAATTAACATACAATGTTATGACAGACAAGTTTCAGAAGGCCATAAATCAAACAAATTAAAATCTAGATGAATTCAAAATTAAGTAGAGTATAGAGATTTGCAGAAATAGTAAAATCAATACAACATTTCTTAAAAATATATTTGCACTAATTGAGGTTTTATTGGACTTAATTCATCATATTTTATGATCAGTAACGTATGACCACCCTTGAATAATTTATAACCACCCTTGACTAATTGGCATGAAAAGACTCGACTTATGGAGACATAATTTCCTCGGTAATTAGTCACTAGGTACATACGTGCCTTGTTTTACCCTTTATATTGCAGTGTGAATTAAATTCCTCTTTAGGGTCTCATTCTATTTACGTCTTTCATATTTCATTACTCTGTTCATGTGTTAAATTCACGGAAGTAGCTCCACATTTCCTGTCTAGTTAATATATCACACTGACACGTCATATAGTTGCGGTCCTTTCAATGTGCGTAATTGTCCCGGGTTCGCTTATTCACATGCGCTTTAGTCACGAGGCGTATTAGTGGCATCTAATGAAGGTTTATTATGCACAAAGTTGGCAAGTCATTGGAGTTTTAAGTGTAAAGTGACGACGTAAATTTTGCATGTGCCTTTGGTAATTCCTCCCCCTTTTTTAATAACACGTACAGAGGATAAATTGAAAACAGTCCTGTGAATAGTAAAGCTTTTGAGAGCGACATTTTATTAGTGTTCCGATTTTGTAACGGATTCCTTTATTTATTATAAGCAATTTTTTTATATCAATTAAAATAATTTTTAACAGGCCTGTGATATAACCTATATATTAAAAACCTAGTCGATTAGTGCATCATTTTCTCAACTTTCGCGACGATTATTAAATAATGTTCTCTATATTTGAATAATAAAAAACCAATAGCACCGCCAATCAGAAATCAATATTTTTTTCACGGAGATTCTATTTATGGTAAAGAAACGTTTAAATCTAAATATGACACAAAAATGGTAAAAATAAAAAAATAAATGTAATTGGAAATTAAGTTATTTCTAAGTAATAAAGTACTGAATGAAACATTATTACAAATTAATTTCGTCTTATATTCTGGAAAATAATCTGAAAAAATATTTCTATACCAATTAACCAATAGCCTGTATACATATAACAATTAGCCAAAACATTCACCACAAACCGTTTCTGTTCACATATTTTACTCTTTTAACTTTTGGAGTAATATAATAATGAAAATTTCAAACTATACATCACAAGATAGTAATTTTACTAAAAAGGAACTGTATTTCGTATGATTAAGTTCACAATTTTTGGGAATATTTAATAGCAATACTAACATTTTCATAAATATCCAACATCTGTTGCATAAGAATGCTATTAAATTTTGCCCACGCTTTGAGCATCGGCTGCAGATTGGAGCTTGTGTAAATAAGTTTCTGATTATATCTAATGAAATTATCGAAAAAAAAATATCAATAGGAGAAACAAATTTGTTATATATTGAATCATCATTGAAGAGAATCTAAGTATATAACGATATTAAGAAGTATCATAGAACAATTTAAAACTTTGAAGAAATTTTGCAAAGTGAGTTTTGATAATACAAACATATTAGAAAAATAAAACATGTTTCCAAGAAAAAAATGAACTGAATTCAAATAAGCGAACTAAATTAAAACAGTGAATATAAGAGTAATCAGTTAGAAATTGTGTGGTACAATATCGTTTCCAAACAAAATTAAATTTGCAAAATACTGCAATTTTTTAAATACATATTCAGTCAATGTGAGAAACATTCTCATACATACAGACACGCACACACACAGATCAGTGCTACATTTCACCTAGAGTTTTACAATGGACAGAATTGGCGCCTTTAGTCGTGTTAAAACTATAGAGTATTATTAAACTGTAGAATATTATTTAGTTATCAATTTTGGTGGAATCATACCGGGAATATAACCTTCCAAATAAAGAAAAACTTATCCAAATTGGTTTGATTTATTTCATCCAAACTCGATCATGGCAACTATGCTGTTAAATTTCAAAGATTGTTATAGTATATTTTCCATTCTCATAGTTAGATTCCAACCAAATTTACACACACACCCTTTTAAATAAAAAAAGGTATCACAAAAATTGATTGAGAAACACCGGATGTATGAGGTAAAGTACATGAAAACAACAGACGAATTAAGACCGTTTTCCTTTTTTGAAGTCGGTTAATAAAGACCGTCGAAAAAGGACTTTCAGAAATAGAACGTAACTAAAGAAAATTATAGAGTTTCCATTCTTAAAGGAAAAAACAGTCACATCTGTTCACCTCATATAAGCTTTTATGTAAAAAGTTGAAAGAGATAATAACCAACAATATTGATCTGGAAATTGTTGAGAGCGCAGTAAAGTTATAATTTGTTTTCCTTAATAATATTTTTGTTATGTCATGGTGAATTTTAGTCAAAAGAGCAAGTTACAAGAAGTTTAAAATATTTTTTTATTTTATTTTATATAGGATAGTTATATAAATATTATTGAAAATGTCTCCAAAAAATAGATTACACCTAAAGTTAAAATTGTGGAACACTAACAATGTCAATAAAATTTTACCAGAACATTATAGCTAAAAAAGTCTATCAAGGTTATTGAGAATAAATTGAGATAAATCATTTATAAAATGTACTTACATTACTGTTTTTACATTTTTGAGTTCCGCATTGAGAGAATTCAGCGTTGTTTTTACAAAAAAGTGAAACAATGAATACATTCATTTTAAGTAAGTTGCTGTTATCAGCTCGCAAGAAATTTCTTTCCAGTTTGAATTATATAAGCTAGTAAAAAAAGATATATGAAAAAGATCCGAAAACTTCAAAAATGATGTAACTACGAGTAAAAGATTTAAGATTTTGACAACACCAAAAGAAAAACCAAGTTTTCGAACTACAATCCTTCAGTTTATTTGCGTGTGACATATGACTTATAACCCAAGCGGATCGTTTGTAACGCTGATTGAATTTTTAAAAAAATAGCGATTTCTTTCCTTTTTTTTAAATATAATGATTTATTTACATTTGTTTTCGGAATTGAAGAGAAGTAGATGTTTATTTACGTTGTAATATAATGGGATGACCACGAATTGTAATATATTTTCGATGTTGTCAAGTAGCCTATTACAAAAAAATAATCAATATTAATCGTTTTTTACACGTGTAATCATTGTCTAAACAATTATTAAACGTAGTTTTCTTTTAATTCCTAATTTCCTTATTTACTTCATAAAAACTTCCCACTCAAATTGTAGGTTGACACAAAACATTGAATACGCAAAAACATCTTGCAGAAAAATAGTAATCGGTAACAAAAAAGAAAAGAAAATTCAGAATGATTCGGACAAAATAATTTATAATCAATTGTCATGTGCTCATTCTATAAATGCATTATTAAAGCGATAGAAACAAGTAAACATTTTGGGTAAGTTGCTGTTATCAGTTCGCAAGAAATTTATTTCAAGTTTGATAATATATAAACTAGTAGAAAAAATGATATATGAAAAAGACTTCAAAAATGAAAAATTAAAAAAAATTAAAACTTCAAAAATGAACAATAAAAACTTCAAGAATGTAAATGCACAAAAATAGGTGAATATAAAGGATATTCGTGTATGCACCAGGCATATGAAATAAACTATGAATTCATCCTATTATTTAACAGCCATGAATATAGAGCACCGCCAATCCATTGGCGCTTAATCAGTATCATAATTGATTACTTAAAAACAAATTATGATCAAAAGAAATTCTTATAAATGTTACGTACGATCATGTATGTATGTAGTACAGCGACGTATTTAAATGTATTATAAATTAAATATTTAAGTAGGAAAAGGTTATATTAAGTGATATAAAAATCGAATTAACTTTGTTAATGTTGTCTATAACATGTGGATATAATTAAATACTTAAATACTTTATTTAAATTCTTTACCACAACCTAGGTTTCGTTGAATGACAACATCTTTAGGTAGGCAATTTGTCATACATCAATGCTATCATACAATGAAATCTAGATCGTGGAAAAGGATTTCAATAAAGTGGAAATAATACTTACCATGTAGTTTCATTTGTGCCAAATATATTCAATATCTGGTAAATTGCTTTATAAGATCAGATAATTACATTCGTTTTAAAATTAAAAAGATTAAAAACTTAAAATAATATCACGTAATATACGTGACGAAAATCATGTGAATATCGAGAGATCCAAACCCAGTATTTTTTTTTCATCTTCTCACAGGTTTGAATGATTTTGAAATTTTTTGAATGATTGAGTAATCATCCATAATCACTTCTCAGTATTGTACGGATGATGAGCCTTTTACACGTAACACTATTTAGGTCATAATTATGCACACAGGGTTACGTAACCCAGAGTACATTTCCTTTCAGTTCATTATTCAGACTGTAATACCCGACATTACATTGAGACAGATTATTATTTAATTGTAATAATTTTGACCGACAATATCTTATACTTCGATTTCTTTTAATTTACATTTGACAGTATTAATATTGAAACGTGTCGGAAGGCTTATAGAATTATTATGTATCATTCCCATGATTTCAATGACAATGAAAATATTGTGACCTTATCTAATTCTCTAGTCCACAGTACATTGAAATGAATGCACTCATTTGATCTCTATAAGAAATAACTTATATACTTATGTCGGAGAAAACATAAGAAGATAGTAACAAAATGTTATGTAAAAATGTAAATTACGACTTTTTCTTTTCCTTCCATTTTATAATGTCCAAGATCGAATATAATTCCTTCCGACTCCGACAGGAATTGCTTTCAATCAAGCATTTTTTCTGAATTCTTAAGTAATCATGTTGATAACCTCTCGGTATTGGGTTAG
Organism: Druceiella hillmani; assembly: GCA_039881145.1. NCBI lineage: Eukaryota > Metazoa > Arthropoda > Insecta > Lepidoptera > Hepialidae > Druceiella > Druceiella hillmani. The sequence goes on along the minus strand of JAYKKI010000005.1, from coordinate 55,618,533 downwards.
ATAGCCCTTTACGCGTATGGTTATGGAGTTGCTTGATAGTTCGCGATTGACTTTTAAATAGTTTTAAGTTTAATTCGAATCAGTGTGTGTTTCTTTTGTATTTTATTCATTATTGTTCATAACTTTAGCTACTTGCACGTGTTCAACTCTTTTAATCAAGGCAAAATCTGGACATGGGAATTTTGTAGCAAATGCAGAAATAAATTTTGAGAGAGATTGAAGTTTGAATTTTCTAGAATTTCGTTAAAGATTATCAAACTGCATTGATACATATTTCTCAATTATTCTTAATTATTACATTTATACGTCGTAATTATGCGTAATTATACTTTTTTCCTTAATTATTATATTTACCCGTTGTTATCGTGTGCAAATATTAAATAAATGCCTATACTAGGTACCATATAATCTATTTTTCATATTGTATATAGATTATTTAATTAGGATTTGACCATTAGGCTTCTGCGAAAAACGTATTCTTGTATAAACTTTTCCGAGTATTATAACCGCTTAAGAAATGAAAGACAATAATGCAAAGTTCCTTATTTTGCCTCAAGCTTATGTCTCGTAACACGTTTCTGTCGTAACTTATTTTCTCTCTCAAGACTAACTAATCCGCTCGCACGTGCTTAAAGTTATTGCGGATTTAGCGATAGTTCAAGTGGATTTACTCTCAAGTGAATTTCTGCCCAATGAACGCAGCACACGCGAATTATCTCAAGACAATTTTGTTAATAACTGTAACAGTCCTCTGGGTTCGATTATTTATACTGTACTCATATTTCAGCACCTAACTTGTTTTTGGAACTCTATTGGCCTCAAATATTATGTCCTATTACTTGGAGTTGTTTCAGTAAAAAAATATATGTTAATAAATTAAATTCTATCAAGCACGAATAAAGTCCTCACTGCGAGGCTTCCTTGCATATTCCAGCACTTATATCTGAGCAACCGTAATATTTCTATTAAACTATTATAATATATCAATTTATCGTAATATAAATACATTGCAAAATACTATATACCTTCCACGGCCGTAGAAACATGGTGCATAATTGAAAAGTTAAAGGGAAGATAAATTAACAACTTGAAAGAAACGAGAAGCTATAGCGATTATAACAGATCTTACTATAATAATCTTTGTGGTATTTTTCATTCCTTTTAAGTACAATGAAATGACACTAAGCAAATAAATCTTTGCTAATAGCCCACCTGAAGATGTTGTAATACCACGAAACCTAGGTAAAGAACTTAAAGAAAGTAGAAATAATACTACATCACGTAGTTTCATTTAATTGTGAATAATGAATTTCTACGAAATTAAGGCGAAATATATTCAATTCTTTCAAGTAGTTAATTTGCTCTCTCTAAAATTTGGAAAATAATATTTTTGAATTTTAGCTACTATGATATGCATCGTTTAAAATATTTTATTACTGTGTTAAATTTAAATTTTCTACGTTAAGCGGTTTCTGAGATGTATGGCTGTGATGGATACACGGACAGACACGTAAACGATCTTACAAAAGTTACGTTTTCCTTTCTCAGCCAAGAAACCCTAAAAAACGTGTAACAACATACTTCAGTAGCATTATACATATTTATAATGCAATTAGTTTTTCGGTTATAAATATTTTATTAATTGCACAACTTAAGTATTTTTACAAATAAATTAAAAACAAAACCCTATTTAAAAGACACGCGTTGGGTGCATCGATATGAAAAGTAGCATACGTCTGATTGCAGGTTGAAATTTTAAGATTGACATAAAATAATATCTGATCAAAATTCTGAAAGAGATATAAAAATATATGATGGCAGTATTAAAAGTTGTATTTGAGTTTAAATCGCGTATTGCGTAATGTAATATATGCATTGCGAAAAAAATGGAAAACTTTTAAAGAAAATGTTTATAGATGAGTTATATAATAATAACACAATAAAAAGGACCATGCATTCGCATTATTTCCATATCTTTAGTTTCAGAATCAGAATGCTTGTTTCTCAATAATTTTTTCTATACCTTCAAACTATTTAACAACGCGGCGTGGAATTAGCCAATTATAACTTAACGCCATATTGCAGGTTGATGCAGCGCCTCATAATGGTGAACAACAGAGTCTCTGCTAACGACATACGTATAACTTATTTAAAATTCTACATTCAATATATACTCTAGTAGAAATCACAGTTATCAAATTTAACTATGGTAAAATAAACCGCAGTGTATGGAATCTACTGTTAATGCAGATAAATGTGTAATAAGACTTTAATAAAAAACTACTCATATACATTATAATATTTTTTTTGCTTAAGATATTATTTACTGCGAGAATATAAACCTTGAATTTAATACAAGAATATAATAAATGGTAATAAACTAAAGCCCGGCTGACTTTCCATATAGATACAACAGAGATACTATGGACGTATTAAGCACGTCGTTCTCGTATAATTTATGTGGTTGCTATTGTGTTAATAAATACATTTGCTTAAATACTCGTATATACCAGCAAGTCAAATATAATCTTGGGACGTGGTTTTATTTTAAGGTCTCATTTAATTGTTTACTTCTTAAAAACCGCACGTTCAACTTTGTTAAAAAGCATGCTTGCTATTGTTAATGTGAATAGAACGAACATGAAAAACGCTGTCAAACCTAGTAATTTACATTTTATTTGTTTTCTTGTTATTTTTATTAATTTTTAAGAATTATTTACAATGAAGTCATCAACCTTGATGTTAGTACAAGAATAACATACGTGAATAATGTTTATATAGTAGTCGTCAATTTTTCTCATAGAATTTCAAAATTTATATTTATTTCACATCAAGATATCTCCTACTTTTTGGTATATGTAGTTTTACATTTTTTGCAGAAAAATATGAATATGACGGAAAATTGTAAGAAGATATATTATTATGTATATTTCTTTATTTTTTTCTGATCCTTTTATATAATAACCATTACCAAGTACTTCTTTTGAAGAGGTTACATGGATTTCAAAAATATATTGCCATTTTATATTTATGCATTTTGTACAGAAAATAAGTTATAGGACAATCAAATATGTTACAGAAAATCGGGAAATATCCAAATTAACGTTTCATTCAATGTACGAAGAGGTAAATGTAATGACACATCTCGAAGAAATAAGTTTAAACTGAAATAAGTGTAGCAAATTATTTTCCTGAAGTTAATTTAAACTGACTAAAATTATAAGTTGATTTATTCAGCAATGTTTTCTAAAATGTATTACGACAAACAAACGAGCTCCTATTTTGGCTGAAGACTGGAAACATAATTTTGGTATCCAAACTTGGTAGCATCAGAATCATTGCTCAACACTAATGACTACGAAGCCAATGATTATTATAATTACGCTTTTAGTGTCAATAAAAGTGTTGCGTCACCTAAAGAAAAATCTAGACCATCCTAAAAATATTGAAAAAAATAAAAGTGTTAATTTTACCTATTTATTTTCAGAGCACATTTAAAAAAATACCATAGTACGAATCGTAAAACTCTGTACATAGGCGGACGTATATCTACGGACAGGTATTTTACCTACGTTCCATATTTCTTGTGCAATTAGATGTTAATTATTTAATTAATAAATTGTCTCCTGCTGTCAGTTTCTTTACATAATGAAAACTTTCTCGATGTTGTTTAGTCAAAAACAATCTAAAGTTTAAAACTATGTTTAGTACATAAAAAATAAATAAATTAGTCGAGATATAGTAATGAACACATTCATTTATATTTGTATTACAAACTTAACGTTTTATTAAATAGGAAATAAACGGAATAAAATATTTAATAGAATTTTTCTCGGAAAAAATAATTTAAAGTTTACTTGAAATAAAACATATAATCAGTAAAAAACACGAGAAATATCTGAACCACAGGATGATGCATACAAAGAACTTATGACAAAATGGATAGTGATGCCACAAACCCAATGAGCCTTTACTATTCATCGTCCTTTGCCCTCCTTCCATCTCCATCATCAGATCCTGCTACCATAATTAGTATCTTGTAAATAAAGAATTTATAAACACAAGTAGAACGAGCCATTCTTGATAGGACTCTATTCACCATTAAGTAGATATGCGCCCGCTTCCCATCTTATCAACAAAACCTGATTATATTACCATCATGTATTGTGACCTCAAACTAGAACGTGTGTAAAATTTTCAAGCTAAAGGAAAAAATATCCACAATTAAATAAAACTACGTGATTTATTTAATTGTGGATATTTTTTTTTATTATTCCTACTCTCTTTAAGTTCTTTACTGCGACCTAGGTTTCTTTGTATTACAACATCTGCAGGTTGGCTATTAGCAAAGATAGTGTGTATATTTGCTAATAGCCCACCTGACGATGTTGTAATAAAACGAAACCTAGGCCGTGGTAAAGAACTTAAAGAAAGTAAAAATAATGCTACATCACGTAGTTTCATTTATTTGTGAATAATGAATTTCTACAAAATTAACGTCATATATATTCAATATTTGAAAAAAAATTTCGTTTACATAATTTGTGGCAGAAAAGCAGACAAAAAATCAAGTTAAATATAAACTTTAAAATGTATAGTGGTTACAAAAGCTTTCGCATTATCTTCACACTACGTTCTAATTATGAAGGGCCAATTGTAGCGATGGAGTTCATGTGATATGATGTGGTGTGGGGTTGGGGAATGGGATGTGGTGTCGGTTTGGTTGTGTGGTTTGTTTTTGCGTGGGGTGGTGTGGTGTAAGCGTACGTGCGTACGTGCGAGCTTGCGTGCTTGCGTGCGAGTTAGCTCGCGTGCGTGCGTGTATGTGTGTGTGTGTATTTATGTGTGTGTGCGTGTGAATATGTGTGTAAATAATGCAAACTTATTATATTTGTTACTAACCCTTTTATGAACATGTTAAGTTTTGTACGTGATTGCTCAAATAACTAATGCCGGATAGTTTGTCAACAATAACAATGTCCGCCTCAAAATTACCCACTACCGAGATAATGGTAACTTACTTCTTAGCGTAAACTTCAAGTTCAGTCGCTGTAACTACCTCGAGAAGTTTCATTCCAAAGCGATCCCTTCTTAAGGTCTCACTCAAGGGACTTATGCTCGAGTACAAATAACTGAATTTCAATTCCCTTAAGAAATATCTTATGAAGGAAAAAGGTATTCTTAGAATTAACTTAGGTGACGTTTTATCCTGATCGGCTAAGTCATTGTTGCATGTTGATCTGACAAACACAAATACACGAATTGAAAACAGACAGAGAGAAAAAAGTTCTTTATAAAATATTCGATTGGGACAAAGTTTTAATGTGAATCTTAAACATCATCTCAGAGAAAATTTCATTAAGATCGGAGTAAGATCGGAATTTCCGCATACTATCTATTAAAGTGGCAAACATACGTATAGAAAAATAGACAGAGAGATAACAATTTTTTTAATAGGTTGGGACAAAATGTGACTTATATTTTAATCTGAACCTTAAGCATCATCCCAGGGTAAGTTTCATTACGATTAGCGTAATAGTTTCTATATCAATTTAATGAAACTGTTCTAAAAAAAAACAGAAAAATCGACGGATAGAATAAACGAAAGAGAAATAAATATTTTTTCAATGCACTTTATATCGCAACAAAAAGAAGTTTCCTGAAGTATCATTCCAGGGAAAGTTTCATTGCGATTAGCGTAGAAGTTTTCTAGGTAAATCTCAGTGTAACTGAAATTTTATATTGCGACAAAAAGAAGTTTAGATTTTAATCTGAACCTCAAGTTTGACCCCAGGGAAAGTTCCATTAATATAAACCTAGAAGTTTTAAATATTTTTCGCACAAATACACAAACAGATTGACAAAAACCAAGTCAGTAATGACTAGTCTGGCCCGCATATCGCAAATCAACATCGATATGGTTTTCCTAGCTCAATAAATATTCAATAATACCTGATACAATTAAGCTAAGGGTATAATCGTGAATATTTAAAAAAATATGACATCCATAATAGTCGTTATAGTTTTTTTTATAATCTGTATATAGTCTTCAATATATTTTGTAGAAATTTCTTTATTTGAATTTTTTAAAACTACGTGATATAGTATGTAAACTTTCATATAAACTTTCTTCAAGCTCAGATAATTTTCTAAGACCCTGTTCTGTGATGACTAATTGATTCAACGATTTAATGTAACTAATTATATTTTTTCAGTACATCCACGCTTAGGTACACGCGAAGTCGAACAATTGCTATCTTCGCCGCGAGTTTTATGAAAACTAAAAAAAAGGCTGTGATGGTTGCACTTTTTATGTATCACATACAGCGCAATCATCACATGGATACCAATATATTATAACAAAGTATGCAGAAAGTGCTAGCTGTAGTTATTCACGGTTTTGCAGAACCTTCTTTGTTATGTGATGCAAACAGATTCAAAAATGTTAATATATTATTCGGCTTCTAATGTTAATAGAATATTAAGTTTTGTGATTAAATAATCAAATTATATCGTTATTTTAAATGGTTCTTTTTGATGCAAGTTATTATGTAGGGAGAGCGATTCTATAAATATGAAGATTCATCGACGTGTACGGCTGATAATGAGTACGTCATTTTATTTTTAAAAATATTTAACAATGAATGCTGGTAAAATGGTACTAATTATTTAGCTGATTATCGAAATTCTTAAGTCTCACTGATATACTGTTAAAATAGCTTTTCGTGATGCCTTTAAATTTATTAGTAATTTTAATATTCAGTTAAAAAGAGTTCACATCCTTTCGGAACCGAGTATAATATCAGGAAGAGTGGCATAATAATAGAAATTAATTTGTTTCATTGCATTCAGGCAAATAAAAAAAATGTTCTTTTTACATTCGTTAGGAAAATTAAAAATTGACGACTGAAATTAAGCAATGTGATTGCTGGTCGATCATATTTTTTTATTAATATTTAATATATCAAAAGATTTAAAGGATATCTTTATATTTTTGAGGGTTTTGATATTAATAATATGGGGTACGCCAACCTCACTAATTAATAAATACAAGGTTTGAACATATCACTATATCAACTCATACGGCTCTGATTCGTTTTCTAAATTTTATGATAAGCCATCGTCCGAAGATCAGTATGTCATACAAGAATTTAAAACAAATATATTCATTATATTTTATTTGAAGTTCAATAAAAATAATATATGTAAATTATCAGACGCCATGTATTTGATACTAATATTTTATATCCATGGGTTTGTTAATGATTATATTCGTGATTTCACCGATTGTTCAGAATATACTGTGCGTCTCATTTTTACCATAATGAATAAATTTTTGATAAAAATACTACAAAAATTGTTGAACTAATTTTAAATATAATATTAAAGCAACGACACAATTATGAGAACAATATTCGTAACACGAACAAATCAAGTTTTTTTTGTTTTTATGGAGATGTTATGTTCACAAAAAAAACATACAATAAAACGACTGTTGTGTTTTTTTCCTGTGTATATAATATGTCCATAAAAATAAAAAAAATGTTGAATCCATTGAGCGGTTCTATTACATTAGCTGGTGGAATTTAATCTACATAATACAGGGTAAATTAAAATAAATAAAGACAAGAATTAAGACAATTTTAGAAATAAAAATAAGTAAAGTAAAATCTTCGAAAACATAATTTTTTTTCGATTATTTATTTCTCCCACAAAACTTCATGTATTTAATGTAAATATGTAAATTTAAATAAGTAAATGTGTAACGACAACGTTACAATTAGTAAAAGACGGTGGCCTCATTAAAAATACTCAATAGCATGGGGGTAGGGTAGGGTGCCATTTTTATTAAGATTTTATTGTAATTTATAAGCAGAAAATATCTGCTTATAAATTACATTAGTCTTAATCGTCAAAAACTTGATTCTATGTCATATAACGGCTTGCGAACGAGATGAGCTTCTAAGATTCGAGATGAGCTTCTAAGTTATACGATATTATATGTTATTGTAAGCTTAATGAAATAGATAATTTAATGTCCCTACAATGTCTAATTATTCTCTTATCCTATCTAATAATCCAGTATTAAGTTTTGTTGCTAGTCTTGCTAAAGCATTATTCTCATTAATTGTTTTATGACTATAATTTTTAGAAGCAATTTACAAATCATTTTAAAATATAATAAATTAGTAATCTCTAATTGAGATTTATGAAAATATTTTTAGCACTTAAGGCGAAATAAAACATGACTGACATATATATTGTCGAGGTAATCTTTTCATTTTCATTCAAAAGTTTTATATCAAGATTGTTTTGCATTTTGTAGGCTTTGAAATGAATTTTATACTGCGTTGTAGTGCCGTCTTAACTTTTTTGCAGATAATTTTATTAGAAATTAATGTTTTTTTTTCAATATTCCCATAACGGCGCGAATATGTTCCAGTTATATATTGAAGCAGAGACTGTATTCATTATTATTGTCGGTGATTAGGAATTATCTCAATTTATTCTAAGCTGCAATAACACATCTCTGGTTATCGGCATGCTTTTATTTATTCTTCTTTTCCATTTTTTGACATTTTATTAAAGTGTAAAACATATCTCAATTTCACTTTTCGATTCTGACTAATGCAAAGAAATGTAATGATCAACCTATAAATGCTCGAAAAATATTCACTGGAAACACAATTTAATTGATATAATTCAATTAATCGAGATGCAAATCTCTAACTTATTTCTTTGCACTTCTTCAGCAAGTTCTGCGAGGACTTTATTGATTTATCACAATACTTTTTGTAGACTACATTTAGACGACAACTGAAGAATTTTCACGTCTTTTTTTAGAATTTCTTTAAGGTCCGATGGCTGATTTAGATACTATAATATTATTATTTTATCTAAATTTTAACTTCCCTTTTCCTTTGGCTCTTAAGAATATTATATTATTTTAACGATAACAGGTGACATTATACACTTACAGTCTTTCACTATTAAAAGAACCAGAGGATTATTTTTAAATTCTGTGGGATGCAAATCCTCTCTGTAAGTCCATTATAATTGGTTCTATCCAAAGATTTTTGCGTTCAATATTACCGGGATCAAAATTCATTAAATAATGGTCATTATTCTACAAGGTAAGAAGTATTATTTACTTTACCATTCTACAACCTAAGTTTGGCAACTCGGGAATACCAAAGCAAAGCAAATAGCAAAGTTAGGATATTATTGAGACTTAGGGTCTATCTTTTATGTATAGTTATAGCGTGTGTCTCATATACACTGTGTCCGAGGGTAGATGTGCGGTAAATAAAGACGCTACTCGTTGGCTCTAAAGGGATAAATTGTCGTTGAGATAAAATGTAAAACACGCCCTTTTTTAAGTGAGTGCAAAAAAAAATATTACACATAACTACTTTTAATACGCCCAATACTTGCCCGGAGTACAGAGTTTACCAGTTGTGGCGATGTCTTCGCGAGTTATTCCCTAGAGCGGCATAGACAATATGCGCAAGTTTCTTGTGTACGAAAAAGATAACAAATAATTATGAATATTGTTTTAAATTTTCTGAGAAAAAGGTCATCTTTTAAATTTTATTTTCATCGACTATTTTTCAGTCAGCGAATAAGACACCGTGTACAGTTTATTGGGTTCATGGGACGTTGATTCAATTGTCGTGGAGTCTTGACGAGGCGGCGTTTTTAAATTCCATTTTGCAAACAAATATTTATCACTACATATATTTTTTAATCAAAGTTACATTACGTAATTTGTGTGCATTTGTTTTAAGATTAATTGTTTTGCTTTGAACTGCGGCCTTTTCGAAACTATCCAATTTTCTTCGGACTTACCTAGATTTTGATCTAATGAATTTTCGTCCCAAATTTCATTCGATTGAATAAAAATACCACTGCTGCAGAGCATCAACAAAGTTCACACACACACGCACACACACACACGCATATATATATATATATATATATATATTCCTACGTAATGTAAATATAAATTTGTTTGAAAAATACTGTGCACTTCATGAAATTATTAATAAATCTCTAAACATAAACAATCCTGTAATGTAATAAAAATATTAGAAAACAATACAAAAAATACCACAGTACACGACGAATGTAAACGCAACGAAGTATCATCGGCTGTTGTCATCAGTAGGTATACCAACTTTTAACGAAAGTAATTCTATTTTGAAGCATTTAAGTTGTTTAATGATATGTTGTGTAATTGAATATTTATTATATTCAAGTCCGAGTCGTTTTATATAAATAATTAATTATATATATACGAAAATCGCTTTCGTACTCATTTTTAACCAAACAGTAAAATGTTATAGGTAATATATTTGCACGTAATCGTCACTAGCTTAATTTTTTTCTCAATTTTATTTTCTTTAGGACAAGTTCATTTTAAAATGTTGTGACACTAAATGTTCCAATAAGCGGACATTAAAATATGCGAGCATTCAAAGAACCAAACGTAATAATTTCATAAAGCATGTGAAGTAAATATGATTTTTCAAAAATAGATTAAAAAAAAATAAGTTGTGTACATATATGTGTGGAAATATATTTTATACCTAAGTCAGTTTTCATTAAGTTCTAGTTAATAGAAGTAATTATTTCAAAAATAGGTTAAGTCACAATATTGGTTAAAAGTAACTATTCTGTGTACCACTGTTTATGGTAAAGATTGATTAAAAGTAGATTGTTTTAACCAATTTGAAACAAAAAATTAAGTTTTCAATTCAAGAGCGTTGCAATTTATTGCCAATACTTTATTATGAAATATGCATTCAAGTAATTTAGGTCAATAATTCAAATCAGGCCTTAATCTGATCATATCGTGACGGTAACTTTAAAAACAAAAGGGAAACAGTAGAATTAAATGACGCAATTTGAATAGTTCTTAAACACTGTTTTTCAAACAATAAAATCCTAATTCGCTAAATTTCTAATAGCCCACCTGAATTTGTAATACAATGAAACTGATGTTGTAATACAACGAAACCACGACCTAGGTTTCGATGTACTTTCGATAAGTTCTTTAGAACTTATAGAAAGTAGAAATAATACTATATCACGTAGTTTCATTTAATTGTGAACAATGAATTTCTACAAAATTAACGCCAAATATATTCAATAAGTAAAATCCTCCTAAAACTTGTCTCATACAAGAAAAGTACTTTATAAATTATATTGCCAAGAACGAGTTTTACAAACATCGCGGAAAACGAACGGGTTTAGAATATATTTAAGGCCTATTTTTGGAATTGCTAGCATAATAAAAAGCCCTTTTGCAGCACAAGCATTTATTAAGTTATTTTCCTTCCAAGTTTCCTCTCCAGATTATATTTTTTACTTAACTCTCAACCGATTTTCTTTTAGGGCTTAGGCAAATCTCAATTTTTATAAAGAAATATTTATGAACTTTCATCATATTATGACCCTGTTGAATTTTCTTTATGTTATTTATTATATATGAATTTTCTTTATGTTATTTATCATATTATTCCGCATGTTAATTTAAGGGTGTACAAAATAATTACGTTTCAACATTTTATTTCTTAATTATTAAACTCTGATTGTAAGTGAAGAGTTATAGTCGATAATTAACAAAGTTATGAAGAGATTTTAATTTACCCTTATTAAAGTGATAACACAAAACATCTGTTTCCTTTGACTATAGTATTCAGTTACCAATAAATGTGATTTGTCCAAACTCAGCGTGATTTCAATAGGCCTATTATAAATTTAACTGGCACTAATTATTCACTGAATACGTATTTCTTGTCCGTTGTCATTTTCATTCATTAAAATCATTACTGTAGCAGTTGCATAAAACTATAATTAATTAGATTATGAGATATTAATACATTAATTATATCTCATAATCTAATTACACACACATATATATATGTATATATATATATATATATATATGTGTATATATATATATATATATATATATATGTGTGTGTGTGTGTGTGTGTGTGTACATGTATATATTACAATAAATATTTAATGCAATCCAATTAAATACAACACATTAAAGTTAAATACAAAACTCTTCATTGAGTAATTACAAGTACGCAATCGTTAGTATTTTCTTTTTCACCTAGTAAGCATCTTATTTGAAATTTAATGGCGATTCTTAGTCATATAAAGTATATATGTTAGAATACTGTTTATATAATGTATAAGAATTTGAAAGATCCATATATTTTCTGAATGCAAACGGAAGCTATAGGCTGTTAAGCTCGTTAATCTTCCATTATAGTGAGAAATCTTATTTATATTGTTTATCTACACTAACATATGATGCCGAAAAGTTTGTTTTCATTTCTTTTTTCGCACTAATCTGTGGAACCATACGTCCGATTTCAAAAATGTTAGAAAGTTCCTATTAGGAAAGATTAGACATTATATATCATCGTACTATGATTTAGGGGCGCACATCAATGATAAAGCTGAGAAATTTTATTGTTCGCCTTGTGCGTTTATCTTTGAAACATCCGTTCTACTTTTGCTAATTTACTCAAGTTTTAGCTTGTGAAAGTTATATTACTGATATTTTTGCGCGAATTTGTTCTTTTCTTCAATTTAACACAAACTTGGGATCTACGAGTAGTTATATTTATTTATTTGTATATAATAAACTCGTTTATTGAGAAAATATATTATTTTATATTTTCGTCTTTCATGAGATTGTTTTTGTAAAAAGAAAATTTGGAAGATTGATTTTGTAAGAAAAAAAAATTGAAAGGAAATAACCAACGAAATGTTCTGCTTTGCATTTTATACCACATTAAAAGTATAATCTCCAAAAATATGATCAAATTTCGTTTTTCGAATCAATTAGTCGAACTCGTTGCATGTAAGATTATTCGCGTTTTTCATTTTTCTCTGACGACGTTTGGGTCTAATGGTAGACAGACATTGCTTCACACTTGATTGGCGTACATGCTATTAAGAGTTATCTATAATTATAAGTGCTATCGTGATATAAATTAATTTGAAATAATAAAATATTAAAATTATGCGCAATAAATAATAACTTATACGAGTATACACCAATATATACAGTAGAACAGTTTCTTCATTTGTTTGTTCACTTTAATCTCTGGAACTGTACGTTCGGTTTGAAAAATGGCTGCTGTGTTAGAAAGACAGTACTTCGAGAAAGGTTATACGCTATATTTAACTTAACATAAAAGGAAAACGCTCCTTAAACGGTAGAAGGGAGAGGGAGACCGGGTTTCTCCTGACTGAGAGTCGCGAGTATTCCCGCCGATATATTTCTGACATCGATTATAATCGATACCGCTTGGCGAATAAAGCGTAGGTGACCACCAAGGTTATATTAATATAGTGTGAACCTCGAATTGCCACGAATTTGAGCTGTGATGAAAACTCATAAACATTGAAAATATTTGGCCAAGTAAGTAACAGCCAGCTATATTTATAAAATATATTTAAGAGTGTATGTAATTTTTTGTAAATTTTTAATGTTGGAGTGAGATCAGATTTAATTTCGTAAATTTTCTTGAGCGCATTATTAATGGGCATTTTATAACTTAGGCTTTGTTAAATTAAATTCTACGTATACGCATGTAACATCAGAGTTATACGTAGCATGTTAAATACAGTTATTGTTACAATATAAACATTTGTTACAATATATAATACTCTTCTATGTAACAATAATTATTATTTAATAAGCATAGCAAAAAGTATAGCTTCAGAGATGGAACTTAAAATAACGATATATTTAAAATTCAGGAGAGTATGCCAAACAAACTCGAATATCCTAAATGCAATAATAATAAAATTTGCCGATTAGTATTGTCAAACTTTACTTCTAATATTAAGGTTAGTTTAATGTTCTTCATTAAAAATAAATAAAAATAAATTCCTTCTTAATATGAAATGAATTGTAATCGGCTTAATTACGATAGTTTTTTAAACGATTCGCAGCCGCGTGCCAACATTTAGAAAATAAATCATACCGAATTTATTCAAAAGGAAACTTCGTGAATTGCTTCACAGGGGCAAGTGCTAAAAAAGTCGTCGATAAAGTATCGGAAATAAGTTAAAAGAAAATTGGGTCACCTAATTGCTGGTGCAGACAATAAAACGCTCTTGGCCATTTTATCGTCGGAAAAGTAAATAAGTCATTTTCCCAAGCAATAGAAATCGTAACGAAATTTTCTTCCCAATCGTTAAGAAAGAAACTTTTGTTAATGAATTTTTTTTTAGATAGGGCAGGGACTTAACTAGAATAAAAATTGTTTAACTCCATTCCGCTCTGCCGTTTTTATTCTATTTTATTTTTCTTATTTTGTTATTTTTTTTTCTTATTTTATTTTATTATGCAACTTAAAATTTGATTTTCGGGATGCAATTTAGTTAAGGAATTTCCTTGGGTTATATCTTCATCTTATCTGTTTCTTCTTTAATGATCAAGTTAGGATAAACGATGTTAAATTGCTGGAAATTAACAGGTTTTTTTGCAAGGCAAGACTGGAACGGATTTAACACTTGAGAAACAATGTTTAAACTTGGAATGTAGGTACACAAGTAAAATCTTGAAAAACATTGGTTCAAAAATATGTTTTCTAAAGAGGTTTTGAATTTATGTAGTGACATGAGAACCAGCCATCTTTTAAGATTTTTACTCGCTTTGTTGAATTTAGTGTGGTCATTGGAAATATAACTTTCAAAAAAAGTATTTAAAAATATAGTTGTGCATTTCGAACTAAAATCCGAAATGTGGTATTTTGGACAAGGATTTGATTAATTAATAGACTGATTGTTTAAATATTTAGAACATTTACAACTCAAAATAAAAACTCGTAATCCAATATATCGTAACATGTACTTATGATACATAATTGCACTATGTACTTTAAATAGTTACACATGGCGGAAAATTCCTTTCCTTTTAATACATTTTGTACGTTCACTATAAGCTGTTAAAAACTTTTAATTGTAAACCCATAGTACGTACGTAGTGTTCATTAACATATTGCTAATAAATATATAGACTCAAATTAATTAAAGCAAAGAACGCACCATAATTGTTGCCATCGCCTTGAACATAAATTTCATCTAATTTTGGCCAGTGAGTTCCTTTTTTAGTATTTTTCACCAATGTGTTTCTTTTATAATATTGAGTCTCAAATTAATTACAGCAAAGTACTCACAACAATTATTGCCATCGCTTTGGATATAAATTTCCCCAAGTTTCAATCAAAGTGTTTATTTTATTGTTTAGCACTTCTGCAATTTTTCTGTTACTGTTTTGATATATCGAATCACCACGTCTCCTGCCTAATGAGTTTCTTACTCTCAGATTGAAATCGTTACTCTTTTGTCTTCCAACTCTGACAATTATTAGATTACTTATAAATTTCCATCTACTATAAATGTATCCATCATCCACTATGTTTCTCATTTCTTTGAACAATTGATTTTTATAAATTCTTTGTCTTTTAACATTTATAGTAACCGATTTCTCTTAATATTAACTTCATATAAGTGTATAGGTTCATGTTGTATAATAATCAATATTAAGGAGTTATCAGCAAATATTAATAAGGAGAGATGTTTACTATCGACCATGAAATTATGGCCGTCTTATCTACTTTCTGAATTGGCACATACCGGTCTAAAGCTTTAAATACGTTTTCTAAGTACAATTTTTGCAAAATTTAATAAATATATTAGACTCTTGAAAGCTTGTTTATTATTTAAAGATTACCTAGGTATGATGACTGAGTTTCAAAATGCATAGGTTACAAACTGGTATATTTTGGATATAATTTAAAAATTGTTACACAGGCAATTATTTCAAATCCGAGGAAATTTATTTCAGGAGTATATTAGGGGAAATTTAAAAAAAATTTCTTCCACACGTTGACAGTTTTTATGCGTTATTTCTTATTTTATAAAATACATTGTGCTGTATTTTTTTACACATTTAATGTAAATTTCACATCATCATCTAAATTTATGGACCCTTAGTAGAGCTCTATTCTCATGATGTTTATACAGCGGAATTATTTTGTGCTCAAAAATTAATTGTAAATTATTGTAATCGTTTTAATTATTAAATTGTTTAATTAGTTGTAATCGTGTTCATAAATTATTAGTTGATAAGCTGTAGTGTTAATTCATAGTATTCATTCTTGTCATATCAATGGCACTTTGAACTACTACAGTAGTTATATCTTTTTTTTTATTTCAGGATACGGTGTCCATGTCAATATAAATGGTGAAGAGACGTGATGGATCATTAATAGATTTTTCTTTTAAGCAAATTTGTTACTGTGCACGAAGGCATGAATTAGAGATTGACACATATCTTTATTTTTCTTGATATAGCAAAAGGTACTCCACGACATTTAATTTCAAATACCAATAAATTTATATGGTATAAACTTCACTTTGACAATTTCATATAACATTGAGAAAAAAATAAATGCTTGACAGCGGCAGTCTCAGATGTCTGACGATTGGCTCCGCTTTGAAAGGTTCGGGAAAGTATCAGACAGTTTGGATATTCAAAAGATATCATGGCCGTTACACATCTTCGTAACTACATTCATCCATAATAACTATTGTAGCTTTTTAAATGGTTCTTCTATTTTTTTATGCCAAAAGATTTGCTTGATGAAATTGATCTTCTATAAGTAAACCTTGTTTCAAAAAAATTAAGTTATCATTAAACGTATATTAGTTTATACAATCTATGAAATATTAATGTATATTAAGTTTGTTTCTCGATTTGCTTATATATGTAAATAGTTTTTTCCTTATTTTTCGTAATAAGGAAAGAATTTTTAATTTGGTAGTAAATTTTCAACTAACCTTCATATTCACAATTTTTAGACCAAGGAAATTTATGATTTTATATATAATTTTTGTAACTTAAAAAATCTAACTGTTCATCAATACAAGTCAAGATGTGGAATATATTAAATCAAAAATACAAAATGGAGGGTAATGACTAAATAAAATTCAATTTAAAGTTTCTGCTCGTTTGTTTTTTAAGTAGGCTAAGTCTAGTTATTCTAAGTCAATTATTTTCATGTTTTCTGCGTAAAAATTTCAAGTAAAAGAAATATATTCAGACAATTTAAAAATATGATATTATTAAGAAATACCTAAGTATTAATGTTTAATTCAGAAGCTTAGTCGTAAAATACATGTGGGATAAAATTATGATAGATTAATACATTATATTTGATAAAATTCGAAAATAGGTAAATATTGTCTTTAATAAAAAAATGTTTTTTTACGAAATTATGCACATCAACACTTGTATAGTATTGGTTCACGTAACATAGTTAAAGTTAAATATTTACTATTGAGAACGAAGGTTAATTTCATGGTTCGTCCTTGGAAGTAACAAGTATTAAATTTAGACGAAAAAAATATACGTTTATCTGTCAACATACTAATTAATTTATATCACATATTTGACGACCACACGAATCGTATTCAATGTTTTTGTTCACCTGATATTTGAGCAAAACAGGATAATAAAAATTAGTGGTAACTATGATTCCCAAAAATTTAGTGTACATAGTTTTATGTTGTTTTTATAGCATTCGACGCAAAAGTACCTGGATTAGTGATTTCTTCTCCGACTACGCTGATATTATATTCTCAAAAGTTATACTACTTATGTACATACTGTGCGACCTGCAGAAATCTGGAAACTATAACCTATCATATTATAAAAGTTGTATGCCAATTTGATTAGTAGTTAAAACGTGAATCTCTAGAAAACAAACATACAAGCAAAAACATAGAATTTCGTCTTAATAATGCTAGATTATAGCGTGAATAGTATATTGTCCGTCTGTATTGCCGATTTTATTAAACAGGTTATTCGATATAATTCTTAAAACAAAAATTATTTTTAACAAATTAAACGGTATTGTGTCCTGATATTAATTTTTAGCAATTTTTAGCTTTTTGGAATTGTACTATGCTGACAATGATTTTTTAGCCAATAATATTAATTTTGGAGCGAAAACTTCAAAAAGAGGTTATTTCCTTTTAGTTATTTTAGAATATATTATATGTAGTAAGAAGTGGATTTTTTAAATTGGTTAATATTGAACTTAAATAATATTCCAACGCTTTGGGTATTTTTTATAAATAATTGGCTGACTAACCAAATTTACTACTATTTGGTAAAGGGGCTATCCCATCCCGTAAATTAATTAATCCGGACGATATGTGAAACAGCGACTGAGTCTTCAATCAACGTCAATTTCATTTATATATTCGTTTAAGAAGGAGCGTGTACATATCCGACATTCATTTTTGGCTGTCAATTCGGATTATATATAGCATTATATATAGCGTTAAAAACGGTGAACTATCCGCGCCATCTGTCGGCGATTCCGTTAAATTAAATTACGCCTAACCGATGACAGCCTATCAATTTAATTACAATAACTTCACCGTCCATATATGCTTTCACAAGTCGTCTAAAAAAATACACCATTCCTGATTTAACCCGCACCACTCTCCTTTCTGTTACATCCTGTTTTCCCTCGCGATTCATCTTTTACATCTTCTACAGACATTTTATGTATTAATTATCATTTTTATTAATTGTTTTCTTATTCAATTGTATTTGAAAAATCTTTTGTTAAAATTATCATAATAAAATAATTTCCGGTTGACTAGAAAATATTGCTTCTGTCGCAATTAGTACGTTGTATTCACAAATATTGCAATACAGATTGAACAAATAAATAAATTAAATATTAAACGCTCTTTGGAGGTACAAACTATTTAAAATATTAAACCTTCCCTCCCTTTAAATCTCTTCATTTGCTAGATTTCGGACGACTCTTTTCTTTGTGAGGTTCGTCATATGGACGTCACTTATCGATCTGGATTTCGGGTCTTCAACTTTTGATTTGGTAAATTACTTTGTGCTTATTATTTAGCGTATATAAGTCGATGTTAATCTCTTTGTCTTAGAAAGAAGATTATTCACAAGTTTGTTTAATCTGTGGTTTGACTGGCGTAATTAGTTACCTGTTAGTTTTTAATAATAAATATTTCCGAAAACGGTTTTATCTACTTACAAAATTTATTTTTGTATCGAGCGTATTGTTTATGCGTAAGCGGTGGGCGGTTTTTCAACCATATTAATAATGGCAAATCAAGTTAAATTCACGCTCTAAGACGACACGTCACCGACAACGTTAAGCAGCGAAAGTTTGCAATGTCATTGTTACGTATTTATACGTGTCGTCGATTATTATGGCAAACATTTACTTGATGGACAATGCATTAACATTCAACAGAAAGTACAGACGATTTCTAAATTGAACAATTCAGATCAATGTTTCATGCATACGGAATAAATTAGTGAACAATTGCTAGAATTTCTACAATTTAGTTACTTTATCGTCATTAAAACTACCATCTGTGCCCTTTAAATTTTTATTTTAATTATTTTCAAATATTTGGCACTATTCTGATTCAATTTCAATATAATTATACTTTTTAGCATATCATTTTTATTATAAAACTAATAATTGTTGTGTACTGCAAAACTTTTGTTGAAATTGCAGTTAAAACAAAATAAAATAAAACTGAACCAAAATGTAAAATCAAATAGTATTATATGTATACTAAAAGAATAACAATATAATTAAAGTAAATGATATTAAAATAAATCAAATGTAACTAAAAAAATGGATAACAATTAGCTCAAGCCAAATTCTATTATATACCTTCAAGTTTCGAAAATAGTACAGTTAAGTTTAACTGATTCTTTACATTTTATAATTAAATAAACAACTTATTTATTTACCTAAAGTATATAATTGATCAGGAGAATATTGTGGAAATAAATCAGATCTTTTATGGCGAGTGAGTATTTTCGTATTGAAAACAATGGGAAAGTTCTTATATGATTACAAATTTATGGTGGTATTTCAACGGAGGAAGTTTGTACACTTTCATTTAAAAAATAAAAAATAATTTTAAAATAAATGTCTCTCCTGAGTTGCACAGCGTCGAAGTCTAAACATTCCCATCGCAATCAGCAAGAAACGGAAAGGGAAATTAATTGTACTTCCTTATACGTATATATCGACAAAATATATATTAAGCGCATTCAAAAATAGGATTTTTCTCATCTTAGAAACTGAAAAGAAAATTAATTTCACAGTCTCGTGTCACATATTGATAAAATATATTTTCAATACGTCTATCCTTTAGACTGTTCAAGTGATTTTCAGGTGAGTGATTTGGATTGTGGTCTGTTTTGAATTAATTGTGGACTAGTAAACTTGTACATTTCATAGTCCAAGCTATAAATATACATAAGAATTTCACAACATTGTCCTACGGAATCATTATAACGATTTTTGCTACGCCGACAAAAATACTTCGACAAAACAAACTGTGAGTCGAATCTATCTATCAAGATCATGATTTTCGACTCAGTGGTATATCGTTTCAATATTATCAGCTTTGGTAATTTATTTCCATTATACTTATGGATAAAGGAAGTATTTATTGAATAATACTTGGTATTATGATTGGTAATATTTAACTCCTGAATTAGAACATGTGAATTTGGTATTCGGATTTTATATCCCTTATCTATAATTAAATATAATGAATAAAAATGTATGAAAATACCAATAATTTAGAAAAACAATTTTTCCATAAAAAAGTTTGTTTCCTTTGTGTTTGTTATTCATGTCATTAAATAACTCTTATTCGAAAATTTGCATAATAATTTAAAAGAAAGAAGTAAAAATTAAATTATAATTATATTTAAAAATTGTGTATTAACGAAATTTTAAAATAACATCCGGCTAACATTGATGAAAATAGAACTTTAAATTTTACCCATAGGATATTTTATTTTTTTTTGTTTCTAATGGGTCGAATCACAACGGTTTAAATTTATGTCCAGTAAAAGACGATAAAACTGAACTTTCTCATCATTTCTTAGCAATTTTTATAGTATCCTACGAGAGCGAATGAGACAGGAATATATCCCTACTCCATCTACACAATTAAATTAAAAAATTCATAACTCATTGTTTCTCGAATGATTTTTTAAAAATTTTTTAAGATACTGCTTCTCAAATAACCTATGATTTTAAGTTCTTTCATGAATAATGACAAATTTAAGTATTGAAATTGTAAAACCTTGCGAGTTTTTAATTGAAACATTTTTGGAGACATAGAAAATATTTGCAAAAAATAATTGGGAGAATGAAGGATAAATGAAAGGTTGCATTTTTATTCGTTTACCTGCATATTTTTTATGCACACATCTCGTAAAAGCTATTTACCTAATTTGTTATCGCAATTAGTTCATTCAATGAGAATATATGTGAATTTAGCATTTTTAAAAAATTTATTTATATAGCGTTAGTACAACAGAGAACGATGAAATATTACACAAATTATAATGCACCTATGTACGTCAGTAGATAGCGATATGTATAATTTAAATTGCGCAATGAATTCTTCCACTCGTCATCCATTGGCGAAATTAGTGTAGCTGTAATAAATAAATAAATTATTAGCGACATGAAAAATTACTAGCCTTATATATTTCTTATGAATATGCCTAATTATTATTGACTTCCGGTTAAACATTTTTGAAATCCAAAAATGTATCCGTACAGTTTTATATAACAGCGAATAATATAATATATAATAACTAAATCGTTCAGAATCCATTAAACATCGATAAACAATAAATTTATTGATGTACATCACATATAAAACTCGTGACAATGACTTATTTTTTTAATTTACCGCCTATTTAAAATTTACGAAAAAGAAATAAACGGAAGGATACAAAAATATATCCGAAATCACAAGCGGCGATTATCTTGAACATATCACCATTTCTCATTTTGTTATTAAATTAATAATATAATGGCCTGCAAATATCTAAAATAATTTGAAATTCAAAATAAGTAGAACGTATTTGAGGTATTATGATTCGACATTAAATTCAAGTAAAAATAAAAAGATATTAACGGTGTAGCGTAACGCAGTCACTAATAAATAATATTATGAAATAAAAATATTCAAGGATCTTCTTAATTTCCTCCTTAATAGTAGTCGACCCGCAATTACACAGAAATTCCATTCCGTCGGTTTTTCTTTTTTGTTACTACAGTTCCGGCGGATGTGGAGTACGGTAACGCCTATGTCTTTATGTCCGGTTGCGTCGACCGTCGTGCCCTGACGAGGGTTGCTGTTTTATTTCCCTTTCCGCTTTGAAGATTAATTTCGAGATTTGATACGCAATCTATAAACGTAATAGTATTTTCGAGACGGTAAAGTTCGTATTGGACAATTGTCATTTATAAGTGACCATTTTTTAAGGTATTAAATACGAATAAAGCTGAGTATATACACATAGAACCAAGTTGAAAAAGTACACTGAGCTGACTTAATATTTATATCAAAGCATGTTTTCTTAATTACCTAATTATATTTTTAACAAAATTATATCAAGGTATAGGTACAAATATGGGAAGTCATACCGATTTAACATCAAAACCTAAGTAAAATTTCTAAAGACATTGTACGTTATTCGTTTTGCCTGAAATATTATCAATAGCCATCGTAAACATCGTCTCCTTGGGACACAGCAGACGGACAGTAACGTATGTTCCAATTTTTTCTTCCATTTTATTCCCAGCGGTATCAAATCAAACCGTTTCCTGGGACATCTGACACACTTTAAAAACAAATGTCATGATGGCTCATTCCATCGCGATTTAACATCTGAGTTATTACTAAATAATGACTGCAGAAATTAGAGTCTTGTCTACTTTATAATTTGTTGTTTCAAACTTGAATTTAATTTAACAATTATTATAACGCAGAAAGTGTATTTATAATAATGCATTAGAAAACACGTTGTCGTCGTTTCACGTTTCCCACATTTATATCTAAAGTAGTTAAAAAGAGCAAGCAATGATGCAAAATTAATTCCTTTGTCGGAAATATTTATTTTGGAAATAAAATTATATTTTACTTTCACGACTTCTCTGTTCTACAATGAATTAAAATATTTTAGAGGAAAAATACTAAATACAACGTCATATGTAAGAAATATTCAAATAGTAAGAAACAATTGCCATATAATACTTAAGTATTAGTATTTATGTTTTATTTAAGAAAAACTGTAAACTTAAAAGGAAATATGAACTACTTGTTTCACCCATAACTTCGCCCGCGTGAACCTGTAGTATTTTGTATACGAAATAATGAACGTAATTACAAATATTTTTTATAATGAAATCCAAATAGCCAAATTTTACCAAAAAAATCCACATCGAATATCATTAAAGTAATTAGTTGTAGAAAGTAATCGTATTTAAGACCATTCAATAATAGAATAAGGGAAGCACTGGCGTACAATTGTGTTGTTTGAGCACATTTCATTTGTATCATTCGCTTGCAAATTTAAAAACGGATAGTATCATCTGTAAAATATCAGAATTGATAAATAGTAAAATGAGTAGACAAATTAACTGCATCTAGTATTATAGTTCAAAAATCAGTATACTGAGATCATATCCATAAGTACATTTCCTAATGCACTGTTGCTTGTATGTTGACAAATTAAACTGTGCCTTCTGAATTTTTGGTAAAATAATGTTAGCGAGGTATTTTATAATTTTTAAAAAATAATTCTTTTTCCTACATTAATAGGTAGACACATTTTGAATACACCTAGCGTCTTTGTAAGTATAAACAAATTTCAAATTATATATTTTATATGCTGTTGATAACTCTAACATCTCTTTAGTGGTTCTTGTCCTATGTGCGAATTAAAAATAAAAGTCAGACATTAAATCAAAAATTCCTAAAACTACATCTTCATGTTCTACTCTATCTATTATATCAAACCAAATAATTTTTTCGCAAATGTTTTAATACGCAGGTAACAAATTCCACATTTCCATATATATATATATATATATATATATATATATATATATATATTATATACATATATATACCTACATACACACGATGATAATTACACAGTTTAACTTAAATAGTTCTATACTACTTGAAAACAAAGAAAGGATATTTAAAGTTTATTTTATACTAATAATTTTCTTTTATACAATTCTTTTAATATAACCAAACAATCTGCATAAACATCGTTAGTTCTTTCAACTAATAATAATTTGCTTTGCTAACCGCGTTGGTCGCCATTACTCACAGCGCCATCTATAAATTACGTAAGTTACGTCACTCTTTACCGGCAAGAGACCGCTGTACCAATTAAAAAAATACACTTTATATACATAGATATCTGAAACGTGATTCAAGTACATATGTTGACAAACACTGTATGTGTAGGATAAATTAAGAAGCGAAAAGATGTAAATTTCACCAGTTGCCTTGTCATGACGTATATTCGAAAAGGGGATTATATCTTAAAAGACCGAAATTAAATAGAGCATTATGATTAGGTTATGGAATCGTCTTATTTCATTGAGCGCCTTTTCCAATAGCGTTTTAATAATAAAATATGTCCACAATAAAGAAACACTACATATTTCAAAAGCTTTTCAAAATCATGCACCTAAGCTTTAACTTTGAATCACAGATGTGGTACCAATTCTCGTAAAATAGGCCGAATGAGAATATATTATATATTCTCATTCTCATGAGAATATATTATATATTCAAATCGTAATACTTTTTGGGAAAATCACTACCAAACTACTTACATGACAGTTTTTTCTTTTTCCGTTTTAATTTCAAAATCTAAGAAGTACCTCGGAAATAAAACTGAAATACAAACCGCATCAGCCTACAACTCGCCACAGGGTTGGCAGCGATACGTCACCCGCCTGTGAACGGTCCCATAACGAATCAATTCCATTATTGGTTTGAGTCATTTACTATCGAAATTTTGCTTGAAACTCCAAAAATGTCTGTCATTATAGAAATGTACTTTTCCCGCATTTTACTTTATATTAATATATTGTACATAGACATTTTTCAAAATGAATAGAAAATCTAAATATGTTCTTATATTATTACAAAAATTAAGGGATTTTAAATTGAAGCTAGTCAATATAATTTTTCAGCAGTTATTTTTAATTTTTTTTTGTTTTATCGTAGGTACTTCCACATTACTTACCTATGTACAAAAAATATTTATTACATTTTAAAGGCCTTTTAAATTCCTTTTTAATAAATATTTCTATTATAAGAAATAAATTACATTTCTCAATTTTTAATCACAACGTGATGTAGTATTATATCTACTTTATTTAAATTATTAACATCGACATAAAATAGGTTATATAACTAATTATTCATATCTCCCATTTTTTGTTCATATAACCTTGTTCCAACCATTAGACACCCGTGCCAATGTATACATTTATATATATGTACATATATGGCTAGAAGTTTCGCCCTCTAGAAATTTCTAGAACAGTCCAGAACATTCGTGAGTATTCCAGAGCATTCCGCAACACTCGAGAACTTCTCGGAACATTCTGGAATATGCGAATAGTCTGGCACATTTGGGAACATCCCAGAACGTCTCAGAGCATTGTGGAACATTCCAGAATACTTTAGAATGTTGTGGAATGTTCTGGAACATTGTGGATCATTCGAAGTCTTTTTTGTATGGGTAGGGCTATCCATTGATAGGTGTATATAAAGCAAAGTTCGAATGTTAATTTCTTATCAGTGAATTGCAGTGAATTAATAAAAACAAACAGTGAATTGTGGGTAATCAAAGTCATAGTTATTGAATATGAATCGAAAATAAAGTGTGAACAGTGTTTAAAGTGTACTTAGCGAATTTCTTAATAAAAAGTTGATTTAGTTTATATTTCCTCTGGTTTTCTGGTTTGGTCTCTTCTTAAAATAATTCCATGCACACATTTTATTCTCTAACAGTTTTATCAAATGTATACGGGTTGTTATAGATTCCTTACTATGTGTGATTTAACATTCAACTATATGAAATTTCATAAATTGATAAAGAATGCGATGACTGAAATATCACAGGGCACATTAAATAACCATGGAATTAAGATAATGTGTAATCTTTGAAACAGTTTTAAATTTTCTTAAATTCATTATATCAATATTATTTTTACTAATTCCAGCAATGTACTAAATGCTTTACAGTTATATGGGAAGATGATGTGTAAAGGAATTCTTCTAACTATATTAGGAAGCAGTAATTCGTTTAAATTTTATAGAAAATAACAAACGGAATGACTCCAAATTGTTCTGTTTTGTATGTAAAAAATAATCTATCAAAATATAAAATATACATATTTTCCATTTTCCTCTAACTATGTTTATTATGATAATATATTGTTTGAAATTGTGAGAAATTTTATTGGCGTAGATTACTGTCCATAAAAAAATCTTGAATTAAACAGTAGATAATTTACAAAAATTTGTACGAATAGACTTATGTAATAATTATATATCATTAACATTTATTATTTCCAAATAAAACATGATAAAGTTATAATACGTGGTATAAATATTCGAGTAAAATTATTTTACGATATTTTTAAGAAAAGACAAACTAACAGAGTAAAATTAAATATAGTTGATTTTTGGGAGTTTCAGGTACGTTGTTTTGGTAAAGTTTAAGTTATTGAGAACAAAAATTTTATTTACTGAAGAATAATAATCAGAAAATTTGTAAATATATTGTAAAATTAAAAGATGAATTATTGCTAAGAAGAATATTAAAAGTAAATTATAATACGTAAATACCGAAATTCCTAAACTTAAATTTAATTCCTTTCATTCGTCCTTTCATTAAATACGAAGCAACTGTTCTGTAATATATTAGTCTACCCTGTCGATCTGTTGTGAAATATTTCCGTACGTAAAACGATACGTACAAATAAGCAAAACAATTTGCACATGAAAATAAATATTCAAAAATGTGCTAATTAAATAACAAATTACTGCTGAGTACAAAAATTGTATTTATATTCATAACATTTTTTATCTATTAGCTACTTAAAGAAATAAATTTTAATTATGCTAGCAGTATCTTTATTCGCATAATTTTTTTTCATTTCTGTCGAAACATCTTTCATCATGGTTTTGAAGGCATTACATAAATAAGGTTCTTGCAAAGTCTTAGTGATTTAGGATTAGAATCTAATGAAAATGTGAAAAAAATTAAAGCAAAAAAAACAGTTTGTATAATTTAATTTGTTTGCGGAAATTTTGATGTATTTTTGAATATTTAAATAAATATTAACTCAATTTTGATAATTCAAAATAAACTTGTTTTATTGAAAAACGCTGAAAGAAAATTGTGTTTTTAACACAGTAAACCACTTCAACGATCGTGCGACAAGTTGCCTTTTTTTTATTAAAATAGACCACAAATACGTCCTAAATAAACACGCTGCCTCACCAGGCAGCGAGCCATTTTAATCTCGGTAATGTCTCAAGATTTAAACGAGATGCTGAACTAGTCCAAGCGACCATCGCTCAATAGATATACGGCGATGGACTGAGAGCGTATAACGAATTTTAAGGTATGTCCTCTGTGCAGTTAATAGCTTTTTTAAACAATTTTTTTATTTTTAAAAAGGGTTACATAAAAATTTATATGATGTAGATGTCTTGTCCAGAAGTATCATCAATATCATTTAATTTAAATAGCAGAAAAACCTAAAAATAGAAAAAAACTTCTATTACCCGTTATGAGTTTGTATGAATTAATATTTTCTACTAGAATGATGTATTTTTAAGCTTCTGTACCTCAAAAGGAAAAAAATTTACCCGCCTGTCTGTCTGGCTGTCCTTTGGTTACAACCGTATTTCTCAAATATGGCTTGACATAGGAAATTTAAATGTGGCACAGTAATAAAATCTGTAGTGTAATACTAACACTTATAAATATTTGTACAAAAATTTTACAGAGGACAAATCAAGAATATTTTTTTTTCATTTCCGTGTGTATTGTGAAGTAGCGTCTGAAAGGGCTTAAGAACATGTTTTCATATACTTAATGGGAAGCTTTCATGGTATATCTAAAATATGCAAAAAAATTCTTCTCCCTACTTCTGAAACTACTCAAGCTAACATTATGAGAGTAAATTATGAGTTTAAGTATTTAGAAGCCCACTCGAAGGTTATAGGGAAACTATAGTGCCTATCCTAGATCTTATAGTTTTAAATATGCACCATGTATTTTGGCTGTGGAAGATATAGTAGGCCACATATTTACATTGTAAGAAAATTCTTTTGAATGTAGGCGGAACCCCGGTATTGCGATATACGTGGCAACAATGACTGACGGGAAAGACATGTTTTATTAGTATTTTAATATATTCCTAAATATTAGATCAATTTTATATCCTAATAATTATTTTTGATTCCCCTTCTATTTTACAGAGTTAACCTGAATTGTTTTCAATATTTCTTTGCCTTTTATTCATCACGATATTTGAGAAGACTTTACACATTGCCAAATAAATAATTGGCAAGTTAAAATAGGAATATAACCGTCTGTCGAATTATACACGATTAAATTTACAAGTGGTTGAAGTGGAATACTTTAGTTAATTTATATACTAGTTCCACCTATATATATATATATATATATATATATATATATATATATATATATATATATATATATATACATATATATATATATATATACATGTATATATATATATATATATATATATATATATATATATATATAATATATACATACATACATATAAGAATTGAAATAAAACGGATGTAATAAGTTACCATAAGAAATACAAAGCACTTTAAAATCGTAATGTTATTGAATAGAAAAAATGTTTGGTTTTTTTCTTGTTATATGTTGATTTATCATTTCTTTATACAATGTAAAGATAGTTTAATATGATAGTTTAATATTAATGTAAAGATAGTTTAATATTATATGATAGTATAATTTTGTAGTAATACATCATATTAAAATATAAAATGTATATTTTCACTGACCGTCAGTAAGTATTTTGATAGAACACGGATTTCATTTGGCTTGAATTACTCGTCTCTAGCGCTAAAGAGAAAATGACTTCTGTGTAGTTTTGCAATAGCTAAATTGAAGGAAGGTTAAGACAAGTATACAAAGGAAAAAGTTTAAAGTAAAATATGAACTCCTAATAGTATTTACTTGTCAATAGCCGTTTTTTTGCGTTTTAGTTTCCACACTTCAGAAGATAAAACGGAACCATTGTAAGATTATCCATGCGTTTGTTTTCCTTTATCACAGCTGTTTTTTTCAGAAACCGCTTGACATATTGCTGTTGAAATTGAACATTGTAACCAAATACATGTCAAAAACTAAAACTCAAAAACTGGGAATTTATAAATGTTAGGAGAGGGGAGAGGGAGCTAATTAAATGCAGGCAATTTGAATATATGTTGAAAAATATAAGAAAAATGAATTTAGACAATTTTTTTAAAAATGTACCTTTTTTACGTCTGTGCGGTTGGCAATATATTCACGTAAATTAATATTTGTGTATGATTAACTATAAATACTAAGTACCCTTAAATGCTTGTGAAAGCCAAAATGTGTTCAAACCCTCGTAGTGCCAATTCCACTCGTACTTGACAGCTTTTTTTATTTTGATTCTTAAAATAGTACCAGACTTGTGTGAAGAAATACATCTTCACTGCTGCTTCTTTCATGGAATATGTGTAAAAAGTCAGTCGGTTCCTCAGGAGTGTCATCGATCGCATCATTATTTGTAATGTATTAATCAGTCCTTTATTTATGAGTATTCACAATCTCAGAATAATTTGAAACTCTCATTAAAACGATGTCATTGCCAAAATCTATAACAATTTGAAAGTTCGTGTTTTTGATATTATAATGATATAGAATGCGATTCCATACTTTTTCCACGAAGCTGTTATAACTGAGATTTTCTAAATTTTCCCGCTCGCAAAAATAATAAATTTTAAAACCGTTCACAAAATTTTCCTTCCTTATATTTCTTCAAGCTTTATCATATATTCTTTAGCATATATATAGTGGCGAGCTTTACATCTCTTATGTTAGCAATTGAAATGTTACTTGCAGTGCAACCGCGCCCTATGCTCATCTGCACGGATGCTCACTTCCATCATTTTCCATTAAAATTTTTTGTCGAAACGAATGGCTATAATAGTGTAGAGTGTCACGTAAATTTATAACGCGCGAGTAGACGCGTCGCGACTCCAAATTTATCTCGCATTATTCATGGACCATTTGTGACAAAATTGCCGGCCAATAGCGATACGTGATAACATGTGACTTGGTCAACCGGATCCACGTGCGTCGATTATGGAAAATGATTTTTTATTTCACATGGCGAATTGCCAGGCGAACGGAAATTGTCTATTCTGACCTATAACTTTTCTACTCAATTGTACCAACGAAAGAATTAAGATGTTACTATTAATAAGATATAGGTTTTTAGTTTGTGTGTATTTTACTTACGTATAGTTATTGTAATTTACAGTAAAAATATTTAACAAACAATTTTCGTTTCTTCATTAGAGACATTTGATTTTTACCAGAATATTTAAATATACATGGTTTTTCGAGGTAGTATGTTTTTATTTAATTCTCTAGAAATGAATTGCAAAATAATATTACGGAAGAACTATTTCCCATATTTATTAAAAATATAGCCATAAAAATTTTCTTAATATTAAAAAGGAAAAATTTATGTATTTGTTTCTTTATTATGTTATTTAAGATAATACCTTTAATGTGTAAAAAATTGTAAAAAACTGCAATATTCCAAAATAAAAAAAGTAAAAAAGAACAAATGTAAACATAAGTGCACGCACACACATCGTTGTATTACGTTAAAGGAAGGAGATACTGTTTTTGGGGTATATTTGTGGGATAAGTAACTTCACAAACCAGACAAAAAAATGTAAATTCCTTTAAATGGTTATAGAGAGAACTATTCATGGTTGCTTAGTTTTTATTATTTGTGGTGGTTTGTTTTAGTAGTGCCAGATAGAATGGCATTTTATCCGACGGATATGCTTTACTATCAATAACGCTGAATTTATTTTATTTAATATACATAATATGTTTCTATGTTAATACGTGAATAGAAAACTTCTTATTTCTTTTAAGCATATTACAAGCACGTAGGAGTGTGAGACTTATCACAGTTAAAATTTATACGGAGAAGTACGGAAAGTTAAAATTTGTATATAATGTGTGTTACAAAGATATTAAATTATATATTACAAATATATTAAAAGATTCATCGTTTACGTTTACGTTGTAAATATCAAACACATAATAGTATGTGGTTAAACATTCGCACAACATATATATTGCCGCCAAAGATTTTAAAATGTTAAATTGACCGAATGAATTTCGAGTTGTAAATTGAGTGATGTGATTTCAAATGTTTCATTCTGTGAATCGTATGTTAAGGTAAAAACGCGTTTATTTTATATTTTGTGTAATATATATCTGTGTTACTGATATTAAGTTTTAAATTTCATAGGTATTGCAGGGAACTAAAGCAAACAGTACACGCTCATGACGTATTTGTATACGCTCTTAGATGACATAATGAAAAAAATGTAATGAAAATCTTATGCAATGTTTGCAGAGGTATGCTCTTTGACAAAAGAACCTCAACAACGTTAAAATTTTTAAAAATTTTATGAATTACAGTTGAATTTTGAGCATTGGGTGACCACTAGCATTTATTAAAATATAATTGGCGGCAAGTTGGTTGATGAGATAAACATAATGTGTAAATTGATTACTATCTAGATTTATATCCTTTTAAAGATAACAAATTATAATACATAAATATTTTGAAGGGAAATAGCCTTCTAGGTAGTAAATTACATTATTTAGTGCCATAGACCAGTATTTAGGCAATTGGAGGTATTACTCTTAAGAATATAACAGTTGTTAAATTGTACGTTCGTCAAATTTTAGTTATTTTTATGAAAATATTGGCTAACATTAATGTCGACTGTAGCTTAGTAATAGATTTACGAAAATACCAGTTTATTCTAATTTGGACTGTTTATAATTTAGATTACATGTTAAGTCATTTAAGTTTCCATCATGGAAAATAAGGGAAATTATATTTAACTAACATATGTCCACTTTATAAAAAAACGTCATTTCAAAAACCAGCATAATTGGATTCTGGTCCATGCATCGTGGCTTATCTATCTAGTAGTACCTAGTAGAAATAGAAATTACATTAATGATTCTTATTATAAGTAATTATCAATAATGGGATCCTAGTAAATTATACATTTAATAACACCTAATAAAATTAATTAAGGGGACTATATATATTATCATGATTATCTTTAAATGTATGACGTCTAGAATAATCGTAGTTTTCCTACAACCATTGCGAAGGTTTCTAAAAACGTTGGACGAGGACATTATATAGCATTTTGTTCAGTATGCTATTGAAACAATAAAAACAAATTTCGAGATCCTTTCAAACAATGTCCATGTTGGATATAGCATAAATAATGCATCTTAAAGTATTTTTGTGATAATTAATTTTGTCCCCAAAATTTGTGATACAAATATTTTTGAGTGTCATTTACTAACTTGCACGTATCTTAATGCGACCTAATATGCCTAATTATTGTGTCGAAATTCAAGTTTCCACGTGAAGTGGTTTCTAAGAAAAACAGCTATGACAAACACGTGAATGATCTTCCAAGTGTCCCGTTTTTCTGCTTAAGGCACAGAACCTAAAAGTTAAAAATTTCATTAGGATGAAATTCAAATTTCGAAAAGCCACTGTTACAGTTTAGGATCGTATTACCCTCTTAAGAAAAAAAACTAAGGCTAAATTGAACACGATCATCTAAATTGAACTCCGTTCAAAATATAAATAAGAGTCATCGAAGCTCATAACCTTCAGATGCCCTTCAATAATAAATAATATGTATTCATTTAGCCGCTGTTTGCTAATTCGCGAAACGTTTAAAACTTCGCACTTCGGAATTAAAACACGGTATTATTTCCTTTAGTAGTCGAGAATAGCGAAATTATGAAATTGTATTAATGGTTTGAAGAGATATCGGGACCTATTCAATGGTGCGCACTGTTTTTCGGGGGGAACTTTCTCAATCAAATGGTAACCTCCTTTATGTAACTAGAGTCCTTTCTACTTTACCTTAGAAACTGTGTGCGATCTGTGTAGCCAGTAAATGTATAATAGTGAAAATAGTGCCTAATAGTGAAAAATTTGTTGATCAATTTTACGGTTCGTGTGTGATTATAATACCGTATCATGTATTTTCTCGTGTCACAGTAATGTTCACCTCGCGCTCTATGGTTTAGGAGGTGGAGTAACTGAGCATTTTTATTATGATTATTTTAACGTTTTTGATGAATTACTTACCAGCTTCAAATGTAGCCAGGAATTATTGTCCATTCTCTTAGTACATCTACGTACTAAAGATAATATTTGTCTTAAGATATAGAAGTCTTAATGGATAACAGTAAAGCCCGCCTACATGTCGCTAAATGTATTAGCTAAATTTGATAAAAAAAGAAGTATGCCAGATACGACGCGCGTGAGAGAAGTGAAACTTTTTATATTTTATGCTTGTTATTAATGAACTATATAAATATACTACATAAAGAAGGATAAAACCAAAAACCTTACGCCAGTTATGTCAATTGAAAACTCACACATAACAATGAAGACGCGGAAACAAACGAATACTTGGTCATTTTTTTCTCCAATAATGGGCCAAACTAGTAAAAGTGCATTGTACTTCAGAGAGATCACTCTTTACTAAGTTATTTTTTTTTAAATAAATTCAGAACAAAAGTATTGTCCGAATTACACCACGCGTCTTACTAATTTTGGAATTCTCTGGCAGGTACTCAATAAATTGAATAATTTATTTAAAAAATTTATTATTAAAAGAAGCAAGTCAAGTGAACGTTTTTAATTGTTGTTAAATAAGTCGACGGTTAAGTATCTCGTTTGAATTGAAATTATTTTGTTTATTATAAATCATCATTAATGAAAACTTCCTAGCATTTTATTTATGTAATCAAATTATCGCGAAAATCTCAAAGCTTTGACATCTAGAATCATCAATATAACATTTGCGTAGTCTTCTAATAACCCTGTTTTCTTCATAATTATGGTTCCAGAGGTAATCTTTTTTTAATTATATAACCTAATATTTTGACAAAATATTTTTGAGTGCTTAAACGGTAACTAGCTTCTTTAAATTACGCTACACATTGAATTATAAAAATTGTTTATGTGTATTTAATTTAGCCCCTACGCTAATGCCCTCCTTACAATTTCCATATAAATATTTTGTAATGTTTACTATTAAGATATGTGCGGATTAATATGCTTTATTATTGTGCCAAATTTTCTATTTCTCTTAATTTTCTATTTCTGAGAATAACGTCTATGACAGATGAGATACGCGATTAATCTCATAAGGATTCTGTTTTTTTTTTAATATGGCAAACAAAAAGATAGTAAAGTACATATACATATGATTGACAGAACGACTTGCATTTTTTGAAAATTAATCAGGAACAATCGCAGCGTTTCAAAAAAGTGAGCATAGTTTTAGTAATATTATATTAATACCAATTGCTACAATTAAAAATAAGTATTGAATTATGAAATTAGAATGAGAATGCAAAATTAAATTCGGTTAAAAGGAGATCATTGAAGGACATCTACAAAAACAATTTACGAACTAACGAAGAACTTATAAAATTGACGAGAATGAAGAGTTTAATAAGGTATAATTTTGAATATAAAAAAGGAATATTAAGTTAGTTTGGCTATTTAGAATATATATGGACAGGGAAAGTTGATTAAAAAGATAAATGGAAAAGATGTAAGAAAAAGGAAGTGAAGTGTCGGATATTGTCGCATTTATTTTCGTGAAAACCCCAATCATGTTGATTACCGAGCCTATTGAAATCGGATTATTTCAGCGCGTTTACGTCGCTGTTGTTAGTTTTGGTGTTTGGAAGCAGACTTTTCAGTCCTATTTACTTTTAAAATTTTTTCCTCTATGTATTTAAGACCAACTTTTGTAATTCTGTTTATACTGTGCCGTCAAATATTGCGACATTTTAAGAAAATTTGGAAATTTTCAAACTTTCACCAATTTACAGCCTCATATATTTTTGAGGTACAGATTAGGAGCGTTACAATATATAAACTTTCCTTCAAAATAATACTTTATTCTCCCATATTAGGTAATTATCTGTGAAATATGACTTCGGTGATGGACACATGTAGAATCCATGTAAAGTCGGATATTATGGGTTTAATTTGCACTTGCGCAATTGGGCAGAATAAACTATCAATAAGGTGAGCGTAATATTATTGTAAATTTTCATAAATATTTAAAAGGATACGAAAATGGTCTTCCTACGTCTATTTTTAGCCAAGTTATTGTAGTTTAACATTACTGAGACAGAAATTGTAGCTCATTTGTGCGAGTTTGTCTTCCAAATCCGGCTCGATTTTAAAAATATTTTTCAAGTAAGAAAAAATATATTAAAATATAAAAGAAGCAGTTGACTAATTACTGAATAAAATTGATAAAAAGGTGATACTATAAGATGAAAATGTAGAGCTATACAAAGAGAAGAACTTTATATGTATGGAGGAATTTAATTTTAAAAGGATACGTGAGCATATTGAAATACGAGTCTCTATTATGGCTGCTTACTCTACTTAGATAGAGATCAGAAGGAGATGATCTAAATTTATAGTTATATAGATTATATGGACGTACGTTTTATTAGCGGAAAAGGGGGAACATTTTAGACACTAAGCTCGCGTTACCGCTTTTTTAATCATATAAATAGACTATAATCGGTTTATATATTATACTTTTCCTTTGACAACTGAGAAAATTTGATATTTTAATATTAATCTTGTCCAATAAAAACGTTTAGACAAACAATCTTCTAAAAACATTAGCACGTATTAAACGCGAATTATTGTGATTAGACAAGTCATCCTGAAATATAGGCCAAATTCCTAATATCTAGTTAAGATATTAAGAATTTGGCCTATATTACGCCCTCCTCCATTCATATAAATAGTTAGAATTAAATGCGTCGTGTTTGATATAAATATGGCGGTAAGTGTGAGCTGAACGGCGCCGTGGGCGGTCGCGTGGCTCCGGGCCACGAAGCGTCGTAAACTAATGAATTATTCCCGACGGATTCATTTTAAAGTTTGCTCACCCCACGCGTCGTAAACGTGGGGTGTAATTAAAATATTTACTTTCAATTACATTTTATATACAATGAAAATTAAATGAATGATAATAATTTAATCTAAAATAAACCCTGTTTCCAAATGAAGTATAATTTGCAATCCTAATTAAAAGTTATATCTCTTTTAATATAACTTTACAAATATAATCAATTTTATTTAATTTTAGTCGAATATAAGAGCCCTTCCTGTGATTATTTATAAATAGTTCATGATTTATATATACACGTCGATCTTAGAAAATGTCAGACCCATATTAATAAAATTTATATAAACTTACGTACATTGATCATCATGGTTTCTCTAATCTTGAATGTAGCTGCTCTAAAAAGTTCACTTTATGTACATCCATGCGGTTTTCTCAAGTTGTGCAGCATGATAACCTTCGTCTTCCAACAGTTCCTCTGTCATGTATTTTACCTTGCATGACCAGTCTTAACTTGATGTGCCTTCATTTTTATTTTTGTTACTGTATACATTCATACCATTTTTAGAATTCCTCTGGATAACAATATGTCAAACGTCACCAGTTATTCTTTTATATATGCACTTATACTTTTTTAAGGAAATATAATATTTATTTCTTTATTTGTAAATTACTATTTGATCACTTAAAATTAAAATAAAATTAAAAATACCATTTGTGACTAGCAGTTGCAGCTAAGCCAACGCGCAACGCATATGGCCGACAAAAATCGAACAAAAGTGTATATTATATTTAAGATTTTAATCCACGCGCCTTACAAAGATCGAATCACGCTGTATACTCGCATTATAACATAAAACATGCCGCTTGTCGTGAATTATGAGACGCGCGTCGCTTCGCTTGACTTGTATATTGTAATCGTTGTTTTGTTCTATTAAGCTGCTTTGCTATACCGCAAGCGCTTAAATAAAAATGATCAAGAAATTTTGTTAACATTGTAATAAATTATTTCGCATATGGAACTGTAATACCTCATAACTTGAGGATTTAAATAAACAAATATCAATTTGTTGCAAAATAAAATAAAAATAAAATTATTCAGTGCCGTTTCATGCTATAATGGTTTGAAATTAGCTTACAATTATTAAAATTTCAATGGAACAATTATGAAAGGGTTTTTTCCTTTAAATCATTTTAGTACTTGATATCCGTATTTTAGCCAGTTAATTTTAGTTATTATTTTGTGTAATATTCATTAAAACTTCGTTAAATAGTAAAATTTCAAGGAATATTGAAAAAAATGGAAGAAATATCTTGATTGATATCTCAGAGCAAATAACATTTTATATATCAACGTCAAGCGAATGAAATTGAATGAGAATATAAACTTGAGAATTTTCAAAATTTTGTGTTGACTGAAGTTTTAGATTAATTTTTTTAAGATTAATTTCCATCGAATACCTCCAATTCATTGCTGCATGGATTTAATAGAAAATGATCCGAGGAAATTAGCGTTATTTTAAAATTTTGTTTTCGATTTTATTTCTCCCTCAGAAATAAGATATATCTTTGAACAAATCTAATGTTCCGATTGCGAGATTTGTCTTCAACATGGTTTAGATTGGCTTACACTTCTTTGTAAAATTTTGGACTAGATATAGCGAATAATTTTATCGTAATTTTGCATTGAAAGTCTACTCAGTTTTCCTATTTTCATGCTTTATACCACATTCCGCAAAATGTATTTTTTCCTTAAGTCAATATATTTCGAAAGCAATCGACTTCAAAAAGGGAGGATTCCAAAAAGGGACTTCAAAAAGGGAGGATTGGGTCCCAATAAATTCAAGAGTTATTTGCGCAAGATTTCAGAACATATATGAAAACTCTGCCCAATTTCTTTACAAGAAGTGTTTTTCTCTAATATGCTAAATTTTGTAAACAATTAAACCTGTAATCGATTTTGGGGTAATAAATTCAAGAGTTTTCTAAAAATGTCTCTCCTTTCGTAATTTTAATAAATAATTCATTCCGGCTAGGTGGCAGTTTCACTGAATGATTGTGTACACACATACACACACACACACACACACACACACACACATATATATATATATATATATATATATATATATATATATGTATACACACACACCGATTGATGCAAATTAGACATTGACGAAGATAAGACTGCAAGTCTTAAGAAAATATATAGAAAGGCAAACCGAATAAACAAACAACTAGCCAATTTTTGTATTCAAGAAAGATATGCTTCCGTGAAAAGGTGTAATGTAATTGAAATGAATAATTTTTTTATCATTTTTTTATAAAACTGCATGTGTTTTCGATGCTTCTAACATAACATCACTTTCTTAAAGGTGGTACGAGTGTCAGCATCGAAAAATTGTGATAATTATTTTTTTTGTACCTATGTCATGAAGATACCTTACATCTAAGCATTGAAAATTATTTGCCCAAAATTGTTTAACTTATCGATCCTAAGTGAAGGCAAACAAGATAATTTTGAGTTTACTAAATCTTGTCATCGTGATTTTTTTCAGATTTTGTATATGCACCGTTAAACAATTGAAGACAGAGGGTGATTATATTAGAAGACTCATATCTTGATAAGAAGATACTTTACCGAAATATTAACCAATGCCATTTTTTATTGGATTTTAGACATTTCTTATAAAAGCCCACTCGATGCGAAAATATATTATACAAACGAAAGTCCACAAAAAAAAGTAATAGTGAAAATTGTTTTTTCTTTATTTTTATTTATTGGAGTAATTATTAAATTTATTCCTATACAAATTTATTAGTCTTTGTTTTAAATGACAACCGATACATGTACAAACATACATAATGAAATTACAAGGGTTACGTTATCCGCCATTCGCCTGTGAATACTTTCATAAGTTTAATTTTCGTTTCAAAAGGCCCATCTGTTAATACTCCACTTGGTGAGCGCATACGAGAAAAAGTTTGCCTTTTCTTGCATCTATGGAGAATTAAATTAATTTTTCCCCTGAATTTTCCAACATATTAATCTTCATCCAAAATATCTGCCTGGAAAATTTAACGCAGATAAATCTAAAATCGTAGAAACTTTGAGCTTATAATCGATATACGGATGAATCGACGAACGAATACTAAAATATTACATTATTATAATTAAAAGTTACACAAAGGTTCTCAAAAGTTTAAAAAAATCGTCCATAATTGAATTACAGACCATCAAAACATAGCTTGACAATTTCTTTCTAAAATTTTACATCCTCTGTAAAACATAACTGGACTTAAATTCATCCATGTAAGTAGATATTAAAAATATTACTTTCTCATTCGCTTTGACAGTAACGAAACTATCCTTATTTCATAACAACCATTTCGATTTCCTAACGAGCGATACAACAAACCTTCCTCCCTTTGTTAGCGAGGGATATTTACTGATCCATCTATCCTAATGGTGCGTTGTTTATTTATCTTGACACAGAAAAGGGTATCGCTAGGTATGAAGGTCGGACAAAAAGAAAAGAAAAGTATAATCAATCCGATTCTGACACGAGTACTGGCCCGCAAATAAATTGTCTACGACAACAAATTTAATCCCGCCTTCCAGTGCGTACTCGTTTTAAAGGGTCGAGCTGGGAAATTATTAAAGTTAGCTTTTTAATTCCATTACTTCTCGCACTTGTTTCGACGTAAAAATATCACTTCCGTTTTCCCTTTTTCCTATAGTTTATTAAGGCGAAGCCGGGAGTGATTGCCGGCAAGTGAAATTTTGTATAACTTAATGAAATACATAATCGAGCGTAAAGCGGATTCAGATCATTTAGGAACTCAATAATGATTCGAACTTGTCTAATATAATTAATTAGTTTTTCTTTGCCGCCGACTTCAATTTTCAAAGAATATAGCTTTAATATTCAGATGTAACTGTGATAGAATACAGCATGATTTATTAATCAAAATTAGAGAAGCGCAAACGCATGACATTAATTTTTCGCAGAATGAATTAAATTTAATTCTATGGAAGAGTTATTGTTAGTATTAATAAGTTTAGTGCTAGTATTTAGTAGCTAGATATTTAGTTTATGTAGCTAGAGCTTTAGTTTATGTAGCTATAACACTATATTGACTAAAAATCAAATGAGCTCAAAATTAATTTTGATAATTAAAAGAAATAAAACGAAAGCTTATTTTAATATAAGCAGTTATGCAGAGATGAAATACAACTGAGCCTGTGTAATTAATCGGTTTTCAAGTTTTTTTCGGTGCGAGAACATCCTTAAAATCGTTACCGAACATGAAGATGCAATCACGCCGAAATATTTAATATTTTCCGTCAAAATAATTTCCAATTTCAGTAACTCAGCTGTAATATTTTGCCATTTGGGGTTTGTTTTCTAGAGGAATTATGAATTGTGCTGTTTCGATATTCGTAACGGCAGAATGAAGGGAATGAGTGAACCAATTGATGTTTTGATGAATATATATAGGACAACACATACAGCGCTTTAAGTGTGATCTAAAAAAACTCAAGAATGTATGTCACTCTAACCATGAGGAAGTTTGAAAATTTCCCGCTTATCTTAGTATTTGAGGACAAGATACAACTAAAATTACAAAAATCAATCTCAAGTGTCAAGAAAACAAAATTGCAAACAAAATGACATCGAAAACACAACGTACAAACATAAAGGCACCACGTAGTAATACCGCGAGTTTAGCTTATACAACATATACAACTCAGGTGGCATTTGACGAGCCTGGTATGGATGTGGGTTGGAACTATATACATTGCTACGTATATTACTGCACATTTTGTTTTTTCGCCTTTATTCCCATTATGACAATGAAACTTCGATTCAGTTAACGTTGAAAAATAATATTTTTACTGAAAAATTATCTCTCAGTAATAAACGCCTGAATTCAAAAATTTTATACATTTTTCGTCTTTTATTTTCAAGAGGTAATCCAAATAAAAATGTTTATAAACCTATTACCCGACGTTATATAGATCACATAGAGTACATTAAAGATAGTTTTTATTATTCATTATTGCCGTATTGTTTATTGCTAATATTTCGTAAAATTTTGATTTTCTTAAGTGCATTTAATGCTTAAAATATAATTATGCTTATGTCGTGGAGTAGTATTGGATAATATACTCGGATCACAATCACAATCAACGAAAACTTGCAGATCAGGATGAAAGAATTTTATTAACACTTACATGCACATTAACTTGTTGAGTATCTTTTCTCTATGAAACATTAGCATTTGTAACAATTTATGAGAGTCCACTTGCATATTGACCAATTATCCAACACACACATAAATAGATACACGGTGACTTTTTATTCGTTTCACACCTAGAACTAAAGTTGATGTCTGTCATGAATAGCATCCATTCGCAGTGTTAAAATAATCTTCAAGTTAAAAATTAAGATAATGTTTGACATGATTATTTTTTTATTGTTTTGAATCATATTTATTTCGAATACTACCCATTAGCAAAAATAAAATAATTATTAAACACAATCTATGATGAGATTTTAAACGAAAAGCCTTTCGGAACGAAAAACAATCAAATTGTATTTAAAACTCATGGATCAAACTTAAAACGTTCTTACACGATCCCACTTACTAACAATTAACCAATAAGGTAAAGGTAACAATGTAACCTCGCCTATTATGCTTCCGCACTAGCGCTTAAAGGAAAATAAATTTTTGGTTGTTTTACGGACGCGCTCCGTAATAAATGCGATTTTCGACTCTGAAGAGAGTATTCATATGACAATGGGAAAACGTAATGTTGAAATGGTGCTAAAACACGAGATTTTGGCTGCATTTGACAAAGTGATACATGACAGAATGACCATGATACGTGTGAAAGACAACATTCAGAGACGTGTTCGTTTTTGCTTGGCGTAGGATGGTAAGCATTTTGAACATCTGTTAAAATATCAATAGATAAGTTGTATATACATACGTTGTTGAAATGTTGTAAATACCTAATCTGTCGTAAATAGTTTGATTCAAGTTTTTTAAATACGCCTGAATTATTTTGTGTTCAATTTATCGAAAAATTGCTGCAATTAAAACAAAACAGGGAAAAATAAAAATTGCAGGGAAAAGTTTGAAAACTATTAATCACAATACGAACTTAATTAAACTTAATTACGATTTAATAGAAAAATACTTAATTTAAGAACCCTAGAACTTTATGCGATTTTACGATCAGCTAGTTTGTCAATCAAACGCATTTCTTTTGTTCGTATTTATGGTATCGTAATATATTTTTGTAAAATACTATTTAATTAGTGTTCTTTCAAAACTTTAACACTGCGAAGGGATAGTATATTTGATAAACGTCAACTTTAGTTCTAGGTGTAAAACAAATAAAAAGTCACCATGCACATGTACTGCATTTTTCACAGATTTATTTCATACATGATGCCAATCAATTATCTTTGCAAACTAACATTACTCCCAACCTAAAAAAAGAGTCAATCAACGAGTTGCAGTCTGCATTGAGTCGCCACAATATATGCATCGTAAGTTAGAAATACTACCTAGAACATACATTTTCAAAAAACTTAAAATTAATTATTCACTCCTATTGCACTCCACAATATAAAAGAGGATACAATTCACCTATAGTAAACGAAGTTACAATCTTATTAGTTGACGAATACAAAGGACTTAGGGTTATAGGGGTTAATTGCAAAGACGGTCACCTAAGAAGAGTATCTGAATTACACCGTGCTAACGATCCTTTGTAACACACTTTAATGTTCGTAAAAAGCGAAGATGGTTATTATTTGACAATCCCTCAACCTAATTCGGCGAAGGATAAAACTACTTCATGTATGAAGTTTTTGCTTATAGCATGACGATCAGAGCCGACTGTTTTAAACTTTTACATTATTACAGAAATTTGTTTAGTCAATACTGTGCTGAAATGATGGCTAAACTTATATCAAAAAGACTAAGTAATATATGTAAAATTCAACAACAACTGAGAGCTGACGACAATCTACATCCACAAGATGCTTTACATCAGGATGCTAATAAAAATCCTGTAGATATTGGACAATACATCATCTTGTCTTCAACTTTTACGGAACCCCCGTGTTATATACACGAAAAAACTCGGAATGCTACGATGTACGTCCGAAACTACGGAACCCCCGATTTATTTGTGACATTTATTTGCAATCCCGAATAGCCA
Organism: Druceiella hillmani; assembly: GCA_039881145.1. Classification (NCBI taxonomy): domain Eukaryota; kingdom Metazoa; phylum Arthropoda; class Insecta; order Lepidoptera; family Hepialidae; genus Druceiella; species Druceiella hillmani. Next base: position 55,575,032 of record JAYKKI010000005.1, on the reverse strand, counting down.
AATATTAATGAAGAGCGACTACTCGATCACTGTGATAATTGGAGGGTTGAACACCCTCATTCAAAAATGCCTAATTCAAAAATGAAAACCTCATTCAATAAATGTAAAAAATATCGAGTTTTTCACAAAAGCTGAGATATTCGGTAAAGCCAAATGCAATTTGCTTGGTGTGGAGAAAGAAGGAAAATACAACCAGGTGAAACTGACAGTTGCTAAATTACCGGTTAAAGATGTCGATCTAATTTTATTCGATATTGTTACCAAAAATGTGCTGCAAAACCCTGCGGAAACCAAAATAGACACAATATATGACAAATGGTATTTGTTAAAAAGAATACCCTCGGCGTTTCATCACCAACACACAGACCGGAGATGATGGGTATCCAGTATATAGTCGCCGTAACGCTGAAAATGGCGGTTAAAATGCTACCGGAAACATCAGAGGAAGAAAGATTACTATAAACAAAGGTGGATTGTCCCGTATTCTCCAATATTGTGTCGATAATTTAACGCTCACATTAAAGTAGAATGCTGCCATTCAGATCAAGCAATCAAATGTATATAAATATATTAATAAATGATCGGACCAAGCTACATCCAGCGTCAGAAATCTGCTTAACGAACTGGAAATCTATTTTAATGGCCGGTACATAAGTACATAAGAATCTGTCTGGTTAATATTAGTATTTCCAATATACGACCGGTATTTTACTGTGGTGCATTTGGCGGTATATTCAGAATACTGTCAAGTGTGTACCTCCTTTGACAGTTTTCTGAATGGAAGGAATGGCAAAACAAGTTGCCCAAAGCCGATGTTAAACCACACTTATAGCTTTTTTGAGCTCTGAAATACGGACAAATTCGCAAAAACTCTATTTTACCACACTATAATAAGTGGGCTAATAATAAATTTTCAAGAAGAAGGTGGAGACAAAACGTATATGGGCATCCAAGCATAAAAAAAACGCTGCTATAGGAAAAATATATCATGTGTGCGGTGTATCCTCATTCGCAGACTTAAAAACTGCAAATGGAGCTGTCAAAAAAACGTATCAAGCAACTTGCTGAGATAATAGTTTGCCGAAACTGACGTTCATTGGGAAGGTACTTTAAAAAAAGCTTCTATTTCACTATGTCATTAAAATTGAGGGAGTTGTATGTAGTTATTCTACTATTTTGACATCCTTCTGAACGATTAAAATTGCGGAACAACATTGAAAAAGATTTTTGTGAAAACATCAGACACAGAATTTGACAACAAAAATCCTAATTTATTTGCTTCTGCCTTTCAAGGAAGATTTGAAACAAATAAAAAATAAGCTATTTGAATTGAATGAAAAAGGTTTACCTGATTACAGATTACCCTGTACAATTCTTTCACAAAATTATGCAATGGGTATAATGCTGATACGTCAGTACAAGGTCAGCGAATTGATCGGTTTTGTCCATAGGAAATTATCAAAATCGCTAGTGTCGGGGATATATAAGCGAGAAAACTACTTTTACCTTAATGACTCATAGCGTGATGAACTTATAATCTTTCTTAAAATAAGCTTTTTAACACAGAATGTATGTTGTAAATTATGTTAAATGTGAGGTTCCATACACTAGCGCGAACAAACAAACATATTTTCTCCTATGTAAAATTATTTATTCCCTTTAAAAATAAAATTGCAGTGTAAATTTACATTCATAATTTTTTTTTAACCCCGGCATGAATGTTTTAGTGTATTGTTTGTAAGATATTTCAAATGTTTTTTGGATAATACTTCTTTAATAGACCTACACTATATATTATATTGATATTGATAATTTTTAAAAAAGCCATTTTCAAGATAAACACTTTTTATAAAACCCGTTTCATTCCTTTTTTCAATAAAATAGTGTCCTACTATTCACTGACCCCAATATTTTACAAAAATGTTACTTATTGTTCCAATGTTGCAGTATAAATATCTGACCTACTTTTGCTTGGGGCATAGAACCTTATTTTGCTTAGAATTTAAATTTCATCATTCTCTAGGGATTAATTTCTGTCATTCTAGTTAGAAAACAGGATGTAAAATTAATACCAAATTGCATATCGCTATTTTCTTTTTAATCTTGAACTAAAAAAATATGCGTATAAAAAATTATTTCTTTGAAATATGCGTGTGTGAAAAATATAACAATATGTTTTCGTTCTAAAAAATAAAAAATTTTGTAACATTTGATAGGAGTATTATGTACCATTAAATGCAAAAAACTTAAGTAAATTGTTCGCGTTTTTATGGCGACGGCGGTGACGGGTAAAAAATGCAAGTCACCACAGTGAATAATGTTTTATGATATGAATTAAAATAATACAATAACAATTTTATTTTGACATTACAATAAACACAGTCGTGGCCAACGAATTAGGGACCGACAGACCTCTAGGTAAAATTTATTGTCCAAAGCTCCGTATTTGTCAAATAAAATAGATATCATTGTCTGTTATCGTGTAATGCGGTACATTTTTAAGTAAAGTGGTGTGCAGTTTGTAGTTGTTGAACAAAATTTCTATAAATAATTGGTATTAAAACATACATTCCTTCTGATCAGAACTGTGACAACATACATTCTGATCGATAATTACTGCGTTTTATGTTTGATCATCTAGTTATACACATTGATGTTCTCGTGTTTTATTTTCAAAATTTTAAAAAGGAAATACTTTTATTACTTCGATTAATTAATCGAAGCTATTGAATATCATACTATTAATGTGCACATCTTCATTCTAATTTTTAGAATTAATTTTTTAATATAAGCAGATTTGTGATACACCCATAATCATAAATGATCATATCATGAAAATGATCATATCGTGAAAAATCAGATTGCTTAAGTTGTTAAAAAAATATGATTTGTATTACAAAACAAACAATATAACTGAATCTGTTCCCATAAATGAATAGACTAAGAAAAATAATTTCGTAAAAAGAACCTAGAATGATCACAATTACTAAGGGAGATCTCTTTACAGGTTCCACATTGGTTAAAGGGAATTATTTGGGCTAGAAAAAAATGCCGGCGTTATAGCAAGGACTGTTCGACGACTGCTAGTATGGGCAAAGCTGATCGGAAGAGTTGCTTGAAAAGTTCAATTGCTTGAAAGGAAACAAAAATTAGCATGGTTGGCGTTTGTTAGGGAATACATTGACTTAATCTCAGTGGAGACCAACGTTGTTTCCCAAGTGTCAGGAATTTAACATTTTGGAGCCAATTATCGGAGTTTTTAAAAAGAATTTAAGGTCACCCTTCACTTCCACCGACAGAAACAAATATCAAAAGAAACAATGGTGCCTTATGCTGTAGAAACTCTCTCTGTTATTTTGATGTCTCCAACCAGCAAGTACCAAAATGTACAGCGCAATCCGTCAAATTTTGCGTTGAAAAGAAATCCGTTTGTCGATACCAGATTGGCCCGAAAACAACCTGGATTTAACCAATATGGTTAAACAACCCAGATAAAACCATATGGAGTACATGTGGTACAAAGTCCAGAAAAAGCTATAAAGTAATGCACTGGCACAATAAACCTGCTATGTGACATTTTTCATAAAGCTTTTCGTAATATTTCTGGAGAAATATGTGATATGTGATGGTGATACTGAGTTGGGCCCATGACAAATGGTACCCATGCTGAATATTAAATTGAATTTAGTATAAATTAGCAATAAAATCAAGTTTATGTCTGTAATTCGTTTCTGTTTATATCATTATGCAAGTTATCATGTGTCTCTAATTATTTGCCCACTAATCAAATAGTTCGTAAAAGTAGTTTTGTTTCAAGTTCGCATAAAATAAATATTATTATGCAGCTATTTTTATATTTTACTGTATTCATATTAAAAAATTACATTAACAAAAGTATTAAAGTTACACGAACTACAAGTTATGTGGTCTAGAAGAAAAATGTTAGTTATTTCGTACATAATATACGTTATTAGTTCTTCAAGTCTGTACATTTATATATGTTTAGCTGCGTATACATACCCACACCCGTAAATAATCAAATACTTAGGAACCGTTCTGAAAAGAACATGAAGCTTTACAAAACCACCCGAACAATAAAACATTGTTCCGATAAGAGCAATGGAGCGTCGACACGTCCTGTGTGATGTATGATATATATATATATATATATATATATATATATATAAATATATATATATATATATATATATATATATATATATTTATACATGTACGTATATATTTATGTGTTTATCATGGTCAAGTATTACTTGCCAACAGGATTACACATGAAGTTTTGCTTCCCACATACTCCTACTATTCTAGTACTTATGTAAGAGGATTCTAAGGGTAAGTGTTACATGTTAATTTGTTGCAAATAGTGGTTTCAATGTCTTTTTATTTAATTTTAGCCTTTCCTTTGTATGCGGTTACATTACTTTACTTCATCACACCAGTACCTAAGCTATTGAGCTTATGTCAGAATGTTAAACTAGCTTAAGCGACTTAGGACGCTTAGAGCGTCGCACAACTTTGGGAAGGCTGATCCCTGAAAGGGTGGAGATTATTTCATAATTTATAGTGTTCAGCTTAAATACCGCACTGTCTATACTAATCAATTCATCACATTATGTATTGTTATGTTATATTGTTATGACGTCTAAATGAATTTAAATATAGTTTAAATAATAAATAGAGTTAAGAAATTTGATTATACCAAAATGTGATATTTCCATGAAAATTGCGTGTAAAATGATATATTCGTGTTGTATACATGAATACATGTAAGTTACTGTAATTAAATTGGAATATTATGCAAATAAAATGACAAGTAGACTAGAATTAAAGACTTTTAAGATGTAATATTGAGGTTATTAAATTTGTTTAGCATAACAAAATTAACAAACAATCTAACGTTAAATATGCAGGATTAACATATATTTAAAAAAATTATAAAATGTTGTAGAGTCACAAAACAGATAAACATATGAAAAACTGATTTCGAGATTTACAGAAATATCACATATATTCATAAAAAGTCATACAGATGTTAACTATTCATTATTATCTGATATATGAAAAATTATTTTTTTAATCAATTTGAAATTATAGAAATATTACTGGTTTTATGTAATATGAGTTTTAAGTGACATGTAAAAAATACTAATATTCGTAACGAAAATAGGAAAATTCATAATTCCATCAAATCTATGGTCCCGTCTGTCACGGTTTTACATTTACTATAGATTTAGGCCTATGAGCATGAAACTTTACAGGCACCTACTTTATATGAAGATTTCAACTAAACATTGAAAAACAATTTATAAATCTCCATTAAAGGAATATAAAAGTACTATCACGTCTCTACATTAGAGGTGTGCAATATTAGTATTTTTTTGTACTGGGTGATCTTGTTACGAGTGTGTAAAAAGAATAGATACGTAAAACTGTTACGAAATACTAGGCTGTATACACAAAGCGCAATTACTTGTCGGGAGCACGCAAAGTAAAAATTCGTTATAGATTATTCAATATTACTTTGCTTGTAACATACCGGGATTTCACATATTTCGATCTTTTGTCTGTATGAATGAAATTAAACAAAAATTTACAAAAATAAAATTCAATGTTTATTGTTCTATTCTTATAAAATCTTCTCTCATAGGCCTTCAAAAATTATGAATGAACATGTGTGCGCTAAATGTCGCTATGGAAGGGAGTTTAGAAATATTAGAGTATACCCAATACTAAACAAACACAAAGTACACATTTATGAGATACTAGCTTCACTAAGAGTGTGACATGTTACAAATATGAGCCTAAATACATCGAACGGGTTTTACTTCTTTTATTTTCTTGAGAAGGGATCGTACGTGTATGTAGCTTTGACGACGTGTGGAATGCATCCAACATCTTAATTAGCCTTGGATTTTACCATAGAGATCGATATAAGCAGCGTCGCCGAAAGGAGAAAAACGATTTTACTGACGATTTACTTCATCATTATATAGATGTTCTGTTTATGTTTATATTTACATTCTGTTTCTCAATAATAATTTCAATTATAGTTTCCATTAAGTGCAATTATTACTGAAAAAAGATTGAAAGTAAAAATAATGTTTTGATATTGAAAAATAAATTGTTTGTTATGATAAAACGCTGAAACAAAAAAATTTACATACGGTCATCGTTTTATACACTAGAATAAAATACGAAAAACATCTTACAGTGACAATTAACCAATACTCTAGAAACACAGACTCCAGAGACACAATCTGCAAGCCTTTATCAAGTTTTGAAGGTGAGACTATTCGAGTTTTAAAAATATTTCCTATTAGTTATATTTATATCTTAGTAGTAGCTAGCTTGTTATATAACAAACTATCAGCAGTGGCACTTTTTGTTTAAACAATTTCAAAACAAACTTTTAGACGAACCTGAAAAAAAAATTGTTAATGCTCCATATATTGTCACACTTACTTAAAGTTTGTTTGTTCATTCAATTTATACAACAATTATATTTTAATCATTACAAGGTGAAAATTTTTTCTTTTGATTATTTACACAAACGTAAAAAATACAGAATTTTTAGTAAATCAAGTAATTTCATGTTAATAATATAAAATTTCGTTATGAAAAACCGACCAAGTACATATTTGAAAGAGTTGACGCAATTTAACCGAAATAATTTTATTGAATATTTCTAAATAAATCACTAGAAAGAACATAACCAATTTGTGCCTGGTAGCACTTAGACCAAGATTTATGGCGTATTTTTAACATCCATAGAGCTCGGGAGTAATTATTTATATGAAATGAAAAAAAGAATAGTTTTGGTGACTCTTTACCTTCCTTGTATTTTATAGAATTTTGATTTATTTATATTTGAATATTCAATTGTTATATATTTTTATATTAAATTAACATGAATTGTTATAGTTAAAAATTGATTATTATTGAAAAACTATCCTAATCACGTAATAAAACAGGAAAACGGTATTGCTACAAAATCGTAACGCGTTATTTCGACAGTTGGTTTCACTGAAAAATTACAGCGAACGTCCATTTACATTCAAATTCATGCAGTTTAATTAAGCCTATAAAAATAAACAGCAAGTGTACAATTATTAAGTCCATTATTTAAGACAATAAAATTATTAAATATATTGTTGCCTCGATTTTTATACAAAGCATTAACGTATTCTTATTTAAATAAGAATTACATTCTTGACGTTATAAAGAGATTAGATTTGTATTTATCATATGTTTATTCGAAATGTATTTGTTAAATGTCGTATTATCATTAACTTTTTAATAAGAAGCGACTTTTCGTGATTAAAAGATTATAATTATAATATATCATTAAACAATCCAAATGCTTCACAATAGAATTACTTGCGTTAAAAGTTGGTATACTGACTGATGACAACAGCCGATGATACTTCATTGCGTTTACATTCGTCGTGTACTGTGTTATTTTTTGTATTGTTTTCTAATATTTTTATTACATTACAGGATCGTTTATGCTTAGAGATATATTAATAATTTCATGAAGTGCACAGTATTTTTCCAACAAATTTATATTTACATTACGTTGGAATATATACATGTGTATATATATATATATGTATATATATATATATATATATATATATATATATATATATATATATATATATATATCTTGTTAGTTTTGACAAAACTCCGAGAAACTGTAACTTATTTATTATTTATTTACAGATACGTTTGATTATAAAAACAGTAAACAATTTTAATGGATGTGGAAATTAGCAACCTATATAATACAAAAATTGGCCATGTAATTTGAAATTAACTTTTTTTTCTGAATTATTAGCAAATAAATTATTTTCCATATTTCACCTAAATAACAGGAATTAAAGTACACAGTTGCACTATGAAATAGTAACCAAATACATATTAGAACTAAGGCTACATCTCCTGAAACTTTTGACACAATTTAACTGAAATTATTTAATTAACTCTTTCTGACTGAGTGTTTGATATTAAGATATGTGCGGACATATCTCTATATCTAATAATATTATTCTTATGGACATATTAGAAGAGAGGGGTGAAATGAAGTACTCGAAACTGTCTTTTTTAAATTCCGCGTATTCCGAGTAATGTTTAGTGCACAAGGCCTAATCATAAGGTTCATAGAACAGTATTTTTTTAATAATTTTAAATATTGTATATTCAAAGATATACTAAAAAATTTCCAAGAGCAACAAACCTAAAATTATTAAAAAACAGAGTTTTTAGAAACCTACACAGGGGTTGTAGAAAAACAATGGCCATGATTCGAGATTTTAATTTTTCAAATATGCAATATGATTTTATGCCTATGAAAGAAATAGTAGACAATATATTTTTGGTGTGAAAAATTAATATTTGTAAATTTTTGTAATGGCATTCTAAAACTAAAACAATTTTTGAAATAGGTCGTGTGTTTCCAGACATTAGCCAGAACAAACAAATAAGCAAATGCACAAATTTTCTCGCTTCAGGTACCAGTTTTGATAGGCAATCGACTTATTTGTCTTGTGCCTATAAAAAATATGCGAGGCAATATATTTATATGGTAATGAAGAGGGTAATGACAAGTTTATAAGAAATTGAATGCTGAATCTTTTGTAAAAACCTATTTACTGCATTGATTATGGTAGCATGAATTCTCGTAGCACGAGTTGCTTCAAAACTCGGGTTGTGTGCGGTTTACTTAATGTTTGTATACATAAATTTCGATTTGACAAAGTTCATATATATTAAATCCACAATTATCTGACTAAAAGCGCGGTGAAAGCTGACATAAATTCATTTTATTACGATCATATGAGCGAATGTAAAATCAAAGCCACATTCATTTCAAAAACGAATTACCTTTCGCTGCATAAATCAAACACAATTTAAATAAACATAAAGGGAAGATATTTTAAATAATTTTAATAACCTCCCTCGAATCATTATATACTCACTACGTAACACGCGAGGTTATAATTAATTCTATACAACTGCTTTTGCCTTTTATACAAATTTTATTTATGAAATATGAGCTTGTACTTGTCAACATGAATTATTCAGATCATTAAAATGATGTAACGTGCATGAGTTTTGTATAATGTGAAGAGCAATTTTCTTTTTTACGAAAGAGTATAAAAGGTCAGGGTGTTTGGGTAAATATGTAGATAGAAAACGTAAACAATAAAAATATAACACGTAAAAAATAGTTCCATTTGGTTATAAAATATTTAACAAAACGTTTTAAGCAATAAATGGTCCGCTATGAGAAAGTAAATTGCTGCATTATTGCAAATCTATTCTCGTATATCCATAATATTAATTAACACAATGTCTGTGGCAAACATTAGTCGGAAAGATAAAATTCATGGTTTTTGATTACCCGATGTGGTTGGTATCAAGTGTGATTATTAAGGTCAATAAAAACACCACCCACACGCGTGCGCGCGCATGCGTTTGTGCGTGCGTGCGTGAGGGCATGCGGGCTTGCGGGCGTGCTGACGGGCGTGCGGGCGTGCGTGCGTGCGTCGGTGCGTGCGTGCGTGTGTGGGTGCGTGCGTGTGTGGGTGCGTGCGTGCTAAAATGTAATAATAGTCGCCATTTAAGATTCTTTAAATAGAAATACAATTTTAATAGCTATGTTGCTAATTATGAATTTGCCATCAACAATTTAAATGTAAAATGAATAGTACAATGCGGCTGCACTATAAAATATATTCATAATTCTTTGCAAATAAGTACACCTAATGGTTATACAAAGTATTCAATTTTATATTTTTTAAAGAATTTATAAAAAACATAATATAGTAAAAAAATCACGAACAAATATTTTTCATTACATAGAGAAAAAAATTATCACGAGCATTATTTTCTTCAGCGTCCTCACCAATTACATCTCTAGGTATTGTTGGCAATGCGCTTAAGCGACTTATTTCTTTGCATAAAGGTAAGCTACAAGGCGATCTATTTTACTTGTTCTGCATCCACAAGTTGGGTCATATCTTGTTTTAGAAGCGCCAAATTCACCCCCATTCTTTTGGTATCATGACATATCCTAACCACAATCGTACTTCCGCTCTAAAGCAGCACCAACGAAGTTGGGATGACAGCACTTTTTAGTAGCAATTTTGTTAAACGATTAGTATTGAATATTAATTTTGTAGAAATTCATTATTCACAATTAAATGAAACTACATGATGTAGAAGTAATACTTTTTTTAAGCTCTTTACCACGATCTAGGCTTCGTTGTATTACAACATCTTCAGTTGGGCAATTAGTAAAGATATTTGCTAATTGCCCACCTGAAGATGTAGTAATACAACGAAATCTAGGTCGTGGTAAAGAACTTAAAGAAAGTAGAAATAGTACTATATCACGTAGTTTTATTTAATTGTAAACGATTAGTACCAAACGATTTATATATTTACATCTAGAAATTTCTGACGAGCAATGCATTGCCAAAACATTTATGTAATCAAAACTGTCCATTATCATGCATACACTAACGAGTTGTATAACATTAATTGTTTGTTAACATATTTTACGTGATTATTCACTTTCAAGTAAGTAGCTTAAGTATGACTTTAAATTTTTACAAATAATCTATGAAGTTTCTCCGCGAACTCTGAAATGTTTCCATTCATTGGGAACACGCCAATGTGCAGTTAAGCTTAGCGGAGTGATGACTTCGAGCTTTGGTGATGATTAAACGTGAAAAAAATATTTTTATTTCGCGGTAAATAAAGCTAGAAGTATATACTTCTTACGTGTGGATTGGCATGCTTCAATATGGACACGTCAGAAATATTTCAAGTAAATTTTGCTCTATGTTCAAAATGTGCGGAAAATTATCACAGTAAATCCGTTAAAAGTAGTCGAAATCATCCTTTCTAAAATACACTATTTTTCGGTCAACTCTGGAGTTAAACTTTTCTATCAAACATGAATTAACAAAACTAACGCGTATAATAAATTAATATCCCTTGAGAAAATTGCAACTAAACCTCATAAACTACTGAAATAATTTGCCAATAATAAAGAACAGTATTAAAAATGCACATTACATTATCGGCTGAAATGTAACTGCCCAATAATTTATAATCATGTTCATGTAAAAGCAACTCTCTTTATGAAATAAAACAATCCAAGAAATTTTTGATTACAAGGAATATATTAAATTTAATTATTTTGCTTATTTTAATATATATTATCAAACAATTTCCTTACTCTGTTCTCATTTCGAAAATTTTCTCAAAAATTATGCATATGCTTTTCCTATTTTAATTTTTTTTATGATATTTTCTATCTCGGTCCGTTATTTTTGTTTCTGTGGAGAGTTTAATAAGTTTAATAATGTCAAGATTCATTGGTAATTTTACATATAAAATATTTTTAATTAAACATTTTATTGCTAATAATCATTAAGAGATTGTATTACTCACTATGAAGAAAAATGTTTGCATAACTGCAATAGTTTATTTGTATCGAAATATTTAATGGAGATCTGAAAGAAACATTTGCAATGAATTTTATTTTAAAACAAACTTAATAATATTTTGCTAGTACATTGTCGCTTTACAGAGCCCGGAATAGATGTCCAATTGACAATATGAGTGTTTCGAGGTAACAACTTGTGATTACCCGTGGGAATTGGAAGTATGGAAGCATATGGAAATTGGGCTGGAAACTAAAAGGAATCAGCTTACTTTATGCTTTGCCGTAAAGTGGACATCGCCTTTATTACACTGCCGGTCATTTCGATACTATATTATTACAATAGGCATCCGGTGGGTTAGTATCGCTCGTAAAGATAAAAGAAACTGTATCACGCGATAGTTTTATTGATTCCTGTTTGATGGAAAACTTTAATGGTTCCGTATACGACTATAAATTGTGATTTTAAGGGTGGTAGTCATAAAGCTGCCTCCGTAGTTCAATAAAATATAGGCCTTTCACAATTTCAGATTCGAAAAGACAGGATGTTATGTAAGTAAGTTTTATTGCGCCAATATAAATGCGGACATTGATGGAAATAATTTATGCCAATCACAGTTCCAAAAAACTAGTTATACTTTTTATACCCCATATGAAAAAAAACTCATATTAGAACTTATATATAACACGGCGTTTCGCCTTTATTTCCAATTTACCTGTATATAACATGTAAGGACTCGAAAACATTATAAAGTATTGTAAATATTGATTTAGATCTTCGAGGTTTGTTAAATACACATTTCAGGTACAAATTTTCTAGTTTAATTACTTGGAGTTATTTTAACATTTACTTATATAAATTGATTGACTCCAAATGTTAGAGAACTTTTCAAATTATAAATATTGAATGAAATATAATCCCCGCTATCAAATTTAGATTTTTGATTTGCGAAATTCTTATTTATTTAATTATGTTTTAAATTCTTAAATAAAGTTTAATTTTTGGATCGTAATAACCTCACAATATATGTTTGATCAAGTGATAGGAATTCAATGTTCGTGTGAAAACAAAAATTATGAAAGTGAATAGTTCTTTTTTTTATGCGTTAGTGTAAATATTCTATAAATTTAACAACACAAAACTATTTTGCGTAAAAGACTACATATAGACTACATTAGTGGTTCTTTCTTCAGATGGTACAATCGACAGAATCGTGAATAAGCCCACTCTGGCCAGGAAAAATTTATCACAGCATAAGCAAAACTCCCTTGAATATTATTTTTCTTTCATCTGTTATCTTTACTAATTGGGCTTCTGATTATTTTCATTTACAACAAAGAAAGTTTTGAAGGAGAACATCAGTTTCTTGAATTTGAAAGAATGCTCTAACGGTGTGAACGATATTGACAAAATAGCCATTTGCTTTCATTTCGACTGGAATAAGTAAATTTAGTTAATAAATAATGTTTAATATTTGAGTTATAAAATTTTTGGTAAGTGTATACTGGTACCTGGTACCATTATAGAGTTTAGCTCACATCATCTACCATGCTATTAGAATTACCACTTTGAAGACAGCAAAAAGCAGCATAAGAGAAATAGTGAATTACAAGAGGCTAGTGCAAAAATATATCGATATTTAATCTTGCCATTTTATTGAAGATATTATCTTTCCATTTAATATCATATTATATTCGAGCGCATTTGATAAAGGTTTTGGATAAAGAAAACGTTGATAATTTTATGAAAGTCGCAATTATTAGCATTTAATTATTCAGCTATTATTTCAGAGAAAAATCGTGTAACGTTATTGTGTTAGGCGCTTAAATATAAACATATCTGCCTATGTATAAACTTATAAATATGTTAGCAACATAGCATTTTCAATTACGTATGGAGCGGTTTTATTTAACTGTACGTTGGACTTAGCTTTTTATACTCAAATTTTCTACTATATTTATGAGTTCAAGGATATAATCATGACGTTTTCGAGCAAGCTTGCCTGCCAATATAATTACTAAACAGTCTCTCTTTTGTTGCGTTATTGTTTCTCTATTTTGTTTGCGTTATTGTTTCTTCTTAGTAAAGGAGTTTCTAATATTTGTTAAACCATTTTTAATTGCTCAAACATTTAGACTTTGAGCTACAAATTGAAAAATAGTTTTTACGATGCTGCCATTTATGAATTACTAAAATCAGGAGATATCTAGATTCTGACGACTTAAGTAAATAAAATGTTTCATAAAATACCTCATTCTATGATAACTGAATATCATTCTAATATATTTGTTTCTCAATTAAGTGAAACTACGTGATATAGTATTATTTCTACTTTACTTATATTCTTTACTTTATTTTTCTTTATATTTTAGAATTTAAATAAAATAGAAAAATATTACATGACGTAGTTTCATTTAATTGTGACTAACAAATTTCTACAAAATTAACACCAAACATATTCAACATTTGTTTCTTTCAAATACTGAATTATTAATTTGGTTGTATTAATTTCTTATTCAACTTTTTACTCATGTTTCAAGCATTTCTTTTTCTCAAAAGATGCAATAAGTTACGTATTTTAAAATTATGAAATACAATTTAATATATTTAGAAAATGTAAATACAAACAAGTTCAGCCATATTTAGTTTAAACTGTTTGAAATGGAACAATTTTAAGACATTTTAAATTATCACAAAATACGATCAAAATTGGTTTATTTGTCTCGCATTTTCAATGAAACTTTAACTGATATACCTGAGGTAGTACTAAAACTAAGGTAGCATTATTTCATTAAAATCAGCCGACCACAAAAGGATATAGTATAATTTAAGCGTTACGTGTATTTTAATCTTGAGTCTCTCAAAATTTTAACGAAATGACGAGCACAAATACTTTTACAAGAAAATAATTTCAGCATCTGTGTATACGTTAATTGCATATTAAGGTAGTTGTCATGTTAATTGCATATTAAGGTAGTATGATGAAATTCGCTGTATTTCTGATATTTTATTCAAACTATAAATATCTCAATTATTTTAGAATTTAAACATTCCTCATTGTACTTTTAGTATTACTTAGTATTACTCACTTCACTTTATTTAATTAAACGCGGTAAAAACAGAAAAAGTATTTCTTTACAAACTGTTAAAATGATGTTATGTTAGCAGTTTGAAAAAAAATTATTTTCAACAAAATATTTTTTAATAATTTGAAGACGACAACTACCTTAACATAATTGCAGATACAAGCCAGACGCCTTTAAATCGAAAGGACATTAGTGTAGCGATGACATTTTTTTGCTAACAAAATTTGTTTCCTATTTCACTTTTGCAACTAACATAACGCACAAAGGAAGCGTTAGAAATTGAGGTTAGGATATGGCCTTAATTCTAAATGTAATGCAGCAATTTTAGTGCAAGTCCGTACCTTTGCCGTGCATTACACAAGAATTGTATTAGCTCTGTAACCATTCGTTCTGTTCCTCGATACTCTATAGCGCATACATTTCTTTGCGTTGATATTATTTCTTACAGATGGATATTTGCTTAATTGTATGGATATTTATTTGTTTTCATAATATTTTAATTTTTTTTATATTTCCTTATTTCTTTTAGATTATGCTATTTGTCTCTTATATAAATTATTGTAGTGATGTATATATTTTCTATTTATATATTGAGTGATATTACAAAAGAAATGAATTAGCTTTGCGACCGTCCATTCTATTTCTCGATACTCGATAAACATTGCTCACTAGAGCTCACTCGATGAATATTGTGTATACATATATATTTATGATTTCTTCCGAACGATGATATTCCAATGTGTACTAGTGAGCCCTTAGTAGCTCTCTCTACTTGAGTACCTTATACGGATAGCGTATAGGTATCTGCGGTCAAATAAAAATGGAATTCCTAGAAAGGAATATTTGGAATAGTTTACTCTTACTACGAAGGCTCTGTATACATGTAAGTTCATCTAAATATTTAAGATTTAATATAGTATTTCCATTAAATTATTTACGTGTATAAATATTATTTACAAAAATATTAATATATAATATAGAATATCTATCACCGGTGTAATAATCTTAAGAATTTCCAAGGAAGGCTTTCGTTTCATTAATGATATTTTTTTATTTTTATATATTTATCCCTTGACGACCGCGCGGTATTTTTGTGTGCGAAGCAATAAATCCCGTTTCTTATAGTGATTTGTACGTTGGCTACGTGATATCGATAAAAAAACACCTGGTCAGTGACTTATGCGCTTTCTACAATTTACTAGTCCTCCAAAACAATTAAAAATGATTCCAGGACAATAAATTGCATATGTTAAGGCTGATCTAAAAGCAGAACGTCTGCAAAAGTTGCATAGTTGTAAACCTTAAAAGGTTTATTATTTAGACCAATTGGCATACCAACATGGTCATGAAGTTGTTTGTTTGCTATCTTATTACTGCGAATGTAACCTTGTAGAACTGGCGTGAGCACAAGCAAAGGAAGCAGTGACAATGACGAACACAATACATTTAAAACTACAGATGTCGAAAAATTGTTTTATCAGGCCATTGCAAATGTGTCAGAAGATAATTGGGAAAACTTTGTTAGACATACAGAAGCCCCATAAGACGAGGACTTGAGAAACTTACACATCCCATAGCTATTCATTATTAATTTAAATAATGATTCCGATGATGACGATTCTGATTATAATTTTTGATAAAATTTTAATTAATTTGTTGACATAAGTGACTTTCTGAAATCTTCATCTAGTAGGGTTTTGAGACTTTAGCCAAATATATATAGTCCGATGGAGTAAATTTACTTCTCGTTTTACTTGCGCCCTCATAGAAATTTGTATGTGCAAGAATAATTAGTTAATACTGAATATTCATTACTTAATGACTGCCAATTTTGATGGTCCATCAAATCGTTGATTTTCCGTGTTAGAATAATAACTAATAAACAAGTTTGTGCTTTAAGTAATGATTGTTAACAAAGATGTTACATGCCTGTTAAGAGAAACAAAAATTTAAATTCACCTTACATGAACATTTGGTGAAGGCTTACTTTTTTCTTAATTGCAACCGCAGAATATAAACTTTCTTTTGAGACACCTTTTAGAAGGGAACTTAAAGCACTGCATTGGTGAACGCCTACTTTACCGTTAAAGCTTTGAGATATTCCAGCTGAACTTTAACACATATTTGAATATATCTGTAAAATGGAATGGGAAATCAAACCAAAGTTACGTTCATATTAAAATTGACTGTAGGAATAGAACGAGGAATATTTATTTTGGGATAATTGCCGGATATGTCAGTCGGAGATGTCAATGAAGTTAGAAAAAAAAACATTCGTCAAAGAAGTATTATCGAAGAGATGAGAGAGATATGAAAACATTCCTCATTATAAAAACTTTTACAATAATATCCGGTACAAAAGCTATATTTTAAATTTTAAATTTTAAAAAAAGGCTTAATTTTTAAGTTAGATTTTCTAGAGCTTATCGTGCAAAATTTTCTTACACTTTTTTATATTAAATTTTGTAATGATGTTTCTTAACTTACGTGAATAATTTTTTTCTTTCAGACCGTAGTTTTTTAGAAAAGAGTTTAAAAGTTATGACGATGTTTTTAAGTAAGGGAAATTGTTTGTTATTGTATTACTTATTGACTCAGGAGAAAACATTTAAAAAGAAAAAAGTAAGAAATAACTGTTTTGAGTACCAACTTGTAAAGTATTCTCGAGAAATTACATAATATTAAAAATAGGTTGAAGTAGTAATTTTCGAATAATTTAATTTATATTATTTTTATTTTTTAAAAGTTTTTATTGCTGTAGCTATAATAAAATGAATCTAATATTTTTATATACTAATTTATTTAGCCACACGCTTATCGATACATTGATGTCCTATTCATTAGGAAAGAAAATTAATAGCTTAACACATTTTAAACTTTTAGACTAAAGATGGATGCAGAAGCACAAGGAGATACAAAAGATAACGACGATATATTTCGGCAAATTTCCCTTTCATTCGTTATAAAAAAAATTGACTTCTGGTGTGACCGCGACCAGACGCAATTGTGTAGTTAAGTTCCGTGGGAACCTGGAAAGCTCCGATATAATTTGGTTTTAGAAGCCGTTATAGTAAAAAGTAATGGGACTCTTCAGTATACACAAACATTTAGAACATATTAGTTTACCCTTTCTTAGTGAAAATATCGCGAATCATCTCGCAATTGTGAATGCAGTCCATCCGTTTCCTGATTAAGAACATTTTGTAATTTATTCGTAAGGTATTTGTTTTTCACTCTTGTCAAAACGAAGCAAATAATAATGCCAGTCGTTTTTTTTGCTGAAAGCGGCTTTGTTAGGAGTTCGACGTAGCCCAGATAAACGATGGTATATTGAAATCGTTGGCAAAATTTTCGAATTCGTTAAAGGATTTTAGGTTATGATAGGCAAAGCAAATAAAAATTTTAATTGAAAAATACACACGATCAAAATTTATTATTAAAATATTTCCGTAAGGTTTAATATTATCTACGGTATATGATTATTTTATTGCCATATAATAAATTAACTCACTTGATGAGCTGATATTTATCAACTTGAAACACCGGCCGTTAAATTGAAAGAGGATCTTAAATTATTTCTCAAATTAGTATTTGCAAAAATTATCACGATATAATTATTTAGTTAATGAATTTTAATTTAATTAACATAATAATGATATAAGGAATTTAGAATAAAAATTTGAATTGGTCCAGAATTCCAATTTTTAGGTTAGCCCAAGTATAGAAACTGCCGAAATATTGAAATTTTTTTTAAAATTAAAAATCTAATGGAACTCATATTGCAAGTTTTTCATACACACTTAATCATGTGTAAACATTTAAGGGTATATAATACTTTCTATTAGTTATGGGGATTCGGGAAAAATGTATACGCTTATTTAAGGTCTCATTAGTTCCTATGCAATTCAAAAACTATTACTTTACAATGTAGTAAAAAATATGACCATATTAAGCTTCATTTTATCATCAAAATCGCCCTCATAATTTGAAGTATTTCAATTTATCGATATTATATCCATATTAACACCAAATATATTCATTCAATTATCGGTATTATTTTATAAGAAAGAGCATTTATCTAAATTCTACCACCTAGCTGGGAGACTTCATTATACATAAACCGGGCTTATAAAGTTAACAAATTAATAAATAATGATACATTTTAAAAACAAAATTATTTTCGTAGTTAAGTTAAGATATTTTTTTATTTTTTTACATACTCAACTATATGTAGAAGAGCCTACTTAGCTATGATAATTTTTTATTTAATTTCATTACTATTATTGTGAATACATTTCCGAGTCTAACAAAAATGACCACTTCCAGATTTAATATTTCATAAAGGACCAAAAAATGTATCATATCCAACACTCAATATTTTTAAAAGATTTATTCAACAATACCTTACACAGTGGCGTATGTGAGAAAGAATTTCCCCAACTTTGATATAATTAAGAAATACCCAAAAAACTGTATTTATTATTTTATTTCATTAGTACAGGCATTATAATTATCTATACCAATACTTAATTTCAACCTTATAGCTCTAATAGCCTGCGAGTAAAGTGGCTGCAAACTAAAGATGGACAGATTTGGCTACGCAACAGTAAAATTACTACATTACGAAAGGTTATATTTTCGCCTTAAACTTTATTGTAAAACAAAACCTAAGAGCAAATTCCATCAAAATAGTTTTTTAACTCCAGCATACCGTGTTTTAAGTTTGCTTTCCGAGTGGGAGAAAATACATAACAGCTGCTTGATTCATTATCCATATTAACCTAAGCCATAAACTCAGAAATTTAAAAGATTAATAATCGATATAGATACACAATGAAGATTAATAAATCTCTAACGCTTCGTAGAAGCATTAGCAACTACTATTTGCTTCGAAAAAGTAATTAATGTCCGACCACATGCGGTGATTAGACCATTAACTTTTTCTTATAGTCCAACAGGCTTCCGGGATGTAAACTTTCCTTTCAAAATACGTGCATAAATAGATTTACCCTACTTATTCCTTAATAGTTGAAGGAAACGTACTTCCGGAATCTTTATAACCACTCTACGCGCAAGGTTAAAAATAATGTAGTTTTATCACGCGAATTTGATTTGAAAGACGGCAAGAATTCTGTACAGGCTTCGAAGTAGTGTTAATACACCTTGGCTTTAGGCGAAGATTTCATATTTTATGTTAACGTGAAAAAGCACAGTTTACTCATTAAAAATGCAACATCTTATTGTCTCCAGTTAAAAATATATTATTATTGTATTGATTGACAGTTGGATATTTCTCTACCTTGTCTAATTAATTATGTGTACATTGAAGATTAGTAGTTAGAATACGATTTAAAATTACGTCTGCGAAAATGAAGTAGTGTTGAAATTTATAAAACAAATAAGTTTCGTCCTCCGCGTTCATTTAATTAGCAAAACGGAATATTCTAATAATGACTCATATATAATCATATTGATTACTAATCTTATTTAAGAATCAGTTCGTGCATAGGAAAGTGTTTATACTAAATATTCAACTGGGATTAGGATTAGGGTTATGAATATTATTTAAATATATAGTTAGTTGCATACCAAAGCCGATTAACTGCGAATGAATATAAAATAATATGTTAAATACGTGCCGAGATTTCCTCACGCCTTTTAATTCAAATAAAACCATTTAAATTGGACTAAAACCAACGCATGTCAAATCATATTTTTATATGTCAAAGAAACATATATTAACATATATTAATTAATCGTTCTTCGTGTATTTCTGTGAAACTTTTATTAACATATATTATTTAATTCTTCTTCGTAGTTTTCTTCGTGTATAATCAGGTTTTTGTGTTTGAAGTCTTCTTTTCTATCACATTTTTTAATTTAAACAACAGAGAAATATTAATTTATCCCTCGAATACTTCTAATAATATAACCAATGACAGTAGATACTTTTAATACGGCCAAAAATATATATTAATAAAATGAAATGTTATGTCATTATCACATAAATAAAACGGCTATAAGACCTGTAGTTTGCACGGTGCGAAATATTGGAATACCACAAACAACACATAAACAAATTGCACATTACCGAAATGCGCAAGATACGCTGGTCAGCCTGTATCACTCCGCTTGATAAAATTAGAAATCAAAATTTAAATTCGAAACATCATTATAGAATTTTGTTAAATTTACGCCAAAATAGATATAATGAAAGAAAAACACCTACGTTGATATTGATATATCCAAATACTACTGCCTGATAATATGATGAAAATTCAGCTAAGCTTGCCAATAACGAAGTGAGGATGCGGAAGGTTACTCTCCATTTGGTTGACGATAGTCGAAAAAACTATGATGGAAGCCCATCCTAACACTAAAATAGCACAAAACCCTGCTAAGTGGAAGAAAAGGATGAGTAATGCTGACACCGAGTAAATGGGACAAAGTGTCCAGGATATTAGTGGTAGGCATTAGTTGTATTAACAACGTAACTTCAGTTAGATTATTAACAATCATATTTATGATAACAATTACAACAAAAATAAAAACAGCCAATTAATCATTACCCTAAATATCATTTAAATGATTCATTTATTTTAGGGGAAAATTAAAGAACTCCCAACTACATACACCCCTTTAAAATATTACAGTACTTAATATCCAATCACTAACACATATGCTTCCAACAAACTACAAAACTCGATTAAAGTAAAGTTACGTGTAAAAGTTTCTGAACAATACTGTCCCACATTACCCAGAGTTGAGAGCGAAACGCGTCACAAAAAAAACTACTAACGATACATGTATTGCTAGAGATTTAGGTCTGAAATCAGTTTAACAACTGACCGGGGTTAGTTCGTTTTACGGACGTTGTAAAAACGAACATTGTTTTATGGTACGGCCTGCCATTCTGTGCGATATTGATATAATGTCCGTTCAGTGTTTTTGTATCGGTCGTAAATATAAAGAAATATGTTCGATATAAATCGATAGATACACGTTTCATATTTAAAAGTTGCACAAACTTTTATGTTATTTTAGATATAATATGCACACTTTAGAAATAAATTAACTACAAAGAATTAAAAGGAAATATTTCATCATCTAATTGTCATCTTTCTTATTTGATAATCATTTGCCGTGAGTACTTATAATTATAAAAAAAATCTTTACTTAAAAAGCATAAATAAAAATAAAGATAAAAGACGAAGAATAAAATTACTTGTAAAATAATTTATAATAAAATAAAAGAAAAAGTATAAAGTTCCGCCTGTTCTATTATATTTCATTTTATTTAATTTTATACGTTTACTCTAATCGCGTATTTAAAATTTTTATTGATTTACCTTAAACCATCGCATGCAATATTCCACGACATTAACCTTTAAATACTACGCAGATCCGTAGGGACTCGACACGAAACCTGTTTTTGTCTACGTTATAAATATTTTATACTCTACCACTCTGCCATCTCACTCCGAGTATCTTTTAGCCCGTTAGTGTCCGCTCATTTGTTACATAGAACATATTTTAATTTCTGCATTGTTGACATTTACGAAAACTCAGTTTCGTAAGAATCGCATATAGTATTATTGGTTTCCAAAAAAACAAACTATATTATTTATATCTTATAAATATGTATATGGAATACTCTTTAGACTTTTTCCTGGAATTTATGGTTATGTTTTTGTTATATTAGTTACTAAGTAATTAAAAGTTATATTTTTATTACTTATTGCTCAAGCTTATGCATTAATTTTTGTTTGGTTGGAAAAAAACAATTTATGCATCAAAACTGAAAGAAACGTCTTAGAATTTTTCGTTTTTCAATAATGTTTTTGTTGCACGTATAAAATAGTCAAGGTTAATATATGAGGTCCAATGGATAGTCCGAAAAATGTTCCTATTTTTGTAAATTTCATATGCAGAGATTTGAAAAAATATGTTAATTTTGTTAACTTTTAAAATATTACAGTTTTCGAAACCCACTTAAGAATTTGATACACAAAAGTTAATTTTTATAATGATACAATTTATTTATTAGCTTTTTCAGACATAAATATTTATAGGTTAAAAATGAGAGCATTTTGGAAAGGATTATGATTTATTTCGCTAATTATCGTGTATAGTTTTAGTAAGTGTATTTGTATACCATACGGAGTTAAAGATTAAATAAACACAAAAGCAAGAAATAAATCTAACTGCCTTCGTGTAACGCCGTTCCTATGAATCCAGTGTACTATTAGCGAGCTATGAAAACGTGTACTCGATGTCACAATGCTGTATAATTACTAGCAATTTTAAGGTAGTAATAGCATGGTTCAATATTTTGTTAGCGCCGATTTTAAATTATAAAATATGATATTTCTAATAATATTGGATACTTCTTCTTGTTTAATGACTTATTTTAGTAAAAGAGTAGCTCATGTTTACCAACAAGAGATTGATTTCATGAAAATTTAAGAAAAGTTATCACATTAACCCTTAAGCCTTTAATGTTTAATTTTTGAGAGTAAGGAATATATCCACTCATGGTCAAGTTTTCTCATTAAGGATTAATATTTAACATATATAGAGTTGCGGTTGGCCTTTAAAGATTACTATTATATCAATAAACCTCTCATTCTATGTATTTTGTATATATCTATATATATATATATATATATATATATATATATATATATATATATATATATATAAATATATATATATATATATATATATATATATATATATATATATATTATATCCATATATATACATATACATCTCCTTTTTATTAAAATTTCAATCTGAAAAACAGTTAAGAAAATATATTTTAGTTATATTTCTGAGTTCGAAATCATGCAATTTATAATTCGAAGTTTGTGGGAAAAGTTTAAAAATGTTGGCTCTTAAAGATAAAATAAATTTAGTTAAGTAGTATGACTTTCCATGTAATATATTTAATATAGTATTTACTTTGATAAACGTTATTTTTCCATATATTTTTCATGTAATAATGTGAGCATTGTTCATTGCTTTTAAATATAATGAGAAAAAAACATAAATCTATCACTTACGAAAAATTATTTACTGTTCAAGCAGCAAAAATTAGGAATCACCTGGATCCTGACATAGAGGAAAATCACATCCCTAAATATTTTCAAAGATCGAGTGAAAAAGTACTGCCTCTCCTGAAACCTTTTCCTTTGTGCCCTTGTCCTTTCCTTCCTTTCTCTACCCTAATCGTGTCAATAGTTTGTATTCTTTTTTTATTTTTTCCTGTCTATTTTACTATAAATAATTTAAATTTATAATCGCTTAGTCTACCACCACAATATCTATCCCAATTGTTATGGTTGGCTAGAAGAGATTGCTCATGTGGCAATAAGTTCGCCGTATGTATTATGCATAAAAGTAGATAAATAAATAAATTAACGCAAGTACTAGTAAAATGAAAGCAACGCTAGCGATCTTACGTGATGCTTTTAGGATCTGGGCGCATTAAATATTTCATTTTAAATAAAATATTTTTTTCAGTAAAAGCAATGATTTAAATAGCCATAATCATAGATTTTGATTTAAAATTTATTGATGTATTCTCTAAACTAGGAGAAATAATTTATGCCAGACCGAAAAAAAGTGTCAGTGTAATTCAAACCAATTAAGGATTAAGTAAGGACCATCCATGGAGGATAACAAATGAGAATCAAATGAAAGCGTCTCCGTTTTCACTATATTCCGAATATGTAGAGTCTGTCGCTACAGTTAAATTGTGAAATATATTGTCTGTTTTATATGTACAAAAATTTATGCAAACAAATATTTTTTATAATACGTTTTGATTACTTTAGTGAATAAAGACACAAACTGTATAACTCTCATATGAATTTAAGTTTGTTTCTTTCAGATTATAGCTTTCCTTTTGAGTCACTTAGAATTTTC
The DNA here is from genome assembly GCA_039881145.1 of Druceiella hillmani. Lineage (NCBI taxonomy): Eukaryota > Metazoa > Arthropoda > Insecta > Lepidoptera > Hepialidae > Druceiella > Druceiella hillmani. Next base: position 55,550,542 of record JAYKKI010000005.1, on the reverse strand, counting down.
ACTGAATTCGAAAAAATATGCATTGTTATTAGTTTTAATTATGCTACAATTAGAATAAACTACCGATATAAAAGATGTGAAAATATTTAAGAAACTTTCTAACACATTGCGAACACCACTAGAAGTGATTAATTTCCACATTAAGGTGGAAAAATGGAAAACTAGATTTGTTTAGAAAGTAGGATAGCAATAACAGAAATAAATTAAAGCCATATTCACTGTTAATTGATTCTAGATAATTTGATCCATATCAACACACATTCTTATTTGAAATTATAATTGTAAAATAATTTTATCATTTAGTATTTTTTACCATTAACTGTGAAGTTTGAAAAAATCTAAGTGAGTAGAACCAGAAGAAGGGATGGAGAGGGAAAAGGAAGGAGAAAAAAGAATAGGAGAGAGGTGGAAGGAGAATTTGGTATTTGTTTAATTTTTAACATAATTACTAAAGTTAAATAATTTAAAAACTAAGCCTTCAAGAAAAATGTTGCCTTATTTTTTAATGCAAAATTTTACGCATGTAATGTTGCTATACCAATTTCGACGAACTAATTATTACCGGATATTTTGGTATGTTATAGGTGGGTGAGCCCTCAAAAATTATCCATATTAATATCGGATTTTTATTTAAGTGCTGAGCGTAATATTTACATTTCATTAATTGTTCTTCCTATTTTGTGAAGCAAAATTATGTGCATTTACTTTTTGTACTTATTAAATTATGCAATTTTATTCAATCACCCTATTCTTTTGAAAATAAGAAACAATTGTAATGAGAAATACGTATGTTTGCTGTTGTTTTAATTTGTTTTATTTAAGTAGGGGAAATATAAAAAGTTGTGTATATAATGTTTTTGAAATAAATCAATTCTTTCTAAATTCGATTCCCCTGTGGTAGTACAAAAAGTACAATCTGTGTAAACGTGAAAAGAGGGTAAACGTTATTTATTCCTTTCTTTTGATGCTCACCAGAATTGAATTTCGTAAGTAACATAATCGTATTATTTTTAATTATTTTTTTTTAATTTTGCATTTTTTGCCTTTGTACTAAGCATATCCTTACCTCTGCCAAATTATTTCTTACAAATACGGACGATATTTAATTCTTTTCCGACTCTAATATCTTAACCACAAAGTTAGAATTTGTGATCTTACAAACCTGACTGTGGACTGTTTTACTAGATTTTCATTTAAATTTTCCATGGAGAATATTATTGTGGAATAATATATAACTTTGAATGAAATTTGAAATTGACTCACAATATGTAATTACCTGCCCCAAAACGAACTTTGTAGGAAATTATTGAAGTTATATAACTTTTGTATTCACGTTCCGAAAACGAAACACTAAGGAGTAATTTCCATGTCTGCCTGTCAAGTTTCATATAAAAATTTAAAATTTGGCATATATATAGGAAATTTAATTTCTATTTTGAGGAAAAGTTTTGAGAGGTGAGAGATAAGATGAAAAAAGTTTGTTTTCCTATATATTGAGCATAGAGAGTAAATTTAATAAAATACTGTTAAATTTTATTACGAGAATTCGAAAATATATCCGTCTATTTTTTAATGTCAATGAAACGTACCTCACCGGCTGCCCAGCTTTTTCGGATATTAGTACTAGTTTCACCACCAGACCTCAACCCTTCAAGGGTCAGTGCGGCATCGAATGACAGAAATGTCAAGGATTGCCAACGCCCTAGCGATAGTAGTAGTAATTTCCTATATAAATTCCCTAAAATCCATGAAACATATCGTTCCCTCTCTATACCCCGCAAACTATCGTTGAAAAAAGTTACAAAACTCGATAATATTGGTGATGAGATTCATATTGACAAAAAAATAAATGTAATTATTAAAATTGATTATTTACTGCAAAATATGACCAATAATTCATCATTTCGTTCCAAATATGAAAAATGCAGAATAGTTCAACTATTTATTAACATATACTATTATTAATACACACTTCATCTCTTTATTAACATTATTTACCACGAACATATTTTTTAATTTTATGCTTACTTACGCTTTAGTAATGAGCTCGTAAAATACACAAGTAGATTAGAGGCGGTTAGGGACATATGAGAAAAAAATCTAAGTTAAATTGAAATAATCAAAGATTAAATTTTAATTTTAATCTTTGATTTTAATTAAAATTAAAGTGTTAAAAAATTAAATTAAAAAAAAATTAAATTAAAGTGTTGCTAACTCGCTTTAAATAAAAGGCTGATAATATATTGAATTCAATTTTGAGATCAAATTCAATTTCGAAAAATGATCAATGACCGTGGGGCAAGTAAAATAATCGTAATCGGTACTAATTTTCGAAGTAAGTAGATTCCATTCACGAGCGACATATTAATTGAAATAATATCAAAGCCTTGTAATGTGGGAAATTCACCTTTAGCCCACTTGCCCCGTTATAACCGCAATAAACATAAAAGGCAGAAATCTAAAATGAAATTAGTAGGTAGGTTATGGCGCAATACCCGCTGCCATAATTCATTTCATTCAATAGCTCCCTCCTTTCATACAAACCATGATTTATGAAACATGAGCTTAAAGGAATTTTACGTATTTTGCTGAAGTCAAATATTTAGACTGAGAAGGTGAAATTATGTTCTGGGTTTCGTCTGTCCGTGTGGCGCATAGTGTTCATTTTAGAGGAATAATAGAAATATATTGTGAAACGCAATATTATTGCTACTGAAATTAGGTTTAATTTATTAGAATTTAGCCGTCATGTTTATTAACTAGAATAAATTTATATTTTGTCTGATAAAACAATGCAGTAGTACATTCGAAATATGAATATTTTCCCTTTGTTATAATCATATTTGAAAAAACCTCAGATTGTTTTAAAATAACGGTAATGATATTTATAATACGTATACGGTACGTGAACGTTGGATATACTTCCGAAACTAGAATAAGATACCATTAATATTTCAAAGATACTAAGAAACAGAGGCTGGAAAAATTAAGAACATGATCGTAAACTTATAAAATAAAAATAACACCTGCTAAATGACAAATAATGTGGTTTTGATATTTGCACTTTCGATCGAAAACATCAAGTCGAAAATTTACGTCATCGTAAAAGAATTTTCCTTTAAAAATATGAACGATTTTTTTGAACAACAATTATACTTGCCATAAGTTTCTTAATTTTTATTATATATGTTAACGAAATTACTCGTATTTTTATTGACGTATAGCAGCAAATGACGTAATCCTGATTATATTTGACATCATTTTTAATTAGACGCGTTCAACATGCATATTTTTTTCCAGGAATGGCCAAATATAGATAATCTTTACAATTAGACTCGCTCATATGCGCAAGGGTCCATCAATAGGAAAAGTTAGTATATTATTTTTCAACTTCGAAATCGACACGAATAAATATTAATTGAAAAAAATATAGGTATACATACTTTATTATACGCATATTTCCAATAAGAGTTCACGTTATGAACAGAGAATAATCCGATAAAATCTATTCATTTAAATGGAAGAGAGTGAAAATTTGAATCCTAACCAACTTAGCAAAAATATTCAATCTTCTTATCTCTATATCAATCAAACAATTAGATAATAATCAATATTCTTAAAATCTTAAGTCGATATCACTAACATAACTTAAACAATAACGGCTTGTTCAGTTAATAGAAACCAATGAGGATCTTATTTGGTCCACATCACAACTTTGTCCTTACCCTGAATAAAATTCTGCTGCTAAGTGCGTGTTTTTAAACCTACCCATTGTAACAAATTCTGTTTTCATTTATTTACATAAATGTGCTTAAACAAAAGACAAACCTTTTTTATTATAGAATTCTCCTAATCTAAAAAGTAAATATATTTGTGACAGATTACAATCGATTGCGCGAACAAGAGTATTGAAATTTTGTGCGCATTTTTTAAAGGTGAAAGTGATTTTGTGAAAAGCGAGTAAAGAACCCGTTTCATAACAGGTATATTTTCCCTCAGAATAGTTTAACCCTCATTTCTCCTGAGAACAAATCTCCTTACGTATAGCGCGCCATTACTGCTTGCATATTGACGAGCACGCAATTGTACAAATAGACTTCGTAGCGCTAAGGCGCACAACAATTATATAGGCTGAATGTCTCTTTAAACCGCGCGGTCAAAAAGAAAAGATTAAGGAAAAAATTTATTTCGAAAACTGGCTTAATAACTCATCACTTATAAGCTCAATACAACGGTATCATCGAATCATTACAACGAAATATAATCGGAAGTTAGACACTGAACTCGATAACGGAACGACGTATCCTAATTGTTTTTGGGCTTCTAATTGTTGTATCATAATGAAAGTTGACAGTTGTTTATAGTCCTGATGGCAACATATAACAAATCCAACTTTCAGTGGTACTGTCGTAAGTGTGATAGCCCGTGTTAAAATAAATAAATATTAGCCACAAATTACCTTGTTTATCAAAAAAAGACGTGAAATAATTCTTTAAGCTTTGGTGTTGAAAAAGTTGCATTTGCAAAACTAATCCATATTAGCAAATGAATATTATTTTATTTAGACTTCCTCGCCGCCCTACTGCTCGCCGTTATTCGCCGCCTTGCATACTGTGCTCGTAGCGTAGTGCATAATGCACTCAACCGTACATAGGCGAACCGGCTTCGAAACCAGCAAAAGCGCTCGCTTTTTTTTCTTCGTTTAAAGCAATATCGACAATAATCCCAATAAGAAAAATTGGTACGAAGCTATGCACTAAATGTAATGATGCTATATTATATAAAAAGCGGCAACTAATCGCCACGGGTTTTAGCGTACATAATGCGAAAGAGTGTAATATCAGTCATTCGAATGTTAACGCGAATGTTAGGAAAACCCCCTCAACAGCAATTATTGGCACTGCTACTTTGATCACGTATATATATTCGAAATTTGAAACATTAAAAATGAGTGGTAGTATAATTTAAATCAGGCTGTGCAAAGTTTTGACACTAAACAGTCGTTGAGTATTACAGTCATTCACCCTCTGTTTTCTGACTGATTAGAGTTGTATGGACAAACTGCAGAATAAAGTAGATAGCACTAACTCTATAAAACTCAGTCTCACGAAGAAAAAATGAGTAACATAATTACAAAATACGATGCACTTGATGTGGAAATAGAAGTTTTTTAAAACCAGATACGATGATATGAACAAAATCAATAGATAATGCAACTTAGAAATTCTAAATATCCCGAAAATTTAAACTAAAAATGTTCTAATTATCGTCGGCAATTTAAGTGCTGCGTTAAACATTTTGATCCCCATGGACCAGATGCATGCACTCGTGCGTGCTCTTCGGCCACCCACATAATATCATCGTGCAGCTAGCTACGCGATGCTTGCGTGATGACATCATCATCGCTGCAGCGGGCGTGCATTCATCACTGAGTTGTTAGAGATCGCCGGGTCTGCCTAGCGCGTCTACGATAATGAGCATCCCATACTACTAAGCGAAAATGTTTATGCCAAAGTAAGAAAAGCTAAATTAGAGAAGAACTATGAATTTGTCTATGTTAAAAATTATACCACTTATGCTGTAAAATAGCGAGCTCAAAGTATTTGCAAATGAAAGATGAAAAAGACGTTCTTAACTTGTAACTACTTCTATTTGTATATACATTTATTATTGTGAATATATTGTATTATATTTCTAAATATCTTCATATTTTTTGTTGGCATTGTATTAACTGTTATTTATAATTCGTATATTAAAGGTCTTTTTGCTGGCATTACCCATTGTGTTAGCATCGAACGTTGCTTCGCCACAGTAATAATGTGCAATATTGTGTAAATTATAAAATTTGTTTCTATGTTCCTAAAATTAAGCTCTTGCAAGGACAAGTAATAAATTCTCCAATTTTCAAAATATCAAGTGACCACAGAAATAGAAATGCTCTTACGAATTACACATGGAGAATTACGAACGGGCCTTGCGGCCTGGATATCTGGAATTGCGACATACTATCTATGAAACTATTGAGGTAGATGAAATAATTTTAAATTTATTTTGTAGTAAACAGAAATTTATTCTTAAGACAGTCTATCTTCCATTAGATCTACCTTTTAATAAATAAGAAATCTATTTTAATAATTTACAGAAAATATACATAAAACAAAGTGACAGAAATTTCTATTCCGTATAGACTACATTCAATTACCTGGCAACGTGAAAAAGTACTGTATCCCACTAACATATATTAGCCCGAGTACATTATCTTTTATGAGCCTTAAACAATAAAAATGTATAAAAAATTTTAAAACAGAATCATAGACCTAGTCTTACTAACAGTGGGTGCAATGTTTTTTGGGAACCATTGTTAGTTCTTACTAACCATGGAGTGCAGTGCGTTGTACACAAATACATCTCAAATAACGCATATTGCTCTTAGTACATTATCTTTTATGAGCATTAAACAACAAAATTTTGTAAAAATTTACAAAGTCAGAATCATAGACCTAGTTCTTACTAATAGTGGAGTGCAGTGCTGCGAAGATATGGACATATAAAAAAAATTATATAGATATAAACACACGCGCGCAACCGTCTGTTCCCGCAGCCGCCCCTGATAGTCTTGAAAACAGACTTAAAAGTGTAACAAGTTGAAAATGTATCTCAATAATTGAATTGCAGGTACTCAAAACAATAAACTCTCGATGCAATTACCCCGACTTTCATTGTGACCATGAAAAGCTAATTCTTGCTTACATAAAATATAATAGTATCTATTAACCTTTTTAATTTATTTGTATTTCCATCTACACTTTCATTATGTTCACAATTCGCAATAGCTAGTTGTAGCTCGATATAAATTTGCATATATAAAGAGCCAAAATTTTGTAGTTTTACAGTGTACGATAAATGTTTTTTAGAATATTTTTTACCAAATTTTGTCCAATTACTTAGATTATCCAAACCAACATATTTCATTCACTATATTTAGCTTCAAATAATAAACAAGATCAGTGAAATATTTCATTACAATTGTAATTCTTGTTAGCTACCAAAACTAATCTTAAATTGACTGGGAAATGCCGTACCTAGTGTACTATTTATAACAAACGTATTATTTAAAAATTGGCTTCAGTTTACCATTGCTAATTATACTATTTTTTTCACATAAATGTAAATTGGAAAATCCTACCATAATTACATACTTAACAGAGCAACATACGATGGTTGTCATTGTTTGTTTACTTTCACGACGAGAATGCACATTAAAAAAATCAATTCATAAAATATTAATTTTAATGCACAAAAGCGGGTAACACGGTGATTATTTCACTGATAAAATATAATACATGTATTTAAAAACAAGAAAACTAATTAATTGTCCTTGAAGTTATCTTGGAACGATATAATAAGGAATGATAAAAAACATCCGACACCGACTGACAGCATTATAATAACACAATTATTTTTTATTTGTGTGCGTAATTAGCAAGGGATTTTTCAGTTTGAAAATAGTCGAGGTAATCTCCAAAATTCCAGCTTACCTTACATACATTTGTCAAGGCTATGAACTGATAGCCTGAAGTGAGGTAACTAATTTTAGTTTCGTATGGACCATTTTTTACATGGTGAATTTTTAAAACTTGATAGTCATATGTTGCAAACACAGAGAGTTCTTCCAGTCAACTTTCACGTCCACTGATGTAAACATACATATATTGCTCAAAAATGTTCGAAATATATCTACTAGTAATATAAATAACATGAGCGTATCTTCCATGTTGTTAAAAGATGCAGACGTTTTGATAATTCTTATGTCATTAGACTTGAACAAAGGTACCGGACCAAATTTAATTGAAACATCCTTCTTCAAATATACCGCAGATACCATAAGTGTTCCTTAAAACATAGTTGGCTAGAGACCGATATCAGTTTTACTAGTAATTCCCAAAGTTTCAGAGATATTAGTACATGGACGAATGTATCCGACATTTCATAATTATATTATGCCAGAACAACATGGATTTATATGTGGTAAAACTACCACCTATTACTTTACTCTCAGCATTTATTCGACTCATTGGATTCCGAACGGTAGACGTTACATACACGGATTTCAAGGAATCATTTGTCAAGGTTGGTCCTTTAAAATTGATAATAATACTGACATTTAACGGTATCATGGGTAACCTGCGTAGATGGTTTATTTCATAGTTAACTAATATGTAGCAAGCAATCAAAGCAAATGGGGTTATATCAACATGGATCCAGATGACTTCCCGTATACCACAGGGGTCCAAGAAAGGGCCTAACCCTTTCTTATTTATTTAATATATTAATGTTATAAGTATTTGTTTCAGAAATAGTAATTTCCTAATATATGCATACGATCTAAAACTATTTACTCTTGTGAAGGATATCCATGATTGTTCTAATATGCAAGCTGATCTCGATGTACACGTCTCGATGTCACGATTACTGTGAAGAGAACAAACTGCATTTATGTTACTCGAAGTGGAAACAAATCTTTTTCACAAAGAAAAAAGGAAAGTAAACTTTAGATAGGCGATAGGGAAGTCACTTGAAAAAGTCGGCAGCTTGCGTGACCTTGGTATAATTTCCTATATTAAACTGCATTTTGGTTCGCATATTGAACATATTGTATCTAAGGCCCATATAATGCTTGACTTCATATTAAAAATAGCCTTTAAAAATGTTGAGAAATATTAACTTTGTACAATACTCTTGTAAGATTACAACTTGAATACGCTGTCGTTGTCTGGAATCCCTTATACGCTACTTGTTTTAACAGTATTGAGAATTTATAAAAAAAAAGTCGAAAGCTCTTTAATATTGGTGGCTCTATATCATGGTATAAGGTATTATTCAGTAAACAAAAATGTGATGACGTCTAACATAGACTATTAAATGAGAGTTGACGATTACGTTCAATGCCTGTTAAGGTCATTTTTTCAGTAAAGATGGACAATATTTACTGAGTCAAATGAAGATTCGAACTCCCAAACTAATTCGTAGCCATAGCCATCTCTTTTTTTCATATTGATAACGAACAAACAAACGTCGGTATCAATGCACCGATACGCCGGTTGTGTGACTTGTGAAATAAAAGGATGTTGGCACTTGACATCCTTGCAAATTAATTCTTTTGCTTTTATAAGATGTGAAGAGGAGACTCCGTGAAATTTATGCACAGCGGATAGATCAGTGATTTTCATTTTATTTTATTCACAATTTTTCCAAATTAGATAAAGCATCTTGCGTAGATAACTCGTAATGCTTAATTGAAGCTTTATTTAATTTATAACTTAATTACATTTGTTTTTCGCATTAATTTTATGTCTTCTTCAAACAATATATTTTTTCGTATATTTAAGTTAACAATGTCACATTTATAATCATATTTAATCAAATATTTTATGAAATTATCTATTTTTCTTTGTTCTTTGTGGAGGTGTTAGAACACGAGCTTTTTTCGTGTTTAGTATTCAGAGAATTATTGAAATAGTTTGTTTTGTATTTTTTACTTTCATATAAAATAAAATAAAAATTGAAAAATAGTACCATCAATTGAAAAATCGAACTGATTCAATGAAGAAACCGCCAGTTAGACACTGAACTCCATAACATAATAAAGTGTCTTATTTACATCTTGATGTGTATATCGTCTGATTATGGAATTTCAGAACAACGAACATTAATTATGTTTGGACTTGTTTAGTTTGTTTGAAATCGCAGATTGTTTCGCACAATAATATCTATATATCGAGAAAGTATATAATGTAAAATAAATTTTACATAAAAATCTGCATTATAAAACAAAAAATAATATCAAAACTGTTTTCTTGTTCTGCTTTGTAAGTACATCATTGTAAGTTATATTTGTTTCTGAGCATAATATTTGAGTGTAAAAACGCACCACGTTTTTCTTAAAAACAAACAATTTTGCTTCTCAAATTAATAACATGTGAATGTTGAATATATTTGGCCTAAATTTTGTAGAAATTCATTATCAGTAAATTTTTTCACAACTAAATGAAACTGCGTGATATAACATTATTTCTAGTTTATTTAATTTCTAAACTACGATCTAGTTTCGTTATATGACAACGTCTACAGGTGAGCAATTTGTGAAGATTGATTTCTTCTGAGATCTTTACAAATTGCCCACCTGAAGTTATTGTCATAGAACGAAACCTAGGTCGTCGTTAAGGATTTAACTAAAGTAGAAATAACATTAACCATATAGTTAATTGTTAATAGAAATTAAGTAACACATGAATGAAAATATTTAACATTTCATTAAGATATGAAGACAAAGTCGATACGCTTTTACACTCAAATATTATACTCAGTAACAAAGGTCGCATACACTAAAGTCCATATAAAGTAGACAGAGTAAATATGTTCGATAATTATTTTTTGCTTTACGTGTTGTATTTATGAAAATATGTTTCCTTTGGTGTCTTGAACTACTAATTTTTCTTATGGTGGACGTGAAAAGGGATATAGTGAGAACTATTAAGTTGATTCAACAATAAATTCCTGTAATAAATACTATTCGTATATGAAAAAGTAAGAATGATGTTATCACTAATTTTTCGTTATAATTTAACATTAATTTAAGTAAATATCATCTCTAACTCTGCAAAAATGAATGAATAGGTATGATAAACAAATATGCACGTGCAAGCACTACCAGTAAAACTAATGGTACGCACCAGACGATTCGGGAAAATGCCGGGACTAGCGAGGCGATATCACACAAAGACGTCCGACCGAACGTACACACGCCCCTACGTACGAACGCCACCCCAATGTTCCCCCCCCTGCTGTCCTAACCCGCCGGTTGAGTTCTATGAGCTTGAAAATTGCTCCAACAGTAAGTGTATTCTAGTCGGGACAATATAACGAAGGTGACTACGGAACTTGGATGATGAAAAATGTATATCGTTTTTATGCCACAAAAGAAATAATCTAAAGAATAAACTATGAGTATATTTCGTTGCTCAGTTAGTAGATTATAATTACCCATTTCTTATCTTATAGGTACAATATATTTTTGCAGGTTTGCATGTGTAAACATGGTATTTATGACCTGATAAATATGCAAGTTCTCACCAGTATTTATCAGCTCATATTTTTCCTTTTCCTTCATATTCAAGCTTTCTTTTTAAACAGTATTTTCATATCATTTGAGGAACTATTAAACACATAAAATTTAATTGCAAATAAGTATTTAATTAAATGACGCTATTACTGTTAAATATTTTTCATAAATTTCTATAAAATAACCTGAGTCTTAAAATATAAAAATCTTAAGGAAATTGTGTACAAGTAGTACCGAACAGAAAATACATAATCTTCAAATATGACTTCGTATTATGTCAAATGGTTCAATGAAATGACGAAAGAATTTTCAGTACAGTAACAACAGTGGCAAGAGTCTTTAATAAGATCTTTTTTTCAATATTAGTAAAAGTTACCTTTCTGATTGTGTCTTTACCTCTGCATTTATACTCTTACGTTAAGTCTCAATTATATAGAGCAATCAACCTTTAGGGATATCTTTACTAGCATATTTGTTTCATTCCCGCCCAAATAATTTCATCTCCTTCCATTGCCGTAATTCAGACAGGTTTAGTCATATATTTCTAGAAAGTCCAATATTATCTCCAATTAAACACCTTTTTCCTGGGTATTTGCTTCTCATTGTTTCAAATGGCTAAAGTTTTTCGGATTTCCTTTTTATTTTAACGATGATATAATTTTAATACTACTCATTTCACTATCAAGTATTTTGAATTTTTTTTTTATAATATGTATACTTACTCTTCTGTTTCCGTAACTACATGGATTATTTCTTAATTCGTCATTTTATAAGCTAGTATGTACAAATATAAAAAAATTCTAAATTATAAATATTAAAAAAATAACAAATAAATGGTTAATCTCTAATTGTCTATGTCGAAACTTTTCTTGCTGATGAGCTACAGCAAGTACTAACGACTGAAAGTTCTGTCTATGTTAGATGAGAATTGCACAAAATCTTTTTAAATTCTTCAACAATCATATCCGTGACTTATCACTCTTTGGTTGGGTTTCATTTTAAATACATGAATGTTATATTTGGGTCAGGAGATACGTAGGTTTAATATCACACGAGCATGAACTAATGGAATTCTCTAGTCTTGTGCGCCGTTATTTCTCATAATTAGGTGTCTAATAATATCTCTAATTTTGATGTCTTCTTCTAGTTGAACGATAATCCTACGAATAGAATTTTGAACTGTTTGGAAGGTATTATTATTATTATGTATTGATACACATAGTAATTTTCATTATGTGATTAGTTTTTAATATTTTCCTGTATTTATAGAAAGTATCTAACTTACATATACAATAATAGAATTAAAATTGTATGTACAGGATAAATTATTTTTAATCAATATCAATATTTTGAAATAAGCAAAACTTTAAAAAAAATGCAAGTAATTGAGGGCAAGCATTTAATATGAAGAAATTTTCAAAACAGTTTGAATTAACTTCCGTAAATTTCATTAAATTTAATTATTTAGATAAATAGTAGTAAAACATAATAGATATCTTTTTCGTCAATGCCTCTATGAATTTGCAAATGTCAGCATCCAATTCTAAATTGCATCCACAAACCTGAAACAAAAGGAAACAGCTTGCAAATATGTAGGAAACAGTTTTTAAACGCAAAAATTTGAAGAAAAAGTATATCTGAGTGCAGCAAATTTGTTTTTGCACTGCTCTAATAGCAATGTATGTTGTAATATATTGACAAAAACGGTACATATAAAGGTACACAAACCAGTATGTTGTAATTTATTGGCCGAAACGATACAAGGAAATTGAGAAGGTCAAAAAACGACTATTAATTATTTATTCAGTCTAAAAACACAAAAAAACTCGACCATTAATTAATATCACTCTTCCATTACGTTCCCTTCATTTCTATGAAATTGTAGCGAAATCAAGTTTTCACTTCAATAACTAGCTTATAGAAATGATTGAGTATAAATTGGCGTTCCTATAAAAATAAAAATAATCTGTTTATTATCGTAGCATGAAAAAGCATAAAAGCAAGTAAGAGCCAAGTCCATATAATGATGAGATATACTGATTTTGCTCTCAGTTTACAATCCCAATATGAGAGCGGTAAACACAAAGGCATATATTTCGAGCAAAATTAAAATTTATCACTCGTGGATGTAATAAATTTTGTTGAAACAATATTTTCTTTTACAGAAATTTCATTTATTAAATACTGGCGGCATCATTCAACCCCGTCTCGGATAGGTGAAATACGATTCCTTCTTATTTACCTAAAATTTGTAACGAGTTGGCGATAGGACTATTTTAGTTACTTGAATATAATTTAGTTTCTTGAACTAGATTACTTGCGTATTCAGATCAAGTAAACTGCGATAAATTTTTTAATTGGTCAACACTTTGTCATATGTTGACGAATTGAAAAAGTAGTAATACCTTAGAAAAATCATAAAAGAAAAGAAGCGACGTGAGCAACTACTACAGAGGGATGAAACTAAAACTACTGTAAATAAAAGTGGGGTGGTCTTCATAGAGTTAATATCGAAACGATTAAGCAGTTATTTTTTTTTTACATGTCTGGTATAATATTTTATAAAATAATTAACCATGACAGACAAACAAGCAGACGATAAAATGAAGACAACAGTATTCAACGAATCTATAAAAAAGGACAAATGCCACCCTCTCGTGCTTCAAGCTTGATACTCTCCTTTTCAACGGCTCCAAGCACGAAATTTATCAAGCTAATGGCGGCTTATACCTTTGTTGAAAACGAAGTAAATATGTTATTAAATTTATAACCACTATGCTCCGTTACTTGATACTGACATAAATCTTTTTTTGGACCATATTTTTTCAGTTTTATGATTAGTCTTCACAAAGTATATTGATTATAAATAATATCCACATGAAGAATAGGATATTGCCTTTTCTTGCATTCCGTGAATTAAAAGAATAGAAAAATTTTGATGATCATGTAATTAAAAGAAATAATTTAAAGGAAATTTTTTTTTATTTCAGCGTGTAACGTTATATTTACATTAGTATAAAAGAAAAAAAAAGTCTGTTTATTGTAAATTAAATTAAATTATTTCGCGCATGAACTTACCGCCACTTTCGTTAGGGTGTCCATATCTAAAGTCTGCGAACAGAAACCAATTGCTGTTGTAACGACGTCTGTCCGTCCACCCGTCCGTAAATCTGTTTTTTTCTAACTTTGAAACGTAATAAGAAAGGAATTAGAAATTGATACGTAATGTGTCATTATATGACCTATAACTATAAATGAATTATATTTAAAATTATTTAAAATATTTTTTTTAGGTTTTGCGTACGTGTTCAAAGAGACTGACAAACATTTTTTCTTTGCATTTTCGACGGAAAGTGCTATTTAGTGGAATGCAAATCAGATTTCCTGTTTTTATTTTTCACTGAAATATAATTCAGTTAAAAAATAATTACTGTCAAAAAATAATCACCTTTGTTGGACCTTCAAAGTGTTTTTTTAAATAAATTCTTTATTATTTTTTGGCTGTTTTTTATATTTGTTTAAACAAGACATAGTGAAAGAAGCTAAATACATAAAATAAAAAAAGTTACGAATAATCAATCCAAAGTATTTTTCAGAAATTCATGACAGTTTCAGTTTTGTGATAAATGTATAAGGGCAAACATATCTGTGAAATGTATGTATATATATAATTATATTTTTTGCACATAATTATTCATTCATATTTAAATATATGTGTGTATATATATATACACATATATTTATTATATACATATATATATATATATATATATATATATATATATATATAAATATATATATGTGTATATATAAGAATAGTACTTGTAATCAAGTAATAATAAAAAGAATTTGAGGCGGGAGGACGAATAAATTGACAGACAGATGTGATGAAAATCACTTCCAATAAACATGTACAGCATCCTCGCATATATTTGTTGTTTATATCTTTATGTGTCAGTGCTGTTCACTTTCCTGTACAATTAAAACTCTGAAACGAAATAGGAATATCATTTTCATGACTGGCGTTAATTGATTATTTACGCTTTGAAGCTATGCGGGACAATGCCTTACGCAAAAAAGATAGAAGCGACCAGAGCATGTTAGACCTAGTATAGGTTTGAGAAAGGACGAAAAATTAAGGATAATACTCATGGACGAGAAGAAAGATGCCTGTGAAATTTTAAGATAAGTGAAGAAATCACTTTTTTGACAAATGACTTACATCCTTGACATTTTAAAAGTTCTCATAGACATCTATTTGCTGTATATGCATGTGCAAAGTAAAATTTTAACTTGGTGTATCGATTTGAAACAATACTTTAGTAATTTAGAAAACGTACCATTGCGGCCGTTTGTCACAATAATGCTTGTAAATAAGACAGTTTACAAGTAAATATTCTAGTGTTACTGCAACATTGTGCGTATATGACAGTTATTGATCTCGTATGTCTACTTGGAGATGTAGGTTTTATAATCTTAGAAAGTACTTAAAAATTAATGAGTTTCTAGTGAGCATTCCAGTTTAGGGGAATAAAAGGCTGAAAGTCGAATTAGAAATAGGAACGGGCGTTTCTCGCACGATAATTTGATATCATTCTTTCTCGTAATGCAAGCAAAAGAAATGAAATAACGATTAGGTAACGTTTCCTGAAAAAAATAACTTTTTCAAAAACATTAAAATTCATTAAAAATGCTTTTGTTTAAAGTAAAATAATATTTACAAGTAACTTATTATTTTCTTATCGAATGAAGAGTATTTTGATTTAAAATTCAGTTTCATTTGTTTTTGAATTAATTGAGAATTATTATTCACATTTTTGTGATATTAAAATGTATATTTATTTAAAATTTCATATGTAGCAAATACTTTTACAAGTTATAATTGCCATTTATATGATTAAGATATGTAAACCGGCAAACAACGACGGTGAAATAATATGACTTTGTTTTTATATTTTTACGAACACCATTCTAAAAATGGAGTAGGTACTCAATTAACTTTTAAGGCTTAGTGTTACAATCAAATTTATATTTTAATGAAAAACCCCAAAATAAACAGTACATTTTAATGAAACCGAAGAAAAACTGTCAAGCATGAGTTGAATTCGCAGTACGAAGATTATGTACAAATTTAGATATTTATGAACTTTTAACGGTACCTACAATTTCTATTAAACTATTTACAAAACTTTTATTTTCTTTTAATTTACAAAACAGAACATTGGTTGTAAGTACCACATAGGTTTTGGTAATCAGTGAGTAATACTATGGTATAAAAAAGAAATTTTGCTCTATATTTCACAGCCGTATATTTAAAAAAAAGTATAATTCCATATAGACTTACAAAAACACTGTATTTTTCCTTTACTCGTACTATAAGTACTCCCATTATGCTGACTTTCAAGAGGGTAGGTCGACTGGAGGTACCCATGTAGGAAAAATAAAGTAAAAATATATTTTAAATGGCCACTTTTTTGTTGTGTGCAAAAATAAAGAACAAACAAATAGAAAGGAGTAGCAGATCAACATTTTTTTAGCAAATTTTAAAATGCAAATAAAACACAAATAATACTACGTCATATAGTTTCATTTATTTGTGGAAAACTAAATTATAATTAATTTCTACAAAATTAGCGCCAAAATTATAATTGAATATTAAATAATTAGCCTAAAAGGTGCTTGAGTATCTCTAATTCCCTATTATTTATCCCAAACTTGTAACGACGTATATCCGGATCAAACAAACTGCGGTCAAACACTTCACCTCTGGTAACTGTTAAGTACTGTATTTAAAAAAAACAATAAGTAAGGGACTGTCACATGGTGGTGACGCTAAGGCCACAGTAAGAAAGTTACACAATCAAACAAACAATAGTTTACTTTCAAGATTTCTAATAATCTAAATATTTATTGTCATCTTATTGTTAGGTTGACATTAAAAATCACAAAAATTCACAGCAGTCAAGGCGGTTTAACGGCAGGTGGCGGCAATGGTTGTAACACTGTTTGAGCCTGCGGGTGTCTGTTATTTTTTATGTACAACTTTAGTTTTATAGGGGTGGTCTTCATAGAGCTAACATCAATAGCATTTAGCAGTTAACAATCTAAAGGTCTATTTAAATATTTTACAAATAAATTAATTATGACATCGATAAGGCTCATAATAAAATAAAAACAATAGCATCTAACGAAATTATAAAAAAGGACAAAACCCATCCTATCATATTTCAAGCTTGATACTCTTCTTTCATCGGCTCCAAAGACAAAATACAGCAATTTAATGGCCACTTACACCTTCGTCAAAAACGATGTAAGTATAACGTTAAATTTACAACCATTCACAAATGCTCTGCTGCTCGATACTGATATAAATCTTTTTTTACTCAACCGATAGAATATTCTCCAGTTAAACTTAAACTTCAGAGGTTCAGTTTTATGGACTTTGGGTACAGAAGTATATTGGTTATAGATCATATCGTCCATTACCTAAGTATCAGTGCAAAAAATATCCATATATAGATATAAAAAATTAAATGTTACCTCGCTTTTGCAATCCGTAAATTAATAAAATACTAAAAATTCGATTCGCTGTTATTTATTCGAAATTTACAATGAGATTCATTCACGGATTTCAAGTACAAGCTAATATTTCATTGTTTATATTTACATATAGATATTTTGTATAATTTGAGATGATTTATGTGAAACGTTTCTTATTGCTTTGATACATGTAATGCCGCATGTATTTTCATTTAAAAAAATCTGTTCATAACAAATCAATATGACTTATCTTCTTAGCCCGTCCATCCGTCCACCTTTGGGCTGTCTTCATCAAATTTAAATTAAATAAGTATCCATATATTAATACCCGAAGTGAACACTTTGTAACCCTTTTTCAAACATATTGCGCATATGGAGAAGTATGAAATTTTAATGATAATGGCATGGTTATAGTATATGTGGAGAAGGAGTGAAGAAAGCTCAAATTTATATATTTATATATATATATATATATATATATATATATATATATATACATATATATATATATGTGTGTGTGTGTGTGTGTATGTGTCTGTGTTACAAATACATAAAAGATTCATTGTTCACGTTCATACTGTCAATGTCATACCCATAATAATCTGTGTTCAAACAGTCGCACATAGTATAGCTTTTCGACAAAAAATTTTAAAATGTCAGTTTCGAGCTGTGAATTTTGTGTGATTTCAAATGTTCCTTTTCAATTATCTGTGGATTGTATTTCAAGGCAAAAAAGGATTTATTTTTTTGCTTTGTATATTAGATTTCCGTGTTTTATGTATTACTGATTGTGTTTTCTCTATTTTAGCTTGCTTAATACTCACATGTTACAAAAGGAAAAATCTATCAGCTTGCTTAATATACATCTGTTGCAGAAGGAAAATTTTATAGAAGTAATCTTAATTAATTTACTCTGGCCTACCTATGACAAAATAACCTCAATAACGTTGAAATTTAAAATTTTAATGAATTATGGTTGACTTTTGATCACTGGGTACCACTAGTATGAAATTAACTGATGAATTTAATGAATCTGAAGAATTTTATCAGTATTTGTAAAGTGGCGTTTTCAACTTGTCTAATTATTTTTTTGTCAACAGTTACGATTATATTTTTAGAGATTATGTCTTTAATATTATACATTAAGGGCGTTGGTTAAAATTAATCATTACTTCCACTTTGTTTTTTGGGTTGCGAAAATATGTGACGGTACGAAATCTCCGTAATGTTAAACATTTTTTAGCAAAGGTTCTTTAAAAGAAATCTTGTCAAGTTCGCATCAGATAACACAAAACGGAGTCCCACCATTTTTTTAATTGTTAATACAATTTAACCAAAATAATTTGAATTAAAAATCATAATTACATAACAGTTGGGACGAGTAATTAAAACATTAGACGTTAATACAAAGTTTAATTAAAGGAAAATTTTAAAAAATATTAAATAAAACTCAATTGAAATAATCTACTCAAGTATATCCAAACCATTAGAAAAAAAATTTCCATCATTTTACACATTTACTTTACATTATTTTTTAATATTTTGCGACGTAATGGTTTACACCTCCATCCAAAGAAATGAGACCGTAACCGGTGAAATGATGGATAAGGTATAATTAAGTTCTTTGTTAGAGGACGGGGCCCTAAAATTACTAGCGAAAAAGATGTAGAAGCTCCTCGTACATATTTGTTATAGTAATATATTTGTTGAAGTATGTACGTTAATTCAGCAGATATTATATTTCCAAATTCTATATGAATAGAAAAAAATTCCCATATGATCCCATATCCAGTCATATTATTATCTCTTTTAACTTCACTAGAAAAATCTTGATTATATTTGTTGTTAATTTTGTAGAAATTCATTATTCACAATTAAATGAAACTACGTGATGTAGTATTATTTCTACTTTCTTTAATTTCTTTACCACGACCTAGGTTTCGTTATATTACAACATCTTCAGGTAGGATATTAGCAGAAGATGTTGTAATACAACGAAACCTAGGTCGTGGTAAAGAAATTAAAGAAAGTAGAAATAATACTACATCACGTAGTTTCATTTAATTGTGTATAAAAATCTTGTTTACCTCACAGAATACTTTATGATTTCAGAAAGTAATTGTATAAACGATTTTCTTACTCTATTCGTATGATTACTGTATGTTAAATATTTCACGTATTTTTTTTATGATAAAGAAAAACTGTAGAACTACCCACGTTTCTACCTCGAAGACAGAAAATAACTCGTTGGAATTGGTGACAAACAATTGGAATCTTATAAATAACTATATGGAAAATACTAAGAGCAATATCCAAAGTCCAGTTTTATACTTGATACTGTTTATTATCTACGGTAATAAATTATTTAGATGCATAAAATTAAAAAAAATTGTTACTAAAAATATTTTTTATAATTTCAAGCGTGATGCCACTGAAATTACAAAAGTATTTTCAGACAGTACACAGCAATGAGGGTGTTAAATGACAAAACTTTTAGTCAATATGAGAAAAATTTAGTTTTCATTCAGGTTGCTTATTTATTATGTCTTTCTTTATGGTTTATCTTCAAATAGTATCTCAATTAGATGGAAAAATAAAAAATGATGAAATTCTAACTGAGTATATTTATTTGATTTAATTATTCGCATTCATGCTTTAATTCACGTTCAACTAATTGCATTGTTCTTTCTATAACGGTCTTCTAGATATTTCTAGACTTGGTTCAACTATATACCTTTGGACTGTCCACTATTATTTCTCCATATGTACCTTTATTTTTAGTACTTTATTATTCATATTTTTAAAAAACCTAATCATTTTAATATTTTTTTCATTATTCTTTCTATAGTCTCCTTTTAGACATTCAATTTAATTTGCTTTAATCCCCAAGCCTATATTCTATAATTAACTTTCTAAACATGCATATTCTTCTATATTTACAATCATATTGCCCGTATTTCAATCAGTCATTAGCCCACAAGAAATTTAATTATCATGACGTCAGAAACTTTTATAAAACTTAGTTATAAAATAATAGTAAAAGTAATCCTGAACCATTTTGTTTCTTTTAATGACTAATGATCAATTATTAATGGCCAATGTTGATTTTTTGGAGATAGCTTATCTCCAACACAGTTTTTTAAGCGTATATAGCAACTATCTGACTGTAAACTACTTCAAAATTCAAAATGCATTTTAATATTAGTAAATCTCAATCATAGTATATTCCAACTCTTTTCCGATATTCATAATTAATAGATGTTCATTTTGAAAAACGTCTAAACTCGTTTTACGTTCCACAACCATATTTTAAACATCTCCCAAACTTTGAAAAAACCAAGATTATGGCATTTGATTTTAGAATTCTGAAGTATTTAACGATATTGATTTTATAGCGATTTTATGTAATGTTTTTATCAGGAGTAAAATTTAAATGAAGGTATTTCGCTGAACAGCATTGTAGGTATAAGCTTTTATATTTTTCCGTGTTGGAGGCGATCTTGTAAAAATCTAATTTTTTCATATATTGGAAGATTAAACTGACTTATTTCAGATATAGATAATTATTTATATATTAAAATCGAGTAGCGGCTTGAAAAATAACGTTCCACAGGTTTAAAGTTAATCGGTACTTTTGGAACTTGAATTTGTACTATCATGAAATGGTGATTTTTTATTTTTCATGATAATATGAAACTTTTGGATGAATCTCAGACTTTTTGATTCGGGAAAGTAAAATGATGTTTATTTAAAAATGCCAAAATTAGTAATATACTACGAACGTCATGTGAACGAATGAATGGATATTTGACAGTACCTCACATTTGACATTATACTTGACAGACGAATCTGATTGTAAGACGATTTGAGACTTGTGCTTATTGTAAGATGGGAATTACTCCAGATCTTTTCTAAATTACTGAAGAATTATATCCGTTAATTATTGGCGTTTAGTTGGGTTTTATTTTATATACCTGGATTGCACATTTGAGTCAGGGGAGGCACTTAGCATTTTATTTCCCATAAACACGGAGCTATGAAATTCTTTAGTAATATGCCTCGTTATTTATTTCTAATTTATCGACATGGATTGTTCTCCCTAGTTTTTATATTTTCCTCTAGTGAAACTATCTGAAGAATATAATTTTAAATATTTCGAGGGTTTGTGTTCGATTAAAACTTAATCAACAATGACTATTTTTATCAGGTGACTGATTGTTAATTTATTCTATTTTTGTGATGAGGAGTTAACATTTCTAGTAATAATTAACAACAATGTAAAAGTATAATATAATATTCAGAGAAATAAAAGTATTCCATAGAAAAACATTGATAAAAAAGAAATTTCTTGTAGTAAATGAAAATATTACATATTATAAAACAAATACAAGTTATTTGAAATATTCTATGAACACTAAATACGAAATAAGTTTGTGTTCTAACATTTTCACAAAGAAAGGTCGCGCATGCTGTCAACTTTTTCAAGTGAATTCCCTCCTATCGCATATTTAAAGTTTATTTGTTTTTTTTTCTTTGTGAAAGACATTTGTTTGCACTTCGAGTAACTTAAATGCAGTTTGTTCTCTTCACAGTACACATGAAGTTTATCGAGATCAGCTTGCATGTTTGAACAGTAATGGGTGTCTTTCACAAGATACCTTTATATCGTCTGCATACATTATGAAATTACTATATCTAAAATAGGTACTTACATCGTTAATAAATATAATAAATAAGAAAGGGCCTAACATAGATGCCTGTGGTACACCAGAAGTCACCTGGATATACACTCTCGCGAAGCTAAATATATATATAGTGTAATACCCGCCACCATATATTATTTCATTCAATAGCTCCCTCCTTTCACACAAAACGTAAGTTATGCATTATGAGCTTAAGGGTTTTTTATGTACGTTTGCTAAAGTCGTATATTTAAACCATGAAGGTAAAATTATGTTCCCAAATCCGTCATTGCTTTTAACGTATAGTGTTTAGTTGAAAAAAAATAGTGACATCAAATGAAACGCAGTTGTTGCTTCTCAACAGTAATATGCAATTTACCATATAATATTGAGTTATTTATCATATAATGTATATGTATATTTTCCTCGAAAAAAATGTAGTAGTAAATTAAAAACATAAATACTTTAACATAATTTAATATTTTATTAAAATAATTTAAACGTAACAGAATAATATAACGTTTTCACATTTAAATTATTTTAAAAATTAAAATGTGAAATCGTTATATTATTCTGAAATATCCGTACTGCAATACATGGAATAGATCAGCTATAGACAGCCTTTTATATTATGGGTCATTTAACATAGTTTTCCTTCTTTCTTAGGGCTCCAATATACACTATAAAATAATAGGTAATGAATCAAATATTTCTTTTAAATTAAATGTCGGTTTCTTATAAACGCAACGCTTACACTACCCACTAAGAGAGGTTTTGAAGAGAGGAGGTTTTTAAGGGAATAATGCCACATGAAGGTATAATAGAGCGAGAAACGTGAGCAAGGTGGTACGATTTTTTACACCATTTAGCCAAATTGTGTAAAATATTGTATTTTTAAAGACATCTGTTTCAAAGTTCTGTAGATTAAATTAATAGATTTATATCATTTTTTAATTCAAATTTATGAATTCAATGAAGTCGTAAAATGCATAAAATATAATATTTCACAGCAGGTAGTTCAGCAATAGTTATAATTTCCGGGAGTCAGGGGTTTCCATTAGTAGAATTAAATTTTTTAATTTTCCTTAAGTCCTGAAATCTGTCGTTAAAACTTTGGATAAGGTGGTATATTTACCTTGAAGCAAGAGTTAATTAGAGTAAAATCATATATTGATATAATGACGTTATGTATTAGCGTGATGCGTTCGCCGAGACTTCAGGCTGGTTCTGCTTATTATAGTCCAACGGGCCGTGTGAAGTTTATGAGTAGTACATTAAGTAAGGTTAATATAAACCAATGCACGGTTCGCTAACGTTGCACATATCTTCGAAACCTAAATCAGAAAATATAGAGATTTTAAGGATATTGAGAAACAGAGCGTCGATATGTTTGAAAGTGATTATTTACTTGTGATAAAGAATAAGTACCGGTTAAATGACAATAATTCTGTGTTTAACTTTGCACACACTTGTCAAAAAATATATTACAATCCTGCTATGGCCATAAAAATTTCTGTAAAAATGGATATGCTTTTTGCGTAATAAAATACAATAGCTATTTGTATATTTATTAAGTTTCTCAGTTTTATTACGTTAAACGCATTAAATTAATCGCTTCTATTTTTAAGGCCTCATTAATAATAATTGCAGAATAATGTGTAGTGAGTAGATTAAATAGCATTTGTGTAGTAGCGAGTTTCTAAGAAAAAACAAATAGTACTTATTTATTTATTTAATTGATTTAAATGGCAGACTTATAGCCACAAAGGCAATCTCTTACAGCCAATCAGAACACCAGTCCCACTCGACGAGCGGTCGGATATCGAATCCTCGCGGTGTGCCGCAAATTCAAAGGCCATGAGCACAATAGTAGATAATATTTACTAACCTATTTTGAGAAATTATGTTCTTAATGTACCACATTATGCTAGCCTGATCATTTACCCTTTCCCAAATGAGAATATAAACATACATCGAAGTTGAAAATTAATCTGGTGATATAGATGCCTCTAAATCGAGCGGTATTTAACAAAATGAATAGAGTCTATGCGAAAAATAAGACAATTGTTATTTCAAAAATCTATCATCGGTAATCATTTTGAATCATTGGTAAGAAGTAACCTTTGAAAATTAATAACATTTGAAAAATATTATATGTTATTTTACCAAAAGTTATTCATGAAATAATTTTATATACTTCGAGGTTCTCTTTTTTCTGTAGATGTAAAATAGCTAATGAAGCTTACTGAAAGAAGAAAGCGTAAATTCGAATCCTAACCAGAAAATATTCATATTCAAAGTATTTAAATCTGATCGTCAATATAATTAAATTAATGCTGATAAAGACTTTATATATATATATATATATATATATATATATATATATACATATATATACGTATATATATATATATATATATATGTATATATATATATATATACATATATATATATATATATATATATATATATATATATATATATATATATATATCATTAAGAGAACTTAAAGAGTAACAATGTTACGAAAAATTACGTAATTTTTCTTAGTCGATTAATCAAAACCAGTGGAGTGCTTATTTGCTCCATATCAAAACCTCATCATTGCCTTCCAAAACTCTTTTATTAAGTGCCTATTTTATAAATCTTCTCATTGTAACAAATTATCTCCTTATTTAATCATTCAAATCTACCTAGACAATGCAAAAGTCAAAATTATTTTTATAAGCTAAATATCCTAGTATCTATATTCGACCCAAGGACTAACAAAATGCAAATAATTTTTTTGTTAAATTACAATCAATTGAGCAAATTGGAATATAAAAACAGTGATTTTGATTTACCAAGAAATCAGATTGATAAGTGTTCAAAGCGTGTACTTTAAAATAAGTGTCATTGCTATACCATATTTTAATCGATTAACTCTTACTTCCTCTGAGAACAAATCTTGGTATTTATTATTTCGCTTGCAGAATGATGAACGGGAGCACTCAACGATACAAATAGACTTTTGCCACATAAAAACCACACAGGTGCAAGGCTTCTTTTCATACCGCAGTTTAAATAGAAATACTTAGCAAATATAAAATGCGCGATAAGAACACCGCATTAATCATCGATTCACATGAGGTAATAACTTAATAACTTGATTACTATTTCGGTTCATTATGAACAGAAAATTTGTTCAGCACTACGGTATATTAACGTAAAGAATTAATTTTAATGATTTTTTTAGATAATTAATTTCTTAACTTATTATTGCTTCAACACAATCTTGCATAGCCGATATAATGCAGAACCAAATGTTAATATTTATATTGCGGTTAGATCTTTACAGAGGTTTACTTTAGAAGAGATCGTCGTTTTTAAATGTTTTTCACGCGCTCACACACCAACACGTTCCGTGTTCACACGCTCGGCTGATGCTCTGTCACAGTCCCGACCCGCCAGCCCTTTATCATCAGTGTAAAAATTGATCCAATATGCACAAACGTCTATTCTAGTATAAACTATAGAACTATAATAAACAAGGCACATAGATTATACGAAATATTTTTTGCATTTTTTATATAGTAATAGAGGCGCTACCATCCAAGTGCACCCAATACTCGGTTATAGCGTATACTATTTCCATAACCCTCAATTAAGTAGAAATTGTTTCACAACATGCACTATGTAGAGAGGTATTAAAATTATACAAGTCTTTTATGAAGTAATGAAAACACTGTAAAGAGTAAAGATTTGGTGGCTCAGTTAGATTATTATTATAATTTCTTATCTTGTGGACACAAGTTTTACTTGCCCGTGTGATCATACTAACTTTCACCGTTGTTTCCAAACTCTGATTTTCCTCTTCTTTGTGGTTTAAAATTTTTCTAATTAGCCAAAATATTCAGAAAATATCATTAAACTAAAGAACTATCTTGGAGCTATAGCTCTAATTGCAAGTAAATATGTCATTAAAAACTACTTCCTTAATAGACATATTTCACAAATTTCCATAAAATTGCTCGAGCTTTAAAAAATTAATTTTTTTTGGAATTTATTTACAAACGTTGCAAGAAAGAAAATTCTGTGTTGCAAGTCTTTCGCATTTCTTCGAATGGACCATTTTATATTTTGGCTATTGTTACGTATTTGTATTATATAATTTTAGATGAACAAAACGTTTTATGATAATTCATATGTGTCGATGTTCTGGTCTGATCACAAAATGTATTTTATATCAAGCTCAATTATTAACGGGATAAAAGAGTACACGGCCTGGAAAATATTTATTTAAAAAAATTACGCGAGTGCATGTTACAACCGGCATAAAATAGGTTTCCGTAATTTTTTGTAATTAATTAATATGAGTTAACAAAAATAGTTTAAAATCAAAGTTGAATTTTGATTTTAAACTATTTTCGTTTGAAATACAAAACTTGATGGAAAGAGAAACTTTTGATAAATTTTACTTATTTAACATTGATATATTTAACATAATTTTAAATTTGCTATGAGGATTGAAAAATTTAAAAATGGTGTATAACATCTCAAATTCAATTGAGTAGTCCATACTACACTGATTGGCATTACATAAAATAAATAATCGCCATCATTTAAACATATGAGGAGGTGCTTTAATACGCTATCCCGTCGAAATGACCTTGAATTAATTATTGACACAGCCATAGAACATGTCCAGAAAGTTAAGCGATAAAATATAATGCGATATATGAGTAGCTTTCTGTTGATTTACAATTTTGATTCATATTTATATATATATATATATAAATTTTTCATAAATTTTTTTTTGCAAAATTAAATAAACTTCATATATTACTACAGATTAAAAGCGAGTTATTTGCAAAAATTACATGTGTATGTTTCAATTAATAAGACAAGTAAAATAATTTTGCGTATAAAGAGAAAACGTAGTTGTAAAAGTTTAAGGTTGTAAAAATAGATTCAATATATACTAAAATTAAATATTATATATTAAAGGTTGTAAAAAGTTAGGACATTGACGCGTTTATCCGAGCTAATTTCAATTGTAATAAAACAGATGTGGATGAAACCATCCTGAATGTGTTTCTGGTAAATAAATAAATAAATAGTTACATTTATATACCCTCATACCTTAAAAATTTATAAACTAATTTAATGTAGAAATCGTATAATAAATACATTTCTGTCGTTACAATATTAAAGTTTAAAAGTAAAATAACAATAATTTTCATATAAAAAAGTTTATAAAAACTATTTTTTAATTTAACGTATAATTCAAAATCAAAAATCACTTAAAATAAATTTGTTCGTTTTCATCAGTATCTTCTGCTTAATTTATTTTTATAACAGGAGACGCATTAAAACAATCGTCACCATTACACTGTGAACACGCTGCAGTGCAATATAAACCACTTTTCATCTCCGGCACTTTTTTTCCACTTTCGGCATCCGCAGGCATTTCCACACCCTTTTTTACAGTTGCAAAATAACATTTTGAGCAAATTATCTGGAGCTGGGGATTGGTTCATCATTATTGGCTCAAGTTCATTAGAAACGTACTCCCTTCCTAAATTTTCAATAGAAATATTATATCTTAACCATATCTACACCTGTAGATATACTCTTTAAATGTCCAAATGCTGTACCAGAGATGGCAATAGAACGCCGGTACTTTTGGCTGTGCCCTTTACGAAAGAATGAAATCTTAACGTATTTAAATCTTTTAGTTTTTTTTAAAACATATTATTATATTCAAATATAAAAATTACTTGAAAAATAACTTCCAAATTTACTTGAAAAATTAATATTATCTCCATATTGGGATGTTAATCGTGATTTTATTGTTTTATCGTCAGGTATACATTCTGTGGGCAATATATCCTTCAGCTCTTGCAAGGAAAACTGACAATCATCATTCTTTTCAATGTATTTTTATGTTTTTTTCATAGCGATATCTACTATTAAAATTTGAGGATGAATTTTTTGTCGGCAGATTTTTTTATTTTTGTGCAGATTTTTTTATAGACTGATAACAATCTATATGGTATTTTGCACCAAGACTCTGTAAATCTATTACCCTAGAAATTCGTTTATGAATTGCTCTGCAGAAATAATTTTTTTGCAAAACTACAAAACTAAGTATAGTGTCCTTTAATGTATTACTATTAACATATGCAATTTGTTTGCGCTGGTTTTTATTTTATTTTTCTCTTTTACCTCATTTGCTTAAGTACTCGTTCGCGGTTTTTTTTTGGTAGGGACCGTGAAGAAACTTCTTTTTCTCGATTTTTTTAAATCGCAATATATTTTTTAATTGTATATTTTTGTCTGCATATTGAATGAGCATATACAAATTTAGCTTGTAAAAATTTACTCAATCCATCTTGTCGTTCATTTGCAGCAGCTCTTAAAGTCGTTATTACCCTGGTAATTTTTATTATATCTCCTAGATCTGTGCTTGATCCTGACCCAAATTCCAATTTACCGCAAATAATACAAAAAATGGTATCATTATTTTTGCCCTCTGTTCGTTCTTCCATATTTAATTAGAATCCTGTAATTTGAAAAAAAAAATAAACTCTGTAGTGTGTGTATTATAATTAATTATAATAAATCATGTTTAATATATTAGTCTGAATTTATTTTTTATAAATAAACATTTTTATAAATTAAATTAAAAGTATTATAAACAAATTATAATACTTACGACAGAATTTGAAAAGTTTATTTCACAGTGAATAATAACACAGGTGAGTGTTATACAACAATAGTTGTCGTTTAGTTTTTCAATTAATATTTCTAAAGCAATGAATATCATTATATTAATAATAATGTTGCCGTTTAACAATAATATATAGTAACAAAACAGATAACAAATTATTAAATTGAAAAATATTCAGAGCACAAAAAACACAATAATAACGAAACACGTATTTCAGTCAACTAAACATAACGGACAGCTGCCGCGTGACTTCCCCTCCACTTTTTTCTACCTGCTCCTTATTTCTATGATCTTTTTTGAACAGAAATGACTCTCAAAGTCCATTTTAGTTAAATAATGCGTATATTATAAAAATATAAGGAAATTATGATTTTTTGAAATAAAAATTTAAAATTTATTGATATAAATAGCAAAAAAAATTAATGAAAAGCAACAAAAATAATGGGTAAAAGTTTTAGTATTTTACCTACAAAGCTAATGTTAAGCTAATCTACAACATGTTCGCATGTCAAATTTCTTTTAAATTCATTCGAAATTACAAAATTCTCATTAATTTAAAAATTAATATTTTACAATTGGGTCTAATAATATAAATGAAATGAATTTACCATCTCATTTAAGTTTTTAGTATTAATTAAATATTTACGTTTGAAATCCATAAAACGGATAAAATAAAAAAAGGCGGATAACGGATAAAATAAGATAAAGCGGAATAAAACGTTATGCAAAATAGAGAAAAAGCGACCAAAATGTGTTAAGCTCGGTGAAGGATTGGGAAAGGATGAATGAAATAAGGATAATACACGCAAACGAGCAAAAGTCGTCCCCTTTATATTCACATTTGTTATTGCAGCATTTTACTTTGCTTCGCAATGAATACACCTATATTACTTTATTAGAACTGGACAAATACTTTTTTCAAATTATATTATTACGTAAATTTTGCAACTTCGACATTTTAATTGTTCTTAGATACACCCATTTGTGTTACAATGATATACTATTAATAGTTAAGTGATATATAAAGCATATTATTCCAGTAGTTCAGTAATGATAATGCTTGTAAATAAAACAGTTTTGCAATGAAAATAATCGGCAGTTAATTTTTTGTGTTTATGACCGTTAATTATTACTTGGATCTACAAGTAGTAAGCAGGTTTACTAGTCAAATAAGTTTTACCCTCTTACAGATTACATAAAAATCTTTTATTGTGTCTTCCTTTTCTCTTTATTTCAACATTTCAGTACCGCGCAAAAAAGTTGAAATTTGGGTCTAAAAGTTGCAAGAGTTAAAAGTTCCTCGAGTGACAATTCTTGATTTGTTATTTTCGTAGTACAAGCAAAAAAATATACTAAGAAAAGAGTGATCCTATAAAGTTAGCCTGTAACTGTGGTATAATTACATTAGATATTAAAATTAACTAAAAAAAATTTGAACACATTTGGCGTTAATTTTGTAGAAATTGATTATAATGAAATTTATCTCAACTAAACGAAACTAAGTTATGTATTTTTTTATTATATATTGTTTTTACTTTATTTAAATTCTTTGACGCGACCTATGTTCCGTTGTATGACAATATTTTGAGGTAGGCGATTTGTAAAAATCAATCTTTACAAGAAATCTTTACAAATTGCCCACCTGAAGATATAACTATACAATGAAACCTGGATCGTAATAAAGAATTTAAATAAAGTAGAAATAAAACTACATCACGCAGTTTTATTTAGTTGATAAAAATTTAATTAAACAATTATTCTTTGTTATGTTTTCATTGAATAATACGAAAGAGAAAACACTAATTATATTTTATGACTGCAATTTCTGAATCAGAATTAATTTTTATTTACTTCAAAATTTATTGCCAATTATATTCGAAAATTTGGCTTTATTGTAATCCATATTTGCTCCATATTTTAAATGCAACAAATTGCATTACAATTTATAAACGCCATTTATACGGTTGAGAAATGTAAATGTTATGGCAAGATTCTTAAATTGGAAAAGATGTTTCAGTTTAGTTTTAAATCTTAATTAATATTAAAATTAAAAAGAAACGTTTTAAAAACCGAAAAAACAGAATATTTTAAAATTGTAGTATCAGAAACAGAATTTAGTATCGTTTGCTTTAGGATTTATTGAAAATATATTTGAATGGTACATCATATTGAATGTATTTACTAAAAAATTCAAATATATTAAATGGTACTACAATTTTCAAACGTCACTTATAAGACTGTGATATGTAAAGGGGCAGAAAACAAAGTTAAATTACAATTTGTTTTTAAATTTGTACGCACAATATAAAAAGTGTGGGAGGCAAACAAATAAGTTTCAAATGTATATATGTATGTATAAATACATAAATATACACCAGTATAGTATACTAACACAAAATCACTGTGTGAAGAAAATATCCAGATAATTTATAGCATGTCGCTCTTCGGTGGTAAATTATAACTATGAAACACCGCGAAAATTATTAATGAAGCCTATTTTTCTATTCTAGCATATTCATTCCAACTGCACCATCAGATAAGTGTTCAAAGAGTCTGTACACAATTTTCGTAGTTACATCCATGTTCGGAAAGCTTTCCAGTTTATAAAACTTCGCCCGAAGTGGGAGGAAACCTGATCGCTAGTACGCGTAGGTAGCGGCCGCCATCGTAACAAAGCTTTCATGTCGTCAATGTTTGAATTAATTTAATCCAGTTTACGTTGCAGCTGGAGTTGAAGATATGTTGATTGCTTTCCTGCTAAAAGTTTAATATTTCATATAGGTTTATTGGAAGCCCAGATATTACATTTCTAAACATTACATAAATAGAAAAAACAACCATACAATGGTAAATCCAGTTTTATTGCAATCGGTTTTGATCTTACTAAACAAAACATATTGCGCACACGGTTCTGTTAGTCAATTTATATTCGAAGTCAGAATATAAGTCGGTTGAAGTTGTTGACAAACAATTAGAATCGTATATATGTCTCCATGGCAAATACTCCAAGTCACACTTTTTACTATCGACGACAATAATTTAATTTATCACGCTGTTATTAGAAAATATTTCTGAATTCTAGAAGTGATACTACTGAAAATATAAAAGTATTTTCCTTATAGTCTGACAGTCGTGATAGTTTTAAATAACGATCTTTTTATTCAAAATTGGTAAAATTTTCTTTCAATTGGTAATTTCAGAATGTCTCTTTTTTTCTAAGTACATATTTATATCTTTCTTCAGTTCGGACCTCTATTAGATGATGCAATTAGCAATTATGGAACTCTATCCTAGCATATATTTTCATCGGTCTTTTGCTCTACCTTTATCTACTTATGTCCTTTAAATAACCACAAATGAAAATTTATAATTTTTTAAAAGCCATAAAAGGGCAAAATGTCGACTGACTCAACATTATTATTTCTAGCGGAGTCTGTTCGTGCACGGATTTCAAGATTTTTACAATCTGTAGGCAATCTTAAGCACATTCTAAGATAATAGCCTGTTTCAATATGAAATCTTTTGGCGCTTATTCATCTATAACAACAATCACCTGACGGCAAACCCAACAGAAATCACTGGTCGATGTGGGTTCGTTCTAAAACGACCGAAACGATCTCCTTTGTAGCATCTGGATACATTTCACGGCAATTTAGATCGAACATCTATTTGAAAACATGCTTAGACATTATTAGGATATAATTCATAACGATGGTGACTCGTCTATATATTAGGTAAAAATATTCCAGTGAATTCAGTATATTTTGAGATTACAAGGATAATTTTGAAAACTAAGTGTATTTTTAGATCTAATCCGTTCATTCTTAAACAAAACATAACACTCATGCAGGCTGAAATTTTGCATTGTGGTGTACATAATAAGACATAGTCATTTGGTCATTAAATTTGTCCATATTCCTTCCTAAATAAAAGGCGATAATTAAGTTAGCAGTATGTGCGTAGATCGACTTTATTTGGTCACAATGAAAGAAGATGGTAACAAAGGAAAATAAAAAATCTGTATTAAATATAATGTAAATATTATATATCACACTTACGTTTTAGCAAGGGATCCATCGTCTCACGGAGGTTCAGTTCTGATATATGAGTTACATCACTCTGGCCCTCCATGATGAACATATCTGGTTATTTAAAGGTTATACTTTCAAGCTTTCGAAACATATTAATATTCCTTTCAATACTTTTACAATGGTCTCGTTTTAGTATCGTTGAATTCACTAATCTTTAATCTTGTTATATTTTCTCTGAGTTCATATGTATATATGTATGTATGTATATATATGTATATATATATATATATATATATATATATATATATATGACTGTGCGTATGTGTTGTGTATATATATAAATCATCAAATATTGTCTAAAAAGGTTTATAAAATATGCTTATAAAATAATAACAGCAGTGATTGTGAGCCTCTACTTCCTTTGATGACTAACGATTAATCGCAATTGGTAATGTCGATTTTTTTTTACTGATGAGCTATAAAACATATTAAGCCTAAAGAGTTGGTAATTGCGACCACGTCAAAATGATATTTTTTTATTCAGCATAATTTTGCATTTGATTAATAAATTGCATTTCAATATAGGTAAATGTATGACGATACTACGTTTATAAAATATCGGTAAGATCATTAGTCCTTTTTTTTGTTCCCCGACCATTTTACATACACCTCGCAAAATTTATGTGGGGTAAAAAATAACCAATTTTTTATTTACGATTGTAAAGTATTTAATGATATTGATTTGACGGGAATTTTGGTCAGTTTTCTTATCGGGAATAAAACTGAGAAGATGATAATCAGCTGATCAGCTTTAGAGGCTTACATCTAACTTATATCATAGAATCGAAAGAGTATATCCGCCTACTTGTTTTCTTTTAGGTGTAACCATGTGTAATTCTCTCTTTTTCAGGAGGGGATTATTGATATTGGCTTGGTTTTCTTTTAAATACTTGGATGAGACATTCGAGCCAGGAGGCACTTAGTATTTTATATCCCACAATAATGAACCCGTAGAATTGTTTAATATTGCGTTGTGTTATTTCCAACAATTAAGTGATTAATTCTTTTCCTATTTTTGACGTTTTATTCCATAAGAATGATAATCCTAATTAAATGATTTGTGGTAAATAATTATTTTATATATTTATATATTCATGATGGTAACTTAATTCTACATAAGCAAATAAGAAAATTACAAAGTCTAATTGAACTTTATTATATTTAAGGAAATTTTAAAATTAAGTGAAAGCTTTTGGATAGGGTATTGTTTACATAAACTAAATGACTCTTAGTCAATAAAATTTTTTTGAAACGAACACGAATTGAAAATATCAAAGGGAAATGCTAGTAAAAATTTAAACACACCAAGGTTACAATAATACTCTTCTGCTAGATGATAAAGTATTATTTTAATTTTTTGTTTTTAAAATGCCTATTTACATTCACTACTGTCAGTATCCAACTGTAAACTGCATCCACAAACCTTATAAAATGTTTTGTTCAAGTTTGTGGACGGCTGGGAAAAATTTGTTAATACGAAAGTTCATGAAAAATATAAACATGGAATAAATAAATACTTACACTTTCCATCTTTTGAAAATCATTTATTTTTTCTGTGATAAAAAAACGACCGTATTTTAAAATATATTAGAAGAAACAATATCAGTAAAGAACTTGCTAACAAAAATTAATGTAAAATTTATAATATTTCAAGAGATAACCAAAATTTATCCAAACGTTCTAAAAATTCAACAAAACCCCGAATCTTAAGAAATATTACACTTCCATTATCTGCGTCATATTTCGACAAAATTGTGGCAAAATAAAATTGTTCACTTCAATAATTAACTTAAAGATATGCTTAAGCATACATTGGCCTCCCTAATAAATTCGATTTACGATCGCAGCATGAATAAACCTAAAAGCAAATAGAAGCCATATTGAGACATATTGACTTCGTTCTCTGCTTCTGCAGAAAAGCAGAAGCAGAGAACGAAGTCAATATGTCTCAATAACAGAAACAAAAGCAACACATAAAAGGTATCGATTTCGAGTAAAATTAATATACTCTGTCTCTCTCTAGGAGCATATCGAATTTATGGGACGACATTCTTAGCTGTAATTAACTTCGTTGAAGAGGTATCTCCTCGTACACAAATTTGATTTAATAAATGTTGACTGCGTCCTTCAACCCTACCTTGGAAACATATGATTCTTTACTATTTACGTCAAACTTGTAGCGAGTTAATGACAGGTTAATAATAGGTACTTGTACACTGAAATCAAATAAACTGCTGACATTTAGCTTTATACCGCTGAATTGCATAATTCCTCAATTACGCTATGCAAAAAACGCTATATGTATATATATATATATATATATATATATATATATATATATATAAATATATATATATATATATATATATATATATATATATATATATATATATATATATATATATATGAGCGAGACGTGTTTAAGAAGTCCGCAGAAGCGTACAGAATTTCTAGTCTACGAATTTGCCTTCAAAAATTATCATTATCAATGTCAGCAAAAACCTATCAACGCTACTAGTGCTCTTTTAATTAATTCCGCAGCTTTTTAGCCAATAGCATTAGTGCCAAAAGCGATTTTTATGCAGTATTTAAATAAGATAAGATTAGTCTTACCGTATCCGTGTCCATTAAATAATTGATTACCTCTATCAGGTTGTGTTGATTCACTCTTTCACTCGCGAAGCACCACTAGATAATTATCTTAAATCTGTACAAAATCGTCATAAAATTTCAAATTTGACATTTTTAGGGGTTTCCGACTTTAACAGGAAAAACAGGATCCTTACAAGATCATTAACGTGTGCTGCTGTCCGTCAATCACAGCCGTTTTTCTCAGAAACCACTTGACGAAGAAATTTGATATTTGGTAGACGTTTAATGGATATTAATCTGCACATACCCCAGTAACATTTAAAAACATTTATGTAGAAATTTCAGACGCAAATTAAGAATTAAAAAATTATTTTAAAATTTTATGTTAAATAGTATAGTACTTAGTCGTAGTTACAAAAAATATCTTTTTAATAATTTTAGATAAAACGTCTATCCCTTCAGAGAATATAAAAAATAGGTCAACTCCCCCCTACTTCTGAAACTACTGAATGTGAAATTATGAAAGAAGAGAGTTTTTAGAAACCCGGGTTGTAGGAAGACTATAGCAATGATTTTAAATGCCACAGGATTTGTGATATTCTCGGTAATAAATGTATTCCCTCCCCTTAATTTTATTAGGTATTATTAATTTTTGGCTAGGAAGTCCGTATTAATGACGATTTATGATAAATAAATTCCAATTTAAACTAGGTATGGAACCTTCGTTGCACCAGCTAGACTCGCAATTAGCCAGGTTTTTTGGATAGCCAGATAAATAATTTAGTCATACTGTAGCCTATCCTAATAAATCTGGAGCTAGAAGGTAAAGGATGCACTTAATATATAATGCAATGGAAATTATACCCATTTAATTTTAATATCTACTTTAAATGAGATTCAAATGTTTAGGTATAATAATATATTTTGATACAGAATACATAAACGACAAACTTTTGACGAATTACACTAAATTAATTACACTAATTAATTAATTAAAAATAACAAAATTTACCCTGACAAATCAATAAAATTAACTTCAACAAGGGTTGTTTTTCTGTGACTGATGGTTTCTAATTGAGAAAAAATTAAGTTTATATAGGTTAGCATATTTAAACCATATAATAGATGCGATTAAAGCTTATTATACACCTAAGGTTCAATTTGCAAAATTAATTACTTACTTTCATTTAATTTTATTATTATTAATTATATT
Organism: Druceiella hillmani; assembly: GCA_039881145.1. NCBI lineage: Eukaryota > Metazoa > Arthropoda > Insecta > Lepidoptera > Hepialidae > Druceiella > Druceiella hillmani. Next base: position 55,513,590 of record JAYKKI010000005.1, on the reverse strand, counting down.
CCTAACACGTACCAAAAATACATGGATGTACCAACAATTTAAATATTTTTGTTTTAGCATAATTACTGAATAGATAATATGACAAATACAATGTCTAAAAGAGGCTTAATTATTTAAGAATGAAGAAAATGGACCAAAGGGACATAGCACCAGAATAAAATCTTTATTGAGTCGAACGTCCCTTTTTTGTTATAATAAATGGAAATGACGGGGCATATCTTCAAGGCACATGAAAATGTCCTTTATTTTCATGTGGCTTTTTATGCCCGGATATAAATATATATATATATATATATATATATATATATATATATATATATATATATATGTATATATACATGTATACATATACGTATATATACACATGCGAAATTGGTGCTTTAGTTCCGAAAAGAAACGATTGGATCGACTTTGATTAAAAATTTTCAAATTATTTTTTCAATTTCCGTGTGCAAGAAAAATATATTTTTCTTAAAAATATTATTCCATATACTAAGTATATAGCCATCGTACAAAATTGAGCTAAATCACACTTTTCAAATTTTAAAATCTATGTGACTTAATAAAGTATCATTTCTTTTCATGTGATTTTATATTTCCACACAATGAATAAAAAAAAATCGCGCGCAACTCAGTGCACTTGACAAAAGTGAAATTTTTTAGCGATTTAAACCTTGACAAAATAAGTAAAAAGTATTAAAACGGTATTGACAGTGAAAAAGAATATAGAAAGTGTAAATTCATAGATTGTACTAAATTCGCATGAGAAGATTTTAATAATATACATTTTGAAAAATTAATAAAATGTCATTACAGATCGATGTAGGCATCTAATTTTCATATAAATTTACATAACTTACTGTCAATTAAAAAAAATAGCAATATACTATATGCCGCTCGCATTTTAAATTATATTTACGCTTATACGTATGGGCTCATAGCAGATTTATAAATAAATTAATTATAATGTATACTTTATATGTTGTCATCCTTGTAATGGATGAAGTACATGCAGAGTACTTCATCCATTATTAGTAATAAATCAAACATAATCATATAAATAAATCGACAAAATTTCGATAGAGTTCTTTCGACACATGTAACGTAAATAAACAACGTATGCGTGATACCTCAGCTGTTCATACGTAGCGTGTGAGACGTATATCTACAACGCCCATGCGCGACCCTCATATTCAATCGCTTTTCAATCCTTCTTTTGCTTCACTTCCATGACGTCAGAATATATAGCTCTCTTTCTCTATCTCTCTCTATGTCATATCTTTCTACTCTCTCACATAACGAAATGTACCTAACGTGAAGCGACGGTAAACTTTTACTCTCAATTCTATAATATAAATTATATATATATACCTACATATATATATATATATATATATATATATATATATATATATATATATATATATATATGTGTGTGTGTGTGTGTGTGTGTGTGTAATAAATATACATATTTATTTGCAATCACTAATGTGAAACTGGATTATACCGAAAAATTAACACTAAAGATCAATGAACAGTAATAGGGCAACTATTTGTAATCAATACAATTGTAGCCAGTTATTATTAGAGTATAAATAATTAAATTGATAAACTTGATGATACAGATATAAAAATGACACTACAATAACAGTCCTATATAATTCTTATAACCACGTGTAAAAAACGTCACACATACAAAAATTTTATTTTATTGGTACTTTGGGATTATTGAACAATAATTGTGCAACTATCGGTAATCAATTAAATTATAATCCGATTTTATTAGAGTGTACAGTTTTAAGTTGATAAATTAAACGATACAAATATAAAGAAACACTGCTATAACAGCCACATATAAACATAAGTCGCGTGTAGCAACGTCACATGCATAAATTATTTTATCAATAACTTAAAGGTTACGTAAAAAATATCCACGTGTAAAAAAATTGCACGTATAACTAACTTCATTAAATCTAGTGTTATATATGATTAATGAAGTGGTAGTTTACATATGATAATTTTATATATGATCAATGAAGCGACCACGAAGCATATACTGTTAATAATTGCTTGTTTTATCAAAAATACTACTAAAAATAACAGGCTATACAGAAATTGGCAAATCATCTGGAACACATATGCAATCAAATAATGCTTTATTGAACCTACGACGATCTTTTTATATGAACGGTTTCATATAGGTGTACAATATATTTTTTAACTTTTTCAATCTTTTAGTAAACGTCTCTATTTTTTTAGTATTTTACAATTTTTACCCCAAAACAAAAAAAAACCTTTAAACCAGACTAAATTTTCTTATTAATTATATATTCGAATATCATATATTACCAGAATTCTTTCATTCTTATAATATCGTAGACCTTTGTTAATCACTTTCGGAGAATGCACTCCAAATACTTCAATAATATTGAGTTCTTTTAGCATTTGAGGGTAGCTACAGAAGCATAATGGTCAGAAGAAATGTACATATATTCAAGTACAAAAATATACTCTAGCTTCTGAAGTATATTAGATGTCATTTATATTAATTGGTTGTCCTCATTGCAATTTACTCAAAAATTTATGTGTAAAAGCTATATCCAAGGCACTTAAATGTAAATGTGTGACAATATCGAAAATGCATAAATTCAAGTTTAGGTTGGCCCTTCGCCTTAATCAGATAAGAAAATTCAAATTTATTGAAGCGGGAAAATAACTTCCTTCAGTTACTTCGGAGACAGACGCGTCGTTTTTCCTCGGGAACAATCGCGAGGACAAATTAAGTTTCGGTCAGAATTTACTATGCTAATTATTGTAGAAATATAATATTGAATAACCGTGTATTACGCATAATTTTAATTACTTCGCAATAGTTTAAGGTATTATTTTTTTAAAATATTTCTAAATAGTGGCATCCTTATTTGAATGAATAATAAATATGAATTAAAACACATTTTCTTAAATAAGAGTGATTTAGTAATAGCTGGTAAGCAAAAAACTTGCATTTATTGTCCTTATAAACAAGAGTGCTTTCTACAGATCGAAATCGATACGAACAGTCTACAATGAAGGGTACCTAAATAAATCCAGCTTCAAGGGTAGCAGATTTATCTGAGTTATATAAAAAAAGAATAACCTCTAGAATCTTGACTATTATACAACGCAACCATAGAAACGGCATTAACGTAGTAGTCATCTTTCTCTGCAGCACACGCATGACCTGCCAGTAATTTTCTAGTGTAAGAAATAATTAATTTTTTTGCTTTACCTCAAGAAAAACTTTTCCTATTATGACTAGAAATAATATATATCATATATTGCGCTATATGAAAAGCCTATAATTTATCTGGTCCCAATTTTCTTTGACTTTTGTTGGATGTAAGTTTAATTTTTCTTGGCTTAACTCAAGGGCGAAACGGGTTTATAGTCTGGACCACTTACGTATGTTTACTTCCGCTGAGGATAACCAAATGGAAAAAAGGATGTAGTAAATCGGATTGTAGATTTTCTAAGGCTTTGAAACTTCATACATTTACGTACATACTTTCGTGTATACCAATAGACTCCAATCAGATTCACACTTGTCAACTAACATGACTTTAAAAGACCTTTCATCGCTTATAATGCTTATAAATTTCTAATTAATAACGAATGAAGCATTTTTGCATTATTAGGCACCGTTTCAGAGTAGTGAATGAAACAGGCGCCATTAAAAAGAAAAATACGGTAAAAAACGTTTGTGGGTTAAACATTTGTAAGTACGATACATTTTAGTTGCTTATGTTTTTATGTATGACTTTTTTATCTTAACAAATCTTAATGTGCACAACTATTAAATAATGTGAACTTACTTTACCAAAAATAATCCTTCAGGATTGAACTAAATCGAGAAGATGGTAATAACTAAAGAGTTATATTTATAGTAAATGAACAAAAATGAATTTTGAATAAAAATTAATGAATATTGATGAAATTATCTTCAGTACTCGTGGCGTAGTTTATAGCTATGTCTCATAATTTTTTTTTAAATGTGCAGTAAATATATGAGAGGATGTTTGAAGTCAGGCTTCAAAAAGAAAAGGCTATATAAGTTTAGATGAAAAACATTTTAAAAGATTCGTCAAAAAAGAAAATTTATTTTTTATTTGGAATATAATCATATTGCGGACGCCACTTGCCCAAAAATGAAGATATTATTTTATCTGAAATTTTTACAAGGTATTGATTTAAAGTAAGCTTTCGTATTGAATTATTTATTTAATGTTATAATTATTCAACAAAAATCTAACAGAGTATATTGATTATTTTTAATTTTATTTAAATGTGAAATATGCGTTTTATACTAATTTTTCACAAAATGCAATAAATAAAACTGTAACTAAGAATTGACTACTAAATAGTTAATTTCCTCTACGTTTGCCGCTTTTGCATCGGAAAATAATAATTTTTTTAATAAATTATAAAATTTATAAAAAAAATAAGCAATTTGTATTCATATAAATTTCACGGTAGTAAATTCACAGAAAAAAGAAAACAGTTTTCCTCAAAAAGATGTCAAAATTCGATATTGTCATTTTTGTGTAAATTTTTAAAGAAAAACTTTATTATGCGGTGTATTTTCGGTACTTGTCAAAATTATTTGCACTACCCTTCAGCTTATACATTGGAAAAAAAATAATTAGACAAATACCCTAGCAGTTTCCGAAGAAACTATTTCGCTTTTTAATTTAGAAAAAATAAGCTAGTTAGCTTATTTTAGAATTTAAAAAAATAAGATAATTTAGATTGAAAATAAACTAGTTCGATTATACTTTTTTATATCTTGCGCGCCGTGAGAATTTTTTTTCAGTGTGATGAGTTATGAAAATAATCTAGGTGTGAAAATGTAACTCGCCATTACATGTGATTAGTAATAGCTGGTACATGTACTAAATCTCTATAGCACACGCTGTACTGTGTTAAATTAAATACATTAAACGACTATTCCGGAACCATAAAACACGAAGCATTTCTCCTATAATTGAATTTGCTCTATCACCTCCCTCATAAATATCACTTTGTCTATTGATCGGGGTGGGGAAAATGACAGTGATGAATATATATATATATATATATATATATATATATATATATATATATATATATATATATATATATACACATATATGTACATACTAAAATTTGAAAACTTCTTGGAAACCCCCGCGTAGGCCATTCGCGCGAAGACTTATGCTACCAGTTGGATATAATTGATTTTCCTATTGTATTATATTGTCAATTATAACAAGAAGACATCTAATTATCTGACCAAGACCGAATTCATAACGAAAAAATTATATATTATTTTCAAATCTGCCGTTTTAATATTGAAAGTTTACATACGTTCCTCATTAGGATCTAACAAATTTCTGTAAAGGTTTTTCCTACTAATTCCCAGTTTTATTTGACATTTGCAGAAATCTTATTTTTAATTATATTTCTTTTGTTTTAGGAAATACCGTCTCATTTCACATAAATTTAAATTTTAACCTTTGAAAACCTTTAAGAATAAAAAAAAAATTAAATAATACTTGAAATTCAGAAAAATCTATCCCAGGCACCCCATTAGATATCATCAGAGAAAAAATGTCAATAATTTGATACATATGTACTTTAAATGTTTTTTATTATATTTTGCGATATAATAGTTAATGTCCTCATCCGAAGTATCTAGATGTAAAATAGATATGAAAGCCTGAAATTGAAAAAAAAGAACTATGAGGCTGTGATAGTCAAACGAAAGAACTGACGAATGGACAAAACACAATTATACATTTCAAGGTTATGGATCCCAAACCCTCAGAAATCACTTCCAATATACATGCACCCTCGTATATATTTGTTGTATATACATTTTCCGTACGTATCTCAGTAATGTTCACTTCCCTACATAATTTTAACTCTGAAACTGAATATGAATCTAATATTGTTTGTCTGACGGGTTTAAATTTAACATTTATGATTCGACTCTATAAGGAATAATACGTTATGCAAAGCAGATAGGAAGCACAAAAGAAGCGCGGCAGAGTCTGTAAAGGTTTGACAAAGGACGAATCAATTAAGGATGATCAAGGGTAACAGGATAAGGTCGAGAAGAGGAAGCTTTGTATTCACAACGTTTCTCATTGAGAAGTGCAGGATGCGGATAACCAACTCGTAGACACTATTTTAAAAAGGGAACAATAGCAGCTCTTCCCTCAATTACATGCTTTCGTTTGTAAAAAGAAAATTTTATTATAAAAGCAAGTAAAATGCACAAGAAATTAGCAAAAAACGTTTGTTTTTTGTTATATATGGTATATAAAATAAAGGAATATTTGGAATGGAAATAGTCAATTTAATATTTCAGGTTGCTTTACGAATACCTTCATAATACTTAATTTCGGGAGTAAAGTCATAGTCGCGAACATTAGGTGGAGTTGCGATCAAATATCGGGAAATTATTTTTTTATTACAAGTAAATCACAGATTTATAAAAAAATTTATAAATTCATAGATTTATATGAAGAATTAAAGAAACAAATTGTGTAAAATTATGTAACTTTGCAATTTAGATAATTTTATATATTTTAAATGTTGTCACGCATATCTATTTGCGCTTCATGCCAGTACGAGGTTAAATTGTAATTGAATGAATGGATTTAAAATAATAGCCTTGTGTTTTACAAAGCATATTATTGTGGCATTTTTATTATAATAATGTGAAGAAATTGCTGTACCCTTGTAGAATAATCACGTGTTCACCACACAATTAATTAAAATGATTTAGTCTTCTAGTTAACTTCAAGTTACATCGAAATTCAGAAAGCCTTGCATTTAAAAAACTTCAACTGAGGCGTGACGGAACCCAATCCTAGCAATTGGGTCCCACCCGTCCACCTCTACGCATAGGTAGCAGCCTCGACCGGAATGAGGCTCTGATCGTAGTTATATTAACTTAAATATTAAAGCTGAAACCCACTTACTGTAGAGATGCGTTGATTGGTTTCCGAACAAAATGTTAAATATTTTTTGTAAGCCTGGTGGAAGTACATACGCTGATTGGGAAAACAATATATTTCCAAACGTTATATAAATAGAACAAATCTACATGCGATTTCACACCAGTTTCATTATGGCCTGTATTAATCTTATCAGACACATCATATTTGATTTAGTGAATTTTGAAAAATTATTGAATATCTAATGTTATCTTCTCGAATATTTGTCTGTGCGAAAAAACTATGCTGTTTTATTTTTTTATAAGTGGCTATTGGAATTTGCCACTACCACCATCAAATTGTAAACTGTGTCCACAAACCTTAAAGAAAAGAACTTTTAGTTATCTACACTTTTTAGTTATATATTACACTTTTTAGATATTTGTTAACGCTAAAATTTAATTAAAAAGTGTGACGTTGCAGTGAACGGTGTAATTAGTATTAATGGAAATTCATTTATTTTTCCTTTCTTATAATATAATTATCAGTAAGTTGAATCATATTGAAAGAAATTATACATATAAAGAACCTATGAGAGGAAGGAAAATTGAACATGTAAACAGACGACCAAATAAATTAGTCTAAAAATACAAAAGAAAAACTTAACCCTTAATTAATTTTGCTCTTCCATTACCCGTACCTTACTTAAATAAAACTGAACAGAAATAAAGTTATTCCTTCCAATAATATTTTTACAAGATGCTTGAGTATTCATTGAGGTTTTCGATAAATTCGAATTACGATCATGGCATGGAAAAGCATAATAGCTAATAAAAGCCATGTTAAGATTAAAGTACATTTGCTTCGCTCTCCATTTATGAGCGGAATTCAATATTAACATACACAAAAAGGTATACATTTCTAATAAAATGAATACTTTCTCTCTTTCTGTCTCTCTCACTCTCTCTCTCTCTTCAAGCATGTCGAACTTAAGATACAACATTTATGGTTCTAATTTACTTCGTTGAAGTGATATCTTTTTGTACATAAACCTGAATGATTAAATACTAGTGGCGTTTTTCGACCGACTCTCGGATGGGATAAATACGGTTCCTTATTATGTACCCCAAACTTGTAGCGAGTTAGCGACAGAGAACATATATCAAGACCAAACAACCTGCGGACGCCTTGCTTTTAATCGTTCAATTGTATAATTTGCAAGAAGTCATGAAATGTTAAAAAATTAAATATTAAAGAAATTGTAAGAAAAAAATACATTTTCCTTTCATGCACTTGTTGAAGAACATTTTCATTCTTATTGGTTAAAACACGGAACTCGTTTAGTATGTTGATTTTTCAATTTTAACTGGCATATGGGTATTTACGCCGAACACCGAATTTGAACCGAATTAAAAAAAAAGTTTTTAATAAGAAATTTGAAAATAATACTTTAATACACATGCAATTTTCTTTAGTAAAATTATATTTTGCTCTGACGTTAATATGATATGCATCTTAATCATTTTAATTTGATACCGTTTCCATATCTAGTGTGGGAAAAAAAAATTATGTATTTTGTTTTTACCTAATATTAACTTTTATATATATTTCCTAGAAATAATCTATTATTTGGTTACAATTAAATTTGTAGATACTTTGGAAACCATATTTTTTATTTCATTGGTATGAGGGTTGTTACGAAAATACCCCTTGTTTAAACACAAATTCATTTTTGTATAACATGCCCAATAGCTTAAAAACGGCGGAGCTTCGAAATAAAAAAGTCTGCGATATTCATCCTATATCAATATGTATATATATATATATATATATATATATATATATATATATATATATATATATATATATATATATATATATATAATATATATGTGTGTGTGTGTGTCTGGATCTGGATCAGCACACAAAGGATCTGACATTGTTGAAAATAACATACCGTAATTTTGTCAAAAATTGTTCTTTAGTTTTCCACTTACTCGAACGAAGAATCGCCGTTAAGTTACTTATGTCGATACAATCTTATTTAATTGCAATAAATATATCTGAAATAGTACAATATATTCTATTTTACGTTTTAAAACATTCGTACATGGAAACCCTGCTAATTACTGCCAAACTATTTATCATATATCTGACATTTAAGCGATCTTAAGAAAAGAAAGGGTTTTATATCAAACGGTTAAAAATCTTCATAGAACATTAGGATAAAACAGAAACATGGCAGGAATTTGCTTTTATACATAGGTACGAGGGACGAACTTGAAAGTCGATAGAGTCATGAAGACCAGAAGTACTAGTTAGGGAATTTATTTTAAAACATTACCATAGTCGGTGTCAGCAATAACCAAGCATTTGTCCTTGTAACTTTTATACTAATTTCCACAGTATATTTATCCAGTATTTTTTGTATGTAAGTTCGAAATGTTTTAAGATCATCTTGCCCCCCATTATTGTGAACTAATGCACTGTATCGATGTTTCAAAAATGATCCAATACTTTTTATCCATCTGTGTAAATTCACCATAAATTTCATTTTTGAATTTCATAAGCGCCACTTAACTCCTGCATTACTTCATGTTGCACACTCACGATTAGGTACAGAATGTATGTAATATTGGTTCGCGTATATAGTATTTATTCTGTGGTCTTCCCCATGATTTATACAAACCAAGCTAAGTATTATTCTGTCTTGTATTTAGCAGACGTTCCAAGAATAAATTACTTTAATTTTTTTCCTACTTTATTTCGTCTCAAAATAAACTGTGTCTATAAATATAGGAAACATTACCAAAAAACATTGGCGCATTACCTCTTTAGCACTCTATTAATAGATTTCACACACATCGAAATATTTTTCAAAGATGGAACTTATTAAACTTTCAACATTTTTAGGGTTTATACGGAAAAACCCGAACCATTATAATATCACTAACGTGTAATCTGTCCCACTGTTCATCAGTCACACTTATTTTTCTCAAGAATGGTGTCATGAGAAACTTGAAATTTGCAACGCATATTAACGGCAAATTAAATAATCGTAAAAATTTTTTAAAGTCCATATAGTGTGTGGTAACACGTGAAAGGGCTCGTTACAAAGGCTTCTAAGATATTTTTTCATAATTTTATATAATATTTGTCCGCCCGCCTTTTTTTCGAAACTTTTAAATGAAAAATCATAAACAAAAACAGCCTTTTAGAAGCCTATGTAACAGTTGTAGGAAAACTAAATCGATGATATTAGATGTCATCGTTTTTGAGAAGTGTACGATATAAGTACTTTTTCGTACATGGTGATGTTAAGAATATGTAAAAATAGTAGGTACGTGTTACAAAATACTTTACGGGCTGTACGTGATACGCATAGTTGCCTGCCGCCTGCTCTGTCGGGAGCACACAACGTTATCACTCGTCATAAAGTATTCAGTATTTTTTTTTGCTTGTCACATACTGGGATTTCTCATATTTTAGTTTTCCACTTATTCGAATGAACCCAAACAAAAAGTTATTGTTCCATTCTTATAAAACCTTTTGTAACGGGTCTTCAGAGACTACATGTGCATGACATGGATGCGCAATGGAGTTTAGGTACACTAGAAAATACCTAATATTAAGCAATCATATATTTCGAATATAAGAGGTACTAGGTCGCCCAATATTTTACAAATATGAGCATATGATATCAAACGTTTCTTGTTCCATTCTTTCTTAAAAAGTGATTTATACGATGAACGGTATAGCCTGTGTACGTCAATAATAGCTTTGTTTTTTTTACTATTATAGTAAATGAGTCATTAAAAGTAGAGACAGAAACCTGCGTATTTTGTAAAAGGTATCTCCGGAATGTCATACACTATTACGTCTGTTCCACGCCAATAAATCATACTTGTACGGATTACAGTATATATACCCCACTTCTGTAATGTATACATATACATATATATATATATATATATATATATATATATATATATATATATATATATATATATATAAATAAATATATATATATATATATATATATATATATATATATATATATATATATATATATATATATATATATATATATGTATACATATCCTCTCTACATAATTCTATTTGGTACTATTAAATATTTATCAAACTGGGAAGTCGATATTAGTGACAACTTAATAAAGTAATTTCACTTCAAATTCTATAGAACACTCGATGCGCTACTTTGATGTCGTGTTTATAAATAATACATAAATAACTAACGAACTGTCCAAAGAAATGGAATTTTCCCTCGTAAATCAATAAAAAATTAATATGAACCGGTGCTCCCTTTATTAAGTTATCGTTATATTAATTTGTCGTGTATATTTAGAAAAAAACTAATTTCTGTATCGGTTAGCATATTTAACCCACGTAATATATGTGCCTAATCATATATTTAAGGGTAAATTCATAAAATTAAAGCATCGTTTTAAGTTAAAATTATTTATATTCCTAATATGCGGTAAGAGTGCAAAAAATCTACGTAAAATTCTTCAAATATTTCTATTTTAGCATCGTAATTGCATAGCTAATATAATTTATTTAAGACGATATTTTAAAGGGGTTTATTTATTTATGAATGCAAAAAAATTAAACCAACCAAACACCCTTCTCAAATTTTTTGGTGAGCCCAAAAATATTGTAATCATTAAAAGATATTAACATGTATCACGCAAAACAAAAGTTGCATTTTTAGTTCTAGTCCTCTTTTGTTATAGTAAACAATTACCAACCAGAAATATTTTTGTGCTCAACCTCATTGTCCTCATAGGATCTTTGCTCAAAACAGTTTGTGGCGATGACGGCAAAAGGGTGTGTGTGCTGTTTCCATTTGTCGTTTTCAACTTGATATATTTACATCTAATATTCTCATATTTTTAGTTGTTTTACGCTTTGTTTTTTTTTCTAAGGCTTTGCACGCACGATTTGCTTCTTTTATCAAGTTGTCAGTGACAATTATGAATATGAAATTAACATCGTAATTGTAATCGTTGGTCAGTCGACATTTTTTTCAACATTCTGATGCTATCATAAGTTGAATATAATTTTTTTCAGGTTTTACTAATTACATAAACACAAATTTTATATAAATCCGATAAGTATATTTTAAGTAATATGAAGAAAAACAAAGAATAAAATAAGGACAGCTTTACCTGAAACGAAATTTCGAATAAAAGCGGGGATTTATTCCATACGTATAGTTATATATACATATATATTTACTTGTAGATATAGGTAAATATGCAGATTTATCTGATATTTTATTATATAAACATAAATGATTACAGTTGTTGCTATAAAAACAAATTATTTGACGTAAAATATTCAAAATATTTTTATAATAAGATTGGCCTCGATATTACTTACACACATAACTTTTATAAAATGAACGACTTTTTCCGGTGAAATGAAAATGAGGAGAGGTATAATTTCGGCAATATTATGCTTCTTTGTTTTGATCATATTTCAATGCGTGTGGTGAACGTATAAAAATTATTATATCTAACATAATTTATAATCTAACTTATATTAATCGACATTTGAAATATTAGATTAACTATAGACATAGTAATTTGTAAAAACTTCATTCCATGTACAAGTGATACCATATTATCGAAAATTTTACTTACGTTTATTGGAGCAAGTTGGGGTAAACAAAATTAATTTTTGTTTGCTTTAATGAAAAGTAACACCAAAAAAGTATATAATGCACAAAAATTGTACCAAAGAATTTATTATAAACTTATAAGCAAATAATTTTACAATTGTGACATCAACTATCGTCTTATATGTTCGTTGAGGCTTCAGTGGAGCAACCATAAATTCTTATAATACTTGTGCATATTCCTCCAAGCATCAAAGAATTTATTTAATCCAAAGTAAATTTTCTTTTAATTACATATTGAGATATAATGCCACATTTATAAGTCCTAATTCTAAAAGTCTGATAGCCTTTTGGCTATAAATTTTATACTCACCAAAGGCATCAACAGGTTTGAGCACTTTTGATTCTTGCAGGTAACTATAGAAGTATAAAGGTTATAATAGATGTATATTCAACTACAAAAATATACGGCAGCTACCTAAACATAATATATATCATTTATATCATTCTGTTTGCCTTATTTAAATTTGCTTAAAAAATCGGCAATCAAAGGTCGATTCAAAGTGCTTAAATGTAAATGCGCTCCGACATCGGAAATGCATAAATTTAAGGGTACGTCGTCGGCCCTTCGCCATAATCAGGTACAAAATTGAAATTTACTGAAGCGATAAAAGTACATTTCCTTCAGCTACTTTAGAGGCAGACGCGTCGTCTTTTATAAGAAAAATGGCGAGGACAAATTAAATATAAGCAGAATTTACTGTGGTAATAATTTCAGAATTGTTATATTTCGATTTAATCAGTTATTTGTAATATTCTTGTTACATTAACAATCTGCTGCCCGTAATCTTTTCATTAGATAAATTTTGCAAAAGTTAAATTGTTCAATATTAATTAAAAATATTTATAAAATATGACATACTTTTTTAAGTAGCATTGATTCAGCAATTACTGGGAAGCAAACAATTAAGTTTTTCCCAATCCCTCCAGAAATACTTTAAAGATTATAACTAAAAACCATACATACTATTTACGAATCCAATAGGAACAGCATGCAATTAAGGCTAGTTAATAATTTTAGATTAAAAGTTAGTACATTTATTTGAGCAAAAAAGTATAACCTCTATAATCTGAGATATCAAGCAATATAACCGTAATAACAGCATTAATGTGGCAATAACTTTTTTTGTATAGCAGGCGGGTGTTCCACCGATAACTTTCTAGTGTATGGAAAACAATCAGTTTCTTGTCTTTACTTAAGAAAGGCTTTTTCGATTATAAAAGAAAAATAGCAAGTTTCACCTATGGGAAAACATGAAAAACTTGCAATTTACTTGATTCCAGTCAAATTAATTTCTTTTATTTTTGCCGAACATAAACCTTTCGGGCAGAACGGATTTCCGAGCTAATAATATTATCGTTTTGTTTGTTCCGTTGAGCATTTTCAAATAAAAAATCTGTAGTCAATCGCAGACATTTTTCAGATTTTATAAGCCTCTGAAAGTACACTTACGCTCTTACGTAAACACCGATCCATTCAAGTTCATGCCATTCAATCCAGTCCATTCAATTTCAAGAAATAATGTTTATAAACATTCGAATTTGACAGTTAAAATATGGTTGGCATAAATATAATATGCGATCAGCTGTTGACTATTTATATAATTCATTACGTTATTCCCGTAATATTAAAATATATACATAATAAAAATATTAACTTCAGAAATTTTCGCTATGAAAAATGTTATAAATACAAGTATTACAACATTATTTTATTGACACGAATTCTAAAATTTTACACGGTAGAAATGGACAACCCTCCATTTTTTTTTTTCAAAATAGGCAGGCGTTTCAAAGATTTTGTGAAAATAATCAAAATCTTGACGCTGACAAAATTTAGATAATTTATGCTGTCCATTAATTTTATAAGGTGTTAGAGTGATATAGCTGCAATACGTCAGCTTACGCTGCTATATTTCTAGATTTCATTACCTATACCGATATAGTTATGGTATATTTGGCGTATATACTTGGCGTATAAATAAACAAACATTGTGATATATCTTATTTTCTACTCAAATAACTGTTTGTACTAAAATATTTTCGATTGTAGCCTACAAATTGTATACGTACTTTAGTATACTGCTTTTATAATAACTTAGCTTTTACTCCTAATTCGATGGTTATTCTTAATATTAGACATATTGATTTCAAAAACATTAGACAAAGCTTTAATTTTAATATCCGTTGTAAGTTGGCCGCTCATGTGAGGATAAGATGGCCATTTAATCTCCGGTGATTTTTACTCTTCCTTTGCCTTTTTCGTTACTTTTTTCTTTTTTTTTCGTGTAAGTTTTTCTTTTCCGTTTTTTGTTTCTTCATTTTCTTGCCATAAGGATTGCAAGAGTTATTGAATGGAGTGCAATTTACACGAGACCATAAGTTACAAACGATCCATTACAACTAATTTTCAGTCTCGTAGTAATTTTCGCCCCATTCCACGACCGAAAATTTTCTGTGACTAATGACGGAAGTTCTTCTTTAACCCGTTTAGATGTAGGATCTTCAAGTATCATTGAAAGCTCTTCAATAACTCTGTCATTTTTAATATTATCAGATATGTAAGCAAAATATGGAATCTAAATTTTTTCACCATTTATGAATTTTTTATTCAATTTGAGGTTATGTTATCGATAGATTATTGTATTCAACGAAAAAATAGTAAAAACATAATAAATTTTAAAAATATTAACACTGCAACATCAGATATCAACGTACTAAAAAATCTGAGGTAAATTGAAAGATCGAAAATAAAAAATACTTTTTATTTTTTTTCGGCAGCCGCTCATTAAATTTAGCTACGACATCTAGAGTAAAAACTGAAATTTTTCAATTGGCCATTTCATCTGATTCATAAAATCCTCAGTTTATCAGATAAAGATACCTGCTTCATATCAGATAAAAAATACCTGATTTGTGCTTAGGAATTTTGCGGGACAATATGTGAAAAAAAAATTAAAATTGATTTTATTTTTTCGTCCCAATTCTTAGCGGATATCTGTGATTGAATAAGTGCAATTTGAATACGTATACACAAGTGACACGATATAATTCTGTATGCACTGTTCTAGCGAGACAGATACATGTTATATTCAAATTTTTTAATATCGATAAAAACTACGTCGGAACGGTACCGCCAAAAGAAAATGTATAGGATTACACTACAAGTAAAATAAAACTAAATTATTCTTTTTTTTTATGACAGCCAATGCGGGTCCGTATAAACATCTGTTAGTATAAACATCTTTTCTGATTACACTTAAAACAATAGATACCATCTATGGCTCAATATGAAAAGCTTATATTTATCTCGTTCCAGTTCAACCAGTTTTCTTTAGCTTTTGTTGGATATATGTTTATTTTTTTTTGACTTAACTCAAGAGCGAAACGGATTTCTAGTCTCGACCATTTACTTATTTTCAGTTCCGCTGAGGATTACCAAATAAAAAAGGTAATAGTAAATCGGATGCCATCCTTAGCTTTTATAAGCCTTTAAAAGTTCATATATGTACGCACAGGCATGCCAATGGACTCCGATCTAATTCGCATTTATCCACCAATATGACCTTTCTAAAGACCTTTATTCGCTTATAATGGTTATAAATTTCGAATCAAAAAGGAATAAAGTATTGAATTTATTGATTTTTGCGTTTCAAGGCACCGTTTGTTTTAGTGCAATGAATGAAATAATCACCATAGTAACAAAAGTTTGTGGATTAAGAATTTGTGAGTACGATACATTTAGGTTACTTTTATTTTTCAAGTAAAATTTTATTGTCTTAACAAACTTTAATGTGCACAACTATTAAATAATATGAAGTTAGTTTACTAAAAATAATACTTTAGGATTAGATTAAATAGAGAAAATGAGGTAAGTAGTAAGTTACGTTAATATTGTAATAGTTTTTGCATTGCATTCTGAATAGTTGATATCCTCTAAATTTGCCCTTTTGTAAAATATAAAATTAAGGCTAATTAAAAATTAGCAATGAAAAAATTATAAAATTTATTAAAAGGTAATCGAGTTGTGTTCACCTAAATTTCATGGTAGTGATGGAGCAGCAACATTTCTCTGTTTCATTCAGTCTCAACTTGTACCTTGAAATTATCTAAAGTATTCGAACGTATAGTTCACGCCCAAATAGTTAACATTTTTAATAAACACCTTTTTTAATTCTTATCTAATCTGGTTTCAGAGCTGATAATATACGCTTCGTTATAAATAATATTCAACTCTCTATACTCGTACTTTCCGACTTCAGTAATTTACTTAGTTCTGTGGAAACTGATCATTTATTAGCTTGCCTGAAGAAAACCTGCGTTTTCAAACTTTATTATAATGATTATAATTCACACTCTCTCCTCTCTGCAATTATTCCATATGTGCAAATAATTTTCAATTATACATGCATACTGATTATAGTAATATTTCTATTCTTATTAATTCCTTCAACGCGGATTTATTTGAGTCACCCGGTGGGTTGGTAACATGGGTCTCCTTGTCAAATTTACTAAATCCCAGGTTATTTTTATCGGTAGTAGGAAAATCCATTCTAGAACCAGTATACCTAATCTAGCACAACTGTTACTAAACGGTATAGTTATCTCGTTTTCTTAAACTTGAAAAAACTTTGATCTGGTGCTCGATCAATTCCTTAATTAACAGCCACACATTAATGATATCAGTGTGGCTGCATTCTGTTAAATAAACTAATTTAATACATTCTGTTAAATGTCTAAAATGTCTTGAATGTGTCCCTTGAAACTTAAATTTACCTTCGTCAAACACTTCTATTTCTTTTGCTCGACTACGGAGACGTGTATTAACCTGATATTGCAGAACAATTGCTTAGCAAATTTCAATGCCTTCAATATTTATGTGTTCAGTGTATTTTTAGCAGAAAATCTCTTTACGTCTCTCAACTTCGGATCGCGGTTAAGATGGATGGAGATTCATGATCAGCGTAATTTTTGCATTCTTTCACTACTCTATCATATTTTAAATAATCCTCAGATTACCTCATTTCTGACACTAAACTTTCACTGTCCATTCAGGCATTTAAAAGTCTTATGAAAAAATTATACCTTCCCTAGTTTGCTTTTCATTTTCCATTTCCTTTCATATCCTTCTCTTTTCTTTTCCTGTCTCTCAATATTGATCCAAAACCCCAACGAGCCAAACTAGTTTTATTTACTTATCATATTACTTAAAAAAATTGTGATTTGGTTGACGGAAAAAAATTCTCCTGTAGCATTAATTTCGCTAGTAATAAATAAAGAAATAAATAAAAAAGACTTTACATACACACACATTTTATATGAAATTTTGTTTTTAATTGTATTTCTTGTTTCAGGAAATCCTGTTGAATATATTTCACATCAGTTTAAATCTTAACTTTTTGCTTTCGTTGGTTAAAATAAAAAAATGAATAAAAATTTAATTGGTTTAGAAAAACCTATCCCAGGACACCCCGTTGGATACCATGAGTTAAAGATGTCTATCAATTTACATGTATGAGGAGGCACCTTAAATGATGACGAAGGGACTGAAGAATGGACGCGACAATATTATACATCTCAAGGTTAAGGGTCCCATACCACCATCGTATATATTTGTTGTATATACATTTTACGTACGTACCTCAGTAATTTTCAATTCCCTACACAATTTCAATACTAAATCGAAAGAGGAATCCTATATTGTTTGCCTGGTGGGTTTGAATTTAATATTTATTCTTCAAATCCATGAGGAACAATACGTTATGCAAAACAAATAGAACGCAACCACCGCGCGTTAGACTCTGTAAAGGTTCCAGAAAGGACGAATCAATTAGGGATGATACACGTAGTAGAGAAGAGGAGGAATTGTATTCACAGAGTTTCTCATTAAGCCACTATGTCTTGTTTTACAATAAATTCCTGTTTGTTAGGTTGAGGGGCGCAGGGTGAGGATAACCAACGCGGAGACACACTTTTAAAACGGATAATAATAGTAGCTCTTCTGTCAATTACATGATCTCATTTCTAAACAGAAGGTTTTATTGTCAAATGAATTAAAATGGGCAAATAATCAGCGAGAAAAAACGTTTCTTTCTTGCTATGTATGGTGCATAAAATAAACAAATATTTTAATATGGTAATAGTCAATTTAATATTTTAGGTTATTTTCCAAATACCTTCGTAATACTTAACATCGGTCTTCTAAAGTGCATTCCTTTTCTCATTATCTTATGACGGTGTATCAAATGTTTTCATATAGTTTCGAGGAATAGAAAGCTGAAAATTGAATGTGACATTTGAAAGGGTTGAAATTATCTTTCTTGATAATTTTACACTATTACTTTTCATAACACAAACGAAAGCAAAATAATTTTAAGGCAACGTTATGAAATGAACCTCAAATGTTTACAAAATTGGGTGAGATTTTATAATTTATTAAAATTTACTTCAGAGATAAATATGACTCCAGAAGATTCGCGCAAAACTGCTTACAGTGTACCACAAGGGCACTTCGAATTCAATAGAATGCATTTTGGACTCAAAAGCGCTCCGTCTACATTCCAAAGGCTTATGAATTCCGTTCCAACCACTCTCCAAGGTGAGCGTTGTTGCATATATTTAGATGATATCGTCATATATTCTCAAAATCTCATATCCCATATACAAAATCTCTCTGCAATCTTTCATTTCAACTACAAAAATTCAATTGGAAAATTCAACCGAACAAATGTGAATTAGTGCGAAAGGAAGTCAGCTACTTAGGCCACACCATTACCTAACACGGCGTAAAACCTGATTCTAATAAAATGAAATCAATCCAGAATTACTATGACTACTATCATCGTTTCATTCCAGACTTCTCTAAGATTTCAAAACCCCTTACGCTACTCTTAAAGAAAGATACACCCAAAAATACACTGATAACCACTCCTGTCTTTATGTACCCCGATTTCACCAAGCCTTTCATATTCACCTGCGATGCTTCTAATAATGCAATTTTAGCTATCTTGTCACAATATCAAATTGGCAAAAATAATCCTATTGAATATGCATCCAGAATACTTAATAACACTGAAATTTTATTGCACGTGACTGAAAAGGAACTCTTAGCTATAGTTTTTAGTTGTAAAACTTTCAAACCTTATATTTTTGGCAGAAAATTTAGCATTATCAACGATCGTCAACTTTTAAAGTGGTTGTTTAACCGTACCGATCCAAGTAGTAAGTTACAAAGATGGTGTCTTCGACTCGATGAATACGAATAGGAATATATATATCGTTAATGTAAACTAAATTCGGCGACAGATGAACTTTCCCGTTTTCCCGCTCAAAATGCTCTTCCTGTAAACACTTTAAATACTGAAACATAAGGTTCTGAATTGTCTCCTACAGCCTTCAAGCAAAACACGTTGATTCCAACAACCCTTCCGACGTCAATAAATTCCTCAAATCCTTTAGCAACCCCGATTACAACACAAAAAGTGTTGGACACAATGGCAGTCTTTTGAAAAGTTATCATAAAATAATCATAATTCCCACATCACTTCACCTAGATGAAAGTATTCCCTACAAAGTATTCCGTACAAGAAGTTTTAGATAATTCCTCTCAATCTGAAATATTTATTCAGACTGAAATAACATTTATTCAAACCTCTTACTTTTAACAACAAAACTTATTATTTTCTGTCTTTCAAGGTTTATTATTGTGATGATTGCTCATGTGCTGACATATTTACAGCTCTAAAACTTGTAGTATGTTCAGATAACCTTAAAAAACTAAGCATCACAGATTTCAAAAACCCATTTGATATGCACTCTTACATAAATGTATACATTATTATAGCCTACTTATTTCATAATACCAATATAGACATACACATTTACCTTAATAAAATATATTACCCTACCTTAAAAGAAATTTCAAAAATCTTTATAGAGAACCATGACATCCCTATTGCATGACATCTCGACACAAATCGAATAGATGACAGAATTTCATGATGCAAATCACAAGCACATCCACTACCCCATTTAAGCGAATATCCTTAGACATAGTTGCTCTATTCTTGAATCTGGTTCTGCCAAACTGAAATATATATTAACTCTACAAGATGACCTAACAAAATGTTCTATTGCCTACCTCATTCAAAACACGACAGCCGAAGAAACAAGAGAGTGTCTTATTCATTTCATATCACTATATGGGATTCCTAAAACCATCCTTACTGAACAAGGTACCAATTTTACTGCAGACTTGTTCAAAAAAACTTGTTACTTCTTAAAAACTAAACAAATTTGGTGCTCTAGAACGAAGTCACTCAACCCTTAAGAAGCATTTTAAATCCTATGTTTCCAAAATGATTACCAAATATGTATATACAACAATACTATTATATAATATCGCCATACATTAAGCTACAAGATATTCACTTTAAGAGCTTCTATTTCGCCATAAACCATTCATCCCCAATTTCATTTATGACACTGTTGTAGATGTTACTCATCCAGATTAAATAAAACTGCTCCAACATCCTCTCAAGTGTTCTAGGGAAAAAGCTCTGGAAAATACCATAAAATCTAAAGAATCATCTAAAATATATTATGACTACACACATGTCCTATTAAATAAAAAACTGGAGATTATATTTAGGTCAAAAATCATCTTCGCTTACGTAAGACTCTTTAACCAATTTGAAAATGACCATACAAAATTATCAAAACCAATGGTAGAAACACCCTGATGTTACTTATTAATAGACGCCACATTACTCATCATTACGATAAAGTTAGACTCGATATAAAAGTATCCTTTAAAGTTATAAACAAATAAGTAAGCATGTAGTTTTAAATTAATTTCCTTATTTAATTAGTGTTTTATCACTACAAAAAAGTCATGGTATATATTTTGATCCCTTGGGATCCCTAATATTAATTGACGGAATTGTAGTAATCCCAGCAGATATTTCAATTATTAAACCACGTTTAGAAAATACATACAGTATTATGGAAACGTCCAAGTACTTATGTAAACAATTTAATTCTTACAGTGATGTTGATTGCCATAACATGTTTCAACCTTTATCAACGTGCTGCTACGATGTAGCCAGAGATTTCGACTCAATCTCTCATTTGATTTTAAAACATTCAAAAAGACCAGCATAGTTTGGCGGTGTCGGTACCATCTTCAAACACTTATTCGAAACTATGGATTAAAACAGCTATAAGATACAGCAACGTTCTTCAAACATCGAAAAGGATCAGAACTAATGTATAAATTTAATGAAGTATAATATACTCATTACCACGTCAACCCATTCATCTCTTATGGATGTAATTAAACAAATAAATATTAATCAACAAATTTTGAACAGCGCCGTTGAAAATTTAATTTAATATTTTAAAAATTTAACCGTTTTATCAGACAACCTGCTTGTAATATCTAAAATATCTGAATTGTTATATATATCAGAAAATAGTTTACTAACACTTTCATTTAAGTCGGAGGATAAAATTTATGCTCTCATGTTCAGCAATAATACATTAAATCCTTCAATACATATAAATAAATACATTACATCCTTCAATTATAATTTGAAAGAAACTTTTTGTAGAAGTAATATATAATTATAGTTTTATAACCAGCTCTAATGAGCTACCTCTTCCTTCAGTTTTAGATAATATAAATATTATTATAAATATATGCGAACTTGTATCTTATGATGAAAATTATAAAATTGTTTTCAAAATTCCACTTGTAAACTAGAAGGAATATAATTTGTATCAAACTGTACTTTTTCCTATCGCTCTTAAGACTGAAAATGAAAATTTACTATTCCCTATTGTTTCATCGGTTAAATACTTAGGCATAACTAGAGATAAGTCCAATTTGTGTCAGTTTGATGATTTGAAATATTGTAATATTACATACAATCAGTTTTATTTTTGCGAAATACCTGATGTGTACTCAAGCTCTGCTGCTCAAATTTGTGAAAGTGAAATTATTTCTAAAACATTAACTTCAGTACCATATCAATGTGAGACTAGTTTTATTAAAGGTCATTTAGAAACTTAAAAAAGTTATGTAATAATAAATGGATATATATCCACAATTAAATGAAACTACTTGATGTAGTATTATTTCTACTTTCTTTAAGTTATTTACCACAACCTATGTTTCGTTGTATTACAACATCTTCAGGTGGGATATTAGCAAAGATTATTGGGATAAGTGGGATCTTGGCTAATATCCCACCTGAAGATGTTGTAATACAACGAAACCTAGGTCGTGGTAAATAAATTAAAGAAAGTAGAAATTCTTCTGAAAAGACTTCAGTCGTGGCGGGACCCAATCTTAGCAATTGGGTTCCCTCCCCGCCCGCCTCTACTCATAGGTAGGAGCAGCCACCGGAACGAGGCTCTGATCGCCGTTATATTCATTTAAATATTACAGCCGAAACCGGCGTATAATAGATATGCGTTGTTTGGTTTCCGGATAAAAGTTAAATATTTTCTCTAAGTTTAATGGAAGTACATATTAGGCAAATAATATATTTCCAAATGTCATTCACTCTTCACTCCACTTTTATTACCGCCTGGATTAATTTTAGTAGACATATCATATGTCATTTGAAAAATTATTGAATATGGCAATGATTCAATTAGCTAATTTATATTATAGTCATGTATAACGATAGTATTGGAACGAAGTTCCTTATCGCGCGTTGCGAAAGGGGGCTAGACGGAAAAAATTAAGACCAAAAGTTGTAACGACACTTTTTGCTATAGTTGCTAGCGGGCGCGCTGCAAGCCGTGCGGCGTGCGCGTGTTTCTCTGTCTGTATCTCTCTCTCATAGAAAGCGAGCCAGTTATTTTCGTTTCGTCTTTCTATTTCGCATTGAACAGTATGGTGTCGCGACGATATTTTTGTTGAGTGTATACAGGTTTTTTGTAGATAATAAATAATAAAAAATAATTATTATATTAAATTAAAAGAAATAAAATTTTATTAGAATTCCTTCACTAATTAATCGAAAGGAACTTCGTTCCATCCGGGTGTCCCTTGACACCTTTCAAGTTTTTATTTGTGTCTTCGTGAGTATTTCTTTCTATGAAAAAAAATATTTACACTATGGTTTCTACTTGAAAGAAGAAAAATAAGTCGTTGAAATTGGTAACAAATAATTGAAATCGTATATATACCCCAGGGAAAATGTTCCAATTATGTGTATATTAGTCTTTGTTATATAGTGTTGATTATATTTGATACAAATATATATAGTGTTGATTTAATTTGATACAAAGATTGGTGTACTTGGAAAGCTAGTTATGCTAGTTACTCATACTCAAAATATTGAGATATAAATAAATAAATGAAACATACTATGAACGCAGAACGAAAAAACTAACGTTTTATGATAGTTCATATTTCTTATAACACTGAACAGGTAAATTTAATTGTATTCGGATTTTTACTATTATTTTTTGTTGGATTTTGATATTGATATAAATAAGAACAATAGTTATTTGAGTTAATTAACACTCTTCTAGAGTTAAATCTTGAACAATCGGCTTTCCAGGAGTTACTGAATTAATTAGTTGAAGTAAATTACATTAAATTTGATTGCGTGAAGTTTATCTAAATAATGGTAGATAATAATAAAAAGTTTGCTGTTTTATTATTTATAAACGGATATTTGAATTTACCACTAACACCGTTAAATTGTAAAATGCGTCCAAAACTTGAATCAAAATAAAACACTTTTTAAATAACTGTTTACGCTAAAATTCAAGAAAAAGTGTGACAGTGCAGTTAATGGAGTAATTATTATCCACTGAATTTAATTTATTTTTACTCTTTTAAAATAGAAATATCCGTATATTGAATAATATTTAGAGAAACAATACACATAAGGAACGTAAAAAAGAATGAACATATTGAAGATGTAAAAAGACAACCCCACAAATTAGTCCAAAACACAAAATAAAAACTTGACCAATAATCAATTTTGCTCCTCCATTATCCGTATCTCATTTCAATAAAAGTAAACCGAAATAAAATTATTCTTTCCTATAATTAGGTTCAAAAATGCTGGAGTATTCATTGAGGAGAGCAATATTCGTATTGGGATAAATTGACTTCGCTCTCCATTTATGAATATTCTCTCTCTCTCTCTCTATCTCTGTATACGAGGATAAGGAATTTATGACGTAATACTCGTGTCTCTAATTTACTTCGTTGAAGTGGTATCTTCTTCTACACAAACCTGATTTATTAATTACTGGCGGCGTCATTCAACCCTGTGTGGGATGGGAGAAATCCGATTCCTTACTATGTACCTCAAAATTTGTAACGAGTTAGCGACAGAGAAAATATATCGAGACCGAATAACCTGCGGATGTCTCGTTTTTAATCGTGGAAATGTATAATTTGCAAAACCCATGAAATGTTATTAAATAATATATTATTGAAATTATAAGAAAAAAAAATTATGAACTTGTTGAAGAAGAACATTTTCCAATGCAAGATGAAAGAACACCAAAAAGCAAGAGTAATAGAATGCAGGAAATTTATTCCTATTGGTTCAAGCACGGAACTCGTTTGCTATGTTGATTCTTCAATTTTAACTGGCATATGAGTATTTAAGCCGAACACTGAAGTTGAGCACGACATAAAAAATACTGTTTATAAGAAATTTGATAATAATACTTTAATACAAATGCAATTTTATTCAGCAAATAATTTTGTTTTCGTCAAAAGTATAATTAATGCTCTTGCATCGCCATCTCATCTTAATATGACATGTATCTTTATCATTTTGCTAATCTGATAACGTTTTCATATTTAGTGTAGGAAAAGAAATTTATGTACTTTATTTTTACCTACTGACCAAGTTATTTGTTATATACCTGACATTTAAGTGATCTTAAGAACATATATAATTTTATATCAATCGATTAAATATTTTATGAGAAATAAGTGTATTTGCTTTTATACATACGAGAGACGAACTTAAAAGTTGACAGAGAAGTATAGATGAAATGTGCTAGTTTAGGAATTTATTTTAAAATGATCGAACATTTTTGATCCACTTGCGTTGATTCATTCACTTCCTCGCAGAAGCTTTTAAATTTCACACGCGCCACTTAACCCTTGCATTACTTCATGTTCCATACTTACCATTAGTTACGGAATGTATATAATATTGGGTCGGTTATAGTCTTCATGTTGTGATCTACCTAACGATTTATATATACCAAGGTAAGTGTTGCTGTCTTATGTATTCAGCAAACTTTTTAGGATAAATCACTTCCATTTTTTCTTACTTCATTTCCTCTCAAAATCAACTGGATCCATAAATATGGGACAAATTACAAAAAAATATATGCGCATTGTCCCTTTATCATTGTATTGACAAATTTCCCTTGCATTGAATTATTTCTCAACGAATGAATTTATTAAACATTCTTATTATAAAATTTGATATATTAATAATTTCATATTTTTAGTGGCTATACGGAAACAAATATGTACGTCTGTCCATCTTTTCAACACTCATACTTGTTTTTTTTAAGATTAATGTAAAAACTTTAAATTTGGCGTTGTTATAATGCATATTAACCTTTAAAACTCAAAAAATATTTAGTCGGAAAATTTTTATGCCAATTAAATACTAGAAAACAATATTTAATGTTCCATGTAGAGTAAAGAGTATGGTGTAAAATGTGAAAGGGCCAGTTAAAAAGGTCTCAACGATATTTTTTTTAATTATATATAGTATTTGCACATATTCCGAGACAAATGAGAAATTTTAATAAAATTATGTCTACCCGCCTTATTTCCGAAATTATTTAACCTGAAATTGGTATAGAATAGTCTTTATAATTAATAGTCTTTATTAAGAATATTTAGAAGCCTACGCAACAGTTGAAGGAAAATTATGTTGATGGCAGTAGATGTAGCAATTTTTTAAATTTATAAATATATAAAAATAATATTACATAATAATATAATGAATAATAATATAATGAAATATATAAAAATAATAATACTTTATTAGAATTGTGTGATATCAGTATTTTTTCCTATTAGTTTACGAGTACGTAAAAATAATAAGTACGTATACCTGTTACAAAATAGTAGGCTGTACGCGGCACGCATATCTGTCGCGTATTCGTCGAATTGTCGCACCTGTGTGCATTCGTAATCGTTTTGTTTCTTTTATTCTTTTAGTGACTGAGTCATTACAAGCAAAGGCAGAAAGCTGCGTATTTTGAAATAGGTATCTCCGGAATGTCATATGGCCTTGTACTTCCGTTCTACGCAGATACGTCGCACTCGTACGAATTATAGTTTATTTATCCCCTCGGTAATATATTTGTCTCCTCTACTTTATTATGTTTGGTAACACTAAATATTTATTAAACTCGGAGGTCCATATTAGTGATAACTTATGTTAAATAAAGTAATTCCACTTCAAATGAGGTGCAGGATCTTTGATGCGCCAGAATGAAACCTGTCGTAATAAATTAGGTGTTACTGAAAGTGTTTAATACATTGGACACTATATCAATCTAATTTTTCCATCTAATTGAGATGAGATGTAAATTTATAACTATCATTATGTATTTTGACGCAGAGTACATAAATGATATATAAGTAAATAACTAAATATACAAATAACTAAACAAATTTCAAAACAAACAAGTCAAATTTTCCCTCATAAAAAAGTAACTTGAACAGGTATCCCTTTTTATTAAGTCATCGCTATATATTAAAAAAAAAAGAAAAAAATAGTTATCTTCACGTGGGATAACTTATTAAAGTCTTAAAATATTTCTGCCATATTTTGCATTTAAGGGATAATTTGTAAAAATTAATGCATTGTTACCAGTTAAGATTATTATTTATATTCATAATGTGTATGTGTGTGATACATTCCTTCCTTTCTGTATGCTACCAGAAAGGAAGGAATGTATCCATTTAGATGAAATAAATTTCAAATAATTCTTCAAAGTAGAAAACTTGTTTATATTTGGGGAATATTGCAAAGAGCTGGTACTCAACCAGAAATTACATTTTCATTTCATCTGAAATCTTTGCAAATATCGACGTAAAGTAAGAGGTAGTAATAAATTACTTATTTAATAATTTAATTACTCGACATAAATCTTACATTTTCACTAATAGTCGGATCATATCTTGAATTAGGAAATAAAAACGAATATCAAATACCCTATTAGTACCTTAATTAGGGGAATTGAGGTTTATCAAATGAGAAGAATAAACCCAACAGTTTATAAATTGCGGGGCCTGAAAATTTTTTATTATAAAAACCTATATATATATATTTGAAATCGATATCATTCGTCTTTACTTGTCATAACATATTACTAAATAAATTAAAGAATTACCACGCAAAAATCGGTCATAAAACATTTACCCTGTAATTCAATTTGTTAATTGTCATTCTCTAATAAATTTTGGCTTCCTCCTATTGATCGACATGGGGAAAAATTACAGTTCCAATATTGTTTGCTCTGAAAGTATTCCAAGTGAGGGAAAAAGAACTGACGTTTTCGTGTTTATTCGTCGAGCGGTGACCGCACATAACTTTTACAAAATTGATGGCCTTCCTCCGACAAGAAGGAATATGAGGAAAGGCTTCATTATATCAATATTACGAAGAAATTCCTGGTTTGTGTCATATGGCTCTCATGTATAAAGTATTTTATATAACGTAATTCGTAGTCTATACAAATATAAAAAAAAATTAAAACTTATTTATTTATTTGTTTGTTCATGCTAACTTATGGTATTAACCGTCTATTATGAAATAAACACACACACACACACACGTGTATATATATATTTATATATATATATAGAAATTACTATCTACATGTTCCACTTCATATTATATTCAAATAATTTGTATTTTGCAGTGTCATTTGTAATACTCGTTTTTTTTAGTTAAACAAATTTAAAACTATTACTTTAAGATACATATTTCTCCAAGACTCTATATGTCCGTAGTGTTCTATTTATAACACGTATTGCCCTATCTTTCTGGATTTTGAAAGCAGAATGTATATAGGTCATAATTCCTAAATAAATAGTAAAATTCTTAAAAATATGATATGTATATTGTCTGTAAAATTAAGTTTCACAAATACAACGTTTAGACATAATTGTGAATAAAACATGATAAGCAAACAAAGGAGTCTACGCCTGTTTATTAGGCGCATTTTGTCAACTAAGATCCTGTAGTAAAACACAGTACCCTGTGGCAAAACACACTTTACTTGTTAGCGGGATCCACCACGATACATATAGCAAATTATAACCAATATAAATTAAGAATCTAAAAAAGCAAGGTTTACCTGTCAGCTGGAATAATTTTTAAAAATATAATCTCTCACCAACACTCTTGAGTATCAACAAATATGAAATATGACTTAAATTCGTTTAAATAATTTAATTACCAATCGGTGCAATTCATTAATTTAAGTCGCCGGCAGTATTTAGGTATAGTAAAAACTCTATTTTAAGATATTGCCTGTACATTTTAACACCGTCTAATTATAATAATCATCGTAACATAGAGCAGTCACGAAAATGTAAAAAACCGGTGAGAACTACATAAACAATGCAAGATAAAGAAAGATCGGCTATTTATTGACTGATTATTCAGTGTTCTCTCCGATATCTGCCGACCCCGATGACCACTGTCATTTGGCAAATGGAATAGAGCCCTTTCATTAAAGGGGAAAAAGAAGGATAGGGGTGGAGCGGCATACTTAAGATAATTCTACGCGGGTGAAACCGTGCGACACAACTGGCGTCACAGACATCATCTTTATCTGAAGAGATAACCAAAAATATTTACCGTAATGTAATTTAGGAAAAATTATTATATCAATTTCCAAGATATTTTCAATTAAAGTAATTAACATATGAATATTTACTGTCTATTTGAGATAAAATTACTAAATTTATTTTCATAATTATTGAAGTAAAGAGGATGTTTTACTTCTGTATTATAAAAACAGGTGAGGGTTAATATCTGAGGAATGGTGTATAATGCTGTTCCGACGTCATTTATTGGTCATTTTATTTAAGTATTTGCGATGATATTTCAAATACATGATCCTTTGTACAGAAATTCTAACGTTATTATTGGTACTTAACATTTTAAATAACAAGCATGATACTTACAACATCAAATTGACTTTAATTTTAACAATCATTTTGTACAGTGAAATCATTTCCACTGTATGTGCAACATATTTTATTGCATCTAACGTTGTTAATAAGGTTTAATGAATGTTTATTAAAAAGAAAAAGGAAATTACACGAAACCGTCTATAAAACATCTATAAGTAAACTATTCTTTGTCGAGTGGAAGAACATTATTGATTTGTATCAAAATTATCACATAGACACATCTTTCACATTTAGATGCGGTACATAGTAAAGATAGCATGCTGTACACGTCTCAAACTTGGTATATTCATAGGTGCTTTCTAATTTTATTACTTTTTATATTATTTTGCATGCTTCAGTAGTTTTCGAGCTGTAAACATCTAGATTCATAATACTTCATGATTGTTTGGAATAAAACCAAAGTACGAGTAGCGTTATACACCATACCAATTTACCTGGTTAATTACAAATTAATGTTCCGTCTACAGTTTAAGCTTCAAATATTTCTATTATATCATCTTGGCGCGAGATTAACGAGAATGGTATATTTCCAATGTCAACGACTTTTTAAAGTCGTGTAGTTAAACAGGGAATTCTTGTAATTTCGTCATATTTGTGTATGTATCTGTCCGTCTGTCACACTCTGGTAGTTTCTACCTGCAGAAATTTTGTAAGGAAATGCTTCAGATAATGATCTCAATTAATATGTAAAGACGTTATTAAACATATTTTTTTTCTATTTTTTAAGAAACCTTCCCTTATTAGGAAGTAGGGTTAATCAATTTTGTTTTAAGCACCTCATTGTGTAAAGTATTTTTCGAAATGTGTGTTTGAATTGAAGTTTAGATTTCTTCTTCTACCAATTTTACTTTTTTTTGCTCCGTTTAAGTAATAATAAACTTTAAAGCTATTTACAATGTGTCCCTCTCTTTCTATTTTCAAATAAAACCATTTTTTAAAAATCATTTCAGGTAATTCCATTTTAGTGTTCTTGGATTCATATAAAAATTATGATTACATGGAAATCATGCAGATATAAACTACTGAAAGACAGAATTTGTTAGTGTACTTAGGACAATTATTATATTTTATTGCATATTATTTAATTTTAATTCAATACAGAATAGGTAGTTGGAGATCTTACTATGGAGAATATTAGAACAAAGCTGCCACACAGCTTAATGGACATGTTTGAGTACAATGTAGATAAAAGCTTTATAAAATATAAATAAAACACAAACAAGATTTATAAAATATAAATATTCCGACATTTTTTGAGGTAACGAGCATACCACCATCGTTACGTAGTCCGCCATATAGTTAATGAAAATTATAATAACGTGTGTATAATATTTTAAAAGTGTTTTAATAGACGATTTATGTAGATTTTGAGGAAAAAAAATGGTACAAAACTGGCTTTAGTAACACTAAATATTAATTTTGTATAATTTTGAAATGGTTTCATTTTATAATTGAAACGAGTCACCTGCTGTCAGATACATATATATATATATATATATATATATATATATATACATATATATTTATATATATATATATATATATATATATATATATATATATATATATATATATATATATATATATACATATATATGTATAAAAATATAAGGTAGTTATTTTCTTAAAATAGATATCAGTTATCTTAATTTGTTTTCCTTATTGCAATTTATTTTGAAATCGGATTGCGAATGCTCGTTTTAAGGCGTATAAATGTAAATGCGGTCCGGCATCAAAAATGCGTAAATTTAAGTGTCTGGCGGTCCATCGCGTTAATCAGAGAGGACAATTGAAATTTACACATCTAAGGCGAACGTGTCGTTTTCTTTGGGATATAATATTGAGGACAACCTACATTAAGTCAAAATTTACTAATAATTACGTATTGAATATATTTGGCGTTAATTTTGTAGAAATTCATTATTCCCAATTAAATGAAACTACGTGATGTAGTATTATGTCTACTTTCTTTAAGTTCTTTACCACGATCTTTGTTAATATCCCACCTGAAGATGTAATACAACGAAACCTAGGTCGTGGTAAAGAAATTAAAGAAAATAGAAATAATACTACATCACGTAGTTTCATTTAATTGGTAATGATTACGTACTTATTCTCTTTTGATTCCTTTAATCATGGCGGACTACTTGGTTAATAATTATTTAATTAACGACGATCTTAAGTATCTTTAATCACCATAATGTTTTTATTTTCGGACGTTTGTAATCCGATACATTACGGACACATTACGGACTACTCCAAATTATTAATTTTAAAACTTGTAAATCAAACTCATTATTGATCCATTAATAAGAGCATATTTTTGTTGCCTATATTTAGAAAAAAATGTCAATCCCTAGTACTATGATATCGAAATTATGCTATTCTCAATATTTCTCAGCTGATTACAGGTTACTATTATTCATATCTTCTGGTGTCAGCAAAATAATTATTTGATATAAGGAATACATATCAAACTATATTATTACACGTATTATAAAGATTACTTATTGAATTAAATGTTGACATATCCAACAACACAGCCACCGTTATTCTTAACTATTCATCAGCAAAATAATTGACAGAAATATTATAATTGAATATATTTGGCGTTAATTTTGTAGAAATTCATTATTCATAATTAAATGAAACGACGTGATGTAGTATTATTTCTACTTTCTTTAATTTCTTTACCACGACCTAGGTTTCGTTGTATTTCAAACATCTTCAGTTGGGATATTAGCAAATCCAGTTGAGAAATATTTAGAATATCCAGCTGAGAAATATTTAGAATATAAGAACCAGCTGAGAAATATTGAGAATAGCATAATTTCGATATCATAGTATTAGGGATTGACATTTTTTTCTAAATATAGGCAATAAAAAGATGCTCTTATTAATGGATCAATAATCTTTGCTAATATCCCACCTGAAGATGTTGTAATACAACGAAACCTAGGTCGTGGTAAAAAAATTAAAGAAAGTAGAAATAATACTACATCACGTAGTTTCATTTAATTGTGAGAAATATTAGTAATAGAGTTTGGTTTCGAAGATATTAATTATCTTCATATATATCAGATGCCAAGGTCAAAGTTTACTCGAGCATTAACCTGAGTTAGCGCAATTTATATTGTATGATAAAATGGACATTTCTAATGCACTTTCGATCATTTTTTTCTGTTGGATGTTTGCATTACTGTCATTTAGCGCGTTTAAATTGCTCCTTATTCGTCGGATAAAGAAATGGGAAAAAACGTAGGGTTTAGTGATTTTCGGATTATACAGTTTTACTTTGCTGAATGAATTGTGATATAATCATGAATTTTACTTTGTAAGAAAACCTACTTAAAGGAAATTACGCACAAAATGTTCGTAATTTAAATATTATATTAGTGGGATTTATATTGGCATAGTTTTATTCCTTCGCTTTTTTATTTCTTCTCTGGTTCTGTAACGAAGTGTAACCTGTATTATTTTAAACGTATAAAATTCTTAATAAAAACTAAATGTTGTGATTATTTATATTGCTTTAAAAATTAGGACATATGCAAAAACAGAGAATTTTTCTGCTTTACATTTAGTGGTATATATCCTTGTCGAATTAATTTAAATAAAATGGTAAAAAGCATGAACATTGTTTGTTGAAATCAGATGTATTAGGATTGAATAAAAAAACGAGAACCATTTTGTTAAGACCATTAATTAAATTATCGAAATTTACCTAGATTTTAATAAACAAATACACATTCAGAGTATTTTTTTCATCAAATCTTCAATAAACATATCAAGTTGCTAATTATGCAAAACATTAAAATGTACGTTCAATAAGATTTACAATTTTTAATTATAAATAAACATTTCATTGCTTACAAGTAAAAATTATAAACAAGTTTTAATTGTGAATAATGAAATAATTTATATGTTGATTTTAGGAATCTGTCAACGACTAAATTTGCCAAAAATATTTTTTTACAAAATGTTTTTGACTAATATTTATATTGTTGCCACAGAGAAAATTGCATCCCCAGGACATAGAGGTTTTATTAAATATAGGAAAATGATTGTAATCTGATCAAAGATACTGGAAGTCCTCATTGTAATTGCCTTAGAACAACTTTACTAAAAACTGAATTGGACAAAAAATATATTACATGTCATGATATCAATATTATATTACACGTAGTATTCTCGAGCTGGTTTTGGAAGATAATTATTTTGAAAGTTTTGATGCAAAGAATATAATATATCTTGTCAATATTTCAACAAAATAAAGTTACTTTTTATTTTGTCGAGTATTAAGACGGAGAGCAGTAGTGAAGTGATTGATAAAATTATTCGTGATACTATTTCATTTCAAAAAAAGTTAATAAAACATTATTAAAACATATAACGTATTTAGTAGAAAGTTGAATCAAAGTTAGTAAATTTATAAAATAAATGGAGACTGTTTTAAATGTGTTTCCGGTTATTTTTCATATAACAACGGTTTAGCACATTCGTATTGCTCATAAATGTCGGATAAAGTAATGGGTTCATTTAGTTCCGTTCTATATGGCACTATTTTAGTTTATTGAATGAAGTGAGCACTGATGAAAATAAAATTGCCGAAGCAAGTGTTCTGAATTTTGTAAATAGGTCTCATATACGTAGTTTTAACTACACTTTTATCAAAATTATGAACGTATTGCGTCAGTATCCGTAGGGAGATCGATGGAAGTAAGAATAAAAGGATGTTATTAAAGGAAATGTTAGTGAATAATCAAGATTAACATAGAACTCGGTGTGTATGGATTCATGCATTATCATGCCAATTATTCAACAAAATATAAACCTTGTTAAAACCATATATAGTTATTTTTCATTTAGCTGAACATTAATATAAACGTACCCAATAATAAAGTTATACCTCAGAGCACCAATGTAAAATTATTCAAAGAAATATTTATAATATGATTTAATTTAAAAAAATAATACCTATCGTTTTTGGTTATAATCGTAAAAGTATTTTGTAGGTAAAAGCAAAACACTGATTTTTTTACACTATAAGTTTACTGGTATAGAAGAAAAATGCGACTGTTACATTAATGCCGTCACTACACCTAGTTAAATTGTTTGATAGCTTAGATTCTAAAAAAATCCTTTCCTGTGATTATTGAATTTAATTGTTTCTGTTGTAACTATAAAAGATGAGGTTAAAATTAATAAACGATTACAATCATATAGATAAATAAAATTGAGAATAAAGAACATACTGATATAGTATGTTATTTTTGAATTTCTAGCTTTTACACTCTTTTTTATATGATTACTAAAATGAACTAAAAACAATAAACTACAGATAGTAATCCTGGAATTAATTTAGTTTTATAAAACACCTAGTATTTATATTTCAAAGGAATTCAAAGTTTTGACGACGAAAAGATTACAAAGAAAAACAAAACCTTCACCACTAGATGGTGGGCAACGGAGTGTTGCAATAACAGACGGAACAAGCATCGACACATGGGAGGATGCAAAACTTGGTGCGGCACTTGCACTTTGGAATTTTATGCCAACCAATTTGCAAGGCACCCCTCGTATACGAATAACTGGATCGATATAAGTGTGAGATTTTATTTAAAAAATTAAACCATATCAATTATTGTACAAGTGTTTCAGCCGTTAGCGAGTACATTCCGTTACTTATCGGTGTGCACTTCGATTTAACCAATTATTATTGACATGATAATAAACGAAAATTGGTTTGTTATCTAATTATTCAGCATTTCTTGACCGAGCATTCCTAATTTAGACAGGTATAGAGCATCGTTACGAATTACAAATATCCTGGAAAATCGTATAGTAACTAACCAAAACTATACTTTTCTTCCCTTTAGATCACGTTATCGTGCGTCTACGTGTTAAGATTTCGTGTTGCCTAGTTTTTTTTAATATCAAGTAGTTTCAAATACAAAAACTGTTATAAATGTTCATTAAAATCTCAATTTAAGAAAAAATGCTCACATACACCTCGAACGTAATAATTATAAAAATACTTGTTTCCCTTGTAATAGGCCCTCAAAATCAATCCGTGTGTGAATACTTTTTCCGTCACGAACGAACGAAACGAAGTGAAATGAGGCTCTTTCTTTTCTTAAGTTAAAAAATAATTATAATTCGCCGAAACTAAAAGTCAACATAAAGTTTTTTTATTTCCTGATGAAAATAAAATACAATTGGATAGAAATCTCATTATGAACATCATAATTATGAATTGGGGGTATGTAAATACGCATTAAAAGTCAATCTGAAAATTATTCGACAAATTAGAGGTATTTTTCTTTAAGTAACGGAGAATATTAATCAAAATAAAATAAATATTTTGTTTTGAGGTACCCATCAAAAAGAAATAAATGTTAATACATTTAGTTCCGTACGATGAGGTACCTATCAAAAACAGTTTGTGGAAATTGAACCGCTTTAGAAATAAACTGTATTAAAATTGAACTACATAAAATTCAATCGTATGGAAACTAAATATATTAAACCTATACCGTATTAAAACTAAAACATAGTAAAATGATACCGTTTCAAAAGTAAATTCTGTTTAAACTAAACCATGTTAAAAATAAACTGGATTAAAACTAACCCGTATTGAATATGAATAGAATCAAAACTAAGTAGTATTAAAACTGGACTGTATTAAAATGAACTCGTAATCCATAGCGCATAACTTAAGATTGGTCACTGATTGTGTTAATTTTTAAGAATACTAATTTTTAAGACATACAATTTCGAAGTAACTTCTAAGATCACTTAATTTTTATTCACAACTAAATTAATCTATGTGATATATTATTATTTCTACCTTATGTAAATTCTTAACCACGACCTAGTGAAATGTTGTCATACAACGAAACATAAGTCGTGGTGGGAAATTTGTAAAGATTCAAATTTAACGTCGCGAAACATGTAAAGATTAAAATTAATATGAAATATTTTCAATAACTTCTAAGACCTAATCTAATCTTACCAGTATTTTAATATATTAAGAAGAAATAACGCAGGGAGTATTTTCTTTTCAGTCTTTCTATGATATAATCATCGGAGAATTTGGATTAGATTTATTAAAAATAGAAAAAATCGTTTTGCAGCAGACTTACGTTTTCGTACTTCATCTTTTGGAGTACTAATGGCATGTTCACATAATATAACGTCATTGTACATAGTCCTCACTTTATACACTCTTCAGAATAAGTCCTCACTTCAGTCAGTTTTCATAAAATTCCTCGTTGCATAGAGTATTCTTAATAATTATTCATACATTTTTTTGTATCAAAACCACTCTGTAACCATGATGTGACAAATTAGTCTTTTGCGGGGTTCGAGAGCGATGGCGGGTCCAGGTTAGATACAAATTTATTACTAATTCCAGGCGCATGCGGGGATCGAAACAAAACAAATGATCTCAAAAAAATTAATGGAAACTCGTAATCAGATCCCCGTATAACAAAATTGTTCAGTTAAACGATTCTACCTTTGAGTAATGTTTAAATTCTAATATCCTAAGCAGTTATATTATGGCATTGCTAGTTGAATGAGGCCATTACATGTGAACGAATGAAAAAAATGTACCTTATTTTAAATCGTTTGGTTTTAGGTATTCATTCCAAGCGAGGACTACATATATTTAGGATATATTGTGATACAAATATATAAATGATGTTTATTCTCAACGAACATTTTCAATTTCAGTGGTTATCAATTCAATGAACCCAATCCTTAGCACTGTTTGACAGAAATAACATAGTGTGGAAATCATTTTGAAATTTATCTGAGCACATTCTTTGAGTCAAAATGAAAAAGATTTTCTGAAAAAACGCTGATTATAGCGAACAAATGAGAGTTACAAATTTATTTTAAACAGCTACAAAATAATTTAGTTATTGTTTATTACTTGATGATACCACAATAAGACTATTGCAAATTTTACTGAAATTTTTCAACGTAAAAACGAATTCATTGAAAAAGGACATCGTTTTTGTTCGTGTAAGTTTCAAAACTTTACTTATTGCTAGATATTATTAAATCGTTAAAAAAAAGTATGAACAACTGTAGCGAAAGCACAAAATCAAAAATATTTCCTTTTAATTCAACACTGTAATGGTCATTTCTCTTATCAGGAATGTCGCTTTCCTGTTGTTGAAGGGAATGGGGAAAAATAAAAGTTCCAAGATTACTTTCGCTTGGAATATTTGAAATAGGGGAATGTCGAATTGAGGGGTTCAAGGATATTTGTCCAGCACTGGCAGCATATAACTTTTCAAAATTAATGATTTCCTTCTGTCGGAATGAAGAACGAGGAAAAGCATCGTTATTTTATTATTCTGTGGCATTACACGTTTCTACCATATTTCAATGCGGGAAACTTATGATGTGGATATATGTGATGTAATTTATAGTGTAACATAGGTCACCTGAATGTGTCATTTTTATATCTTGTCGTTTGAAAAGGTGGAGAGAGAGACTTAAGAAATATATTTAAAAAAAAATTTTATATACCACATACTTTTATCCGCAATATGTTTTATTTAAAAAAAAAGTGAAAAGACAGAGATGCTTTTTAAGATACGACCTTTACTTGCACAATTACCATAAAAAATATTTAAAACTTTGCCACTTAACGAGAATAAAATATAATTTAATATGAATCTCAATATGAACACCATAATTAAACAGTGGGGTTTATAATTAGGTATTAAAATCAAAATAGCATATAAATAGGAAAATTTTAGCTATTTTTATTTTAACCAAAGTAAAATATTAACCAAAGTGAAATAAATAATTTATTCAGGAGGTATCAGTCAGAAGAAGCTATCATATAAACAGGCAGTCTTAAAATTAAACCGTATCAAAACTAAACTGCTTTAAAATTAAAATAAATTAAAATAGAACTACGTAAAATTCAATCGTATGGAAGCTAAATTCATTGAAAATTAACCGCTTTAAAATTAAACAGTATTATAATTAAAACGTCGCAAAAGTAGGATGTATTAAAACCAAAGCATTACAAAACTAAAAGTATTTTTAAAATGCTTTTGTTTTAGTACAGTTTAGTTCTAAACGACAAACATATAGTGAAAATTTTCAGGGTTTCTTACCTTAAAAAAAACAAATTATTTACATCACTCATGTGTACTCCTGTCGCATCCGTTTTTTTTCAGAAATTGCTGGAGCTAGAATAATAAAGTACATTAATCTTTACATATCTCGATGTTAAATCTAAGAAGATACGCTTCTTAAAGTTATGAAAAAAAAATATTGTTGAAACTTTTATATCTTATTCTTCCAAACAATACCCTGCGCTACAGATGGGATTTTAAATTTCTTTCGAGTACTTAATTTGCACACCGTCCCCCTAAATATATATATTTATATATATATATATATATATATATATATATATATATGAAATTGTTTTTGACTGTTACCTATTACTATATGAGAGTTAATATACTTTATAACCATTCAATTATATTAAGTCAAGTTGTGTTGAGCTGTGAAAGTGAGACTTGTAAATAATTAAGTTTCAACGTCAAGCATTTCTCAAAAAAAAAAGAATTGTGATGCATACGTAAATGATCATATGAGCGTTTCGTTTTTCCTTTTGATGGAAAGAATCCTAGAAAAGATGAAATCCAACTAAAATGGCTCACGTGTAAAAATTTAGAAATTCTTTTTGAAATTTTCAGTCAACAATGAAAATATTTTAAATATAAAATTTACTTTATTTGCAGTTTAAAGCTTGTGATGAAACTTTTTTAATTAAAAAGTAAAACATCTTTTCAATTTAAAACTGAGGTTTGAACTTGGAAAGTTTTACACTCTTAGTCATGTTTTATTATGGCTAAAACTTATTTTTAGAAATCAAAAATTCTGGAACATTTTCTGGAGCATTTTGTGTGCGCACCTTATGGTGCACACACAAAATGTAAAGAAGTGGCACCATATGATTGCATTTTCGACAATGTCAAAGTAGATGATTAAGTCGGTCTATTTTTTAATTAATTGGGGCTACTACCGCGTGCGCCATTTCTAATCCTTATGTCGTGGGTCAAGAGAAAAATTTGTTCTCAATTGTAATAACGTATTTCTCTGAGAGTAAAAGTACTGATGCTAAGAATTTTATTGTAATTTTTTAAAAGTAGAAAAAGGTATTTGAAAACTATTCCAAAGAATAATAAATATTATTTTCTAAATAAAATATATTCTGAAAAAAAATAAAAGGAGAGAATATTTTATTTATCTCCTTCACAATGCAAAAGCCTAAAGTGTTCAACTGAGATTAAAATATGTATTAGTTTGTCTATAAATATATAAAGACTGCTATCTTATAATGATAAATACCAATCATCTTAATTAGTTTTCTCCGTTGACTAGAGAGTATAATTACGAAAGATCGATTCCAGGCGCTTAAATATAAATGCGGTTCGACATCGAAAATCAATAAATTCAAGGGTACGTTGGTCCTATCCTTTAATCAGATAAGAAAATTTAAACTTACTGAAGCGGGAAAAATAAGCCAAGATAAGTAGAGTATCTTTGCTAATAACCCACCTGAAGATGATGTAATACGACGAAACCTAGGTCGTGGTAAAGAAATTAAAGAAAGTAGAAATAATACTACATCACGTAGTTTCATTTAATTGTGAATAATGATTTTTTACAAAACTAACGCCAAATATATTCAATATTTAAAAAATAAACTTAATTACGAACATAAATATCTTTCATTTTATTTTAGGTAAAATTTTATTCATAACGAAATTACTTAGGAAAAAAAAGGCTTATAAAAAATTCTATTGGAAATTTGATCCCAAAAATTTATAAGAGCGAAACTATTTGCACACTTCATATGGATTGCTCACATTATATCTTGTTTCACTAAATCCCCCAGGAATAAAAGCTTCATACTGAAATTGTATATCGACTCATTCCCAACAAACTGCACTCTTATTTCATTGGGTTTGAAGATTTTGCAACAAGGAGTACCGTACTGTATTCTTCAGCAAATAAAAAATGCCGCACTATAAGGTGTTAAAAACACAATGATCTCATGAGGAAAGGTCCTTCCTGCAAGTCTTGTTATGAGCGGAGATGGATTGTCGCAATAGGAAAATGTGAATACGCACGAAATGGGGCGATTAAATGTTGTGGTGATTTTAATTCATACTGAGAACAAATAATTTGATGAAAACTCTTTTTGAAGAGTTCGGAATCTCAAACTGAAATACAGAACCCTTATGAGATCATTCACGTTCCATCTATTACAAATGATGTTTTCAGAAACTATGCGACGTAGAATCTTGAAATTTGGCACCTTATCACATTTCATATCTTACACTAACCAACTTATTAAAATATTTACACAACAATTAATGAGAGGGAAATAACGTACTCAAACCATTTTCTTTTATTTTATATACGACGTAGGATGTCGTTACTTACGGTTTGTCATGACGAATTCAAGAATATTTTTTTCTTTGCTTTTAATATATGTTAAAAGAAATATTCTAAAAAGTATAAGAAAATAGAGTGTTTCTTCGTTATTTCCAAAGCTACTGACTCAATCATGAAAGTAACGAGGTTGATAAAATCTGGCTTGCAGATAAGAAGAAAAATATAGCAATTGTAATATCCTATTATTTTTAATATATGCACAATGGTTTTTATGTCTATGAAGGATAAAGCAGGCGAGATATTTACGTTGTGAAAAATTAATATTTGTAAATAGTTGAATAAAAATATGTATCCTTAAATGTTTATAAAGGCCAATATTTTTAATATGGTATGTTTTATTTAATATAGGATTTGTATTAAGAGGAAGTGTATACAAGTATAACCGAAGAGTATTATTCTATTTCTAATAATATTATCAGTCACAATTAAATGAGACTACGTGATGTAGTATTATTTCTACTTTCTTTAATTTCTTTAACCACGACCTAGGTTTCGTTGTATTACAACATCTTCAGGTGGGATATTGGCAAAGATTATGTAGAATATATAATAGTAACTTTTATTTAATATTAAAGTTACCCAAAGCCAGTTTCAAAATTGTCATAGGAACTTGGTAACATTACAATGTCAAATAGAAGTATTTATTTTGGACGGGTTTCAATTACAAAACTCCAGTAATATATCGGTTAGGCGAAAAATTGGTATATAATATACTTGCGGCCAAGACAGTCAATATAAAGTATTATATACCCACAAATTTGATTTCTTTACTGCCAATTTATGATGTAAGGTTATATAAACATGAGAAAGGTTTTAATTATATTACATCGGCTGAATGAATAAAAAACGATTAAGGTTTAATTAAATTCGTTCATATAAAATTTAATTTAAAAATAATATATTTTACATATATTCTACATGCTCAACAATGCTATTTTAATTATAGATATAAATAAAAGGCTTTTTAATGTTGATATTGTGTAAAAGAAGTGTTTTGTAACACTAGCCTGTAAACAAGCGGTACAGAATTGACCTGGTATAGTTACATGCATGCTATAAATATAAGATGTAACTGCCTATCCCTGGCTGTAAGTGTTACATTTATACACATTGCATAAATGTAACACTTATCTTGTTTCGAAATGTTATAGGGAGGAATAATAGGAACAGGTACGTGCATGATTGGTTATTGCGATTATTATTCATAATAAATATCTACTTTATTTATCTGTTAGATTGGAGACACGATATAAAAAAAATTCTTAAAAGAATGGGCTAACTAATAATTAATAATAAAAAAAGGGCGGGAGTGACGAAATTATAACTGGAAATAAGAAGCAATCCTAGAACTAACAAAATTTATTGACATAAAGCTTCAGTGGTACACAAAATACAATTGCTCTTGAGTCACTTATTAAATATCCATAAGTATTGTTGTTTACCTCTTCCATATCTACGGCGTTTACATAATAAAGAAAACCCCAGAAAAAGATCGAACAACAGTGGGGGAAACCGGCTTTCTAATCTTCAGTACGCTGATGACACTACACTTTTGACAAAAAGACCAGGATGGTATAGTTATTGAAAGGTGTTTAAACCATCAGTGAGGAGTTTAGATATTCCATAAACGGAACCAAGACAAAGCCCATGTTGGTGGATAAAGTAGGAACACTTGCTTAAAACGGTGGTCTGAGAGACATCAGAGATCTGGGATCCTTAATAAACGAGCGTTGCGAAAAAGAAATTCGTCACCGCATCATGACGGTAAAAGAATGTAATGTCGCTTTTAGTAAAAATATGGACAGATGGGATTATACGGTAAAAAATCAAATTAACCTTGAAAGTACAGACATTGGTATATTTCAAGTTTTTTACCCACACATAATACTAATACCTATTTTAAAAAAATTTAAAATAGGAAAACATTTTCCCTAGGTATTAACTAAATTAAATGTTGGCAAAATTTCAAGTATTTTACTGCGAAGAAAATAATTTTATTTAATTCAGAATAGATGAAATTACAAAAATTACGAGAACGGCCTGACGAACACACACATGGATATTACCTTATAATGTAGTATTACATTGTTACGGTATTTAATATGGCCAAGCCGGTCTGGCCAAGCTAGTTTTGAACACAAATTTATAAGGCTCTGTGACATACATTGAATTTATATTGAAAATTGTATTAAATAATAGCTTATTGACAATAAAGGGTATTTACAATCGTGCCCAAAATAAATTATGGTAACTAAAGAGTACCTAATAAATACACTCTGTTGGAATTTCTGGATATATTCTGATAAATATACTAAACAAATTACCAGAAATATAATACGAAAAATATGTATTGTCTAATCTTGTCTCTTCCGGGACGGAACAAGTAAATGAACAAGTAATGGACCGTGTGAAAGTGTTATTTTGAAAGCAATGTCACAGCACAAGTTTTAAAATGAAAATTCAGCTATACCCTTTATGCACTACAATAGTGCTATACATGTAAGTACTTGGGTAATTGATAAGTTCAATGTGTATTAAAACATCGTTTAATATCTGTTTTAAGCGAGACGTATGAAAATTCTAAATCTAATCTGACGTTATTAAGGAAGTCAGTATGACGTCAATTACGCCTAATAACTTGGTCGACTATATCTCTTCAGTTTTTTGATGTAAGTTAGACTTGCCATAATCGTAATTCTTTTCTA
This sequence comes from Druceiella hillmani, assembly GCA_039881145.1. Lineage (NCBI taxonomy): Eukaryota > Metazoa > Arthropoda > Insecta > Lepidoptera > Hepialidae > Druceiella > Druceiella hillmani. The sequence continues at coordinate 55,469,499 of JAYKKI010000005.1, read as the reverse complement.
TTTGTTACTTGCATACTTAGGTAGGAGAGATACAATTTGACATTTTCGAAACTCTCGTGAAAGAGAAACCTTATCAAAAAGTGCATATATTTTTTATTTCATTTTAAAAGCGTTTTTTTATAATATAGAATCTAATTGATTCGCTAATATGATCTAAATATATCTCTGAAGGAGGCTCACACTATATAACTTTCAAGTTTCTTTGTCACACCGTTTCTGAGAAACACAGCTATGACAGAAGGACAGGCGGGCAATTAGGTGATAATATAAATATTTTTTTTAAATGAGTTATTATAATTGAATTAATATATTAAATCAACTCCAATCTACGTATGATTTTATAAATTCTCAATACAATTGTAACATAAATGCTTATAAAATGTAACATATTGACAAAAAACAAATATAAATTAAGAAGGAATTTTTCCTGACCGCTATTTTTAATTTTTTTATGGTATAATAGTTTCCTCGCAAAATTTAATAAAATATTGCCTCAGTGCGCGTGGATGTGGTAGTCGTCGCATCAAATGAATGAATCCGTGCTTGTCAAGGATAGTTAAACTTTAATACGACGAAGTCTGGGGGTGAGAAGAAAAGGAACCTCAGGGAAATCAGATGCGTGGCGTCGCAGGGAATTAGAGTCGCGAGGGGTTCATGGCGGATATACGTCACTGGATAAATAATGAGTTTAGTAAACAAACTGTCAGTTCGTTGAAACGTCAATGTCGACTGTTATTTGGTTAATGAAAAGTACGTGAAAATAATTCGCACCTATGTGTCGTTATGCATATTAATTTATAAATTAATTTTCTTTAAATTGTTTATTTAAAAATGTATTTAAATTTTTTTTAAAAGCTTTCTTATTTTGGGATTGAATTTAAACTTAGGTCTCAAAATCATTAATTTGTTTCGCAAAAATCTAACTTTTCGCTTTTTACTGTAATAATTTTGATACATAATTTTTTTAATTTGAAAGAATGTGTATTTTTCTTGTAGAGAGTAAATTCTAATGACATTTTGAAGGGGCCCTCATATTGATTAAGAATATATATAATAATACGGAAAGTAAATTATTTTTGACGGCCTCCCTTTAGATTAGATTAATAAATAAATAAAATAAAAATCAAAATGAAATTAACGAAGCGTCTTATTTCTTACTCGCAAAATGCATTAAATTAGAGTACTTATTATAAATATTAATTCTTATCATTATAAATCATCGTTTGAACAACTTGCATTATTTATCATATTATATTTCACTTTCATATCTAAACGCAGGTTTTATTGAATATTAATAGGTCACAATATTTAATACAATACATTTTCAAATTATTTTACATTATTATTCTAAATAGTTATATCTATACAAGGTATTTATTACAATTTGAGATATTTTTACAATTTAAGTAAGACATACGTATACACGACCACATAATTTTCAATTACTTTTCACAATTTTCCGTTCGTTTATGAATATAAATTAAATAATATTATATAAATATCCCTCCTAGATGAAGTACTTCGGAGATAAATTTGTGTGAAAATATGGGGTAGATATTATTTTTTAGTCATTCGACATCATAAAAAATATTTTAAAAATACCAAATATCATGATTACGGCATTTAGCAGTACCTAACATGAAAAATCTTTTTTGTTAAAAAAACGAATGTATACTGAAAAGATATAGCTGATAAAGTTATTACCCATAATTTATTCTATTACAATTTCCTAGAAGACAATTATCTAATCGTAACTTAGATTACGTTTATATTATACTACGGATAAAGTTAGATTACCGTCATAGTAGACCACTAATTATGTTAGATTACATTTAGAATTTACATATACCATATGTGCAAAGGATGTTAAAAAATATTATACAGTGTACTCAGAAATCACCTAACTATGTGCAAATATATATATATATATATATATATATATATATATATATATATATATATATATATATATTATAAAAAGGGTGTCGCGAAATTATTTTCAGATGTATAAAGATTAATTTTTTTATAGTTTAAATAAATAAAAATTACATTTGTGATAACAAAATGGGGACCATCTTTTGGGAGATCTCTTTCCCGCAACTTGCGCTAAGGCTATAGCGCGGGTTATTGTACTCTAGGAAGGTATAATTTGTTTTGGAGAGGGATACAGTTAGACAATATGTCCCGATATTTTCATCTCATACTATTTAATTATGATAACTCCTACATCAAAACACGTTCGGCTACTCACCGCGAGAAGCCGTAATAAACAAGAAAATCATAAGTAATGGAAAATAACGAAAAAATAATGATGGAAGAACTTATTGAGCGAATTACAAATTTACAAGAAAAGTTCGACAAACAAACCACACACATGAAACAAAGCATCCCATAAACTATAAACCAAAACATCGGTACTAATTCACAAACTTCAAACTTAAATATGAAACACTCTAAAAATCTGTGGATGGACAGAGCCGACGGAGCAACAACTACAACGAAAAGTTAGAAAGAAAAGCTTAATTTTCTTCTGAATTAAAGAAAGCGAAAAATCTATCTTGATCTACAGAAAATCATATTACAGATTTTAAAGCAAACAATAGGTTTATACTACAATGAAACAAATATAGAAGAAGTAAGTAAAAGGAGAGGGAATAAAGACGATAGAGAAATAAGACCTTTTGTTGTCACTTTTAGTACACTGGGCATAAAAATTAACATACTAAAAAACAGGAAAAAACTCGTCGAAACACCATATTATAAAGAAGATTACCCTCTGGAAATATTAGAAGAACGCAACAAATTATACATCCAACTGCAAGAGGAAGGAAACAAATGAAATAAGGTTTTTTTTTTAAATATAACAAACTTCTTATTATTAATCCTGAATAACAAAAAAAGCAACAACAGCGAAAAACCTATAATTAATACATTAACAAAATAAACCTATCCGAATCCTTAGAAAACACTTGCGGAAATTTAGAAAGAATAATACCCAAAACTCTTCAAAGAAACAGAATTCAAATATATAGCAATACATGATAAAAAAAACCAAACCAGAAAATGGGTTCGCTGCCAACACCCCTAGATATATAATATATTTACTGTGATTACACAACCGCGCTTAAATATGAAGAATTGACATAAAGCCACCTCTACACACAAGCCCTCAATGCGGCCGGTCACCGCAGGGACTAGCGACAGCAACCCTCCACTCAACCCACTTTACATCTGTACATACAAAGCGCGATCCCTTCTATCTAACGACCGACTTCTAGAATTTAAAGAGGCTATTTAAAAAATAAACTATGACATAATGGGGCTTGCCGCGATACGTAGAACAGGCTATAAAATAATGGTAGACAACGAATACATACTCTGCTACTATGGTAGAACTAAAGGCCTCCACGGCGGGTGTTTTCTATTAAAAAAATTAAATCAAACATAGAAAACTTTATTGCAATCTCAGAACGAGTTTCCATATTAAATCTGAAATTGTACATAATAAATATCTCGATCATATGAACTTATGCGGCTATAAGCACTGTAGGCGATGACTTTACTAACATATAAATCTTAAATCCGCTCAACTTCCCAAGCGATCAACGCCTTATAAGAAATAACCAAATAATCAAAATTAAGAAAAGTAGAGTAAAATACAGTCTGACAAATTTCACTCTGACAACAATAGACGATGGGAACCTGTTTCTAAAAAATCTGAAACAAAGTATGGAAAAAATCAACCCATTGACATGTACAAACATTATTCAACTATAAAAAAACTATCACTGATTCCATCAATTCTGTTATGAATACAAGTAATAAATCAACACACGAGACTACTGTTAGAAGAAGGTTAATAGAAGGATGGAGCTATAAAACAAAAAATTGCGAAGAAAAGAAGAAAAACAAGAACTTAGTAACTTATATAAAATTATACACAAAAGTATCAAGAAAGAGTACGAAACCGATAGACTGCAGAAAGAAAAACTACTACCCGCCACCGGAAGTGTGAAAAAAGGATACAAACAACTAAATATGGGAAAGACTTGGATACCGAGTGTGAAAGAAAAATTATCTGGTAGAGAAATATCCTAAAGATCAGAAATAAAAGACACACCCACTAACTTCTACAAAGATTTATACTTTATAAAAAACAACTCTTTAAATAAGCACACAAGTGAATTCATAACAAATGAAACATTTCTAAATTCACCACCACTTCAAAGTTTATAAGTAACGAAATTCTAAAAAAAGGAAAAACCACCACTACTGTGATGACATACTCAAGGAAATTATCATAGCGGAAATATATACACTAACACCCTATTTAACAATGCTCTTCAATGAAAAACTGGTCTCTAGAAAGTTGCCAAAGGAATACGCAAAGTCTGATATTATTTTACTATATAAATAGAGGGTCCTGCAAATATAGTAAGCTTATAGGTCGATAATAAGCAATTATCGACCTATAAGCTTACTACCATGCCTTTACAAACTATTTTCCTCATGTTTAGAATAACACATATCTGAAATAACTGAAAAAATTCCAACCAATGGGTTAGGCTAGGTTCAGGAAATCGTTTTCAACAATAGATCATATTCATGTTCTAAAGCAAGCAATATAAAAATATGAAGAACAAGGACTTCCCCTATATTTGGCATTCATCGACTACGCCAAAGCTTTCGATACAGTCTCCCACGTTAATATATGGAAATCTTTACATGAATGTAAAATACCATTAGATACAATAGACCCGATTCCATATATCTATGAGGAAAGCGCTAGCCGAGTGAAAGATTTTAAAAGACGTAAGATAAGGCGACCCCTTGCTGCTATATTAATTATAAATGTTTTACAAGGAATCATGAAGCAACATAACTGGTCAAATAAAGGCATAAATATTAAAGAAAGCTATCTTTCGACCTACGTTTCCAGACGACACTGGAAACGTAGGTCGAAAGCCTTATTAAACATTATTGATAAATACATTGGAACATCATATAATATTTCCAAAGCTGCCAGCAGTTTCTCAAAAGATTAACACGCCATTCAAGCGATTCAGCGATAGTATCAGTGTAATTAATGGTTTATTTATGACAATTACTTGTTCCTTAACGAGATCTCATGCTACGAGAGCTAGTATTATGCCGAAATTTTTTACGTGAACAAGTTGTCAATAAGTTAGAGGCTTTACTATTTTTAACGACGTCATTTTGGTAATAAGTAAAAAATACTTGAAAAGTATATAGTCTAAATTTCTTAATACTTTTTTATTCTTCTTTGTTATACATAATATGTATAACTTTCAGACCTAAACAGGAAAAAATATAGTTATGAGACTAGAATATTACTACTTTGTATAAGATAATGTTCCAACATTTATAAAATTGTTAATAACTTTTGATAGGGAAGGTGCATATAACATACGATATTAATTACTTTGTTGTGCACATCCTACAAAAGTCGGTCCTTCTAGAAAATTGGAGCTGCTCTAACCGATTTCTTCAATTCGAAGGTTACAAGAAAAGGACAGAACATAAAATAGAACACGCGCTTGACCGACATGGGACATATTTGTAGGCGGTGTGAGCCAATTTACATATGCGTGGATCAATTGCAAGGCAGTCACACATCTTCTATGGTAACAGCCGGTAATTGTTGACGCCAACATGTTGCCTATAAAAGTCGGTTATCTGCGCTGCTCATAAATATTAGATCGAACATCACGCGCTACTATATCTTTGACTAAACGAGTACATCTCTTTAGTATATATTTATATGCCTATATATTTGTAGATGTAATAGAGATGGAAGACTTCAGAAAACGGACATGGAATTATAATGAGTTAAGGTCTAAAGACTTTACGTAATAATGAGAACTAAAGATGTTATTTATTTTAAAACAATTATAGGTGTAAAGAGATAAAAGGATAGTCTATTGATACGAAAATTGACCTTATGAAGTTTAACAGTTAAACTCTCTTGTTACGGCATGTTTTCACGAGGCTTCTTCTTTCTACGATGATGATCATCATTCTGGATCCAAAAGTGTTCCGTTTCTGACATAGTCTTCTTCACAGTTCGAAATTTATATAAAAATATATCCAATTTTTTACATGAAATTATTTTAATGTGTTTATTATATCAAATTATATTTTTTTCAAGAAACCCAAAAACATTTAATGTTGTAAGTGTGACTGATCATATTATTTACAAAAAGAAAAACTAAAAAAAAGAGTTTTTGAAATAAAATTCTTTTCAAACGTTGAATTTTTTTTTAAAATGTGTTGTTACCCCTGTTAAAATTTTGTTGTAAGGAATAATGTAGATATACACGAATACACAGACACAAATATATATGATATAATATATATATATATATATATATATATATATATATATATATATATATATATATATGTATACACACATATATAACTTAAATTATTCAAATTTTAATAATAAAAAGGAAAACATTTACTTTACCACAGAATCTTATAACTTCGCAAGTTAAATTCCCACCTCGTAGTATCGTCAGCTTAATTACCTTTACATCATTTCAGAAATCAAACTTTGAATAAAGTAACCACCAACGTAGGGTAACTTTCTCTCTCTAAGTACACTTTGTATTCAAGTCGAGGCCCGAAATAATGCCTAATAACTCCCAAACGTCCACTCGCGAACCGGCGCTTATATAATCGCTTTCTGAGCCAACTTAAACAAAAAAGCTTCTAACGAATTGAACCCGTAGAATGCTAAACTGTTTAAGTCAATGTTGAAAGTTTAGGATTGAGCCCGACGCGAAGGCTCAAGGAAGGCGAAGGAAGGCGAAGGTAGACAAATTAAAAGTCGTTCGCCATCGATGTGGTAAATTAGGTATTTAAGTTTAGTTTATCTAAAAGCAGAAGAGATTGTTTGGTGAGCTGAAAAGAATTTTAAGTTCGAGATTATTGTCTTTGAAACTAGGATAAGTGATCCGTGATTAATGTGAAAACTTTAGATGTACGAAGTGCTTCATTCAGACTTTTATAAATTTATAACTATATTACAGAGTATCGTAGTAACTATGCAACTCTTATGAAAACCTTACGATAATGGCATATACTTATAAGTGAAAGTATTTAAGATATAGTGTATTAGCTGACAATATAGTAACAGAATTCATGGTAGATGATTCATCAATAATTTTGTTCTAAAATATTTATAACATAAAACGAGAAATTTCACCAGTTTTAAATAATAATACTACTGATTCTGTTTCTAATTCACATTATTTAGAGTAAATTTCACGATGTTCTTAATTCTGTTTTTCAATTTTATTAGGCATAAGTCAGAGTGCTTGTCAAATACACTAAGGCAAACATTGCGCCATGTTAATTATGAGTACATACACGGCGCAACGTATTGTTCGATGAACTATTTCAAATAATATTTTCTATGCCTATAACTTATATATTAACCAATATTTAATTGGGCTTGACAAGTTTTGAACCCGTACTATAAGAAAACTGAAAACTTGCTAATTAACATTAAATATTGTTTAGTAAATTAAAATAAATGACAACCCTGATATATTAACTTTTCAACCGAGCGTCGAAGAAAGGTTAATTCAAAATTAAAACATGGAATATAACTATAATTTAAATTAACATTAAAATAGACTTGACTTCATTAGGACATTAATATTTTTAATGGAATATTTCATAATTTCTAAGTACAAATCGTTATTAATAAACTATATTCACAAAATATTTCATACGACACATATGAAAGACCACATGGAAAGTTTACCACAGTGTACTCGATCACATCACAATTCTAACATTTATTGAATAGTTTTATACCCAACTTCGCGTAAGACATCATTTCGCTTAACCTGAAAACAAAATTTAATTTTCAATTTATAACATAATTAAATATCGAATTAGAATGTAGATTTATAATTAAGTTCATCAATTATATTTTACAAATGTTTTTGTTGAATTTATATCAATGTTCTATTAAAATTGGAGATGTTTAGAATAAAATGTTTTGAAGACAGTATCATACAATATATGGACAAAAGCAGTGTTGAAAGGACTCCATACTAAGCAATACTAAATAATAAGTAATTTTTTTTAATATATATATACTGAAACTTTCAATAGACTGCGTACAGCTACTAATAAAAGCTTCATATTAGACTACGGAAAGTTGTGATATTAAGGATTTAAATAGGGCGGGAAGACTAAATAGATTCACATAATTACTAGAGTTGAATAGCAAAAGGATTATTAATTAGGTATCACTTATAGCAAGGTGTATACTCCAATTGAAACCGTCAAGATAGTGTAATCTATTCTAAAATTTATAATTATTATACAAAAATTCCACTTTAAATATTTGTATACCTTCATATTATACATGGTTAAGTCATGTTCGAATCTTAATCAAATCACATTACTTCCATATCTTGGTATATGGACTGAGGTTCATCAATAAAATATAACTATAATAAGTATATATATATATATATATATATATATATATATATATATATATATATATATATATATATATATATATATATATATACATAATGAATATAAGCGTTAGTATAAGTTCTGTAATAAGCTAAAGCTTTATACGTATAAGGGCACATGTTGCGCATCGTTAAGTATTGGGTAGAGTCATCTGCAACAATTTAGTTGAATAAAGCGAGTGAACTGTAGCTTAATTAGGATGAATATGTAATGGTAAATTATAAAGAGTTGAGTTATAGTCATACGTTATTCTCATACGTATTGTTTATAAACATATATAGTCATACGAATTGTTTATAAACAATTGAGTTATAGTCATAGGATGAATATGCAATGGCAAATTATAAACAGTTGAGTTATAGTCATGAGTTATAGCCAGAGTCATACGTTACTTTATCAACCGAAATTACTGTATTGCCACTGATTTATTGCATTGTCAGATGGAAGTCACTGAATTTTAGTATCAAATTAAACAGACCATGTCAATAGTCATTGTGTGCCCTCGTCACGTTTTGATCATTTTGTTTCATTTTATCATTTATACATCTATTGACATACTATATTAGTCATGATCTCTTATTTATAAAACTATACTGGATTTATTATCTTTTCCATAGCTTAATTTCATCGCATTGTAACATTTTAAATGTTCAAAAATCTTATTACTGATATCAAATAAAAACTAAGGCTATTTTTTTTATCATAGATTTAGTAATTTCTATTCCGTTAAGTTTCGGAGAAATACTAAATAATTATATTTTTAATTCTCATGATATTAGGTGGAAAAATATGAAATACCACACTTTTATCACAGATATTCTTTATTTTAGACAAATACTGATATTACATAAAACATAAAAAAACAAACTTTGATGGAAATAACCGCTTGGATTTTTACGTATCAAGGATTTTTGAAAAGAAATAAAAATTTAATTAAGTATGCAATAATTTTATAGAGACGGGTCAAAAATAATTAAACTTGTTATAAATTTAAATAAGTAAACCCTTTATGATATATATTTTCAATCTGGGTTATTGAAATAAATGTCAATTATATGTAAACTTCACTTTTTTCCACTTTTACGTGTTTTTTTTCGAAGACCTTTCGTGTCTACGAGTATCATGGATTATGTTGCATCGGCATATTTGACACAGCACTTGTAAAATATTATGAAAATTAACTTGACTTTTCGTAAAAAAATATGTGTCTTCCTATTTGTTTGATTGGCGATGAAAAAAAAACATTCAAACAACTTATTTTTTTTATTATGTCTATACCAGATATTATTTCTATTATTTTACCACCTGAATCCAACGCTATATAAACTTTTACAGACGTCCAAAGTAAAAGTACTGCGGTATTATCGTAATGGCTCTTTGTAGTGAAAAATAACTCGTACAGATTTTACTGTATTCGATCCGATTCATGTGTGAATTTTTATTCGTTTCACATTATTTTAATAATTAATTTTATGTATATTTACGTTAATTCTTAACACATCCTGAAATATCAGGATTTATTAAATATTAAAACAATGGTGCTGGTATGCTAGAGACTATGACAGGGTTATTCATTGAGTACATATATCACTATAATAACTCCAAAAACCAAATAGATTATGCGAGCTAAGTTCTAGAATCTTTAAAACTGAAATGTATCGTTTGGCGGAAGTTTACCCAGGCAAACCGTGACTGTCATTTTTATTCGAAAGTCACACTAATAAAGGTAACAAAGTCACATTGAATATTAAATCAGTTAACGTTGTACTACGGTATCATTTAAATTTAATTGGATAATTTCTGCTTAATAGTAATAGGCACACTTGCAGTGAGAACTTAGTATAGGGAAAAACATCGATTTTTGGCCAGATGTTTGAAATTTAGTTGAAAACCATAGGTATCATATATATTTATATATATATATATATATATATACATATATTTATATATATATATATATATACATATATATATATATATATATATATATATATATATATATATATATATATATATATATATATATCAAAACAAAAAAATGTGAATGTAACAAAACGTACATGCTACCAGGCACTGAGAAACAAAATAAATTAGACGAAAATCGAATATTCCCTTAATATTAACAAGCTTTCAAAACAGTATGTACCCAAGTATATATCTAGAAACGTGCAAACAGGCATACATACTCAAAGCCTTCAGTGTACTTATCCACTAAATTTTTTTTAAACATTCTGCTCCGTTCGTTTTCATGAAGTTACTAAATTTTTTTTTTTTTAAAGTAAAACGTAAAAAAGTTTCTACACTAAATCGTTGGAACATGCATTTCATGAAACGCGTTTCCGGTATTGTATTGTCTTCCATAAATTTATTTTTAACAATTTTACTACTTATCTTGACGTTCTGTTCGTAGAAAAAAGGAAAACATAAACGTAAATAAAATTTCACCAATAATAAACTATTATTGAAATACTAATACCTTATTTTTTGTTTGTCTTTGAAATGAATTAATAAATTTAGTAATTCGCTACCGCGTGCGTATCATCAACTGCATGAAAAAGTCTCCACAAAGCGTAACTCAATAAAAGTGAATGAGCTTTTTTATAAGTTTACATGGTTGGCACATAATATTTTTATAATAGAAAAAATTTCGTTTTGCGATTCTTTCCTGCTTATAGACTTTCAGTTTCCTATCTGTGATGGACGTTATATCTTACATATAAATACAATAAAATGTGAAATGTAGCTACATTGGTGAGCAATTTATTTGCTTTGAGGACTCGCATGAAAGAAACTAGTCACTCGCTCGCCAATGAAAGTTTAATAATATGGAATATACACTTCTATTTTCTTTAATAATATCGGAATATATTGGTAATAAAAAAAATATTTAATATTACTTTTTTAAAAAATGTTAATATACCCGTCGCCACACAGTATTAATACACCGTCGCTATACATTGCCGCGAAATTGCGCTACGCATCGTACATCGGGGACTCAGGTTCGATTCCCGATTTCTCGTCGAGCGGGGCTGGATTGGTTATCTGTAAGATATTAATCCCGTAGCAATAAGCTATCTTATGTGTCAACTATATATTAAAGTACGTAAATAAATAAAGATTAAAATAATTTTTTTTCCATTTTTCTTCACCTCTTGCATCCATGTCTTGACGTAGGCCCTTTCATAATAAAGCGCATTGAAGGTACTCCTGTTATTCTCTTGATGTTATCCCACCAGCGAAGCGGAGGAAAACCTGTACCTCAGGATCGTAGCTTTTGGGGGTATGCTCAAAATATACTTTATACATATTTCATCCCTCGCGTTAAGCGTTGCGTTTGTTTCGACTCTAATTTCTTCTACCTTTCACTTTGATACGTAGCATGGTTTGGACCATGGCTCTCTATCTTACTATAAGCTCGTATAAGGTTGTTGTCGATTAGATTAATGATTTTGATTTCGTAAGTTGCAACTGATAATAAACATCACATTATAAGTTTTTCCTTTCAAGCGAATTTGTATTTTTATATCGACACGTGATTTAATTTTTTCTAATATTATATTAAATAAATTATTATTTTAAATTAGTTAATCACGAGCAAACTAATTATTTACACAGAACAATATCTCAAAAAAAAATTATAAAATTAAAAATACCCCATGAGTATGAATGAATAACACATACTCCATTGTCAACGTAATCAGTTAATAAACGTTATAAAATTTCTTTTGAAATTTTTCTTCTGTTAAAAGCGATTTATGGGACTTGCGATGGCATATAGAACTTAAAAAATATTTTATAGTATAGTCTGTTTGCGACTAGGCTGAAATGCTTTATTTAAATTTTACGTTGAAATTTAAAAATTAACGATGAAAGATTTATTTTTCCACTTTGAGTAAATTTTGAATCATGACTCTTTAGTCATGGTTCTATTGCGTAGGAAACTTTATCTCAACAAACTGCAACAGTGTATTTAATTATTTTCTTGGTTTATCATAAATAATCATAAAGATTATTTATGATCAACCAAGACAATAGAATGGTAAATGAATAGAGCACAATAAATTTCGATCAAAATAAGTGATATATATAAAGATAATTTAATTTAATTTATAAGGTGTAATAACTTCTCAAGTTTTAATTCTTGAATACAATCACAGAAAAGCAAACATTTTCATTCTATAGATCAAAATTACGTATCGAAAATTAGAATTTTATCACTTGTAAAAAACTAAAATCTTTAACTGTTCTACTTGCTGATAAATATTCTTAAAATTTATTATATTTTTTGACATATTGTTCTATTATAAATTGAATATAAATGTTTGGAACTGGCTTCAATGGGTTAAACATTTTTTTGGGGTTTCATTTTTGTAATGCCAAATTTGGTAAACATAACATTCTGATAAATATTTGTAACATTTTTAACATGATCTTTCTTTATTTCAAATAAAAATTAATCTCTTTCTAGAGTCACAATAATAATTTTAACATTACAAGAGTCACCGTCGAGGAAAATAATTAATTGCTCACTTTTAAGTGTTTTTCATGGAAAGCTAACAGATAGATAAAGCGAACTGAAAATGAATAAATATTTATGAACACTTAGAATGAATAAATATAATGAATATCAAAGATTCCTATTCATATCTTTCAGAACTTTCATTCTAATGAAGGACTGAAGTAAATATGAGGTAGTAAAGAATAAAATTCGTCAACAAACTCCGTGTGTCGAAAACATTTTCAGCTATTCAAATCAACATTTGAGGCGATATTGTCTGCTTTTACATTGTAATGGATTAATATAGTTAACTCGTAAATAATTGCAATAGTGTTATTTAACTCATAGTTGTTACGTTGAAATTTTATATATTATTATCATTTTATTAATCTATTTAAATTACTTACGCATTGAAGAAAAACAATAAAATGTGAAAAAGATAATTGACTTATTTTATGCCGATAAAATAGTAATAGAGATAAGTAAAAGTTTGTTGTACTAAGGTAATATATATTTATCACGAACATAATATTCAATTGTTATTAATATCGTTTCACATACTATAGAATTAGTCTGGTGATAGACTTCGTATTTGAGAAATATAATTTATAAATATGTTTTGAAATTTAATATCAAATAATATGGTAATAACTATAGCAGTTGAAATGAAATATTCCATGTGTCAGAATATAAATACTCCTTCACCGAAGAGAAAATAGATACGATTGTAGTGAAAAGTGCCAAAATGGCAATTTATCCTTTATTTACTATTCTATAAATAAATTTTAATACAATGTTTTAGCCACCTTTTATACTTATCATGTAAACCCAACTCCTTTCTTTTTGTATTCAATATCAATATTTACCTTTTATCTCCGCTTTTACACATTTGATATAAATTGGCTAACTTGCATCGAAAGAAAAGTAAACTTATATGTGGTTTGGAAATCGCTAGTTACAGGCGATACCGCTTTAATATTGGTTACGTATATCTCGCGGCTATGTAAATAAACTCAACTCCTTATCTCGCTGTTCTTGTTTGTGGAAAGTCATTCAAACGACTTATGAAGCGTTCGGTAATGGCACAGTCTAACTTTTTTAAAATTATATTTATGGTAGATAATGAGAGAGAAGTTATTAAATATTGTGTACATATTTTATTAATATCTTATTTGCAGGTATTATTATATTTAGATTTTTCAATATTACTAAGAAGTAATGTTAGGTTCATTTATAAATTCGTACAGTTTTAGTCCATAAATGACTTTAGGCGTTGTAAAAATAAAAAAAGGCAATTTTGATTTTTTAAAAGAAGTGTACAGATAAGCAATTTTTTTTGGTTGTGTGTTAGTTTAGAAATAAAGTATTCAAAACGAATTTTTTCGCTACGTTGCATAGTTTAATATTATAAATTAAACAATGACACGAATGCGTAACAAGTTTTATAATAGGATAGGTAGGATGAAGGTGCTTCGTTATAACGCGTGTTTAAAATTAGTTTGTCAAATTTCATTTTGGTTATGTTCAAATTAAAGAAAAGATAAAAGAGATTAAATATCACAAAAAAAGTGTTGGATGGTGCAAATCGTTAATGAACGGTAGCAAAAAAATAGGTAGAAAATCGTCACTGGAGTGCTGAAAAATTAGGAAAATTCTTATCTGGTTAAGTTGGTTTGACGTTAAGAAAATAACGTAATGTTATAGATCGAGTGAAAAAGTCCTGTCTCCCACCCTAAGGCATGTTAATATTTTGTATTTTATTTTGTTTCCCTTGTTTAAGCGTAAAATTAATGTGTTAAATTGTATTAACTCTTACATTTTACCAATTAATTTTTCTGAACTTATTGTTATTGTGGTTTGGAAGAGATTGCTTCTGTAATAGTAATCCGCTATTTGTATTTTATATTAAAATTGACAAACAAATATATAAATAGACGTATTACCACAGACGATATAATATTCGAGGGTAAACAATTTATCTATGTATGAAACTATTTTAGATCCATGGTAATAATTAATGTTAAAAAGATCGTGGAATAAACGTATTGAAGGGCTCAAAAAGATGGTTAAATGTAATGAACTGTCGCAAAAAATGGTTACAATGTAATGAAAGGACTTAAAAGCAAAGCTACGTAAAAAGACTTATGTTTTCAATTCGGTAGGATTGAAAAGGCTTAGTATATTTTGAATTGCTACCAAGCAATAAAATGATTGATACGACTATGTTTTATCGATAAGTATATAAGTTAAGTATTGCGATTCACTAAGAATGTCTAGAACTAATTGCAAAGAAGTTGTCTTTCATTACGGTAACGCTTCATCATTACAAAATCGCCAGTAATTTTTGCAACTAGGATGAGATCTTTTTACGAACACTTTGGATGAGATTTTTTTACACCACAATATTTTTTTATCTTTATCGCTCTCATTAGAATTATTTAAAAGAAATAACATTCCTCTATATACTATATAATGTTAGTAAGGTTAGAAAAATATGTAATAAGTCGCAAAAAAAAATTCGATATAAAATTAGTCTTTATCCAATATCAGAAACTTTTGAAATTCAGAGATATTTGAATATTAATGAAAGATAAGAACTTCGAAGCTTCAATGAACGCTGGAGAAGAGGCAGTTTGGTTTTCTTTTAGAAATATATTTCAAAATTTTATTGGCATTAAAAATTCCGATTATGTTTAATTTTTGCTTGTACTTGTTAGCAATTGTTCCGATAACATATAGTTAATGAAATATTTTATGTATCATAGTGTGAGTGTAAATTAAACTCGGTAATTAGTAGCCGTTTTACTAAACGATATAATACTAGATTTAGTTTTAACTTCAATAAGTTTTTGCTAAGTGGATAATTGATTGTTCATTGTTCTAAGAATTGATTTTTGAATTAACTTTTTAAAATGAGAAATCAATTATTTCTTTCCACATTAATTGTATAGTCAGATCGATCCCACAGCTATCTTCAGAAGACATATATACATGTTTACATATCGACGCAACGTTTGCTACAATTTTTCTAAATGTATTTTATTCAATTTCATTCTCATAAAAATAAACAATAATCAATTCACTATGACTGCTACACAAACAGCCATGGTTACGTTGCATATGCTTATATGTATATGCTCATGATGCTAGAGATATGCTATTCATAGACAAGTTGGCATTGGTTAATGATTGGTAGCAGAGAAGGAAACTCTATAGGACAGAGTCAGGACAGAAGATGTGCCCATATATTTTACATAATGTATTCCTTTTAGGTTATTATCTTCTTATTGGATTACGTTTTTCTTAGTCTTATTTCCTTGTTTTCTTATTTTTGTTTGGATAACAGATTTTGGTGTATTAGTCTATAATTATAGACGTTTATAATATTCAAATCCTCGTGATACCTAAAAAAATCGTGATCTTATATTCATTCTACTGCGCATTATGTCTTCACAACTTTTGCTCTAAAATTGTATATTATATGCTTTCATTTTATTAATCGTCCATGAATGTCGCTTTTTTGGCATTTGTTTAATACACCTTTGTATTCAATTGCCACTCTTATTTAACTCGATTAACAGAGCTGAGTAACGACTTGGTATTTTCCCCACTTGGACAATCCCAGCCCATATGAGAGAGGAAAATGTCTATCATATGTCAATTGATTGTAATGTACATTAATTCTCCGCCAATTTCCTATGCTCCGTTTGCGTGGAAGAATTTCCTTTGAGGTCAAAGAGGATGAGGAGAAATTTTAATTCAGTACTTCAATTATTTGCATTATGGCCAATTCTTCGATTCAAGACTTAAAAAAAAAGTTGTCAATCTCAGGTAGCAGGCACAGAAACAGGAAAAAAAAATTATTTAACTTTTCCGAAACTGGTCAAAAGAAGTTTAAAAGCTGTATTGTTTGACAATGTGAATAAATACGCTACTTTAGCTGTTAGTCATTTGGTTCACCTGAAAAAATGTTATGAGAATTTTGACCTTGTTCTTGAAAGTAAGTTTCAATAATTGAATCAAAATACAAATGGATCATATGAGTGGATTTTACAGTTTTATCTATATTACTCGGACAACAAAGAAAGTTATATTAAATTTCCATACCTTCTATACCAGTGATAAAAATTCGTACTAGACAAGGAAGTATGGGCCTTTGTAAAAGTTTTTAGGATCAGAAACAAAATATATTCAGACAAAACTTGGTTGATTCAAAAAAGTGCTCCGTCTTTCATTTCGAACCTAGTCAGGGTTGACTTTAAAGTATTTTGTGAGAGCAGTACAGAAGAAAAATAATTATTTTAAATATATCCGCCAAAAGTATTTACACCTATCAGAAATTTTTTAAATTCAGAGATATTTAAATTTTAATGAAATATAAGAACTTCGAAGCTTCAATAAACGCGGGAGGAAAGGCAGTTTAGTTTTGTTTTAGAATTTTTATTGGCAATAAAAATTCCGATTATGTTTAATCAGGGATAAACATACTGAAAAATTTTACAAAATCGTGACGAGACACGAGTTTGAAACTAGGATTACTATAATTCCAGTTTAACTACTTTCCAAAAAATCTTGAAGACTTTTTTAACTAGATACAAAATGTAATGGGGCAATCATATTAGGGTAAGTGGGATATTAGCATGATTGGGAACTCTTACAAAATGTAATACTTTGAAGGCGCGACTAGCGAACATAAAAATCCTCCAAGGAATTCGAAAGGAGTACTGTAAGTCTTTGTAACACATTTACTTAGATAATTTGATTTCTTTTAATATTTGTAAAAAAATTACATAAATTGACTATATATATTTCATTCAGTAAAATAACAATATTATTTCAAAGAACATTTCATTATTTAACATCCCTATTTGTCAAAAAAAGCTATTTGGGAATTGGACTTTCTTTTTCCTTGTTCACACGAAAAATTCGCAGAACCAGGAAATATTAAACTTATTATTTTTTATATTATTCAAACCAATTTTCATTGAAACTTTATTTTAAGTTCTCCTATCTTAATGTTTTTTTTCTGAATTTTACATATGTTAGTATAAATCTTGGAGGAGGGGTACACTTTTTAAAATTTTAGAGGCGCATATCTCAACAACTATTGACTTGAAAAAAAAGTTCTTTTGGAACTTCTTAAACCTTCCTTAGACCTCTCAAACTATATTATACACGCCTATGTGCATTGGATTTTTTTATCCTTCAATTACATATATGGGGTGCTACTTTACTTTATTTTACTTACTAAGTATTATTTTTTTCATAATTCCAATTTTTTATTAGTTCGTAGATTACGCTGTTTTAATGTGTTGCCATTTTAATCTTCAAATAAAATGGCTGTGACACAGCGACAGACAGATGGGCAGGACGAAATTATAAGCGTTCTCTTTTCGCCATTTAGCTACGGAATCCAAAAAAATAAGCAAAAATATGAAATAAATAATGCACCGGAATGCAGCAGTAACAACATTATATTTAATAAGTACTTTTTAAGCAATATTGAGGAATTAAAATTTCGAACAGTTTATAATATAACCAGAGAAGTTTCCAATAAAAATAATTTAAGCACGTGCTTGCATAA
The DNA here is from genome assembly GCA_039881145.1 of Druceiella hillmani. Lineage (NCBI taxonomy): Eukaryota > Metazoa > Arthropoda > Insecta > Lepidoptera > Hepialidae > Druceiella > Druceiella hillmani. The sequence continues at coordinate 55,450,891 of JAYKKI010000005.1, read as the reverse complement.
GTTAATGTTTAATATTCAATAGACTATATAACTTTATAATCATTAGTTCATTTTATTTATTTTTAAATAACCTGTTCTCGAAATATACTGGTCGATTACTAAAAGCAAAAGATTGTATGATTGTCCATTTTTAAAAAATCGCTTTAAATATTTGACCAGCTCAGAGTTATTTAATTGTCAAGATCTGTAAATATTGGATATATTTGGCGTTAATTTTGTAGAAATTCATTATAACTTAATTTTTATCTGAAGATGTCATACAACAAAATCTAGGTCGTGGTTAATCATTTAAATAAAGTAGATATATGGACATAGTCTCACTTAGTTGTGAATAAAATTTAAAATCTGTAAACAAACATACACAATTTTGCTTCATTTTTATCATTATAATAGGTATTGAAAAAAATTATATATTACATGATTTTAAATACCTCAGACCACTTTTCTTTAATATCCATTTAAATTTTCAAAATGTAATATTAAGCACAAATTTAAATTCTTCAAATAGTTATAAACTATTTACAAGATTACAAAATATAGAATTAAGGAAAAAAAAAATTGTACTGATTTTATAAATCCAGTTATCGTAGGGGTCTTCCAATTAATAAGAAAAACGGAATTTGAGGAGAATAAATATGATGTTACAGAGGCAAGCAATGATATTCCAATCATGTTCAGAATTTTACCTCCTTTTATAATAATGTATTTATTTGAATTCATATTTTTTTGTATATTTTCACTATTAGTTGTAATTTTATTTAATTTTGAAGAAGTCGCATGGTGCAGCGAAAAGTAGTGGTAATTTCGCCCTTGGGCGATCTTCTGATTGTATTAAATGCCGTCTATTGTTATTGAAACTCAAAATTTGGCTCCAACCTTATTAAATATTGCATTCTATTCGTCTCGAAACAGACCTTGAGGGTTCGGAAATAAATACTAACATTTTATTAAAACTATTATCTTGCTAATTTTCGACCTGAAATATGCCAAAATTGGTGTGCTATTGTAAAATGACCAAAGACGAAAGGGCTAAAAAATCGGGTCAATATTTATGTCGATCTAGTTTTGCTTCTGATATCAAAGTGTTTTTATTGAACCAATATGATTTTCAGTGAACGTTTTGATAGTTTTTTTCATCAACAATACTACGAGATCATTATATTTTCGAAAATGCAATATCATTTGCATAAAATATTTATTTAATTTACTTCAATACATTACTCCCATAAGCTAATTATTTGTTCGCTACTTATGCAATTATGGCAGGAAATGAAATGTTTGAAACTCCAATAAAAGGTAAATAATTCTAGACTAAAAAGAAACAAAATTGAAATTCGTTTTCTTTAAGACATTTATATTGTCAATTCTATCAATATATTGGATAATATTTAAATACCTTGAATATGAAGTAGATCAAAAATTACCACTACTTTTCGCTGCACCATGCGACTTCTTCAAAATTAAATAAAATTACAACTAATAGTGAAAATATACAAAAAAAATATGAATTCAAATAAATACATTATTATAAAAGGAGGTAAAATTCTGAACATGATTGGAATATCATTGCTTGCCTCTGTAACATCATATTTATTCTCCTCAAATTCCGTTTTTCTTATTAATTGGAAGACCCCTACGATAACTGGATTTATAAAATCAGTACAATTTTTCCCTTACCTGAGTCTATATTTTGTAATCTTGTAAATAGTTTATAACTATTTGAAAAATTTTAATTTGTGCTTAATATTACATTTTGAAAATTTAAATGGATATTAAAGAAAAGTGGTCTGAGATATTTAAAATCATGTAATATATAATTGTTTTCAATACCTATTATAATGATAAAAATAAAGCAAAATTGTGTATGTTTGTTTACAGATTTTAAATTTTATTCACAACTAAGTGAGACTATGTCATATATCTACTTTATTTAAATGATTAACCACGACCTAGATTTTGTTGTATGACATCTTCAGATAAAAATTAAGTTATAATGAATTTCTACAAAATTAACGCCAAATATACCCAATATTTACAGATCTTGACAATTAAACAACTCTGAGCTGGTCAAATATTTAAAGCGATTTTTTAAAAATGGACTTGAAGTGAGGTTGTAAATTGTTGTCTTTCCTTTTGACGTAAGATAAAATAAATAAAAAGTTTTTTTTCTTTTCTGGAAAATGCCATCTATCCATATTTACTGAATGGCCATTTACATCAATATTGTAGATTTGTAAAAAGTGCCAGTCGTTAAGGTTCTGTAAGAAACCGCTAGATGTCAACTGTTTGTTTAAGAAAGCGCTAGATGACAAATTTGTTATATTAAAAACACTAATTTTCATCTCATAAATAAAGTTAAAACTTTATTTGGGTTATGCAAAGCAACAAATATCTTCTGTTTTCCTCCAGCTTTGTCGATCGTTACTTATATTTAAGAATTATTGAACATTATTTTGTTCACACAATGCACAAGGTATACATCTTTACTCTAATATCATATCGAAACTATTTCTCACATGTTGGGTTAGTTTGCAAAGAAAGACTATCGCATTCTTACCTTACACCTACTTACAACTGCTATAATATTTGTAATAGGCTCTTGTGCGAAATTCACATTTTATTACTATATTTCGGAAACCTGCCCGATGACGAAGGATCGGCAACTGCCTCAAACCTCGTCGAGAGCAGCTATACTTCCATTTCGTGATGAATAACACAAACTCACCTCATGAATAAAATATGGCTGCCCGGTCTTGGCATCGCGTAAATAAATATTAAGATTTTTTTGCTTTATAAAATCTACTTTTTGCCACTTCTCAGGGTTAATTAACGAAAGGTCTCGATTCTGCGAGGTTGACGGTAGGTTTGATATTTGGATTTCATTTTAGAGAACAATTCTTCAAATATTGAATATATTTGGCGTTAATTTTGTAGAAATTCATTATTCACAATTAAATGAAACTACGTGATGTAGTATTATTTCTACTATCTTTAACTTCTTTACCACGACCTAGGTTTCGTTGTATTACAATATCTTCAGGTGGGATATTAGCAAAGATCTTATCTTTGCTAATTAAATTTCGTTGTATTACAACATCTTCAGGTGGGATATTATCTTTTCTAATATCCCACCTGAAGATGTTGTAATACAACGAAACCTAGGTCGTGGTAAAGAAATTAAAGATAGTAGAAATAATACTACATCACGTAGTTTCATTTAATTGAGAACAAGTCTTGTTATTTGTATTGAAAGAAAATAATATTTATTTATAGCGGCTATATTGAATTAAGGCGTTTATTCATGTATTTAATCGTGCCAATTTTGCAACATAACTTATTTGTAAATTTTTAGGATTCCATCATTTAAAATTAAAACTGAACCCTTATTATATCTCTTCCAAATTAATATGTCCGTCAGTAACAGCCTCTTCTTAGGAAACCTTTCTACGCAGAGACTTGATACTGGGATAGTAAAGAACTCGCTCACATTTCAAAATAAATTACCTACTAGAAAAATATTTTCATATTCTTATATATTTTAGGGTTTTATTTAAAAGGACTAGTTATTAGGGCAATAAATAAATTGCCCTCTTGTTTCTGAAAACACTGACCCCAATGTTGCAAATCTGGTTTTTAGATGTCCACGCAAAGGTTGTAGAAAAATTATTTGATGATTTTAAATGTCACACTTTTTGAGATAGGCACGAAAAAATATATGTCCTCCTACAAAATTATATTAGCCGTTATTATAGATTTATTCCATTAGGAAGTTTATAATTTAACTTTATTTTTGTTCAAGAAACGCTATATGAATAAAAGAGAATATGTAGCCTCTTTTATAAAATCATTGCAATACCTTTAATAGCAAATTCTTGCTCGAAAATTATCAGCGCGAATTCTTACTGGAAAATTAAACTGTACCAAATACTTCGCCCAAGGTAAAAAGCTCTAGTTAAGTACTAAATTGAATGCTTTTACTTCTATTACAATTTCTGCATAGTTTTGATTATGTGTCAGTCAGCTAATATGTGTTTGATGATATGTCTATCAGTCAGTGAATAAGTTAGTCCGTAAATTTGTGGTTTTCGAATATTCATACTATAGGATCTGCGAAAGTTAAATTTTGAAATTTGGAATTCTACATTAAACAAGAATCTTGTAATGCTGATAACATAAACTTCGTTTCTTAAATATGTTCAAAGCACGGCGCAAATCCAGGTTTTTTAAAGGCATAGTCCTCTTACTTGGATCTTATTACATAAATAACTATGATTTACTGCTTAAGGAAAATGAAAGATATATTTAAAAGAAATATTTTCAGTAAGTTTTTCTTTTTATGAAAATTAGATGTAGAGCGTATTGAATATTCAAGGAGACAGCCAAAAAGTCATTATATCCGTATTCACGTCTTTAGAAAAGACGTCACGTCACTATAACAATTGCTATTCAATCAAACACCTTTGAACCAATAAAGCACCATTGGTTGAATGTACGCATGGCGTACAGATTTGGGTCTGAAATAAATTATAAATCAGGAGACTGTGCACCAAGGTCGATGAATTGTTCCGCTTCAAATCCTTTTTCCTTTTCAATAATGAAAGGAAAAGCAATGAGATACTGACTTCCTTATTTGCTGTTCCGGTTGAAAATGCCGTGAAATTATCAGAACTTTTCGCTAGAATACAAATATTTGCAATTGTATTTCACTTTCTCCGGTAGGGTGGGTTGTTTATGCCTGTTGGCGTGGTGGCAAGAATATCGTTTTTGTTACATGCTACGTAATTTTTGTATCCATTCTCATGTCATTTTATTCATAACGTTCATTCCACAAACAAAATAAAAAACATGAGGAAGTTTTCCCTTAAGGGAACAATCAAATATTGTGCCAATAAATTTTATTTAATCTGACTTTGCATTGAACTTTTTTCTTTGATAATTTCTTGTTACATTCTTTAACCACGTTATAGTAGTGATTACCATGCCATGTCGTAGTAACAATAAACGGTGTTCAACATAACCGAAAAGTTGTAGTTGTTGACTCTGGCGGAGATACAATTATATATAATAAATATTGTCTCGCTTTTCGCATATATAAGCAAATTTACAGAATATTTTTATTATAAGTGAGTGTTGTATGCGATATAAATTAATTTTTTCATTATGTAAGTAATGTTACGTCATTTTGTAAGGAAAACACATCCAAACGTTGAATATATTTGGCGTTAATTTTGTAGAAATTCATTATTCACACTTAAATGAAACTATGTGATGTAGTATTATTTCCACTTTCTTTAATTTCTTTACCACGACCTAGGTTTCGTTGTATTACAACATCTTCAGGTGGGATATTAGCAAAGATTCCCACCTGAAGATGTTGTAATACAACGAAACCTAGGTCGTGGTAAAGAAATTAAGGAAAGTAGAAATAATACTACATCACCTAGTTTCATCTAAGTGTGACATCCAAACGTATTAATATAATTTAAGAATATGATGCAAATTTGGAATATATAAAAATGTTGTCATTAGAAATAATGTGTTCAAGGTTACGGAAATAAGTGACCACACTTTTAAGGGCCAAAATAAATGAGATTTTTAATATAGTAATATCGAGCGATATTATATTGAAGCCGTGTGGGTGATTTTTTCGGAAAATTTTCACTAACAGTTTTGTACGACTTAAATATAAATACCAGTTTACATTAGTATCATTTTCTTTATTTCACTCAAAGTATAATATAGTGGTTGAATAAATAGGAAACAATTAAAAGATTAAAAATGAAAAAAAACATGCTTTTTGAAAAACTACCCAAAAACAAAAAAAAATATCGAACCTGTTTTCTCTGTTTAATCTGTAAAGGCTTTAGTGCAAGCCAGTTTTTTTATTAAGCATAATGATTGAGTTAAAAAGCATCAGGTGCTTTTTCTCAAAATCTAATTAAAATGTTGAGCGTTTTCATTCACTTAATATTAATTTGTGAAGCAAGGTAAAAAGAGCGCACCAACCTTTCACACTTAAGTAATACACTTAATAACCTTATTTAACTTTTCGTTAGGCGTTTCAAAAATTATTTCATTTCAAAAATTAATATTTATTAGTTGTAAATTTAAAAATTGTGTTTAACTTCCTGATATATGAGTTTTGCATAATTTTAAAATGAATCTAATTAGTTAATTTTAGGTAAGTTTTCAAGGTCTAAATATGGAGTTTTTCAGTTAATTATCTTAATTTCTAACATTAGAGAAGGTAATCGCGCCGAACAACAAAATTGATTCTTGTGACTTGTTACTTTATTATTTTAAAGGCAACAAGCTATTACATGCATTCGTGTATTACAGGTTAGGTGGGATCGTGTTTCTCTAATAAAGAATTTCATTTTCACGGCTGCTAATTTATTTTTTCAAACTGAATAGAAAATGGTAAGCAAGGTTTTCTATACTCAGCAATAAGTGCACATATTTTTTAATATTTTGCTGGAAATGTATCAGTTTGTTATAATCTATAATTATTTCACAAGCCGTTATTTCCGGTAAATTTTAAGTTAGGAAACAGTTATATAAGTTATCTATAAGAGCACTTAAACCCATATGGCATCTATGTATCTTAATTTAAATAACACTTATTTCTATATCGTAAATGAGGCTAAAACATCATTGGCATGACGTGGAGCAAAAGTATGTCTTCTAGTTTTTTTCCAGTAGGTTTTTGTTTTAATGGAAGATAATTATGGCCTATATATAGTATATATATATATATATATATATATATATATATATATATATATATATATATACATATATATATATATATATATATATACATATATATATATATATATATATATATATATATATATATATATATATAAATGATAATCGCGTGTTTGGCCATTAAGTTACTTAATGAATTCAAAAGGAATATGTATTTACTCTGTGCAAACTTCACAACGAAATCGTTTCCCACATTTTGCAGTGTAGTGTGGGAAGAAAAACTGTAAATTTCATGCTTAGCGTAAGTAATGTGGACAACCTTTCGACAATACTCTCACCACACTTTACTGGTATGTGAAATGCCGCCTTTTGTTATTGCAACTCGGAAACCTTACCGAGAAGCAAGGATCGACAACTGCCTCAAACCTCGTTACGTACCGCTATTCTTCAATTTTTTGATGCTTGCCTCATGCATAAGACATGTGTATCCGACTTTTTTTTATCCATACGTAATTATTTAAATTTTATTTCTTTGTATAAATTTATTTTTACGGCGTTTAATGCAATTATATTTCATTATATTTCCATTGCATGCAATTTTAACAGATCTTTACATAAATATATACAGGTATATACATAATAAATCTGAAGAACTTGTGTATTTTTATGGAAAAATTATTTAAACGTACGCAATTAAAATATATAATAAAAAACCTTGATTTTCAAATCTCTGGTTGTTTGTCTGTGCATATTTTTTGTGCATTACTAGCTTGAAATGGTTTCAAGTTAAAATTATTGGAGAAACCGTTACATGCATTTTTATTATGTTTAACTGACACTGAAGAATGAGACGATACAGCGCTGCATTTATTGACTACACTTGAAATATTTTTATCCAGAAATTAGGATTCTATCGTTTGTTATTTGCATATTTAAGATTGAAAATGTTAGCTGCACTTATCTACTCATTTAGAATTAATAATTTCCTCTTCGCAAATTTGATAGCTTCCAATATTGAAATTTTTACTGAAAAATCCTTTTGAGTCATGACTTACGAAAAGTTTTGAGTCATAAAAAAATATTACCCAAAATCGACTAGACATTCATATTATAAGAGAAAATAAAATATTCAGAATTGTATTAAAATATGGCAGGATCGCTAGAAAAATATTATAATCTAATTCAAAGTTTTTGAAGCAGACACTTGTTAAAAACAAAAAGTATAAATATATATATATATATATATATATATATATATATATATTTATATATATATATATATATATATATATATATATAGGTATATATATATATATATATATAGGTATATATATATATATATATTTATATATATATATATATATATATATTAATTTAAAGTCTAATGTTCTTTTAACATTCTTTTATATTCTATCATCCTTCCGAACTGTTATGTGCAATGTATATGGAAAACCTATTAAGTGTAATCTATACTCTCACAAATCGTATTCCGTGCCACCAACTTCCACTTGAATATTAACAGTAAAACACTCTAACTTTGTGAATAAAAGGGGTCCATTTTCCGCGCTACCCACCGCCGACCGCTTTACCATATCGCGTGTGCGTGGAAGTGAGTGGGGAGTGTTTCGACTGAGCCACATTGAAAATTTTGAAAAACGTTGTTGATTATGAGAAATATTTTTGTAGAATAGTTTTTCTCTAAAAACAATGGTACAGCATCTCTTCAAATGAACAGGGCGAAGATAAACTATTTTAAAAAAATGTTCTCTAAAAATACTTAAAAAAATTCGTAAAAATATATATCATATACGTAGTAACTCCTGATTCAATAAGCTTTAATTTGATGCCTTACACGATAACCTTGAAAGAACTGTTATCATTTCCCAATTTACCTTCTGAAATCGACCCCAAAATAAATGTTTATCATTTGGCCACCATTCCCCATCTCTGTCCTAAATTTCAAATTTTACGTACAATGGTTTCCGGGAAAATCGCCCGTGACAGACGAACGAATATATATCGAAGTTATTACAGTACGCTTTCGTTTTGGCAATTTTGCCACCGAACACTAAAATGGGGAGTAAGCTCACTTTACGAAGTCACTTAATAGTAAAAAATTAAAAAAATGAATCATTGCCCAGAAACGCCAAGATTTACAAAAGATGGAAAATTATTTGAAAATTATAGTATTTAGATCTCATTTTCACGTGTTTTTTAATAATATTTGCGAAGCTTTTCTTTAGGTGACAATACTTTTGAGTGAAAACTTACAATGTTAAAAGTATTTAGGAACAAGGAAGTTATTGTTATCATTTTGATAGTTTAAACACGTATAAGCAAGATTATAATATAACTGCAATTATTTAGAAAGGTAACAACAAGGTCCATTTATAAAATTTTTCCAAGCAAACTCTTACCCGAGGACGAAAGATTACTAAGTACTTAACATAAAAGGTTTACATTTATTCCAACACATCCTTAATTTGTTTCTTTATAGGCAGAATAATCTCAAGCTATACATCAAAATGTAAGCCTCTACTTCTATTGGAACTGGTACGTAATTTTGATGATCTGCTAGTCAGTGAATAAATTTTAGATGATCAATTACGAATTAACGAGAAAGAAAGAGTGCTAATATTTTGTTATTGAATATCCATACCAACAGAAAAATTGGAATACTGTATTAAAATAAAATAAACTTGGTGTCTGAAACGAGTTAGAAAGTAGTTAAAAGTACCTTTAAATATATATATGTAAAGAAAACCTATAGGTATCCTTTAATTTAAACTTTGCCGCGTTATCTATGATAAGTTCCATAGAGGTCGCTGTTAGCTTTCGTATAAAACGTCAAAAGATTTTGAGAGGTTAGATTTGTTTTTGATTCAGTATTTTATTGTAAAAAGCTTACCTGTCGAATTCAGATGATAAACCCGAAATAAGGACTTTAAATGTTGTTTCTTTTATCCACAGGTGAGTAAATGTTTACTTTATAAGATAATGTTACTAGCAAATTGTAGAAGGAACGTTTTACAAGTAAATAAATCTTTTATCCACAGAAACGCAATTACGTCTTTATTTCAACAAGTTCGAAACAGAATCCAATAAAAACATTATATATATATATATATATATATATATATATATATATATATATATGTATATATATATATATGTATATGTATATATATATATATATATGTATATATATATATATATATATATATATATATATATATATGTGTGTGTGTGTGTGTGTGTGTGTATGTATATATATATATATATAAATTGCACACAGCGCAAGGCCAAGATTTTCTTTACAAAACTACCCTTAATTTTATTATATTAGGCAAATAAACTTACATTGCTGCGTAAGGAAAAAGAGAGATATCTTTTGAAGTCATTATAATGAATTTTTTCTTTGACAATATTTGTACAAGAGAATACCAATAAAAGTCGAGCATGATTAATATCCATTTAGAATACTCCAAGGTAAACGAAAAGAGGAAGTTGAAATGTCATTTATTCCGTATCCATACCTTTTGAGAGGACGTTACCTCACGATAACAATCACGATTCAATCAGATCTCTTTGAAGTGGCGTTGGTTGAATAGTAGCGTGATTTAGAGGCTTGGGAATAAAAGAAATTATACTTGGACAGACCGAAGAATTTTTCCACTTTAACCCTTTTTTCTTCTCAATGAGAATAAAATATATTTTATGTACTTTTCAGTAAAGTTTTCTCTAAAGTTAACAATTAAATATTATACATTGGATTTCGTTATAATATGTATAAATTTTTTGTTTGAGAATTGTTTATTACTAAAGATAATACTTCAATGTAGTTTTTGTTATTTTATTTTCATTCTTATATATGATACGTGGACACAGATATGACAGTCTGATAAAAAAAATTGCTTCGTCTCAAAAAAATTGCAACAAAATTTAATTTATATTCAATAAGCAATTTTTCAATGATTTGAAAATAAATGTATTAATTTGAAATTTCCCAACTTCTCAAGGTTTTGTTTTAACATCGCGTAACTAATTTTAATTGCAGAAGTCTCAAGCGGTATAACGTGAAAATTTACAAAATTATTGCTAATTTTTCCTCCTCCTTTATAATAACATATATTTTAAGTACGTCTGGTGTTAAATAGGTGTAATTTTAATTTTTTGTAGAATGTATGCGTCTCGAAATTAAAAATTCGAATGTTTAATTGTTTATTGATCATTAAATGATACGGAATTTTGTTGGGTTTTTCAAATATTTTTCTATTTACTTGGCAGATATTTTAATCTGTAGGAGTAAAATATTTAAATATGTTGATACGATGGGCCATTAGCAAAGATTTTCCCACGTGAAGATGTTTTAATACAACGAAACCTAGGTCGTGGTAAAAAACTTAAAGAAATTAGAAATAATACTACATCACGTAGTTTCATTTAATTGTGAATAATGAATTTCTACAAAATTAACGCCAAACATATACAATATTTCAATTATTACCCGTGCTTTTGAAAATAAAGATTCTTAATCTAGTGCTAAAACAAATTTGTAAATCAAGACATTACTCGTGCTAAAAACAAAGATCCCGAATCTCTAGAAAGATTGCGAGAATTTTTTTTTTCATGGAGTGTATATTTTTTATTTATATTTACAGAATTTCCTGTGGTATACATCCTTGCAAATATCGATACTGTCTAGCAAATTAAACCAAACAGAATTATCTTCTAGCAGGAACTTTTCATTTGACCCACCCTTATTTCCCAAAACAAAATAACATGGGAAAAAAAATCTGTTACTCAAGAATATGTTTAAAGATACTGAAAACATTTAGGGTGATTAAACCCAGCCTGGAAGGTAAATGTTCGGCAATAAAGAATTAGACCTTAGTACAACTTGGGATGCCAGCACCATGACAAGATGCTTTCAGTGTGCTAAACTTCTAACTTACGAAGAAAAAAAGCCACAACATCAACCAACTACTTTAATACATTGCTTACAACAAACCATTCCTCAATGAAACAAAAAATATACATTTTTTGATTTTGAAACTTTTTTTATCATTAACCGGTTTAATAACAGCACTGGCGGAATTATTTATTTGGATGCACCAGGCGGCACCGGAAAAAAGTATCTAATATTCTAGCTATTAGCTATAATCTATTACTAGCAGAAATACGTGCTAAAATACACATTTCACTTCCACTGGCATCATCCGGTAATGCCGCCATACTTATGGAAGGAAGACGAACTACCTATTCCGCTCTTCAACTAATGTTAAATATAGCCGAAGAATCGTCTACAGCATGTAAAATCTCACGAGCGTCTGGACGGGGTGAACTTCTAATACAAGCTAAAATTATCTTTTGGAACGAATATACAATCGCCCATAAAAAATCACACGAAGCCATAGACAGAACATTATAAAACTCGAGGAAACTAAGAAGTGATGGGAGGAGCTCTACTCATACTCTCAGGAGATTTTCGACAAACACTTTCAGTTATCCCCAAGTCAACACCAGGAGACGAAACCAAGGCATACTTAAAAAATCACATCTCTGGCCACATATACAAATACTGCGACTAACAAAAAACAAGAGAGTTGACCTATCGAAGTGATTTCCGCAACATAGTCACTACTGAGAATAAATTCATCGACCAAATTTATCCAAAGGTTGTTCCCAACTATATCAATGCGGAATGGCTATTTCAAAGGGCAATTTTGGCAACTACAAATAATATTGTCTATAATATCAAGTTTCACATTCAAAAGAAAATTCCCGGTGAGGAGAGAATATACAAATCTGAGAGAATATGAACGATTTATATATTCTCTCTTTCTCTTCTCTTTTCGTAAACGTTAAAGTGTCAATTTCTGCACAGAATTTTTAAACTCTTTGCAAGTACCAGGAATGACATTACACTGCCTTTGACTGAAAATTGAATCTCCGATCATACTACTTAGAAATCTTAACTCATCAAAACTATGTAATGGATCAAGGATATCATTATCGAAGCCGAACTTATGACTAGAAAGAATAAGGGACACATAGTATTTATCCCCAAAATAGTACTGGTGTTTACAGAACTGTCATTCCAATTTTAAAGACTGCAATTTTCAATCAAATTGGCCTACAGTTTTACAATTAACAAAGCCAAGGACGAACTTTAAAACATCACAGCAACAACCTCAAAGAATCCTATTTTTCTCGAGTAGGATATTCGAAAAATTTGTACATATATCCTGGGTATATATCTACAAATGTTTTCATAACTAAATGAAAATTGTTTATATTGTAAATAGTTAGAATATATTTTCAATAAAAATTGTTCACACAATCTCACACCAATTCCCTGTAGGAAACCGGTTACCCCAGCTAGTACGTAATAAAGGTAATGAATATAAAATATTATTTTCCTGATCTCTTATTCGATTAAAATATAAATATTAGTTTATTTAAGCATTTTTTCACATTTAATTTTAACTGAAATATAATAAGAGAATAAACAATAAAGAAATTATGTTTATCAAGCGGGGGTGGTTTCTTTGTTAATTTTTATACCTATTAAACCAAATTTGCCAAAAACTGTGAGTTGGATAAATGAAACTTGCAACATAAAAATGGTAATAATTTTTAACGTGCTGATATACCAGCCTTGAACCATTTTAATTTTAATTTATTAAGTTCATTTCAAAGTGAAAGTCTAAGGGCTAAATGTGGGTTTTATGGTTCTTATTAGTGATATTAGTACGTACAAAATTGAATCGCGAAGTCGAAAATCTATATATTTTCTAATCATTACTTTATATTTTTATTTTTGGTGAATTATTTACATACACTTGTTTAACATAGCTTATGTACGTGATCACGTTTTTCTTTAAAACTTGTATTTTGCGCTTTTTTATATTCAGTAATAAACGTTTTAGTTCATTTTATTAATTCTTTATATAACTTGCTTCAAATATAATATAAAACTAATAAAATAAATGGAAAATTTCAAATGGAAATTTAGGGCTAATATTATTTTTAAAAGAAATTCAAATATATTTAAACCCTGTATATTACCACAGACTTCATTAGAATCTAGTTAAAAACTATATTTTATTTGTATTTCTTATATTTAATGACACTCAATTTCATATCACCAATAAAGTTAAAACATTATTTGCATTATGCGGAGGACAAAATTTATTTTCCACTCTCTTTCCATTTTATGGATATTTACATGTATAACAGAGAACACTATAGTCAATATACTAAACATTATTATCATTTGATTATTATCAAATGTTAGAAAAGTATATAATAAACATAATTACATTTTTGAATGATAGTAATATTTCAGTATGAAAAAAGGGAACATCATTTTCACCGTACATGCGAATAATAATATAAGTTTCAACGTTATGTTACGTTATGTTATTCAAAAGAATATTATTTATTTGGGGTATAGTTTGGGAGAAAAAAGTGTGAATTGCATCTTTTCTCCAGATAACATGTTCCATCATTTGATAACACTCGCAACACACATTACTTACCTGTGAAGTGCTGCCCTTTGTTGCTACAGTTCAGAAACCGTCCGAGGATAAAGCATGGGCAACTGTCTAAAACCTCATCGAGTACCGCTATCCTTCTATTTCGAGATGCTCACCTGATGAGTAAAACTTGGTAGCTCATACGAACATATCTAAATTTTATTGATTTAAAAATAAATTATTTTTGCGGCACCTAATAATCGAATGATGAAAGTTGGCGCTTTGTTTCATAGATTTGAGCACCTTTCAGTTATGATAATATCATTGACTTTTGGATTTAATATTAATAAGTATCAAAAGGGAGGAATATTTACTTACTCATAGCGCTTTCGCTGTTTTATATTATATGGTTTCTGTAAGATAAGGAGGGCGTGTGTTTAACGCATATCCATTTTGATTTCATAGTATAATTTATATACACGTTTTGGTATAAATGCACTGTAAAACCAGGAACATTTCGACATTTTTTTTTGAAATCATATCAAAATATATACATTAACAACTACATATTTGGAAATAAATTCTGCAGTTGATGATTATTTATTATAAAAAAAACCATTGGAAGAATGTTGTACCTGACGATTTTGTTTGTGGGGTAATGTGTTTTAAACTTTATTTTTTCCACTTACTTTACTTTTTTTATCACTAAGCACTTATTACACAATTAAAAGAAAAACTTAATTATAAACTATCATTCATAATAAAAATAAACAAGTAAATTTAGTTATGTAATTAGAATGTTTTTTAACCTGTCACTTTCAACAATACATTTTGTTTTTGTACCAACATTCAGAAAACGATAAAGTCTATTTGTCTACGGTTTATATTTCGAATCATAACATTTTCATTTTTATTTTTAATTGTATGGCGTTTGTTCTCTGCAGAAGGAACTTTTGCCAATATCAAGTGTGGAAAAAAGACTAAGTAACACTGATTAAGCCATATTTCGTATATTTGTCATTGATGCTTGTTAACAAAAGAATGAACAATATAATAAAAATTAAGTAAGAAATTGGCTACAATTAAACAAAAAGAAGAAAGTTAAATTATAATATAAAGATAGTATAAAATAAATATATACAAATAAATATAAAAACAAAAATAAATATTGAATATGTTTGACGTTAATTTTGTAGAAATTCATTATTCACAATTAAGTGAAACTACGTGATGTAGTATTATTTCTACTTTCTTTAATTTCTTTAACCACGATCTAGGTTTCGTTGTATTACAACATCTTCAGGTGGAGATGTTGTAATACAATAATAATATCCCACCTGAAGATGTAATACAACGAAACCTAGGTCGTGGTTAAAGAAATTAAAGAAAGTAGAAATAATACTACATCACGTGGTTTCATTTAATTGTGAAAAATAAATAAGAATATAAATACGAAAAATTCTGTTCTTCGATGTCGTTCTTTCTTATAAACCAATTGATTAATCCTAAAATGGGTTTGTTTATTTAGCTGTTTATTTAAATTTAGTCCAGTTAATCTAGTTCGAGCCCAACTCAGTCCGCTGACGGGCCAGGCTGGGCTGGGATTTTGTTTATTATTTCAAAATATTTTTAACAATTTTTTTTTGGAATTATACATTTGTTATGGAAGCTATTTTTTTAACACGACTAAAAATTATTTTAGTTACGGTTGGGTTGGGTTGTGTTAGTTTAAGTTATATTAGGTTAGTGTTTTTTGGTTGGGTTAGTTTCGACTAGCCCAGGCTAGCCCAGGCTAGGCCAAGCTAGGCCAGGCTAGGCCAGACTAAGCCTGGCTAGGCCAGACTAGGCCAGGCTAGGCCAGGCTAGGTCAAGCTAGGCCAGGTTAGGCCAGGCTAGGCCAAGCTAGGCCAGGTGAGGCCAGGCTAGGCCAGGCTAAGCCAGGCTAGGCGAGGCTAGGCGAGGCTAGGTGAGGCTAGGCGAGGCTAGGTGAGGCTAGGCGAGGCTAGGCGAGGGTAGGCGAGGCTAGGCCAGGCTAGGCGAGGCTAGGCGAGGCTAGGCGAGGCTAGACTAGGCTAGGTTAGGTTAGGTTAGGTTAGGGCATATATATTGTTTGAGTAGTTTATTGTATTCACTTCATATTATGGTAAATTGTTAATATTGATAATATTTGTTATTGATTGTTTAATTTTAGCTCAGGCCTGGCTGGGATTTTGTTTATGCTTTTGAAATACTTATAAATTTTTTTTTAATACATTAGCCACGGCCGATAATTATTTTAGTTACATTTATATGTATATATATATATATATATATATATACATATATGTATATATATATATATATATATATATACACATATATATATATATATATATATATATATATATATATATATATATATATATATATATATATATTAAAAACCATAATTATATTTATATAGCAATGGTAATTGCAGAAGCATAGTCATAAAAGCTATAAAGCCATAAATTAAAAAAAAAAACATGAATCATAGATTCAAAGATAGTAAAACCTATTAAGTTGGTATAATTGATAATTTTTCTTATTTGACGTTTAAGGCTGTTATGAATTATAATGTTTTAACGTAATTTTAAAAATGTTTTTAAGCGATTTAATTTCATTAATTTCTAATTACTTTATGTTTGCGTCAAATTTGTAGTGTCTAATGATAAATTGATTGTGAATATAGTGAGAAATAACCACGTAATGTACAAATTTCAACATATTTCTGGTGAGAATTTGTTTTTTGAAAATGGTTTTTTTATCATAAATAAGCATCAGCTGCAAAATTTCGTTCCTGATATATAGTTTTTAAAGTGTATACTTTCATCTGATTTAAAAAAAAGTGTCGAAATATCCTTTGTTATAGTGCATAGTGCATGTGTTCCCACGTTTTTTATAATATTCTAAAAACAAAGTCATAATTATATCTCTATTGCATAAAATCCTATTAGCTCTGTATGTATAATACATCTCAAAAATTGGCGTATCTGTATGGTGATATTAACGGAAAAATTATGCAGGTGGACATAATTTACGTAATAGGTACAAAACAGTAATTTTTGGAAATATTTTCTATGAATCTGTTTATTTGTTTGTGGATTATTGACTTTAATAGAATTTTTACGAATATATATTAAAGTCTGTGGTAAAACAAAGGTTTTATTTTGTCACAATGAGCCAATTAAAAAATATATAATAACTTATTTCACCTTTCAGTAAAAATGGTATTTAATTAGAAAAGTTTATATTTGTAATTATAAGGCGTTACATAAATTTTTAACGTAT
Organism: Druceiella hillmani; assembly: GCA_039881145.1. Lineage (NCBI taxonomy): Eukaryota > Metazoa > Arthropoda > Insecta > Lepidoptera > Hepialidae > Druceiella > Druceiella hillmani. The sequence continues at coordinate 55,433,390 of JAYKKI010000005.1, read as the reverse complement.
TTTTTCTATGCGATATTATTGTATAGTGAAAGAAGTAAAAAATAAATCGTCATAAAAACTTGTAAATTTTCAACAGAATTAAAAGCATTTAGGGGAGTTGAAATTATTTTTAACATTTTTATAGTTTAATCACAATGGAATGTGTAATACAGTTCCATTTCTATAATTTTCTAAACAAATTTTACTCTTTTCACAAAAGGACTGTATATACAGCCCTTTCCAACGAATAATTGGCTTTTTTCCTTATAAGCATTAAAATCAAGGTAAATGCCAAATTGCACCTTTCTTTCTCGATTGCAATTGATAAAAAAAAACAAATTTTGGTCATTTACCAGTCAGGGAATTTTTTATCAGGCTGCTAATTAGTAACTAAATTAGTCTTCGTCGAATATATATAAAAAGATCTACTAAAGCCAAATTTGTGAAATATGGAATTTTAATCAAATTTCTGGTTACGTTGTCAAAACCATTTTTATGTAGAATACACAAAATAATATGTGTGTATATATATATATATATATATATATATGTATATATATACATATAAATGTATGTACATATATATATATATATATATATATATATATATATATATATATATATATATATATATATATATAAATAAAAACACAGCAGAGGAGTAAAAGTGCAAAGAAATATTTTAATTAATTCATACCATATTAGGTAAACTAGCTTAAATTTTTACGTTATTTATACGTTTCTGCATACGGGAAAAGAAAGCTATCTTTGAAGTTTAGTGTCAATAAATCTGTGGATAAAATACTCGCATCACACATTTGGCATGATATGAAATTTTTGAAGAAGTTAATAAATTTCGTAAAATAATATTGGTTGCTAAGATTACATAAAAGGTGTTAAATTATTTTTTAATAATTTTAATATTAATTTATGCGGTATGGAAAACGAAAGGAAAAACGGCTTGCTGGAGATTTAGTCTCCAAGGAGTATATCACCTGAGCGGGGATTGCTTTTGTATGCGTTATATAGAAACAGTTATTTTGAAACTATGGCGTTGGGTAAGTTTTATCAATATTATCACTGAGATTAGTTAAGCGCAGTTCATTTGTTGAAACGATAAAGAAATGGAAAGAGGTTGGCTCAATACTACATGAACCACGAAACAAGGACATTATGAAATGACGAAACCCTTAACCGAATGCAAGTAACAGTTTTGTATCTTAATCGAGTAACCTAACTTAAAACGTGAGATATAAACGTACTCTCATAAATAACTCACATATCGTGTTATGTATGAGTTCAAAATTACTCGTACACTTCAACGAATCATACTCTTTATGTAAGTTTTATTTGCATCTTTATGTAAGTTTTATTTGCTCTTTCACCTGAATGGTGAAATTTCAGTTAGTGAAAGGTGCAATTATGAAAAGAAAGCATCAAAAATTCATCATTCCTTCGAGAAGAGTGTGGGCTATTCCGTCAGCTGGTTGAAGTTGCGTGTGGCTGCACGAATGCCATAATTTTGATATGATATATAAAACCGATTGTAGGATTTTTGACTCTATCATTGCAGGATATGCAAGGTTGCAACCAGAACGCGTGGTTTCAGAAAGATGGCATCCCTCTAATACCAATCTTTCCATCTGTTAGATAACTTTTTCCCAATCAATTATAACATACCTTGATATTTTTGTAGTCGTAATTTGATGCCTACCGAATATTTTATATATGGATACCCTAAAAGCAAGTTGTTAAAAATAATTTATATTTTGTTAAAAAAATACTCTTCGAGATAAGGAAACATAAGCAAATTAACTTACTACGTAGTCGTAAGGAATTTTTGAGTCCATTCAGAAGTACCATCACAGTAACTGTCCACATCAAAACGACATTATTCTTAAGAAACTAAATCTTGAACGTTAAGTTTTCCTTATTAGTATGCATTATTTCTATATTACAGTTAGATTTGCGTTTAATCTTAATTTAAAGTTCTAAGTATTTATGAGTCAGGCTATAGTTCTCCAGAAACAGAACGAGATACGAAATATGGATAATAAAAAAAATTGCAAAAGCAACGTTGAAAAGCCAAAGGAGAATGGATGAATAGACTAAGAACGAGTATTTAAATTATACGGAGCGTGCCTCCTTAATGGGAATATTATATTACAACAATTGTATTCAAATTTGGTAGGGATGCTGTGTCACTGTTTAAATGGTACCAGCGCACCACACTTCATAACACACAGAGGCATCAGTGAAAATTTAATTATAGATCACGCTGCATTAAAACAAAATGAGTTTCGTTGATAGCAGATTTTACCAGAGACATTATTTTCAATAACGCAATGGGGAAAATTAAGGAAAGAAATGGTAACAGAAAAGCCATTTCGTGGGTTTCTATATTTATTCCTTCTAAAGAAAAGCCGCTGTATTAATATTTATTACCTAAGATATAATATTTTAATTTGGAATGATTTGGGTAAAAGTCTTAGTGTTTTTATTGCCTTAATATTTTTGTAAAGCTATTCCATTATATTGCATAATGTACGCAATACACAGTTACATGTATTACTTTGCACGGAAGTTATGTAGGATTAGTGTTTATTATTTACGAATAAATATTTTAATTTGAAATGGTATGAGTAAGACAATGATTATTTTTAGAATTCCAAAAATATTAATAGTTGACTGTTTTTAGTCAACGGAATTATTAAGATTTGCCAAAAAATTACCTCTCTTCATTTGCATGTACCATGAAATTATTAAGTATAAAACACTATTGATGAATTAAAAAATGTTTTAAAATTATCTTATCAGTCAAGTTAGTGTACTATAATGGAAACTGTGGGGCGAAGCCCATTTATTTTTTTAAAAATATCATTGACATTGGGAATATTAACTGTCATTACTCTAAAAGATATTGATTTAATTTCCAGAACATACACTTTTCTGAGTAGTTTTCGTTATGATAAATCTCTTTAATATCCAAATCTATTTTTTCTTGTAATATATAGCACTTTTCTACAACGTACATTTTATGTTATGTTACTTTACATACATATTTTGATTATGGTGTTGCGTTTACAACTTGCTATATTGTACCACAATACACTGTGATTCAAAATTCTGACTACATTTTCCGACACATTTTAATATTTAAACATATATCTAATGGTTTAAACTGGTATTGAATCCGTTTGCAAGAATCTATTTAAATATGTAAATATATAATTAAAAATTTCCAAAAATGGTTTGGCAAATTCTGAATTTGATTTAATTACGCAAAAAATATTACCTTATACTGCAAACCTGAATTTTTAATTTCTTTCGCATAACCCAACAAAGCGATTCCTTCAATTAATATTACGAAAACCACATCCAAAAGAATATAATTAACCCCTCTCTCACATATTGTGCGCAAAGTAAAGAGACAAATGAAGTGAAATGATCTTATCTAATATTCGCATAACATCGGCAAGTTTCTTCCGAATAGCTTATCAAAGGAATATGTAGCAGAATAATCCGCAAACTCTGCAGATGGAAAACACTCAGGCGACCGGATCAAATACGAGGCGATGATATTTGCTTTAATAATGAAGAAGTATCCTCCTGCAGTTAATTAATACAATACCCGTATTCATGGCGATAATGTAAATAAGCTTCAATGGCTACGCTTAATTTTTAGCAATGATTTCCTTTACTTACATGTTATAGCAACATATGAATAAATAAGGTGCGAAAATAGGTAACTTATTGAATAACGATAAAATAATTGTACAAATGCACAACTCTGAAATAAAACTTTTGTATCCTGAATGTAATTTTAATCTACTTATGTATTTAATACTCAATTTATTAATGTGTTTCCTTGTATTTTAACTGCGACCTCGTTCGTGTGGGCTATTAATATAAGGAAGGATTTCAGTGATTTTTGTTAAATTGCAGTTAGCATCACCTATAGAAACTAGTCGGAAGTGGTATTAATATATTATTAAAATAACATTTTACAACACTATTTCAAAATTTATTGCTGAGTATTCCGTGAGAAAAAAATTAATCCGAAATAGTTCTTAAAGAAAAACACCCATGTTTATGACGTTAATTAGCTTCTAACTAGTTACTTAATAATTTATAAAGAGGTGTTGCGTGAGCATCAAAGACAAATTTCGATGCCTTGACTGAAAATATTTAGCAGTGAAACGTAGGTTAAAGCTAGTAAAATGTAAATTGAACCATAGTTTGTTTTATTAAAGTAGAAACATTTCTGGTTAATTTGCTTCTTGGAAGCGATCAAAAATAAAATTCATAACATTTTCGTAAAGCGACGAAAATATTATAACTTTTGTTTTCGATAATATATTAAGTATTAATATTCTTAATATTATTCAAATTTCGTTAATATTCAATCAAAATAGTTAAAATTTACTGTCACCCGCTTTCACTGGCACCCGCCGTTAGTTTAACAAAATAATGAGAAAGCAATAAAGTTTGAAAACACATAAGAGGAGTACAAGTAATTGGAAGCGCAAAAATTTTGTTTGTGGACTAAAACTTTATTAATTTCCAGCATCATACTGAGGAGATTGTATTCAATTTTACTTTTAATATTAAAACTTGTATAATATTGAAACGATGTATATAAAAAAGTAGACAAAAAACATGTTTCCATACTAGCAAAACATACGTGGAATAAATAAAAAAAAATATCTCTACTCTTTCTCGTTAGGTTTTTTTTCAAATTTTCCTAAGATTTAAAATATTTCCCTTCATACCTTTATCTTTAAACTTTCAATGTACATATAAAATATGACTAGCCTTTCGCGGTATTTTTCGGCAATTTCGCATTCAGTTTTTGCATAGTAACACTTACAAACCCAATTAATATTTAACAGTTAACGGTATGCACAAAATACAAGAGATGAATTTGATAAAAAAGACGTAATGCAACTAAATAAAAACGTTGAGATACCACTTAACAAATTGACGCACTAATTACGATGATATAGTGAAACTTTTCTCGTTCATGCCGCGTCACGTTCGTCACGTATTCTCGTGATGCTGCTTCAAAGTATTTACATCTGATCGCGCAATAAATAATTGCAACCGGAATGGAATTTTCGCCCCAATTTGTTACATTTTAAATTTAAAATAAATATTTTCATTAAAAGTGTATGATACGATTATATCGTTATGGGATTTAGCAAAACAATTTGATAATGAAAATGCAGGTCATTGAGTTGTAATTAATAAAACAATCATTCCAAGTATTATTTCAAAATAAAATACGTTCTGCTAATAACTTGACTTCTTATTTAACAAATATAATCTTTAAATATATTTTGTGTGATAATAAATATCTTGTCGGAGAACCAATCAAATACAATCATAGGTAAAATTAAAAACGACAAAATGGCAACCCGTCCTAACTTTCCACTTTTAAATAAATACAAACTTCGGTATCAAAACTATGTTTTAAACTTATAATATGTTGCCAGATCCATTATTTTTGTACTTAAGATCAATCAAGATCAATCAAACCTTATCTTTTATTTTGAGTATCATAGATTTCACAAAAATTGGTTAACTTACTTAAGGTGGAAAGTACGTTTACGCAGTTTGGGCGCTGTTAACCGTAGACAAAATCATATATATTAATACGCTAAGGTTAAGATGTTACTCTCCCTTTTTAGAAAAAAAATCACAACTAATCCACATAAATTATATATCATTTTGTAGATAATTGTTTGCTCTACCGGCATCCACAACTAAAAAATTTATTAATGCTATTGTTTTTGCAAATTAATTAATTATTAAAATTATATACACAAAACAGCAATGCTGCCATCTAACGGCTCAACGTCAATAAGATTGACGGTCGGTAAAATTTTTGTTTTAATTTCAAATCCACTCACGTATAAATAAAGTTGCGCTTTAGCTCAGTGCTTTTGATACTTGCGCCTCTATATGTCAATTTTAGTAAAATATTTGTTTGATCTGTCATCTGAGCTTCATAATGGAATAAAAACGTAACAAGCAGTGTGCAAAATTAGAAATGAATTAAATACCTGCAATCAATTTTGATTTATTAAATTGAGTTGAATAATTTATAATGCGAAGACTTCGCACGGGTCACGCTAGTTATATTTTAATACGGTTACATATTTCATGTTGCAATGTAAATAACATTCAATTTCATACCTCGATTTTCTTATTCGTGGAAAATTATTCCAGAGACTGATGAAATGTTATGCGATTCGAAACGTAAAGCACACATTTCTTCAGAATCAAAATGAAGGTAGTGTACGTTTACATATGAAGGTAGTGCCGGTAGAGAACGTTTTATATTAACATTTTGTGGAAAAATCTCGTTATATTAGGAAATAAAATATATTTCTGCACAAAAAAACTTTGTTAGTCCGGTTTTCTTAATTTTCTGCTTTTCTGCCTTGTGTTTTATAGTTCCATAACCAGATATTTAATTACAAGAGTTCCGCCCTCCATATGTAAGTCACACTCTCCTACTTTAAAACCTGGAGCGTGGAATTTTAGTAAATGCATGTTTAAAATAAAAATCAGAAAATTATTATGTGGCTGATTATTTTCTCTTTTACTTATAAAGCTATCGAGAAGTGGGTATGTTTTTTCACACACAGCATTATGTGATATATCGCTCAGAAATTATTATAAAAGAGCGTTTAGGTTTATGTCTCCCCCCCTCACAATTCCAAACAAGATTTTGTAAAAATTTCAAAATTGGATTTTTTTTAGTATTTTGGAATTAAATTATTTCGAATAAATAAATTTCAGTAGTTTTGAAACTATCAAAAAACATAATTCTTAAGTAGGTGGAAACAGGATAGATGAAGTTAGTGACTGAGTTTTCTGGTGTACTTAACAAACATTAAGACACGTTATTAAAACATATTTTGCAATTTTATTTTAAAACATAAAGTATAGAAGACGAATCTCTAAAGCAGGTCAAATTGAAATGTATTTGAAAACCATTCAGGATATTTAGGTTAACTATAGTATCAAAATGATTCACAATCCATCTTTGTGCCGAATTTTATTGCTAAATTTATTTGGAAGACATCTGTAGCAATAAAGCCTTGTTTTGTACAGTTTACATTAGACAAGAAGTAAATAAAACATTAAATGATAAAGTTATTATTACCACTTAATCTTATTTTTTCTGGTTGACGTAATACATTAATCACAACAATGTATAAATGGAAAGATTAAAAGATATAGTCCTTCCAAATATTTGTGTCTCAAAAATATCTCTAAGGCAAGTATTTATTTGTGTCCCAATAACATCTCCCAAGCAAGTACTTATTTGTGCTTCAATAATATCTTCGAATCAAGCACTTATTTGAGTCTCAATAATATCTCCAAAACAAGTACTTATTTGTATCTTAATAATATCTCCGAAGTACCTAATTTATCTTAATAATATTCCTCTAATACACATATCGAGATTTCGTCACTGGTTTATGCAGAAGATTTATATGAAAATCCATAAAAATTACTATTAACAATTTTGGACACAGAGTTTATTTTACGACATTTATTGCTTTCTCATTTTAGAGCATAAACCACCAATTAAATCGGGTATAATATTGTATAGAAAACAATGTGGAGATACATAGATATTATCTTGAATGATATCTGCTCTTAATTTTGTTTTGAAATTTTTAAACCAATTTTGCAGTCAGACAAAACCTATTGAATTTAAGTCATGTCATAGAATTTATTTATTAATAGTCCCGGCGAAACCTTTTCCATCTACGCCGACGTATCTTCGGTGAGAAAACCGCCAAGCTTTTTGCCATAAATTTAAGTAATAGCCCGTAATGTTTAACAACAAAGCGAAATTGGACTCAAACGTCAAATAGGTTTAAAGTTTTCTTGGGACATTCTAATATATTACGTTGAAGAGATTATCTATAAATACCCTAGTTACTGTGTAAAATAACTAAATTTGCAGTGAAATTAAATACAATCAATGGAAGATAGTTAAAAGTTAAATGGTTTTGAGCTTTTTATTTTTGATTATCACAATGCGTGATGAAAATTAAATGAAAGCTTAGAAGAAATGTAGTATCATAATTTATTGATTTTATGTTAAAGTTCAGTTTTGTTTACTAAATGCTTTGCAATAGTTCATTGATATTGGTAAGCAATAATGTGTAAAGAAAATCACAAATTTCATTAGAAATTTTTTTATTTCTTTAGCTTTACTTTTTCACTAGTGTCATGTTATTCATATTCTATAATCATTATTTAAGCATAAGCCCAACACAATATAGAAGGTACAAGTTTTGATCAAGCTAGGTAATCGCAATCTTCAGAAACTAATCATCGGCCAGAAGCTGAAGGCGGCACGGTTCGCGAACTGAGAACTTATCCTTTTAAAGATCGCTCAGCGGTATTGCTTCGCTCGCTCGACAAAGGAACGCTAGACTGCCCCGCTGCCGACGACACCGCTCTCTATACCCACGTATAGCATGAATATATATTTACTGAAATATATTGATAATTGCCACGTTTAACTGGAGAAAATATCCCACATGGGACGTGTTATCATACGGATGTGCGTATCGCGGATGGAAAATGTTAACTTCTGGAAACAAGTATTTGGTAGTCATCGATAAATATTTAGTTAATGCAAATCTCCGCATACACAATATATGTTTAGATTTTTGATATTTTTGAAAAAAATTATATCACTTTTTGTCACTATATTTTCCAAATATTTTTGTCACGTTTTTGAAAAATATTATCTCTGGTTTTATTTCTACCTGAAATTGTGTAAAAACCTTTTTACAACACCCGACGGTGTTCCTTCTTTACCAGATGTTATTTCAACTAAACTTGCACCGAACAGTTTCGTCGCATATACTTTTGCATTAGGATTTCCTAGTATTTTTGGTTCATTAATAGCCTTGACAGTTATCAATGCTAGTACCTCAGAAAATGTACCAACATATTTCAGTACACCTTCATAGTGCACTGTCACCTTTGTTTAAGAGTATTTTATTTCGTTAGACAGATAGTGGGAAAAATTTGATTTCCTTTTCATTATAGAGAAAATTCATCTATTGGAGAAAAAATAAAACGTGTCGGCCAGCGAATTTCCGAACGGTTTACAATGAATCGTTGTCCATAATTTTGTCAATTGTTACAAATTTATTTTACTATTTATCCGATTTACGTTTGATCAATATTTTATATAATACAAGTAAAATGACTTATTTATTTGGAAATCTTTATCTTGTCCTTACAGGAAATAATATCGCGAAAAATTCAGTTACTTGACTAACTTGATGGTTCTGTGTTCTATATTAATAATCTATATATGTATGTAATTGAAGTTCATTTAAATAACACATTTTTACCTTAATGTAAATTTCTATTAGCTCATCAACCATGTAGCATTTTAGTAATATTTAAAAAGGTTTAGTGTGCTATATAAATATTTGTATGCTGTACAAATATCTTGGCTTACTTTTGTACTTCAATATCGTTGGTATTGGGTAAAGATTTTCTTAACAATATTTTCGACTCTAATGCTTATCTATTCGATTACTATTTACAAATTTACGACGCGTACTCTATATGTATTATTTTACATCTTTACAACATTGAATTCAATCCATAGGGATACTACTCTTGGTTAAATAATAATTAATTATGTTTATATAATAATTAATGATATTTCTGACAAGGAAAATTATTGTCAGGTATGTTTTAGCGTTTGCCAATGTAGACCACTTCTTTTTGTGGAATTGCAATGTACTTTTATAATGTTCAGTTGTTAATAGGCGCCTTATGATATGAACTTTTTTAACGAAAATTCTGTGAGATTACTGTATCATAGTATATATATATATATATATATATATATATATATATATATATATATATATATATATATATATTAGTTAGATTGATTTTTTCTGTACAACTATTAAAAAAACAAATATATTTTCCAATCCATATTAAAGTAGTTTATGCCGAGATTGACCTATTTTTTGTTCTAAATTAATTAGTCATAAGATGGCTGCTTGTTAAAAGAATTTAGATTCTTTCAAATTTGTTCTTCATTAGAGGGGCTAAAATAACGCTTTTTAAAAGAAAACTCTTTGTCACTGCGACGATGAAAATAAAAAAATGTTAAAATCGAGCTATAATACTCTAATTATGAATGAAAATCGTCTGGAAAATTAGTTGTCATAAAACACATTAAAAGTTTCAGAACAATTTTAAACTGAGTTATTGACTTAATTTAATCATTTCATGTTTTCGTTCCTTCCACGCTATGTTGTTGTTTTTGCCCCGACTTCTAATTTTTTGGAATGGGTTTAATGGAATAAATTATGTGCTTCAAATATACGGACAATCGAGACCGGTTGGGTTATTTACTCCCAGTTAATAGGTTACAAATTACTCGTTTTTTGGATATTTTAATTTGTTTTTGGCTTTCATAATAAAATAAAAAAACTAAATCATTAGAGGATCACTTTGTTGTCCGTCCATCTGTCTGCCTGTCAAAGCCCTTTTTCTCAGAAAGTCAAGTTGAAATTAATATCGCGTAGTTGAAAATAATATCGAGGATAATACATTAACGCGAAAAAGGGATATAGCCTTTTAAAATGTATTTAGATTTAACACACATTATTAATTTATTTCAAGAAGTTTCGAGGGGATTTTAAATATTATTTATTCGTGTATTAATTAGCAATAATATTGCTTTTAAAAAATGACCAATGGCGTTAGGAATCATTAAAAACGGCATAGAATCACATTGGTAGAAACTATATCTATATATTGACTCGACTTTAAGATTCATTCAATCTTATAGACTGGCCTTAAAAATATATGGCACTACTTTTGGCCCATTGATGACCAGCAGAACACAGCAACAAATATAGTTTCATAAAGCGTTACATTGGTAATATTTATTTATGACCCTTCCGCGGGGTACCGTGCATTTTTCACGAGGTTCCACATGGAGACGGAAGGAAAGCAACGCTTAGTGAGACTGGAAGCAAAACCGATCCTTCGTTCTTACAAGGATTCTTGAGAAGGTTTTGCGATAACAAAAGAGGGCGTTTCACATAGTCGAAGGGTTACTTCCATTGCTCAAGTAGTTTACTCTCCGTCAAATATGTAGTCTGCTGTCCTTCCTTTTTGCAATATAAGCAAAGAATGGGAGAAGATTTTTGTTATGATTGGTTTGTGCAATATACGTGCATATCTTTTGATGTGAAACGTATAATGGCGCGTTTGGATGGGAGCTAAAACGCGCTAATGGTGCGCCGAGACGTGCTATTTCCAGCTTTGCGTCTTGTCGGCTCTTTACGAGTTAATTCGACCTTCTTCGCGTTAATAGCATTATAAAATTAAAAATATATTTTCATTAGATCGTTAAGAAATATTTTTGTGATTAATTATTTCACAGAAATAAAATTAATATTTTGTTATCAACACCTCTCTGAATATTTCTCTTTTTTTGTTTTCAATTCGTTTAAATAAAAACATTTCAATATGCAAAAATTAGAGTTTTCACATCTGCCAGACATCCTATGATGGCTCACAATTTTTTTTTCTCTAAATAAAATTAGTTCTTTTATAAGGTATTGGTACTATTATTCACAAATGTTACGTAATTATTTCCCATGCCCTTAGCTGGACATGGATATCTTCGAAATTTACCATATTTTCTTCATTATTAACTATCAGTTTGCGAATTTTAAAAATAAAAACCCGCCACATAGAAAGGTTGAGAAGTATTGCTAATTTGCCATCCACCTTTACCGAATTTCCATTGGTATGTATCCTTGCAAGAACAAGTCTAAAGTGAATTAACTTATACTAGATATGAACCCAGATAATGCCATTTTCTTTCTTATAATAACAAAACAAAATAGGAAAGAAAAGTTTCTTCTCAGAAATTAAATTACGATTTTGATCTTTTTCTAAACTAAGTTAAAAAAATATGAATACATATATATATATATATATATATATATATATACATGTATATATATATTTATATATATATGTATATATATATATATATATATGTATGTATATATACATTTATGTGTATATTTTTTTTATTTCTATTTTTAATTATTGGCTGATTATATAATATTAAACTAATTGTATTAAAATTTATCATTCGAATAAAACTTCCTTTATTGGAGACAGCAATAATTTCTTTATCCTCCTCCTATTTTTCAAGTTTATGCTCTAATATGGCATGAAATTATAAGCAATTTTATTCAAATGCTAATAATGATTTTGAATATATAATTTTTATTTTGTTTGTGAATAACAACAATATGTCTGAACATTATTTTCTTTACAGTATTAAAGAAACGCATTCACTCTATGCAAATGTCAAAAATGTTTCCCACATTTGGTATTGCAGTTTGGAAAGAAAGGACAGTAAATTCCAACCTTCCCACGAATAATATGGACAATCCTAAAAGTGTGTAAAGCTTTCCTCTTTTATGAAGCACTGACTTTTACTATATAGCATATCGCATTTGAAACCGTAAAGTTAAAGCTTGTATCCGCTCTCTTGCTTATTTATCCGGACTTCACAAAACCATTCACGCTTTCCTATGTTGCGTTCATTTACGCTATTAGTACCATTCTGTCTCAATGAGATACCAGCAAGGATAAACCAATCGCTTATGCTTCACGAACGGTCAATAAAGGATGGTGCAATTTCAGAATCACAGAGAAAGAGTACTTAGCCATTATATTCGGAACTGAAAACTACTGTCTTTATCTATTCTGACGCTGTTTTAAAATTGTTACCGTTCATAAACACCTTAAGTAGCTATTTAAATGTAAAGATCCTGTTTCTGGACAAGTGAAATGGCATCTCCAACTTGAAGAGTAGGATTACAAAATTGGATTTAGAAAGGTAAAATAAATTACAGTGTAGACGTGTGATAGAGTGAGTAGAGTGAATAATTTACTAGAAAAAACACCCGCACCAAAGTGGGGGAAAATGAAGAAAAACGTATCGAAAATACTGAAAATATTAGTCATCCTCCGAATACATCTCTTAAAATTTCAAACTCGCTAGAATTTATAAATTTGCTTAAAATCCATTAAGACTTTTTTTAATAAGACATCCGATAAAAACTTTAACTCTAACATTATAATAGAAAAATATTACGAAAGCGTACTTAAAAGTTCATGCAAAACAATACCTATCAGCCATTGACCTAGACGAATCCAACCACTATGTATAAGAATGCCTATGACCTAATTGGCAAAGAGGGATCGCCACATTCGTTCATTTCAAGATATCTATAAAAGTCTCCACTGTTTGAAGAATGAACTAATAATTACCCTCAATGACAATAACAGCGATATATTTAGCGACAACAAACTTTAAAATCCCTTTTGACAAAAACAAATTTTATGAGATATACAAAATGTTTCTCTTCTTATTTCATAACACTGGAATGACTATTATCATTCATCATAACAACCTCATCTAGCCATCATTAAGCGAAATCACAAAAATTCTCAAAAAAAACAATAAACTTCCTGTCACTGAACATTTGGGTTCTACTAGTATGCTAAAAAAATTTAAGAAAAATACTATTGGCAAAACATGCGAACCCACAAAAAAAATTATATAAAAAAGTGTGCGTCGCCAAAAAACGCTATGCTCCAATGCAAATAACCATTACTTCCACTAAACTTTCAAGCTTATTGGACTCAACATAGTCGGCTCTTTACCAGAATTAACATTACAGGCAATGTTACCAAATTCTCGGTTATTTAACCCATCTATCAAATGAAAGAAGATGAAACTTGCGAGTGTCTGGTTCATTTCATCCCTTTTTTGGCATTCCTAAATCCATTCTTACAGACCAAGGCACGAATTTCACTGCGGATCTTTTATCAAAATAAAATAACTCTGGTCATCTTTCTATCACCCACAAATTCAAGGAGCATTCGAGCGAGGCCTCGTCCAGTAAAATATCTAGTTAGCGATCTTATTTACATAAAAAGCCATCACAAATACGAAAAGCTCTCTTCTCATTATGGAAGTTCGAAATAATGATTAAAATTCATGGAAATAATATGGGGCCAATCTTAATTAATCGCCGGCAATTAAAATACAATTTCGACAAGGTCAAATTAGTCGCAACAGCCTAAAAATATTCTCGTGATTTGTTTGCGTAAATACCGCCTGCAAACATATCTTTGGCAAAATAGGAGAAGAAAATGTAATAAAACCGTTATTTTAGTAAACAGCAACGAAGCATTTCTAAGTAGTGCTATCGATGAATTATCATTTAATGTCAAAACTATGTCTATTGTAACTGATAATCTTAATTTTAAGTCTAGAATTAATAAAATATTTTGTATCTTAGAACCCAGTTTTCTTACTCTAGCCTTTAAAAGGAAAGATATCATATATGTAATTTTTTGTTAAAAGCAATATATTGCATCTATTAATTCTTAATCCCAAGCAACAGTTTCCTGTACCCGTACAATTAGATAATATCCATAGCATGATAAGTATTCCCAAGTGAATTTAATATTTTATAGACAATAGCATTGTATTTGTATTAAAAATTCCATTAGTAAGTCACATACAGTAAATCTTAAATGAAAGCAATCCGATACCCATACTATATGATTTAAAAAAAAGACACTTATGCGATGGTAATTCCATTAAAAAAACTATATTTCAATTCGCAAAGATAAAACTAGACATTGTTATCTAATCCATCTTCAATCCTGTAACCAATTACACCATTATTTAATTAAATAGTTGTGACGTAGTGAACGTTTACTCTACACTTACTTATCCAATAGTGAATCAGAGATAATATCCAAGGTTCTTTTTCGTTGCAAAAATAGTGTAATACAGATTTCTTACATAGAAATTTTGACATATGACAATAAAAACAACAAAACAAATGGATATTTGTCCAATAAGAAATCACAAAAGTAATAATCGAATGCAACTCTAACTTATACGATATGAACATATAAGGTACAGCAACTGTTACAACCTCGATGTGTAGCTTTTTCTAAATATATCCAAACCTTACCAAATCTGACTTTAAAATAAATATAAATATGGTAATTTCTATTAATTTCACTGTTACGAAAATTGGAAGGACGCATGTGAAAATTGATTTAAATAAGAAGAAAAACTTCAGCATCGGACATTAATCCTCATGACCTATTTTCAGAAAGCCGCCAGTTTCTTGGTTTTTATGCAAAAGTCTTCAACTTTTGCAAATCAAAATTAAGTTTTTTTTCGGTAATACTTCTGTATTTAATGTTTTATTCGTATGAAGATCAAAGGTAGAGGAAAATAGCTGAAAAATTGTTAATAATATTTCATTATATATATATATATATATATATATATATATATATATATATATATATATATTATATATATTATATATATGTATAGAGTTTCATTAGGCAAGACGTTAGCTTTGCATTCAATCATTTGTATGGTATGTTAGATTTTTTAATGCAATCAAAAAAGTCAAAGCGGCAATTATATAGTGAACTGTGTAATATTTAGGTTGTAACATACTATCAAATACAAAATTAGAATTTGTTCTCTTTATGGATGGTGTTGGCGTTGATTCCTTAATTAAGTGAATGTTGAATGTTCATCGGGTTGATAGACCACCATAGAGATCTCTATTTTATTTAAAAAATGTGTTTTCATTTAATCAATGATAATCACGATAGAATAAAATCAATTATAAAAAATATTGCAGTCATTAAATTAAGAAATAGTAATTTAAATAATTAAGAAGGGTTAAATGATATTTCATGTATGATTGTTAGCCAAACCGAGTCAATTATAAATCGATCTAGCATACTTCTAGAACGTAATTGCTTTTACCCAATATTTTCAAATTGTATTCTAATATTACTTGTTGTGATATATATTCAGCAGGTTTTTAAATTTTCTAACGATTCTAGCGATGGCTGAAAACCCTATATTTAATGGCACAAAACCATTCCCTTCACAGAAACTTTGAATTTTATCATAAACTTCGCGTTTTAACCATGTAGTTTAATATAACGCGGGTGCATGCTGCGGTCACAGTAGAATGCAATGTTTCCTTGATATATTTACCGCTTCCTTTGTTCTTTCTAATAGGGGAAATCATAACAGAAAGCCATGTAATATAATAACATCATAACTGAGGGCCATGTTCCTATTATACAGTGCCCAATTCTTTGTTCTTTCTAATATCTATTTATAATAATGCTATGCTCCTAAAGACCTTTTAGGAAATGAAGAGATATTCATAAGCAAGTTTCTTAGAGAACAAAGAGTGGTTCAGCTCAGCCCTCTGTCCTCGATTGTTGTTAATACGTAAAACAGCAAGCTTGTCAAAGCTATAAGACTTCCAGCTCAATTCTAGACATACTTCTGTCACGATTGGCATTTACCGAGTTCCCCTTAATTTAAAGTTTTTACCAGTAACATATATTATTTGAAACAAAAGTAATTGTAAACTCTTTTATGGTTTTTTCAAAGTCTGCAAAGATCATCGCCTTGACAGTATAAAAAATTTAACTGGAAAAAGTTTTATTAGTACGTACAAAATAATAATATATTTCTGGAGTCAGTAGAAGAAGAGAGATGTTTCTACGGGTACTATTAAAATAAGAAATTAAAATTAATAGTTAACGCATATGAACGACTTTTTAGTTGTAGAGTCGGTGGTAAACAACTGCCGATTTTATTGGGACAAGGTCGGTTGCCGGCTTCTTACACATTTCAGATTTCTCACTGCTGTCTCCGTCGATGCGTGTTCAGTACGTCTATATTTTTTATCTTTAGTGCGTTTTAGTTCACAATGTTCTGAGCACTGGAAGTTGGTTAGAGTAGCTCTGATTTTTTGTGGGATCTATTTTTTAGGACATTATTAAATGAAATTTCAAATAAAATATGTTCTATTTTCTCCGATTATTGTCGGACTGATTACTTTTGGTCATCGGCGTTATATTGCACTTTATGCCACTTAGAAGTATATAGTCCTTTTAGTATTTGCAGCCATTATTTAAAGTTAATTAGAGCATTTACTACGCTCCGGAATTCTCCGAGAAGGTTTTGCATAATGATTCGCCTTTGTAAGCGAGTTTTTTTTTATTTTACCTTCATATGTGAAATATATGGAATATGTTTGTTTTATTTGTCTAATTTTTTTAATCGCTGTAAATTTGTCGTAAAGTTTCTTTTAATCTTCATATATTTTTCATTAAATATAAGTGTTCTCCATTTTGCGTTAATATTCATAAATGTATGCAATATATAAGTAATATTTTAATAAATTTGTTAATATTTAACAAAAAATGGATATGGCCTATTTTTACTGGCTACACAGCTGGGTAAAGTTTTTTTAAACCTTCTTATAAATATTATTTTTGGTACGTAGCTATGTCCAATTGATATCAATGACATATTTTGCAATAGGCAAATCTTATAAATAATGAAATACTTTACGACATGAAATATTCTGCAGAAGTTACAGAAGCCCTAGACAACATTTTACTTAACAAGAAGGGTGGTAAATTTACAAAGGGGTCGGCAAAGAACAAAGAACTGGAGCTCTTTGATCTCACTCGCAACCTTTTGCCAATATCTCTCATTCTACATGGCAGTTTGGCCTTGAAACGGTATAAGTACGAAGGACGATTTTAAGAGCAATTTACTATGGACAAATTTACAATTTCAGGGTAAATGTTGTTATGCTGTAAAACATGTCAGGTGATTTAAAAATGATTTTTCAAAATAACTGTTCAACAGTTTACACCTATACGTATATACTTCTTTCAAAATTGTGTATAATAATTTGAACAAAGATTTAATAAACTCTGCTTATCTATAACTAGGATTACAAACTTTGAAAAAATGCTCCATGGTTAAATGTAGTTATTCCGGAATTGCACACTGTATAACATATGCCAAACAGCCATATGCTTGAACATAATACTTTCTTTAAAATTGAAGGAGGATACAATTGTACTTAAATGTGGAAAATAGAAAAAGTGTTACGAAAAAATTCAACTAATTCAACAAACGTAAAAATGAAGGAAACTGAAACATAAAATCCAAGGTTGACAAAAGAAAATCAAAAATATGTAGATGAATAAGCGATATTAAATAGTATTGAGAGCATGATAATGAAATTAAATAATAACGGGACAATATAAGTTTAAGATACTTGAGGAGTTGACTACCGGATTTGACACTATGCGATTTGATCCTATCAAGTGAAAATAATGCAATTGATTGTAGAACACCTGCAAACTGTGGTTTAGCCACATACTTCTTAATCGGGGAAGACTTGAGTGGTTCGGTTACGGTACATGAGCAAGCATAATGCCACAAGTAGAGCTTTGAAATCGAAGGAGACTGGAGCGGCTGGATTCCAATATACATGCGAGCATAATTGATATGTGCGAGTATAATTGATGTATTTCACACAGACATAGAAAAATGCTATTCATTGGCTATAAAGGAATAAATTGTTGTTAAAATAAAACGTAAAACGTTTTTCTCCTGAGTGCAAAAAAATATTACACAGAGCTCTTTTTAACACACCGTATACTTGCCCGGGCAGTCCGATACTTACCAGAGCCGTTACGCACGCACACAAGCTCACTGTGTCACTAGCCATTCGTAAACACTACATTTATGTTTCTTTTTATGGAATATATCGAGCAGTTGAGAATAAACGTAATAATAGCGCCATTGCGATCACTTAAAATAATATTATTTCACTACACCCACGCCATTACGTACCTAAATATTGAATTTAATTTATTTGTTAAATGATATGAAACATGATTATTAAAAAAAATTATAAATTACATTACTAACTCACTCAAGTTTTAGTTAGGCGGAAATCACTTATCATGTGATTCAAATAGTTTGTAAAATATTGCACAGAAAAAATAATTATATTAAATTTTATTCACTTAATATCCACTGAAAAATTACTACACTTAACTTAATGAATAGCCTTAAATGTGTGTATTCAAAGTATTTACCGTCTAATTTTAAATACAACGAAGGTATTTAAATTTCTACATTTTAGTTCTGTAGTATATTTTACTAATAAAAAGGTTTTCGTAACCTAAAGTGAATATATATCAAATCTGTGCCTTGGCAAGGTATTATTTTTCTCTGTCTTTAAATTTATCCACTCCGTTACGTTTTACAAATTCAAAAACCGAAAAAGATTTACTACATTAACTAGCTTAATTACGCGATACACAGCAAAATGAAACATGCATTCGCTCGTAAGCATATGTTTTTGATAGTTACCGATTTTACTGAGAGACGCTCACCTCGAAAAAATCGTACGATCATACCACACAAGGGACGAAGGTTTTCTATTCCATAACTCCACAATACCAACAAATAAGAAATTATTCTTTTTTTTAATTTAACATTTTTTAAAGCAGATATTACTAAGCTGCGTTATATTATTTGTTTTTTTTTTACAAAATTACCGTAACGTAATTTCTTTACATTTTGAATGGAGTGTAGAGGTATGTTAGATTTAGAAAAGATAATTCTTTAATAAGTTTTGTTATTTCCTTTACGGAATATAGCCTTGTTTCATAAAACAATTGTAACAGGCTGTCTTCATACTGTGCAACATTTAATTCGGAAAATTACATAAGCATCTCGTCGATTTAAAGAAAAAATATAAAGTTATAAGTTTTAAGGTTTTTTGTTTTGTTTGCTAATAAAAATCGTTAATCGATAATTATACATCGGTTTTTGAATCATACGATAAATTAAATGTGTATTAAATTATTTTTATTTTATTTCGGTCATAATACTTTGGTTTACCACTTAAAAATTTGGTAAAGTATAATTTTTTCTCTCATAAATACGTGTTTAATATTATATTCTAATTCTCTATATCTACCTTACTAACTACAATGACGTAATATCTTTTTATTAATAATTAGTTTAATTAAAAATAATCGCAAGCAATATTCTATAACTAGCATAGCAATAACAGCTGAATGTATTTGGACAAAACAAAGTTCTAGTTACAAATTTAGCGATTCATCTGACAGAAATTGAATAGTGAAAGCCATTTTTTTCTCAAACATTTTTATGTCACGAGCCAAAAAAAAAGCCAAAAATTTAGGTAAAAAACTTTGCGATCTCTTTACTGCACTAGATAATTAATATGTTTCATTTAACTTAACGTTAATCATTTTAAATAAATTAAGGCTTAATTATTAAGCTGTAAGTTTACTTTTTATGTTGTTATTACCTGTAAATATTCAATTTTGTAACACGTCATTCATAAAAATTTTAATAAATGAATATTTTGTAAACAGGTTTTATTAAAATGCTATAATGCTATATTATTAAAATGTTATAAATGGGATGTAATATATAATGGGACCTCCAGGTTGAGAAAAGACGGTCAAACACTATCCTTTCTTATCCGTAGATTAAATTAGTTTTATCACTTGTGTCTGTGAACAACAATTTATTTATTATTACATTCAACGTATTAAAATTTTCTAAAACATTAATATTTGTTTTTGTAAATAAATTGATTTGAAGACTGTTGAATGCCTACTGTTAGCCATTCTAATTCGGAATAATATGAAATGCTGCTGTGTTTAGGTGCATGCGATTGTAAGCGAGTATATAGTGTTCGGCTATTTATCGAAATCGCATCAGAAAGTTAAATGAATGGACTACCGCAAGGTTGGCTGGTCGCATCCATAGTACTGGTCAGGTAATATACTCAGTTGACAGAAGACGTCACGTGGAAGAAGATGCTATCCTCGCTGCATGTGCCGAAAATCATACTCGCAGCATACGTTCGACGTACATGTCTCTTAACTTACCGAAAACACTCTTGAGAGATACGCTGAGAATAGAATGACAACATTCGTTTTACTATCGTGCTGTAAACAATTGACTTTTCTGTAGAATAATTTACAAACGTAAAAAAGGTCATGCATTAGGTAGTTTCCGCAGAACTACAATATGAGTGAGTATATTAATAATATTAATTACTAAGTTTTTAATAGTTATATTTCAAGTAATTTAACCAATCAATTAAACGATAAACTCCCTACGTTTAAATTACTTATTGTAACATGTAATGTCACGCGCGGCTGCTTGCACGTTCGCAGATTATTCCACCGAGTGACGCTGAACAATTCACGAAAGTATCGTGCATACGAAAAAGATGACAAATAATTATGATTATTACTTTAAATTTTCTGAAGAAATAAAGTAATTTTTAAATTTCATTTTAACGACCATCACCTATCTTTCATTCAAGGAAGTCTTTCTTTGTCCGACATTTATTCTTGGTTACTGTAGAACTCCGGCACGGAGTTGTGAGGTTTATTTCTGGAAAACGGTAGTCTATGGTATAAATTTATAGAAAGTAATATTGAATATTATCTCTTTATTATTTGAAAATGTAAAATAATACAACAAATTCAAAAACTTTATTTTAACAAAAAATAAGTAATTGTTTACTTAAAATAAAGTTTTCTTTCCAAAACATTCATCACGTCTAATTCGGTCTTGATTGCCTTAGTGACACTAAGGTGACAGATGTCTTCCATACTGAAATGTACCTTTCCCCTTAGGAAATAATCGGATTATTTAACGAAAAATTAGTAAAATAAAACTTAATTAAAATAAAGCTCAAAAAACAACATTTCAAATAAGAATCAATTTCGTTTTACAAAAAAAAATATCATACATTTACACATCAAACACATTTATAAATCACACACGTACGTATATTATGATCACGTGGCTAATTGTTGGCGTACGGTAAATTGACAATCCTAAATAACGAGGAGCAGTCTCTTTAATTTTTTTTATATTTTCAAAATAACTGAAGACATTAAATACTGGTTTTCCTTTTTTTCACCGGAAAATGCATTGCAAATCTAAAATGCTCGTATGAAAACCGGATACCTGATTTTATGTAGAACGGCATGAAACATTGTGATTAGTTTTTTTATAATTTTCAAAACTATTTATGTTGACTTTTAAGAAATTGGCTATAATATATTTCTCATCAGTACTGTTTCTCGTTATAGCTTTTTGAACAACAAATCAAGCACTAAATATGAAAAGTGAAGTGTGACGATCAAATTGCACGATTTAATTTGATATTTTTCAAATTCTCATTTGACGTCATTACATCTTATCATTTTCAGTTCATTTGCGAATGCAAAAAACAATAGTAATGACGAAGAACTCTTGCATGTGTATACTCTTTAGGGTGGTGCATGCAAAGGATCCGAACGGAATTCTATTGCGAATCGGTCAATTTGTATATTATAGGCTTGTAATTCCAATACGAAATAATATGGGAATTGAAAATACGTTGAAATTATTCGTTGTTATTTAAAATGACTTAAAGTTGTATTTCAAAGAGGCTTCCGTACATTTAAAGGCAGGCTGAAAAAC
The DNA here is from genome assembly GCA_039881145.1 of Druceiella hillmani. Lineage (NCBI taxonomy): Eukaryota > Metazoa > Arthropoda > Insecta > Lepidoptera > Hepialidae > Druceiella > Druceiella hillmani. The sequence goes on along the minus strand of JAYKKI010000005.1, from coordinate 55,410,895 downwards.
AAATTTTCTTCATAAGCTTGCTGGATATCGTTGGAATGACCTCTTGGGTAAGTACACTTTCTTATCACAGAAGGACAATAATTTAGAATTTTGATAAAATAAACTATATTTGTTTGAATATTTATGCGTCTCTAATTTTGTACAAAACCTGTGTAAAAATTAATCTGTTTATACTATGAGTAAAAAAATTGAATACAACGGCTGTAGTAACTATACCGAAATAATTTTATGGTAATGTAGGACAAAAAGTTTTAAGATAAAAAGCAATATTCGTTGTACTGTATTAACGCCACATAGTTCAGACCACCGGCAATAAACACGAGAGACTACCGGTTATATAACCGACACCAATACCGTGCCATTTGTTGAAATGACACGACTGTTTCTCATACGAGATGTCTATTGCCTTCCCTGCAAGTATTGCTTTACGTTTGAGATGAATTTTACTTTCTTCGTGAGTGATTCTAAGCAATAAATTCGACCGTGACTCATGATACTATTGGATTTTATTAAGGACAATTTTTTTTCAAATGAGCTTGATACAGACTGTGTAATCTAGAAATAAAACAACAATTTACATTTTAGTGTAGAATGTGTATTGTGTAAATATGTTCTGGTGTAGAGTTTTAGACTTTAACATTATATCGTGAATCAAAAGGAAAAAAAAACGGAATGGCTGTAAGATTAGTCACGTTTTCTCCCGTCTGTCCGTTTGTTCGTTTTTCTAGAAATCTTTGAAATTCAGTGAAGTTGGAAAAAGTAATGGCTCTCGTATGTTTCAACAAAATATCAAAATATAGTTTGATTTTGTTAAAAAATTGGAGGAGGCAATTAACGTACCAAAAAAATGTTTTTAGAAGAATAAAAATTAATTAATGAAATAATATAATTTAATAGATTAATATTCCCGCGCATATTTGAAATTCCGAGTTAAGGGTTTTGTAACCACTAAAGGCTAGTACGGTACGTCAAAAATATGGAAAAGCATAGTTGAAAGGCTCTTTTAACTGACAGATGCTGAAATTGTGTTGCTAACTACAAAAGATGCGGATGGAAGACCATTCGCTTCATGTATCCTACCAGAGATCGAGAAATTTCTGTATCAGAAATTGCTGAGAAGAGTTGGTTTGTTAATTGCCAACATAATATTCTAAGAAAAAAATATATTTTTAAATGGGATTTGAAATTAGGTTCCAATCTAGGTTTAATGTGCCTCAACTTTCATCGCCCGTAATACTAACGCAGATAAAATATACTTTTAAATTATGTGTATTGTATCAATATGTTTAATTTTTAGAATAATGGCATAACCCTATTTTTTTTGTATACCAATAAGCACTTGATCTATTTTTATTTAATAATGAGGTTTTGCCAATCTATAGAGCAATTTGTAATATGAATCTTTTCCCAAACACGGAGAATAAAAGTCTTGTTGAGGTCGAGGTTGCAAAAAAGTTGAAAAGTGATATTTATAACATCTTTTAGACATACAGACTTGCAATGCAATAGTTTTTTATACATTGGACAACCTATCCGTGAGGAAATATTTGCAACACTTACTATTTTCACTACAAAATTATATAGCCATATATTTTAAGCCATATTCGTAAACTTTTGTAAAAAGGCTTGAGCCTGATAGTTTTCAATCTATGAGTGTTTCAATTTTATCTAAGTCAAAATGAGGAAAATCTTAATGTCATGTCATAATATAATGATATCACGATCATTTATATAATCTCCGTGCATCTTTTGGAAAACTGTAGTTTCTAAACCTATTTAAATTAGTTCTGTTAGTAGTATAAATCTCGAAATGTTCTAGGAATGTAATGATATGGAAATCCCAATAACTATAAAGGGGAATTGCAAAAAAATCCATCATTCCATCACAACTACAAAAATGTAACTCGTACGGTGCAATTAGCAAATTAATGGAGACATAAATATATAGAGGGAAATATATGTAGTACTAATTTTGGTACACTCCATATTTTTTTACGTTTTTAAGATATGGACTAAGAAAGCCGCAAATAAAAAATACCTTGACACTTTCGAAATGCAGTGCTGGTCGCGCATGCTTCTGATGTCTTGAGCTGCCCATCCCACCAACCAATCCAACATTAAGGAAATCAGCATTCATGGTATGCTGACCTCTACAGTGGCCCATGATTATTTGGCCATATTATTAGAAAAAAAAACCAGACAACCTGGAGTGCGATATTCTACGGCGCTCGTTAAGCCTACTAAACCGCAAACACCGTGCAAATTACCAAGCATGTGATGGTAAAATTAGTGCAAGATCGCAAAAACGGACAACGATTATATATCTGATATAACGTATGAGATATATATCAAGGCAGCACCTATTAGTGACTGTCATAATTAAATAAAAAGATAGAAATGACGTCAATCAGAAGAAAATTTGTAGCGGTGCATCCTAAAATTCAGAAATATTCGTCCTGGATTCGCGGGTACGTCCCTACCTTTAAACATTTGCTTCGTTACTCGTTTGTAATTGTTCTGTGTGAATTTTGAGTAAAAATGGTAACGTAATGTGAAACGTCACTCGTAATATTTTTGTGAGATATAAATTTATAACTGAGACTGACTAGGACTACTACTACTTTTGTCTTATTAATGGTTGTTGGAAAATATAAGATTTACTTTATTTTGAACATAATACCTCTAAATACTTTAATTAAGTTGATATTGCTTGTGACTCCTAATTGCATTCTTTTAATAAAGTGTGTAACTGGAACTAACAAATAATATTGGAAACGAATGAATGTTTGATTAGTAATCGATTAAGGGAATATTCAGAATTTTCCAACATATTTACTAAAACGAGGGATCGATTTACAAAAAGTTGAGGACGCTTTTTCAATAGTGCTACCTGCCAATGAAGTGTGTGTTACCTAATATATGTCCATTGCTTTCTATTTGAGATTTTTGTTGCTTAAACTTTCTATTTAATTGTAACTAGTGTTTCTTAAAGGTTTATTAGACGTACACAAATAACTCTTTTATTAAACCGTGATATAGCATTCCATTTGCAGAAAACAATATTATACCTGTTAATTTAAAACAATTAAAATGAATCTCAGATAACTTTTAATATTCATATTAGTGACTCACAATAAGTTCCATAGAGCTGCAATTCAAATATTACTATGAAGAAGAATAATTAGATAAAGTTTTTGTTACCGTGCTCTTCAGATTTAATTAAATTACAAATTGCTTAGGATTGGAAACCTGAAAATAAATTATTCTACATTTTCTTAGACAAGTGATATGATTGTCATATTTTTCATCCGAGCAAACCAAGCAAAATCGTATTAATTTTTTTTCCAAAACTTTTAGGTAAACATGCTGACATTTTCACCCGCTAGATAATAATATAATCTTAACAACAAAACACTATTTTCCTGCATTTTCCATATAGATGGGAAATTAATTGCTGGGGATGTGTACATACTGAGTAATTACTTAGTACAAAGAATTATTGATATCTTTGTGAACTGCATTTTATTTCATCTAATTTGAGATATAATGTTCCTTATTTCGAAAGTTTATTATACTTGATTTATTTTGCAGATTTAATCATCCATGTGTATATTCTAAAGAAAATTAGACCAATTTTGTTCCGAGATCTCAGTTGGCTTACTTTCTGTTCGTTTATCGCTATTACTTCGTAAATCGTATAGCATGAAAGTCGTCGTTTGAATATTATATGTTGTTCATGGATATTTAATTGTTAGCTGTCTTAAGTGAAAATATTCCTAACTTTTGTTGCACCCGGGTCAAAATTTTCCTCTCATCACGTCAAAATACGTGTATATTTCATCCTTCTTTTCTTTCATAAAATGGATCTGATCATTAAGGTGATGCACATATTACCATACAACTATATCAGTAAATGGAGTTCACTTTCGAGAATTAAAACGTAAATAAGCCGGAATTTAATACTAGAGCGAAGGTATTAAGGGGGAAGTAACAGAAAACTTCTTTTAACAGATTCGTTTGAGAGAAAATTTATGGCAGTAGGGTACAACAAGAATTATTACTTTCCTTATTTTCTGCAGTTATGACTATATTGTCGTAGATAATAACATATAAAACACTGAAGTGACATTGGCAAACACTAAAATGACATTGGCATGGAAAAAGACCTTGCATTTAATCGACAAGAATGGCAAAGTAAGTTCAAGTTTTTAAAAACCACCCAATACAACGGATTACTGAGAAAGTAAATTTTATTTAAATATGTTGTTGTTAGTTTGCGATTATTAAAATATATAGATGTTATATTGTAGTAGCAAGATCTAAACTTATTGTAAATGCATGATTATATGCGAATTGTGTGCTGAAATATTGAGATGCTTTTTTAATTTGAACGGTGGATTAAATAAATTCAAATTAACCCGAGTTATTGCTACTCGTTAATTATACCACACTTCTAATAAAAAACAGTTATAAGGTATAAATAAAATAGTATTAAAATGAGAAATCGACAATATTTCTCATGAAGTGTATTTAAACAACAAACTGATTTGCAACGAATCGGTTTTATTTTTACAAGCACCATCGTCAATGTGCAAATATTCTTACGTTCTCCTTGCGATAGTTCCTTTTTAATATACAGCTGCTTTTGAGTAATGTGAATAATTATGATAGCGAAATTTATAAGCAGTTCAAATAATCTGGCGGCAATAAGGAATATTATTTTTAATGAAGCTAAATAGGATGAAACTAAATATTTCATCATACAAATTCAGAACTGTATCACGGATTTCAAATTATACAAAATGATATTTGGACGCAAGTTACACATAAACTGATTTTTGGAAAACTATTCAAACCTTGATTAAAAATTTGTTAAAACTTTATTATCCATTACACTAAAGTATTTTAGTATTATTCCTGGAAATTTTCTGTAGACTAAATGAAAAGTAATAAAAATATTAATTTCGTAAATGTAAAAAAAAAAATTAAGGAAATAGTAGATTCCGACTTTCTAAATACGAACAATTTAACAAGAAACGAATTTGGCTTGTATGCACAAAATAGTGAAATAGGAATATATAATGAATCTTGAGTAATCAGCAAATGAGAGATGTTTCTAGGGATATTGTTTCATGGTAGTGGGGGATGGTGAATCGGGATCCAACAACTGCCGACTTTTGTGTCGGGCAAGGTCGATAGTAGACTTTCGACCTACTTACCGCATAATTAAATTCTCTACTATCTGCTTTGGCGTTTGTTCAGTCTTCTGTTTCATTCTTTTATCTATTAGCACATTTTAACGCGTAACATCTGGATCGGCGAGAATCGGCCAGAGTCTCTCCGTTTTTGATGAGACGTAGTTGGGTTTTGTGCCATTTAAGAGTTCACATGGTTTCTGGTATTTATGGTCAATAGTGTAAAATATAATTGAAGTGTTTGCTACGCTCCTAAATTAGTTGCAAAGATTTTGCTGAAGGATTTTTCTTTAAAAGTAAGCATTATTCACCGTTTAATATGGCTATTAGTATTATTATCCAATATTTAAAAGTAATTAAAGCGTTTGCTAAACTCCAGAATTCTCCACTAAGATTATGCGGAACGATTTGTGTTTAAAAGCAAGTGTTCGTCACTTTATATTTCTATGATAAAAGTTTGCAATGCGTTGGTCTTATTTAAAACGTTTGTTCATTTTTATTGGATAATATATTTATCATATTTATTTGCTCCTTGCATATTTCCTGTAAAGTTTCGTCTGATAGTTTGCTAAATATAATTATATTGGGGCACAGTATTAATGATATGCATTGCAGTAGCATTGAATCACTTGCATACACAATCCACCCTAACGTTTATTTAACGTTATCTCTTAAGTGGTATTTAAAATGGTTCATTGTGCATATTTTTCAAGTTTAATGTTTTTTTTTATACTTAACTATTAATGTCATTGTCGATTTTATTCACTCGCCATAGCAGGAATCTTTTTTTAATATTTTTTTTAAACATATATAATTTTTTATACGAATTATGCCCATTTAATATCCATGATAGCTTCCCAATAGATTTTACTTAATTCTATATATAATCCAGTCTATCGATAACATTATCTCTTATGTATTTAACATTAATTTTAAAACGAAATATTAAAAAGAAGGTATACAAACCTAGAAAGTATTTTACTTAGCGAGTAGGAAGGTAAATAAAAAAGTGAGTGTTGGAGGCGTTCACAGAGAACAAAGGCTTAAATTTTGCTCATGACCCTTTGCCATCTAATCGCTTTTTTCATGGAAGTTTGATAGAGAAACAGGACAAGCACGAGGGAAGATTTAACTGTAATCCACTATGGAATATTTTATTTTGATATAGAACATGTTACGGCTGTTTTACAAATGGAATTTTTGGAATAACTGGTTGTTACCTAGTAGCAACATTGGCCCTACGCTTATAAATATGAGCAATAACGATCAGTTTTTTGAAGTAACAAAATGTAATACGTTGACACGTAGCTTTTATCAGATTAATTTCAATTGTCTATGTCTGAATATGCAAAATGTCGGACAAAGCGTGAATAATATTTAGAAGATAAATTTTGTGGATCATAAAAAATTAAAATAATGTTACCTGTCATCTAAAAAAACCTGGTGGTTTCCTAAATATTTTCATTTGCATAAAAATATAGGAAATTCTAACTCTAAATTTTTAGGATTCTGTGCCTTAAGAGAAAAAACGGAACCCTTAAAACATTTCTATCTTCTTTTTTCTTGAACCGTGAAATTGGACACAATGATAAAGCTTATTAAACTCATTCATATTTCATTAGATGATACTCAAAAATATTTAGAAAGAAATATTACTGGATGAATATTTAGTAATGATGGGAATGATACAATGAAAATTTAAACATTCCTTATAGTACAGGGAATTCTTTGAAATGCCTACTTCTACACGTTTCAAGTGTAAATACAATATCTACAATAGTCCCAATACAATAGTCTTAATACAATATCTCTAGAAATATGCTGAAAAATATGCAAAAAATATGCCTTCTCGCCATTTTTGAGTCTACTGAGTCTAAAATTATGAAAAAACGGAGTTTTCAGAAATCTGTATAAAGGTTGTAAGAAGTATTCCTAATACTATAGCGATGATTCTAGATTTAATTATTTTTTAAGAAATGCACCATGTTTTTACAGCTAAGAAAAATATAATTATTATTGTTTCAAGTGTTTGTTTCTGGTTTCAATTTATGGTTTCAAGTGTTTGTTTCTGGTTTGAATTTATGGTTTCAAGTGTTTGTTTTATACAATTTCTAAGCGATATAGTAATGTAATTTATTCAATTTAATGAGTTATGGAATACAGTTGTTTAATTTTATGCTCACAATTATATTTAATAAAGGGGAGATAATTTTTTTTGTCGAAATACAACAACGGGCGGATAGTATTTTTCATTATTATAAGAATATTTACTGTTAGCAAAACGTTTACTTACTACAGTTATCGAGTATCGGCAAGTCATTATATGTAAAATCCCCTCTTGCTAAAACGAGGTAGGAAGACGCAATTCTAGTTTAGTACACATTTATTAGCTCTCGACCTCTGTGTATTTACCAGTATGTATGTTTGTGTATAGATTTTGTGCACGAATTAAGTAGCGATGTCAATAAAATATTTGATGACCATGAAATCGAATGCTGTAAGCCAGTGCCGTTAGCTCACTAACAAATGTCGGATTTAAAAAATTGCAATTCGATTCTAAACAACTTCTAGGCATCGTGTTGACTTCAAATTTTGCGCACACATAAATTATTGGTGATAATATAAAAATTTTATGACCATAGTCTAATGTTGCAATCAAGATTATCAGCTTCTTCTGGAAGTCCTCAACGGTCATTCGAAGATATTTTGAACTTAGGTTCATTTTAGTTGGCTCGTAGTTATTACGAAAAGTTTTGTGACCATAATTCTTGATCTGACACTTTTGCTTGTATCAACAACTTCTTATAAAATTTTTCAATGAGCAATTGTGTATAGTCTTTTAAATCTGCACACAGTTACTCATGACTATTTCTCTTAAACTAACGCTGAAGCCAAGTTTGTCAGCTCCCAAAACTCCTAATTCTTACCCTACCTGAGATTCATTTGATTTGCAGTGCATATCGATGAAAAGTATTAGAATTATTAAATATGGCACCAATAGTGAACGCAAGGATAATTTAATAACTTTATAACAACTAAACTATATGATAAACATAGAGTGTTAAGGGAATTTTAGTAGTTAGATTTATTTATGATGACAGTTAAAATTATTTACAAAAGTTTCCTCGATAAATGTCCATGAATATGATGTTAAGTAACTATACCGTTACTTTTTAATAAAACGCTTGTTATGTCTTATTTATTGACGATAGGTGATATCGTCACGAATCTTTCCTGTAACAATTAGTATATTGACTGGTCTGCTCATGTAAATGATAATATAATTATACATATATATTAGCCTATATTTTAATCTAGATTGTGTAGTATCTATATGTGACATTTAATTAAAACCCATTAAATTGTTTAAGCGTGACAGAAAGAAAAAGAGACAAATAAACAGATCACAGTTCACTATATTATATTCATATTCGTGATATAGACGTTAAATTATTTTTGACGCATTGTCAGATATTTTCAATGAAGATTTATACCTTTTCACCTATTTTCATTCTAGCAGTATTGTGGATCCGTTTCTTTGTTCATATTAAATTTAAATATTGATTTTTATGAAGAGTCGATTTTCAATTCGAGTTATAATCAGAGGTTAAATGGTAATTTTTAAATGTTCGTGAAGGATCTGCTTCAGTCCCGTTTTGTGACAAAAGTAGACGAATACAATTTTTTTTAACTCAATCTACTGGTGCCATATTTATATAGCATCAAATATCTCCAATAGTGCTTTAATTTTTAATTAAAAATTAAAGCACTATTGGAGATTCGTTTTATTTATAATAAATAGTAAATTGTAAAATTAATAATAACTAAATAATTAAGCTTATTATCAACGAGCCAAAAATTTGGACATTCAAAATGATTGTGAATTTAAATACTAATATTAAGATAAGTTTCACTACTAATAAGTTTTTCTTGCAAGAGTTCAAATTATTTTTATATGGGTTTTGTAAATATTTTCGCTTCTTCTAACAATGCTCTATGTAATATAGTAACTACTGTAAAGTTTGACAATATATTTACATTTTTAAAAATTTCTTTATTTTGAAGTACCGATAAATTAAATGACAAAGTTTATATAAAATAGTTTATCAATTTTTTTTAAATATTTCCTAATCACCGGTTGGTGTTGATTGATTTTGGTGATGAATCTTGTGTCGTGAAATCTACGTCTTTATTTTGGAAAATAAATTACCAATGATCACTCATTTAATTATTTGTCGATCGATTTATTTTGAATTTAAAAAATTTATATTTTTGACTAAACTTTGTATACACATATTTTGGGGCACGGGATTGCCAGACTTACGTGGGAAAAAAACCGGACAACGTAGACGAGGAGACAAAGGATTACGCAATAAATGGGTAGATATTAATGTTGGGCGTTATAAATTTAATGTTTAATTTAAAAAAAGTAGTCTTCAGAAAATATCATTCATGCCGATAGCTAAAATATAGGTTGTTATTTTGTATATTCAAATTTATTTTATATTTAAAAAGTATAACATAATTTTAAACTTAATATAAATTAAATATAATATTTAAAAAAGCTAGCTAAACTATTATTAAGAAAGTAATGAAAACAGTAATGAGAAAATAACACAAATTTACAAATCACTTCACATTTCTTAATCACAATGAAGCAACTTACGATCGCGTGGCCAGTTGTTGACAAGTTGGGAAATTATAAATTGCCTTTAATTTTTTAACATTTTAAAATAAATGGACACTACACAATTCGGTTTTATTTTAAATTTCTCCCCACAGAAATGATAAAACTGTACTGTTCGTATAAAAATCTGTGATTTATCCTGATCAATGCCTGTATTCGGCTATGCTGTGTACCAGATGCATGAAAAGGAGCCGAAATTATTATGATACTGAAACGTGGTAAAGATTTAAGTGAAATGAAACTATATCGACCCATCTCACTCTTACCAATCATGTCAAAGCTAGTTGAGAAGCTGATTTTAAAGTGTCTCAAACATATTCTTGATGAATGAAACCTGATACTATATCATCAGCTTAGATTCAGAAATAATTACTTGACAATTGAAAAAGCGCTGGAGAACAAAGATAATGCTCCGCTGCCTTCTTAGATATAACACATAAATTTGACAGAATACTACATGAAGATCTACTACACAACTTAAGATTGCTTGTTCCTTATTATTTCTATGTAATCTTAAAATCTTATCTGACTAGCCGGTATTTCAGGCGTAAATATAAAAATTTATACTCAGAAAGAAATCTGAATAATACTGGGGTAAGAGTAGTGTCCAAAGCTCAGTGTTGTATTTGTTTTGTAATAATTAAATTCCAAAAACATTATATAACACTACAACTACTTTTGCCGATTATACAGCAATCATGGCAGTAAATGCATCTTTCAAAGATTCGACTAGAAAATTATAACCAGCTCTCAATAGAGTAGTCATCTGAATTGAAAGTGGCGGTTTAAATTGAATGTACCTTGATTCTATAAAGAAGAAAATTGCACAACTATCAGTCTTCTTTAATGGCACCCAACTATTGTAACTGTCGACACAGGAAAACATCTTGATATAACTCTTGACTTGAGATTGAAAGCGCTGAACTCAACACCAAGTTATGAAAAATATCTTGGTTGTTTGATCCCATTTCTTAGCTATCAACTTAAAATAAGCTTATTTATATAAGCAAGCTCTACGGAGTAATAAAATGCAACTATGGGGCTGCGTCAGCATATTTAATATACAAGTGATACAAAGATTGAATAATGAAATACTTAGCTGTGTTGTTATTTTGCGTTTGCACTTTCGTATCTGTGACATCCATTGTGATTTGGGATTGAGATGGTAGAGGATATTATACTACTTATAATATTTACTAATACTTGGTAGTTTTCACCAAAAGAGACTTCAAAATCACACCAACATAAAAACATTCAGACTTTTTATAGTGCAAAATGTCACTAGACGACTCAAAAAAATAAAACCACTTGAACTTGCCAGATATTAGTACAATAAGTGATTCAATTTCAATATCTCGGTTTTGGATAGTTCTTAGTTTTTACTTTAGTTTTAGATAGTTCTTAGTTTGTTACCTTAGTTTTGGATCGTTCTTAGTTTTGATAGTTCTTAGTTTGTTCTTAGTGAGAAACAAATTAATAGTTATTTAACTAGTTTCAATAAAAATAGTTTAAAATTTACTACTTTATACATGGATATTATTTGTGTATTATCATGTGTATTCAGCCCATTATACACCATCCATGTTGCGCGACCAGCAGAGAGAGACATCGCTATGTGAGAAAGCGAAATAGACATACCGCTTAATATATCCTTCTCGTTTTCTCTTATTGCAGCATCTTTTTCTACTGGTTATACACGACAGATGGTGCGGAAATGCTTTAATTCAGTTTGGTGTCATTTAATATGAAAAACATAAACTTGTGCTGCTCGATATTGTTTGTTATGCGACATTTTTAAATTCTCTTTAGATGTGTATTATTAATTTGATTGTGAAATATTGCATCGTGATGTTTGTTTATTTCTTTAAGTATCATTATCCGGTTTCGTAATGTTCAAACATAAATTCTTCAAACACAATTCTCTTAAATTCTAACACTTGTGCATATAATTAATATCATGTTGATAATCCTTCTGTTAGAGTTTGGCAATTTTTTTTCCTTTATTATTGAAATTGTGCATTATTTTAAGGTCTAAATTACAGATGGATACTTTTAGATTCTCATCAATTTTTCATAGGCTCCTATTGACAAAACTTGTCGAAATTCGTTTTCATTTTCAAGTTGTTTTCTACAAAATTGACTCCTTTAATAATGCGCCACTCATTTTGTTGACATAAGATCACTGAGCTAGTAACTCCATAGATCAACGACCTGGTGATTCCAGCGGTTACTTATATACTTCTATAACTTAGAGAGCTATGGTATCTTTAGACGCCCATACACAATATCTTCGGTACACACTATAGTTATACAACATTGACACTTCATTTCACTTTAAATTGTTCACTTTTAATTATACGCCACAAAAGGAAATAAAAATTGGCAGACTTGTATATTTGGTTATATAACCTTGTTCTAACCATTAGATGCCCTTGTTATTGTATAAATACACTACTGAGAATAATATTTAATTTATTATATTTGCGTTGTATAACCTTATAGCATAACATCAATTTAATTTATTACCGTCACTAAAATACCTGTACATCGTATAAATTTTGAAAATAAAATGAAAACTACACTGCTCCCCTGCCATAAACTTACTAACGTAAACGGGGGGAAAACCCACGTAAACCACACTTATTCTATTGTTTTGTATAATATTCAAAATCTCTTGGAAGTTTTTAAGAGTCAATCTGTACAAATTGCCCACCTGAAGATGTTGTCATGCAACGAAACCTAGGTCGTGGTTAAGAATTTAATTAAAGTAAAAATAATACTACATCACAGAGTTTAATTTAGTTGCGAATAGTTTATTAAACTTAAGCTTCCGTAACTTGTGTTTAAAAATTAAATCGTTTTATGTCATGGATAGCATAAAATAAATACAAGGGCTGTAGCGTTGTATGAAAATGTTAATAGTTGTACGAAAATGTTACAAGGAAATTTAGAGTACTATTTGTAGTATTGGAGACATGTAGCTCGAACCGCTGGTAATATAGACGAAAAATTGGCACCATTACCCTGACACTGCATATATTGCTTTCCGTTTGAGATATATTTTTACTTCTTCATAAGTGATTTAGAGCAATCTATTCGACGTGACTAATAATGGTAAACGATTTTATTGTGACAAATTATTTCGAGTGGTTCATAATACCGACTGTATTATGTATAGTCAAGAAATAAAACGATCGGTTTTTGACATTGAATGTGCATTGCGTAAAGATTTCTTGTTGTATATATTATTTAGTTTTATATTTTACGTTATTCTATTCCTCAAATTGAAAAATAAAAATTGTGCAATCACCTACGTGTCTTTTCTTCTTTCCGCCTGTTAGAGATGTTTTTCTTAAAAAATTTTAATGTAGAAACTTGACATTTGATACAGTCGTATATTTTAACGATCCAGGTATTTTTCAATAAAATATTGAAATATAGGTAAAATACAAATATGTCTAAATAATGATTTTATGGGAGGCAAATAGTAAAAAAGTGATAGAATAAATAGTGTTAATTTTATTGTTTGAATGGTATAAATTGAACGAGAAAATTATAAGAATTTCCGAACTATTTTTTTCCAAATATCATGACAGATATTCTAGACATTGTTGTAAATGTTTGCAAAAAATATGTTGTCCTGTCGCAGTCTCTGAAAAGACTACAGTGTAAATTATGATAGAAAAATTGTTAGAGGAAGTTTACATAATATTTACCAGAAAATTACACCGACGATTCTGAATTTTACAGTTTACGAGAAATTTACGATATTTCTGCGTTCAGTATATTGAAATATACCGTGTAGCCAATATGTGTACATGGTGTCTAATAATATTAATACTTATGACTAGTATAATATAAGTAATAGAAATACTACGATTATTAAATGTTTATATGTGCCGAGTAAGTTTGTGCCGAGCTACGATGGTTGTGCCGAACTAGAGGTGCGAGTTCTGTTCATACACAATAAGTTCTGTTTTTAAATAATTTGAATGTAAAATCAAAGCGACTTTAAGGAACTTTACCTCATTACTTAAAATGGAATATTAAAACGAAACAATTAGCAACCTGAAATGCTCCGCGTAAACTATACAATGACTTTTTATTCAATAGTAAAAGGTAAATAAATTAGTGGTGGTGGCGCGGGTAAAAACAAAGGCACTCTTTGATATCACCGACGATAGTTGATGTACCTGCGGTGAGACTTAAATATGAGAAAGTATTTTAACTTTGATGTAGTACATATAACATGTCGTAGATATTTGTGGAAAAGCATTTACCATTTTACATTTTTCAAATATGAAAAGTGATTCTGCAATGTTATACTTTCATAAGCGCCAGTCGGTTTTTCTTTCTTTCATCGAGGAAAGTAGCTTAAGATTTCAACATTTTCGTCTTGTGACTAATAATTTAAATAATTTTATTGGGAAGTTTTAGAAGGAAGTATAATGTATTGTCCCACCTATAATTATATCCTCTGTAATATTACTCTACGTTTGTTATGATTTAGTGACTCGTTCAATTTCTTCATTTGTATTGTTAATTGATTAGTAGTTGGCTTTAATAAATAGATAATTTAAAAAGTTTGAAACTTCTTAAATGGTTCATGTTATTTAATAAACTTTTTGACATTTTCGACCATCATATTGTTAATATTCGGCCGATGCTGCGGTTAGATTGATGCGTTCGCTTATTTTTCAAGTATTAGAAAATTCGAATGTGACAGAATGACTCATACGTCGCTAAAGGAATTTCATTACTTTAGATGAAAATTGAAAAGACAAATACGATTAATATGAACACACATTAAAAAATATTATAATATTTTTTGTCAATTATATCTCTTGTGTGTGTATTGTATAGAATAATATTTACTCTTAGGTGTATTCAGCAAAGTTATTCACAATTTGTTTGGCATTAATTTGGATATTTCTATCTATGACTTGCCAAAAATAAAATTTCTTTTAGTATTACTTGAAGTTGCTGAGTTTGTCAATGGCAATTAAAAATTCAATATGATTACATTACTCTTGCACACGCATAGTTGGAATACACTTTGTCACATACAACTGATATACCGAAGAAAATTTCCGTCATTATTGGTCTTCGATACAAGTTACACAGTTAATAACGACATATTTTCACCCACGAGGTAAGGTCATATATTACAGCTCGCTGCAAACAACAATGGAAGAATAGAGTGTAAACAAAGGAGTTAAAATTACATTGCAGAAACACGTATCGTAAATTGTGACTAAGCCGTAAATATGTGATATTTATTTAGGCACGTTATTTACGGTTACGAAAAACACTGTTCAGAGAATATGCCAGCAGCGTGGAAAAACGTTATAAACGTGTTGATATGTAGACTGAAACGTGGTAAAAGTAGTCATTATTACAAATGAAACTGTAAAAAATGTTAAGCTTTTATGAAACATAGGCTTTTCTACATAGCGCTTAATTTTAAACAACGTAGTTTTTTTCCACTGCACACAGCGACCGCAACATAAAAAAACTCGCTATTAAACGAAATCTTGGGCCTCGGCCAAAGTTCTTGTAGCAATGTGTGTTTGTCTTTTTTTAAAATTGATAGCTCCATTGTGTAATTACCGTGAATTTAATAAGATAATAAGGACAGGGTGACATTTAAATATGACCTCGAAAAAGTGATAATTTTTTAAAAATTTTGGGCTTCTTAACAAGGATACGAAGGGTTGAGGAAAGGAGATGATTATTAATAACTTTTGTGATCACTTCAAGTTTAAGGAGTATAGTTAATTATTAGATAATTATTTAGAGGATAGTTAATGATTCAGGCATATTTGGAATGGTTAAATTTCAGATTGAGATTGATAACCGTTACTTCGGAATACATCTGATGTTTATTTTAAGTGGAGAGTTGGTAGTGTCAGTTAGATTCAATTGGAGCGAAACAAAGTGTCAGCAATTTAAGAAGGCAATATTTACGTAAATTAATATACACATTCTTTTTCATGTATTTCTTTCAAAATAGTTATAATGAAATATTAACACATACATATATGGATAAAAGTGTATAAATCCTTAGAGAAAAATGGAGTATTTTTGGAAATGATGAAGAAATGGAGCTTTTGTCACGATTTTAGTTTGATATATATTTCAGTATTCAATGAGTGTCTTTGGTTAAACGTCTATTTTTATCGCCTGAAACCTTGTGGTTTGTATATTCCAAGAAGGCACCACTTGAAATTATGTCCAGACTGAACAAGATATTAATATGGTATTAAAATAAATATTTTGAATCTAAACATTAGCAGTTTACAATTATATTGCTGCTTAATGTTAGTATGATTATTTTAAACTTTTAAAATTTTTGAGATGTTAATAAATAATGACGAACGATATAATCTAGATAGGTACAGTGTTAAAAAAAAAAGTGTTTTTTGTTTTCCAGGGGCTCTTGTTACGGTAATATTGGCATTTGAATTTTGTCAATATTCTCAGAACCTTTTTTGAATATTAGATAGAAAAATTTCGAATTACGACGTATTAATAATTATGTGAAATATGACATATATAGTCGTATGTAATGTAAGAAAAATTCGTTACGACATTTTAGGAATTGTTTACGTTAGGAAATTAGGTACAATGCATTGGAATAGTGTAAAATGCTTCGTCCTAAACAAAACAACTATCATTTTGCCTGTTATTTGCACTTTGAGCTTAATACATGACGTAATTTTTTGCAAAAATATTGTACGCAATAAATTAGTTAATCAACTTATGTGGATCGTGGATATAATGGTGGATAGTGAGCTTCTTCGTCGTGTTTGCGAAAATAGTTCAAATGTAACCAATTTGATTTGTTTTTTACATTGTTTTTGCCAAGATAAGTCATAGGATGGGATAAATATAATGATATTTGACAAAAGTCTCCACAAGTTGATAAAATTTTACAAATTCTTTTATTTTTAGCTGTGCGCTCAGAAGTTTGGCCTCTATGAGGTTTATGTATTTTTTTATATATATATAACTTGCCATCTGCAGGCAATAGAAATGTTATACGTGACAGTGCGCAATATGGTGGAATACCAGTTTTTAAAAAGTATTGCGAAGACAAGGTTCTCTTAAATGAGAGCAAATCGACTTGCTTAATTGAAAATATAAGTTGTGAGAAAGCATATTGTCATAAAAGCCGGCATATCGGGTTTGTGAAGTCACTTGAATATATTAACAGGTGATGGAAAAATTATTAAGGAGTGATTTTTGCCAATATTGTACTTCATCTCTCCTCATCGGCATGATATATGTTTAAATATTACGGAATACCTTAGACGAAACCCGGAGTATTGGTCGAAAATAGGGACATCCCGTCTTAGGCATCTACCGATCCGAACGTAATCATATCATAATTTATTAGATCCATTCGTGAATGTCTTCAGTAATAACTTGATCATATCCTCGCTCCTTAATATAAGAAAGCCTGAAAAGACAGATGAAAAGTGTGCATATAATTTGAGAAAAACATCTCCGATAGACAAAAAGACGTGGATGCATGTCATCTTATAAAAGTTTAATTTTGCTTGGGGGTATGGAAACCTGCGAAACCACCAAACCTTTGTATCCTTTTCGTATTTGAATTTAATATACGGCCTGTGGCAGTAAATTTAAACCTGAGGATAAACGTATTATGGTCATAATTTTCAGCAGAGTTTACTGAATATTTCAATATATATTACAATTCCTTTAACATTTTCAAGAAATGGAATCGAAATATGCCATAAACTATCATCACAAAAAAAATTGCTTAAAAGTTTACCACGAAACCTCTTTTGGTATGGACAGATGTGTCTTAGTTTACCAACTGAGATGTTGTTTTTGTAATTGAGTTTATAATAGCATATATTCTGGGTTACAAATATGGTTTCATTGTTAATATTAAATTATACTCCACTGCATCATCAGTACTCTTAGCGGAAATGATAGAAAAAGGAAAGACAGGTCGTCATTGTTTTCAGTTGTTATACGAAAAAGGATTGTTGGCAGAACGAAGGAAATATACATCAAATCAGTTCTCCTTCATCACATAAATCACATTTATACCTTGATGTCTTATTGATTTCAATTGCATAAAAGTCTCAAATTAGTGTAAGGTGAACGAATATATTTACTACAGGCCACCGACTCAATTTGTTCCGATTAGACGCGTTCTATTCGTACGACAAAATGTTAAATAATTTATAAATAAATTGACTATAATTGGCTTGACTAATTGATTAAACTAAAGTTAGTTATAAACACTATTTATGCGATAAAATAATTAAAGAGAAGATTAAAAAATAACAAACATGAAATATTTCTGCGCAAAAGCCTACATTAAAGCTCAGACAATAAATGTTGGAAAGTTTTGATAACAATTCCATAAATTGTATCTATTTGAAGGAAATATACATTCCAAACACAAATGTAACCATTTGGACCGTTAATTTACGTTGAAAATTGTATTTACATTTGACGTGGAAATTAACCCAGTATGGTTTAAATCCTAGTATTTTATTCTACGCCAATGATTCATTTTAAAAAAGTTACGACACAGAAGTACACTTGCTGCGTACTTTTTACTTATTACAATAATTAGGTAAATATCTGGTAAAACTAGAGGCTAAAGGCTAAAGCCTGGTAAAACTAGAGGCTATAAACCAGTTGCCATTTTTCACGATCTCGGCTGAACAGCCAAATTCAATGTGCCAAAATGCCAAAGTAAAATGATTATTAATCTCTGAAAATGCCCCAATAAATATTTAAGACTTTAAAAAAATATTTCGCTAAAGCATGAAGCTGTAAAATTTTTGGTAATATAATATTCTTAAAATAAAGTACATAAACCACATCTGTTAATGTCATAACTCATACTAATTGTTCTAAGCTATAGTTTTAAATATTTTAGATCATCGATGAGTAATACGTATTTGTCAGAGCTAACCCTAAAAGAAGGTTTAATTTGAATTTATCGTTAACAAAAATAGGAAAAGTTCTAAGCTATTACTCAATTTTATACAAAAATTATGACACAAAATTATATTATGACACAAAATTATAATTTAATATTAAAATTTTATCTACCTAATATTGATTGTGAAATTCACAATCATCGATACAAAGAGATGTATGCTAATATATTAAAATAATGGGGTTATTTGTAATTCTCTCATTCGTTAACCCCGTTTAAAAGTTTTCTTAACTGAAAATAGTAGCAGGTTACATATATTCTGCCCTAAACATGACTTAATAATTTACAACTTCGATATTAGTACTTATATGATTGTTTAATTTATCAACTGGTTAGCAAACATGATATAAATTACTTCATACTCGTTTTGTCAACAGATAGTTGAACTTTCCGAATGTACTAATTTACGTTTGCATTGTATTACATAATTGTGTTCTATTATAAATTGATATTTTTCCTAGTAATTAAGTCAGAAACATAAAACATTATTGATAATCACTTAGACGTGATTATCCTCTTTATTTCACATATCATCAATCGTTCAGCCAGAAATGGTGACTAAGTTCGTGCTGCAAAAGAGTTCGCTATTGTGAATTATCTGCCACAAAGATAAATGTACACATTATTATTTTCAATCAGAATAAATCTGTGAAGATTTAAATTGATAAATTTTAATAAAACTCTTGACTTATAACATGAAAGAAATAACGATAAACCATTTACAATTAACGATATAAATCATTAGTGAACTCTACCTGAATTAGTTAGTTGACATATTTTCATGCAAATGTAGACTTAGATTACAGACTGTTACCATAGTTTTTGCTGTAAGTATTTTCATGTAACGATCCTTTTAATATTTGTAGATTACGTGCCTCCTAACATTGGTCAAGGATATTGGGATATAACTTGATTTTAAATGTTGTCAATCCTCTTGAAAACGATATTGTGCTAAAAATGACCACTTCCGATCAAGGAAATAGTTTATACACTACCAACAATTTATAATAAGCTATTACGTTACTTTGACAGGAATGAGCGAGAGTAGTTTAAGTTCTCTCAAATTTCTTCCATGATAAATATCTCACCATTACTTATAATTACAGCAAAATGTCAGCTATTATCCGACGATTTAATTTTATTTCTGGGAATATGTAATCATTAGCACGGAGAGTCGCTTCATAGAGATAGCGACTCTACTCTCTGATACTGATGAATAAGTTTCGTATAGTATAAACAGTAATTGATTTTTATGTTCAAGTTATAGCAAGTTCTATATATATATATATATATATATATATATATATATATATATATATATCTATACATATATATATATATATATATATATATGGGCGAATTCTAACCTCTCACGTATTTCTAGTTTTCGAAATCTGGGTATGATTATGCATTAATTACCTGTGATTAGATTCTCCCATAATTAATACTTGTAAAATGATAACAAATCTTTACATCGTAAATGTAATCTGCGTTTAGGATATTTGGATTAATCATGAATGTTGCGATATTAACTACATTAAGGCTGTTTTACATTCTTCTTTGTAGTAAATTAGAAATGAATTTCGGCATTTGGCCTCCCTTATGCCGAGTTCAATTCTATTTATTTTTCTTCCTTCTCTTCTTAACATTACAGAGAATGAAGAAAAAAATAATCCGATTGATCAACTTTAAAAACCGTTAAGATTATTATACGTACCAAAATCTATTTACTAATCTTGAATGTATTGCCTCTTATCTCTACTATTTTACTAATAGGTAAGAGTCAAGTTCGTGAAGTATTTAGATGATTCACCTTTCGAAATTTTTTCTAACTATCCTTTTATTTTTTGTTTCTAATTTAATCTAATAATTCTTCTAAAGTTAGCCAAAAGGTAATTCAGAGGGGTTGTAACTTAGGCTATAATTTAGCCACTACTTATAAACAAGTTATAAGCATTTTATTTGAAAGATATAAACTAACGTAATTAAAAATTCTATTAATTTGTCTTTTAAAATAATAGAAAAGTCAGACATTAGAAAACATGTTTTATACAAACATATCAAAACTATAATTTACATGAATAATTTTTCCAGGTTTCATCAAATGGATCAGATTTTCTGCGTATTGTTCAAAGAAATATATTTTAGGAGCTAAGTAAATTTTTTTTGTAAACAATGTAATGATTTTTGTTTATTTCAAACTTTATATTTATAACGAATCTTAAAAAATATGTAAACTTACGACCACCAGTTTAAGTTCAATGTTTTTGTTTTTACTAAATGATATCACCTTGTATTAAATCATATTACCAAAAAATTAATTATTTGTACTGAAACAATAATGGTAGTTATTTTAGAAAGCTTAGTAATTATTTTTAAAATATTTCACAAGGAAATTATAAAGTCAATCCTTCTTCTTATCACCAAATCATGAAAACCTTCTTTCGCGAATTCGTAACATTTGGTGATGGTAATAAAATTATTGTATTTATACGAGGAATGCATTTACCGGATAACCCATACGTAAAAATCTTTGAATCACTTCTATGATTATGTCGCTGTGAAAATATTTTGTGTTTTCTATACTTTTCTAAATTTTAATATTTCCATAATGACAATTTTTTTGAAGTTTTAGTAATAATATTTTTAATGAGTCCTTTTACCAACACGCCCTGACTAATTTTGAGCTGATTTAGAATATCTTTTGGGAAGAGTCTTTTTTTATCATATAATATATTTATATGGTATTTCTATTAAATACTACATAAAATTTAGTTTAGTACGAAAATAAAAATTTTACAGCACGATTCAATTTATATAATATATATTGGCGGAATGTAAGATCAATGACGATTAACTTCATTTAAGAAGTTTCATTTCTGGACTAATTTTACTAGCACGTATGAATGGTTTAATCTCCTGTTCGTAAATTAACAAATTCGTAAATTGGCAATATGGTTACCTGGTTGTCAATATATTGCGTTTTTGTCATTCTGCTGAACTGTCACTTAGCAGTTATATCATTTCAATAGTTGCCTAGAAAACTCTTAACAATAATATTAGGTTATAATATAAATGGAGTTACATTATTACTAGGTTTACATTATTAATTAATAAAAAAACATGATAATTCGAGTGTTGTTTCTGATAAAGTAACTTTAATATTGTTGAATAGTCTTCCCAATTATTTCCAGCGCCCGTGCATCGAGATTATATTTTAAGCTTTTGAGTGATAAAGGTAAATTACGTTAAAATTTTTATTTCCACTTTCAATAACATAGGGCACTCTTTTTTTAATTCCGGCATTACCAAATTAAAGGCAGGCGTATTCATAAAAAAAATACGTTTTTATTAATCAAATAAGCAAAATCATAGATTATTAAAATTTTTGACGAATGTAGTGCTGCAAGTTATAATTTAAGTTGACTTAGTTTATTTTAATATTGAAGTTATTTTTTATATAGACCAATTGCGAACTGAGATTTGTTGACATTTAGTTTAAACTTTGATTCATCTTATGGCCCTAGGTATCTTTTCAGTATGGATAGCAGTTTTTCATTGGAAGGTCGAAAATTTTAAAGAATAAAATATAATACGCACAGGTTTCATTAATGATGATTCGAGTGAAAAAAATATAATCTAATATATATAAATATTTATATGTGGTTAAGTAGAGGGATTTGAATATTCAGTATTTATTATACTAGTGCAACTATCACAACTTTGATAAGGTTCAATAGCTTTGAAGGTGAAATGAGTATTTTCTGACCAAAATAAGTGGGATACGAATCGAAATTCTCCTAAAAAGATATATTTTTAGTTTGCTATTATTTTTGATCGTGACAGAAAAACAAAATATAAAAATAAAAATAAGATCATATTGCATTCGATTTTACTCAAATTTCACCAAATGTTGTCGATGGTAAACATTTAAAATAGACCAAAAACGCGGCAAACTGGCGGCAGTAATAAATTTTATTGCGCTGTATTAAATATATTTATGCCAGATGAAGACATGTATTTTAAAGGATTATGAAAGTTCTCCGATATCTTTGTAATATTTTTTGTTTTCCAAACAAGACGCACGAATAAAGATATAATATTAGCCAAAGAAATTTTGTTTTCTCGTTATTTTATTCTCATTTCTATAGTTAAAATACTTCATAAATTGTTTGGTAAATTTGGATATAATTATAAGTTATACCTAAATACATGCCATATAATTTCCCCCAACATTTTTATCCAATACTATTTAATGACCGTGTTAGTATTTAACCATCTCGTCTAGAGTTAGTGTTTTATAAATAATGCAATTCCAATGGCAATGAAAGTAAGTACGTTTTTGGTATTTGAAGTAATGGAAGTAACATTTTTGGTCGTTTGCAAAGTAGTTTGAACTTGTTTATTTTTAATGATTATAACTGCAGGTTTTTATTGTCCATTAAATGGCTGTTGATAAAAGGATATATGTGTGCCAAGACTGTTCCTCGTCCGACAATCTCGAAAAATCTGAAACTTGAATTTCAATATTTTCGAAATAAAGAAAAGAGAAACCAGAATTACAGGATTTAGTGATTTATAATTATATTCCCTGCAAAAAGAAAATGTAACCGTAAAGTATAGAACAAAACAACCACAATGCAAGTCTTTGGATTAAATGGAGTAATATTTTATTATCTCCCGGTAAAATTTTATCAAAGTAAGACATTGTTAAAGCTTTTTAAGTTTAATTTTAACCGAAGGAACAAGAAACGTGCAGTCATAATTTTTCCATAAAATGGGAAAATTATTGAGGATGTGTGCATTTAAAAATTACTATATAGGACCACACGAATAATTTCCACGGCATTCGGTAGCAGGATGAAATCGTCTTCAATGAAGATTTATTGACATTATCTGGCGTGCAGTCGTTAACTAATTTTAAACCTTCATCTTGTGAGCCCATATATTGAATTAGCTGATTGAGCGTGAAATATTATCTCGATTTGTAGATCCCACATCTCTTTCTGTTTGTGTTGCATAATGAAGCAGAATCCAAGTGTTAATGTTGAAGTAGACCGCCCGTATCCTGTTCGATAATCTTCATTGATTCGAACGCTTCCGTTTCCTTTTTTTTTTTGAGAATATAGAACATGCCACTACCATATATATATATATATATATATATATATATATATATATATATATATATATGTATATATATATGTATGTATATATATATATATATATATATATATATATATATATATATATATATATATATATATATATATATGTATACGATCAAATTAACTTGTTTTCCTTTCCATTGTTCACTTGAATATCCTGTTTCACATTATCTATATATTATCACTGCACTTTGTATTGTTTGACATTTTATTTAAACCAAAGTAACAAAATTGTTATCTCAACAAGCGTTTCAACAAAAATAGGCAATTTAAAACCGTCCATAAACAATTTAGTTGGTAACAAAATTTTAAATATGGACATTCAAGAAACAGAAGTTATCCTTAAATTTTGGGTTATATTATACTACTAATGTCGTAATAAAAAAGTATTTGACCTGATTTTATACATACATACCATGAGATTTGTTCAATATGTTATATATGTACAGTACCGCAAACACATCTAGTGCTCGGCGTTTAGATTTTCAGTAAAAGGTGAACATGATGGTCTTGTGTAATTGTGTTTAATATAATTGCAATCAATAAAAATGTAGGCTACGTGCCGACATTTATATACATTGCCCTCATATACTAAAGAATATTATTATCGTTCTATTACGTCCACAGTTTGTTACGTAATTATTACAGGTAAATAAAATGAAGTATTTATGAAAAGTAAAATTTTAGTCAGAAATAAATCCAGCGTTTTTATAGTCTTACATGTTAGGTTAAATGTTTTTAAAACCAATAACCCAAAAATGCACACCAATGAATACTTATGTGACCTCTCAATATTCAATATAATAATACAGGTTTATAATATTTATAAATAACGCTATTCTTATTTGATCATTATCTACGATACCTTAATGTAATTTATGTCTTGCTCCTCTACAGTAGCAATAAATATTCACTGACTTGCTCACCGCCGTTATAGAATTTCCAAAATGATATGTTTTAAAATCAATAAGTTAATAGATATCATATGTTATGTAAAGTCTTTACGTATTTCATACGAAATAAAAAAGATCTATGATAAAACCCTGCTTGAGACATTTATTTTTTTATACTTATTAAATAAATTTACCTTCAAACATTTTCGAAAAAGAAATTGGTTTTTCTTATTACTTTTCAATATTTGTGCTAAATTTATCCTTAAGAATATAATTTACTATTTATTATGGATGGAATTTAGAATTAAATATTTATTTGTAACTTTCGTAAATATTATTTCACATCCAATAAAGTTAGATTCTCTGCGTTTTACTTACATATGATGTTATAATAATGCCACCATCGGTCAACTTATGTAACATTTTCTATAATACTAATTGTGATATTGCGAACGTCAGAGAGTAACGAGGTTAAAAATAAATCAAACTGAGATTCATTCAGAAGTGCGGTAACAAAGAATTAGATTAACTATTCCAGACGAGGTCGGCGACCTTGCTCACGCAACAAGATTAAAATTTGCGAACACACACGCCGTCCGTTTTTTTATTCTTTTCATAGTTCACTAGTCTGACATACGCCACACTTACACACAAATCACAACTAGTTTTTAGACGCTTTGCCGTCCATTGCTTTACCTAGTAGATAGACTTTTCAATTTCAACAACTACATTTCGCTCTTTACGTAATCTTTTTTGCTTATATAGTTTTTGAATCATTTGGGTTTGTTTTTTTTTAAACATCTATTCATATTTTTATTTATAATCTTACTTTACGTAAACCTTTTTGTTTATTCAATTTTATAATGTAAGGTTGTTTTTTTTAATATAAATTTGTATTTGTGTAAAAATCTCCACTTTGCGTAATCTCTTTTGGTTATTGACTGCTTTTTTTAAAAAAAATTCTCTGAAAGAAAATTACTTTTTAATTAAATTTTCCTAGTACATTATTACGACCGGAAATATTTTAGTTATAAAGTCTAACATAATTTTCAATCTGCTTTCTTATGTAATACATGGTATATAATATAGTCAAATCATAAAAACAAATTACAATAATTATGTTTCTTGAAATTTTGTAGTTAATGCAAAGTGATTATAAGAAATCCCAAAAAGAAAAAAGGCAAAAAATTAAAGGTTTAAAGATAGTGTTATTGTATATTAAGTTATTTGACGTTAACAAAATCGTTAGAAATTTTTGCTTTTATAACCCAATTTAAATGCTTATCTTAGTTTATTTAATTTCATTAAGTTTCGTTTATTTTTTGTGGAGGTTATTCTTTTTTGTCTTTAGTAGTTGCCACTTATCTAAAATGGTCATCGAAAAATACGACTTAAAACCAGCGCGGCGAATTTGGTGATCTGCCTGGAAAACCGTACTGTGAAAGAACACAAAAACTAAAGAGGAAAAATATGTGTCTACACATGATATTATTGCCGATGATGCCACAAGCGACATTCCGTATAACATCAACTCTTAACATCGTTGATTCCGTAAGCTCAACTTTTTGAACAAATTGAAGGAGAAAAGTTTTATGAAAAAAATGATGATCGTAACGAGGAGAATGAAGATCTAGTCCTACAGATGGTTAAGATTGCCCTCGTCGTCAAATTTCTTAAAGAAACATTACCAGATAACGTGCGTTTCTTAGAGAGGATGTGATTGATAGGTGCTACCGTGCACAGACACGTAATGCCGGAAATTTTAAGCGCAAAAACAAAAAGAGGAACGCACCGTATCTTTCAATCAAAATAAGAGAATAGAAGACAATTCCATATTGAAAAGAACGTGATTACCCAATCGCAAAGTAAAGAATCCCACACAAAATAATTTCAATAGAAGCTTACCATTTGCAATAAAACCACTTTGTGTTCACGCACAATAGGAGAAAATATTCGTAAGAGAAATAGCAGCGACAAGAAAATGTGAGCGCTTGCCCTCTGTCAACCTCCTTACATGACTGACATTAACCAAAGGACTTGTGAGGGACCATACGCTTGCGATTATGTATAGCTACTACCACTGAGCTTACTGCGAACCAAAAGTAACCAACAATCATAAATGGGAATCACTCCTGGATACTCCTTTATATCGCTTGGATACATCATTAAGGTTTTGTTATTACGGCTGACAAAGTGTGCCAACATTATTGGCTGCTTCGGTTAAAAAACATGTGAGAAAAACCACTAGAAAAGGGGTATCGCGTAAGCAAAGTTACCCCCGCTCAATCATCTCTCATGACCAACCATCTCCGTAGCGGCCTAATTCATCGTTGCCGGGACTTTATCTGCTCTATTCTTAACTACTTCGGCCTGTACATTAACAATGTCGTGCGTATTCACCACAAAATATATGGGGAGCTTTTCACCAGAGCAATGCACATTAATGTTTTCGGAAGGATGAGTACCCACCCCGTAGTAACTACGAAGATGGTACTACGAAGATTCATTGCGTGACGAGGGTACCCCACCAAATTGTAGTCAGACACAAACTTGATGGGAACTGATCTAAAAACGAAAAGAATCATCACAGACGCAGCCCAAGAGAATTTTCATAAATTTAACCAGTGAAATTTCATCCTGCGTAGAGCTCTATTTATGTGCAGAGCTGAGAGCGCTTTGTTTGAAGCGTAAAGACTATACGAGCGCGTGATGAAAGAATGCTGAACATTCTGCTTATAGAAACCAGATACACAATCAACAGTCTTCCAAAAATTAATATATCAACTTCAGCAGATGATGAAGACACAATACTCCTAAGTATTTTCTTCTGGACGGTTTGTCACGTGTGCCTATACGTTGGATCTTTACAGAAACACTCACAGCAAGATATAAAAAATGGAGAGTAATGCTTAGCCGATATATTCTTCAAACTTTCCTCCTTATTTGCATCATTGTGGTAAGTCATCACCAATATCAACTTCGTAGCGCAATATATATTTAATAATGTCTAATATAACTAGGGGAGAGGACATATTTATTATCGTGAACATTTCCAATACTGTGACACCTGATATCATCGTCATAGTTAAACCTTTGTCCGTGTTTTTCTATAATTTAAAGTTTAGCGGTTAATATACATTTTATGCATATTTTTCAGTACATTAAAACTAGTCATTTGATACTCAACACTTCATATGGAATTTTAGGTTTGTTTTTTCGAGCACTTAATTAATCTCCATCCTTGTCTATTGACATGTAAGTGATTTAATATTTTATTACCACGCCAAATTTCAAGTCTCTTTCTCAAAAAGTTTCTAAGAAAACCGGCTGTGTAAAATTTGGAAAGAAATATTTTAGAATTTCAACCATATGTGCAGTTTTTTTTTGTTATTACTCCAAATTTTAAGTTTCGTAAATAAACGTATGGATTCTCATTTTTGACCAAAAATATACAAAAACTTAATATACTAATAATCTTCGGACTGCTCTTTACCATGTAATAATGTGTCCGAGGGTCTCAAGAAAGCACTTTTTTATTGTTAGAACATTAATTGAGTCCGTGGACTAAGAAAAGAAATAAACACTAATAAAAAACTGTATCCTAAATTGTTAAGACTGAATATAAATTTACAATGACGTGCCAGGAATTTTAAAACTCTTAGGTGTTTTAAAATTTATTTGACTCTGAATTACCTTTTTAAAATTCGTTACTATAAATTTTACCTATTGACTAAATCAATGTGTAAATGAACTAAGAAAAATTTCACTAGGAGAAATAAGAACCGTTATAAAAAATAAGTAAATCCGGTATAGTAATCATATGATTATAGAAGATACCAAGGCAAACCATTGAAAATTTTGTCAACAAATTTGTGATTCAAAGCATAATTTCCAACAAACGTCACCCAGTCAGACCAAGACCTATAATATCCAGTCAATATTTAACCATAGTTGCGAAAAGTAAATGTAACAGACGTTTAATTGCACCTGAAATAGCAACAGAATTCAATATTAGCCGCAGTAAACCTGTCAGTGTTTCCTCCGTCAAAGAAGAATTTTTTAACGCAAGTCTCAGTAGCAGGATAAAACCGCTTCTTAAAGCTGTAAATAAGAAAAGGGGGTTAAACTGGGCCAGAGAGTATAAGAATTGGACACCTGGCGACTGAGAAAAGTTCCTCTGGAGCGACGAATCAAAGTTTGAAGTGTTAAAGAAAGTCTAAAAGAAAAGTCTTCATCCATCGACAGACTAAGGAAAGAGTAAAGAAAGCATGCACTGTGGATTCAGTTAAGTACGGTGGAGACTTTGTGATGGTTTAGAGATACTTTGAAGGTTTTAGGTTGAACGATATAAGAATGCAATTATAGAAAAAGATTACAAAACTATTTAAAAAAACAATGTTGTTGCTTCTGGCACTCAATAGGTGTAGAATTTATATTACAACAGGAAAACCCAAACAATCAAACTATATACGAGCTTTTAAAAAAAAAAGGTCAATAAATTTTGAAAGTTACGACATAGACCCCACCGTCATCTAACTTGAAACCCGTAGAATTATTACGGGATCAGCTTAACGGGCAGGTACGAATAACTTGCCAAACATCTCTGGAATACTTATTGAGTGTAGTGCAAGATGAATGGCAAAAAAATAGGTAACTACAACATTGAAGAAATTACTTGCTCGATTACCTAAGACTCGTGACGCCGTCATAAGGAACAAGGGAGGGTACATAGATGAGTCAAAAATTTTAAAATATTTATTTTGTCGAATTATTGGAAATAAAAAAATTATTTACTATTAAGTAGTTTAATTTTTTTAATCTGTCGTGAAATACTTTTGAGGGATAGTGTTATACGAGTATCTTGTCCTGACCGTATTCCTCAGCTATACGCACACACACACACAAACATATGTATATATATATATATATATATATATATATATATATATATATATATATATATATATATATATATATGTATATAAACATTCACGGGAAATCGCCCTGAGAAATTGATGCAGTTTCCTGTACGATTTACTCAAACGAAGTGTCGGTTTTCAGTAAATCAAGGTCACTTCTCCATGAATACATAATTAGGTTTGTGTTGTCTAGTTCGTATTGCACAGTGCTTTTCGTTTTTGAAGTTTTATTCTTTCAGTGAGTAGTTTAATGTATTCAAGAGGGCCATGCTTTTGTCACTCGGACGGTTTAGTAAGTATTAATTACGTCGACTTATAAATATTGAACATACTTTCTTAATAAATGAATATTCCACATACCTATTACATGTTGCACTATTTCTTGAACAAAACTATTTTACCTGTCAATATGTCATCTGCGAATCAAACGAAGAGCTACGTATTCAATTAAATAATTTTGAATCTAAATTTATCCAGTATAATTAGAATTTAAAATATTATGAAGATTATGAAATATTATAAAAAATTTAATGAAAAAAATATTTGGAATATTTCTTTAGTTTAATAAATTCTGTCGTGTTACTTTTATCACATATTCGTGGACTTTGGTCTGAAACACGTTATCGAAGTCAGTAAATTTCGAAATCGATTGTGTAATGAGATATTAATTTTATTTACCATAATTAAATTTTTCATCTAATTCCATAATTTCATGCATTAAAAAAAGTTTTTTTCTATTTTCTAATTTTCATTAGACGTTCGCGGTTTCTAATCTTCATATCCGTGATACTCAATTTTTTCTTCGTTTTCTCCGTTTCTTTTTTTTAGTCTTCTCTAATTAAGGTATATCTCTATCTAAATTACTTTCCTCGAATATTATATGAAGATTGATATTACACAAGGACAACTGCCATACGTTTTTAGATTATTAGTTTTGGTTTTCCAAAATGTATATGTTTAAAAAAAAGATATGTTAGGTTATTACCGTTTTAGATATATATATATTTGTAAAATTGCTACAAACCTTTCTTAATTTTGTATCGCGCAGTTTTAATAAGGTTGAAATTTAATTTGGTAAAAGACAAGTATTATTTTTGGTTTGAATTCTAAGATACAAAGTACTGGCTTAGATTGTGTGAAAACAAAAGTCGTTGTTGAACAAAATTGTATTATTATCGGAAATTTAATTCTAAAATAGTGTCTAAATAATGATACTATTATATAGTCTAATGGAAGTTAATATGTAATTATATAAAGTTTGTAAGTCTCACGTGGAATAAAACATTGTTTTTGTCATTATCTCTAGTTATGAAGAGCTACAATGTTCATGATTGGCCTTCAGTTGAATTCTTATTAGAATCCTATTTCTGCCCTTTCTACTCCAAACTAATTAAAAACAAAGAAAAGGAGCAATATAGCGTTTGTGTGGCAATAATCTACTGAACAAGTCGAAAGCACACGGGTCTAATCTCGTTACGGTTTATTTATGTATGCGAATTGGATTACAGAACGTTCTATGAGATTTTCCATGTTTTATTTTACCTTGTAATTAGTGTTATCACATGTGTTCTGTTCAGTCATCCAATTAGATTAAAAAGTCATCCTAGCTTTTGCCCGCAGCTTTACGTGCATGTTATTAGAAAAAGAGAAGAAATTTTTTTTAAACAAATAGGTAAAGTTTCCAATCAGGTCAGAATTTTTGTTACCAGGTAAGTATCATATTGATAAATATAGTGTAATTATATGTGGCTCATAATTTAACTAAGAATATTTTTAATGTACATACAAAATTGTATTAATATCCATTAATTAATTTAAGCGGAAATTATAGACAAACAAACAAGTATGTAGATAACATTTTATCATATTAGTAAGTTTAAATAAAGTTTTCATCTTCGTTTCTAGAGTCTTGTAGACAATAACGAACTTTTAAAATTAGAGGAATGTCCGTCAATATTCCACCTTATTTGTTAAAGTCCGGAGACGTTCGTTAACACGCAGAAGTATAAATAGAAAAAAAAAATTTATCCTCATATGTGTAATGTGATAAGGTGATGCCCCACGGATAAATCCTTAGGTCATGTTTATGGCTAAGCCTCGTTTGAAAATGTTAGGCTCATAAATCAGACAGGAAAAGAAATAGTTTAAAAACATATATTTAAAATAATTATCATGTGACCCAATTCAACTATTATATTGCCAGGTATAAAACAGGTTTATATCAGGTAATTATTTAGTGTTTCACTCTCATATGGCGCTACAATTACGTCATATTTTGGTCGAATTTCTCTAATGCTGTTTGTGATATTCATTGAAATGATTGCCAAAATGGCAATCATTTCAATGAATATCATGTTATATATCATGTGCATACCTGTTTATTATTTGCGAACTGTATTCAGTATTATCACAAAAACGAACGTTTGGAAGAATGGATGTATGGATGGATGAATTTCTGAAATTTTCTACGAAAAATTTAACACGTAATAGCCCATTAATATATAGGCTACTGATTGTCCCGAAATGTGAAATATTTTTGACGACATAAAAATGATATTTCCATAGATTTATTTTTATAGGTTCATTATGTTCCTACTTGAATATTTAGTATTGTTTGTACTAACTCGAAGCGTGTGTTCCCATTACTCATATCCGAGCATTGAGCACTGACAAAAATATTAAACGTTTTGTTTATATTACACCACATATGTAATTCTCCACTTAGTTTTAGATTGCGTACTGTGTTTCGCAATACATATTTAGAAAGGGAAAAACGTTTTTCGGTGTAAATAAAAAAGATACGGAAGGCTCATAAGTTTTACACAAGGCCATATTATTTAACAAGTGTGAAGGCAAATAAACGAGGGGCGGAGTCGTCGGCATAGAACAAAGGTCTGGCGGTCTTTGATCTTGCCGACGTGCGACCGCTTACAAACACCTCGCGTTCTTTGTAGCGGATTAGATCTCGGCGCACCTCAAGTACTGAGGGAGGATTCTAACTGCACTCCACCGTAAGTTACATGTCACCGTTAAATGTAAGTTAACACGTTATAGTGAAATATCTATACAGAAACGATGCTACTAGTGTTTTACAAAAGCATTATTCTAGTTAACCATTAACGAAGAGACGAGTTGAATTCCGCTCATGTGAAGGCAAATATCATGGTATCCGGTTGTATAATAGATTTTCACTGAGTGTATCTGGTTGATATTCACTTGGGAGTGAATTATAATTTGTATAAAGGAAAACTTTTACGAGTGAAGCAGTACAAACATAGCTGTATTTATGTAATTGACGGCATAAAAGGACAGTGGATTGTTAATAAACTATTTTCTAATTTGTTTTACTAACACGGGAGTAACAAAAATCAGATTTGTATTTTAAAAGTAACAGAGAATTGAGTAAAACATTATAAACCTTGTAAAAAAGAAAGCAAAAGGTTTTGTATATCGACCAAAAGATTCTTTTATTGTGCATTTAAGTGATAGATTAAAATTTCTCTAACTCTTATTACCGTGTAGAGATTTGTAAAATAAATTATAGTATCTTGTTGTCCATGTTCTCATTATATACGGCAGATATTACGATGATAGTAAAGAATAAATTATTTACATGTGAAATTTATTTTGTTGGAATAAGCTTATTTATGAAACAAGCTTTTTTAAATTTTGTTTAATTCGGCGTAATTATAATTCGGCTTTGGTGCCTATCATTGGTCTTTAATTATAAAAACTAAAACGACAATAAATTGGTGTTGTTTATCTAATTTTCCTAGCTTCGCGATTACTTTATCTATTTTGCTCTTCTTTCCAAATATGGGTATTTGAATTTTCCTTAGGAATAAATTTTAGTTGTGTATGATGGTGATGTTAAATTTTAGTAGTGTTCCGTGGATGACAAATAAAAGACCATCCGGGCATCATACAACGTAGTTTATTTAATAAGGAAAAGAGATACCTCTGTTGCTACATATTCAATTATGTCATCTGAAAAACAATTTTATATATTTTTAAATCCTGGCTTTCACTTGTTTTAAGTTGTACAAGAAATCACTATGTTTAATGCCATTGTAATGTAAATTATTTTAGTGTATTTTATTCTTCAAAATAACTGGACGTAAGTAGAATAAGTACGTTTATTGGTTTAATATGAACCTACAAGTGTAATCAAGGTTTATGATTTAAGATGAGTAGTCGAGATTATTCCTATTAATAAAATAAAATTGAAATATTATTAATTTTTTTTAAACAGTTTCTCACTTAAATAGTAGAAAAAATTTTAAAACAATTTTGTTTATAGATAATAAATACAATAACTTAAAAAAATAAATTACATTTTTAAGTCATAATTTACTGGAGAATAGTGGAAATAATGAGTAAAAAATATACTTGTGCACGAAAAACTGAATGCCCTGCTAACCAAAAGAAAAAGTCCGTGACTACATAAACCGATCAATAGATAAAACACAATAAGCGTTTTAATATATATATATATATATATATATATTCTTTGTAATTTGTCACGTTATCTTTGTCCACCTTAAGATGTACCTTTTTTATGAATTTTTTTGTAGGGTATTTTTCAGCATTTCGTCAATTATGAATGAATTGCAGGTTGATATAAAATTAGTTAAACCTGCAACATGCGTTAAACTTTCATATTTTACAGTTTCGTGTTCGTTCTTTAAAGTAAGGTAAACAGTGGCAAGCTAAAGAATAATCTTATCTATACACTTTCTTAAACTCTGATGACTTTTGACTTAACACTTATTTCATGAGTTCAAATTGTAGAAAATGAAGCATAAGTGATAAGTAAAAAGAAACAATGTGAAAAGCATTTGTAATTGAAAATTTATGTTTAAAAAAAGCACTGAGAAAGGATAATCGTATCCTATCACTTGAAAAAGAACCAGCGTAGTATTAAATCACACGTTATTACCTTTGTAATCATTACCGTCATGGTCCATTATAACTTTATCCCTACTGTCACCAATCGCAAGTAAAAATCTCACAATAAGTGTGAAGAAAGGGTTACACAAAACAAGTAGACTTCGAAAATGTTAAATTCCTGAAAATAATTAAGATTTATTGACTATACTTGTTTGTAAAATATAAATGAAAAATGAAAATCAGTCTTTATTCTCTAAGACGCCGGCTTTATCGTAGCATGTGGAATATTCATTTTACCTGTTATTTCTAAGTTATTATAATAAATGCGTATAATATAGCCCATCTACGGGGAATTATTTCCAGGCAGAGGGTTATTTTGATATAAAGTATCCGGGCTATTAAATAAAATAACATCCCCTTCTCGGTTGTCTTCTTTGTAATTGAAGGTTATGTTCTTTAAAAAAATTCGTTACTTTATTTACCAGCTTCCTCCATTTTATCCCGTTTCAGCTCAGAGTGTTTGCTACAGGGAGATGAGTAATAGCGGTTACTTGTTCACACCATTGGCTAAATGATCGCCTGAGAGATCCCTTTCCTTCCACCTTGCCCATCGTAACCAAATAATATATATATATATATATATATATATATGTATATATATATATATATATATACATATATATATATATATATACATGTATATATATATATATATATATATATATATATATATGTATATATATATATATATTAAATTGAAGTAATCTGGTTGCCGGCGGGCAATGTGATAGACTCGTTGGTTCTTTTGCTTCGAGGAGAGATTTTTTTGTTCTTTTGGTGGTTATAATATGTGGGACATACTTCTCCAGCACCACATCTTGGCGGCTTCAATATTTCGTTTTTCTGTTCGTATCGTCCACTATTTCGAGTCCTATAGAAGTGTCGAGTAGAGAAATTCCTATCCTGCAACTGACGTGTCTCTTGGTTCAATGCACTCTTTGCCATTTAGATTCGTCTGTTGATTTCACATCCGTTTCCTTTATTGTCAGTCAATAACGATTCAAGGTAGAAAAACACGCTAACAACTTCTAGATCCGAGAGCTCTGTAATCCTAAAGAGTTGACCGGTTCTGAAATAATATGGACAAATAAAATTTAGGGTAGAACTGACATATAAACCTTTATAATAACCATTCTTGCCTTATTTAATATTACTTAATTCTATTTTAACGGAAACTTCATAAAAGTAGAAGAAACAATGATTACCACACAGTATTGTCGCTATATAAATATAAATGATGTAGAGTTATTTGCTTTACATAAATATTATACTGATAGAAAATATAAAATATAAACGGTTTTGTAATAAATTGTTTTTTTTTCACATTTTAGTTTCACGTTGATTAAAATCGCGATACCTTTACTGACTATAAACAATTTAGCAATTGTTTAAGGTGTAGTCACTTAGAAACGAGATAAAATCATTTATTACATCAGTAAAATTGTTCATTCAAATAAAAACAATTAAAGGAATAACTGAAAAGTTCTCAATAATTTGTATCGTTGCCGAAAATAGGGACATTTTCATCTTACTATTATTTTGTCAAGATAAAAAAAATTACAAAAATTATTACGTCCATAAGTAACAATCTTATTGTATAAACAACTGATTTGTACCGTACCTTATGCAGGAGAATGGTGATAAGTGTTGAATATTTTCGTTATTGGCATTTTTCTTCCATTCGCTACAGCATTCCTCTACTACGATATTTACGAAAAACTGCAATACTGCGCTCATTAATGCGGATAGTTAACATTTTGAATATAAAACTAGTTTAACACACTATTTTATATTTTTTTACAATATGTTCTCAGAGTCATAGCATTTCGAAACTAATCAAACGCTTTTAACATTTTTATTATTTCTTTAATTTATTTTCGTTGTGTTTTTGTAAACAAGACTTTTTTACCCTCCTGAAATTATTTGTTTGCGTCAATTTTTTGTTTCTTAATGAAATTTACAGAAAATTGGCAATCAACATCTTTTAATTTATCAAAAAAAATTTCAAAATTAAAATCTTCTCGGTTATTGCTGTAAAAAAATTGCATTAAAATAAAAAAAAGTTATGCTGACAATTCTGCCAATATTTAATTTGTCTCATTAGTAGACTCATTCTCCAAACCGGGGAACTTATGGTTTCCTAAACTGACTATTTGCAATGAGACTTATGTCGAGATATTCCACTTATCTGCGGTGTTGATTTTTGTTTGTATTTTGCATAATTCAATAGTGACTGTTAATACACTTAAATCTACGATATATTTACATACCTATCACAACGTCTATCGTTACGATAGCTTACTGACGATCGTGTTTTACATGTTGTTATTAATATAAGTAAATAAGATGCCACTCGAATCATAATTTTCAGCTTCATCAACTGTTCAAAGGATATGAAAACATAAGTTTTGTTTTTCTTTAGAAATTAATTAATGAAAATTTTATACTTATTACTTATATTAAGCTAAAGAATTCAGACATCATCTAATTATATTCTTTTGAACAAAGTAATGTCTATATCACTCTTTGGTATGTTACGCGTATTATTCGTATTTCTTTTTATTTCAGATATATTTTAATTTTCTCCTGGGTGACTTAGAATTTCCATTAGATTGTAATTTACAACAAGAATATTGGCAAAATATGCTACAAATTCCGTTTTCATTTGTTCGTGATTTGTTACTGTATTCGAAAAAGACATATCAACGGTATATAAAATTAACTGTATGCAACTATAAATGCCTAATTTTTGTCGTAATTTTATAGATCAACATTTCCAACCATTATAAAAAGTTTTAGTTAGTTGCTTGTTTTTAGGTTAAGTATATTGATATTTCCGCACGTACTTTTCACTTATTAAATAACGAAGTTGAAGTTTTACTTTTGCAAAAATTATTAAAATATTTAGTATTCAACGTCAAACCTGGCTAAACCATTGACATTTTTCACATAACTATGGAGATTTAACCGGACATATCGAGGTGCTAACTCTCCCTGAAACTCTGACAACCTTTTAATGGCTGCAAAGTTACACCACAAAATTAATAGATTTTATCACAAAAGAAGAGACAATACCAGTAACAACATTGACATTAAACAACTGAAGAAGACAAAGAAAATGGAAGAGTACAAAAAATAAATAAAAAGCACGATAGTGATGAGAGACGGAAATTCGACAGTGGAGATTGTATAGCGTAATACGTTAAAAAAGACAATACCAGAAATTCAAAAAAAGAAAACTAACCGTCGGTTTTATGAGAAGTGCAGTGGCATAACGAAGAAAAGGAATTAGGCATATAAAATCATGATCCAGAAACGCTACAAAAGAGGTGCAGAAGAAAGCTATAAAGAGTTAAGGAGAGAGGAAAAAAGAATACATAAGAAGAAAAAGCGAAAATATATGGACGACCTATATAAAGACATTGAATCTTTAAAAACCCAAAAGGAAGCTAGGGAATTTCATCAACTTGTAAATAATGTCAGAGCTGATTTTAATCCCGGAAAGATCACCTACAAGAAAAAAAAATGGAGATCTTACACGAGACCAAGATGAGGTTTTGGTTTGTTGGCGTGAACATTTTGTAGAACTATTGATGGGTAGAGATAAAGAAGATCTAATCACTCGTAACAACATTTGCTCTGAAAATTAGGACATAGAGCAAAATACACCAAATCTGTATGAAGTGGAAGTAGAAATGAAGAGTCTAAAAAATAATAAGTCTGCTGGACCCGACAGCATTAAAGTTGGACTCTTTAAATTCAACGAAAAGAGTTTAAACAAAGCAATTCACGACCTCATCTGCTGTACATGGGCGCAGGAACAAATGCCCACTAAGTGGGAAGAAACGTCTGTTTGCCCCATTTACAAGATAAGAAACGAGTAGGAATATAGTAATTATAGGGGAATTAATCTACTAAATACTGCTCTCAAGATCTTTTTCCCTATTTTAATCAACCGATTAGAAGTCTACACCTCCAGATTCATTGGAAGCTGTGACTGTAGTTTCCAGAAAAGGAAATCAACGACCGATTAAATTCACACCATTAAACATATTTTAGAAAAAACGTAAGAATACTACATAGACCATCTATTTATTGATTTTAAAGCTGCTTATGACAGGGTCAACCAAGAAAAACTACTGAAGGAGTTTAACATTCCAAAGAAGCTGATCAGTCTCACTATTATGACTCTGAAAAGAGTCTCATACAAAATAAAAATTTCGTCAAGTCTCTCAGAACCATATTTCACTGAAAAAGTCCTTCGACAAGAAGATTCCCTTTCTAGTTTACTATTTAACATCGCTTTGGAAAAGGCCATCAGAGGCTCTGAAATGAACACAAGTGGCACGATCCTGCAAAGGAGTATACAACTTCTCGCTTTTGCTGACGATATTGATATCATAGGAAGGTCAAAACACTCAGTTATTGACGCTTTTCTAGCGCTCGAGAGTGCGGCAAAGAAGATGGGACTTGTTATCAATCAAGACAAAAGAAAATGTTTAATGTCAACAAATAAATCTCCTGATCTACCTCATTTGAAGACACCAAATTACACTTTTGAGACTGTAATACAATTTAAGTATTTGGGAACTCTGATCTTATCTTGCAATGATGTGAAATTGGAAATAAACAACAGAATCTTCGTGGTTAAGAGAAGTTTTTACGGCCTTAGAAACCAATTCAAGTCCAAGTTTATTTCTATTAGGTGTAAAATAATAATCAAGCCTATACTTCTGTATGGAAGTGAATGCTAGATCCTCGATAAAACAGAGGAAAAAAACTACCCATTTTTGAAAGAAAAATGTTGAGAAAGATTTTTGAATCCATTCAAGAGAACAACATGAGGAGAACTCTTCATAACTTTGAAATTTACGGAAAATATGAAAAATACGGCGGAACCGACATTATGAGAACCATGAAAATACCATCACGTCAATATCAGCATATCTATAAAGATAGCCGAGCCACCATTAGGTGTGATCTTTATAGACATGCTGATATTTTTCCTGACAAAAAGGTGACTTTTTCAAAGATTGAGGGGATTAGGGAAAAGAAACGACCAGCAACACGTTGGCTAGGTAACATTGAAAAGGGCCTCCAACTAATGGGAGTCAATCGGTGGAGGGCCAACGCGTCAGACATGGTCAGGTGGAGGAGGATCAGCAAGTCAGCCTTGGCCTTCAGAGGGCTGTTGTACTTTTGATGATAACGATAATGATGGAGATTGTACTGAATAATAAATTTTTCCAGTTTTTATGAAACCATAACAAAACAAGTTTTACATTCAACTATAAAAATTGTAACTCTAATCAAGCTCTACAGACTTCGAAGTCAATGCCATCATTATATTTGTAATGCAATAGCAATAATATTGGATTCATGTAACGTACAATACAATAAAGATACAATTGTTTTCTCAGTATTCTTTTATATATTTGAAATATGTCAGTCAAATGACTAGCACCGATTTTCACTTCCACGGTAAAAGATAGAATATTTTTATTAC
Source organism: Druceiella hillmani (assembly GCA_039881145.1). Taxonomy (NCBI): domain Eukaryota; kingdom Metazoa; phylum Arthropoda; class Insecta; order Lepidoptera; family Hepialidae; genus Druceiella; species Druceiella hillmani. The sequence goes on along the minus strand of JAYKKI010000005.1, from coordinate 55,370,588 downwards.
AAATATATCTGTCATTCAAAGCTGCTATACATATTTTACGTTTTTAATGTCATTGTATTAATATTGTTATTAACAACTACTATCACATATTATTTTGAACAAAGTTGGTTTTTAAATAATATTTGTTTTAAGTTGTGGTTGTTCCGAATTTTCATAAATCTAGGATATAATCGTAGCAGAGGAAAATATGTTACTAGTTTTCATTTGACTTCAGACTGTCAAGATTTTAGGTAATAGCAAATGTATTAAATTATTTTTTTTGTTTCACTTGACGGAAATTGTATGAAAGAAAATCACGAATGGAATACCATTATGGAAGAACCGTTATTATTTAATGGATACCAGCGCGTGTTAGGACCAATGTTTGGGTTCACTTGCATCTAATAGCACACATAATTCAAATATAGCTCCGATATTAGCGTATTAATTGTAGAGTAGCCACCATACTAGGTGTTGGATACTAAACTACATTTAGAGTGTAGATTTTCCCTAAGTCAAAGGGTCTCACTAAATTGGTATCACGGTTATATTCAAGTTAAGTTAGATGGTCAGTATCGTGTACTTCCGTACTTTAACAATGGGCATGTAACATTTTTACGTCTTGTAATTCCAGCATTCGATACGGAACTTCCATGCTTCCTTAATTAGTTCTGTATGTACGCGATTTAAATTAAATATTGGGAGAGAATAATCACATCTACTGTTTCTTAACGTATTCTCAACGTTAAGTTAAAAGGCAAAATTATTTAGCATAGAAATATGAAAATATTTTTTTTGCATTTTTACAGCCAATTCTCCGGGATTGGTTATAAAAATTTAAAAAAAATATTTTCCTCTTTCTTTAAAACACAATTCTCCGAAAAATTCCATAAGTATGGAGCTCTATGCAATGAGTACATACTGAATTAACACTTATTGAAAATAATTGTTTGTATCTCTTTTGACTTAATTTTATTTAATTTCCCTTCTAAGAAAATGTTGTTGTTTCAAAAGTTTGTTACACTTAAATTATTATATTTACTTTGACTGCCGAATACTTTTGTTAGTAAAACTTACCGAGGTCAAATTAATCGTGTTAGAACAAGTTCGAAAAAAAATTAATTTATACAATATAAATATCAATTCAAAGCTAAGTAAGTTTTTATTATAAATTAGATGCATTTACTGCTATTACTTCCTAAGCTTGTGGTCTTAATATGAAATTATGTATCTAAATACTTATTGCTGTCTTGATAAAAAAATCTTCCTAACTGAGTGAAGCAAAGACGTTAAGCAAAACTAGATCTAGATGTTGAGCAAAACTAACATCAGTATCAAAAGTTTACCTGAAATCACAACAAAAATACGAGTTTATTTCACGTGGATATTGGTGGATATTTTTTATTATAAAACCGACTAGATAATTAAACATGTTGGTACCTATATTAGCACCTTATTGTGCTAGGATAGAAATGAAAATACGCCGGAAATGAGAATACGTTCAAACGAAGTCGACATTCGACATGATGGTCGACATTTACCGAGAGAAATTTATCTAAGGCGATGCGTGTGAACGAACACATATGGCATTTATATGTAATAAGAATTGTATCATTGTGATCATGTTGGTACAGATAATATTTTAAAAAAACTTGCAATAGCATTGGCATTGATATAAACCGCGGTCTAGACAAACGAGGGTCAGGAGAACGCTATTCAACGGATCAAAAATAGTTATGTAAAATCAACTTAAGTAACAAAGTGAGCTGAGTTAATTAATACCATAAAGGTTAGTGTGAAAATACATTTTATTTAAATCTGTCGTTGTCACAAAGTAACTGGTTGATCTGTTATTACTAAAATGGTTATTACTAAAATAATATTATGATCTAATTACTATATCTAAATTTATTGTAACCACATATTTGCGTATAGACTATGCGCTAAAATATTAAGAAACACTCAAGGGACTAGTTGACTGACATAAATGTTTTCGTTTTTAAATTTATTAAAGAATTAAATATATAAAAGTACTCTTTGCAACTATACTTTTCAAATGTATAACATTTCTAGCAAAACATAGTTGTAAGATATAAATTAAACCATATTAACATGAGAAATCAATGAAATTTACCGAGTAATGTATTTAAACCAAAAACTTATGTTCAGTGAATCGGCTTTTATTTTACCATTAACCATTACGTTTTGCATGATACATGTTACATTATTTCAATATATCTAGTTATTATCCATATTTTTTAAAAGTGTTTTTATGCAGACGTAAGAAGTTAAATTTTATTTATTAAAAGCTACTTATCAATTATTTGCATTTTATCGGTTCAAAAAATACCCTGTAACTGACCACGACATCATGCGACGATTTCAGTATTTACGTAGTTACAAACTATTCAAAAGAAAATACGGAATCCGATCTGGATCCTAAATGAAACATTACTTAAATTCTATGGCTTTTTATAGAATGTGCTTGAAGCGCTTACTGGAGGAAATTGTGGTCAAACAAATATTTTCCAGTTATAATGACTTACTCTAATTAAAAGCACTTAAGTGTGAAAAAAAATAAGTACAATTATGGGAAAGAGAATATAAAAATATGGATCCATGTCGATTGTGCTTAGAAAATAAAAGCCGATTCACTGAAAATCAGTTGTGGTTTAAATACACAAGTCGGTAAATATTTTTGATTTCTCATATTAATGTAGTTTAATTTATATCTTACAACTGTGTTTTGCTAGAAATGTGATACATTTGAAAAGAATAGTTGACTCAGAGTAATTTTATAAATTTAATGGCCCAATCAATTAAAAAACGAATGCCTCTCAACTAGTTCCTCAACAGGCTCTCAATATTTTATCGCATAATCTATACGAAAATATGTGGTTACAATAAGTTAGATATAGTAATTAGATCATACTATCTATCCATTTCAGTAATAATAGATCAACCAACGATACTTTGTGACAAAGACAGATTTAAATCAAATTTATTTTGCCACTGCAAGATTTTGTTAAATTAATGCCTATACCAACATGATCATAAATGCAGAAAATATGGAAAATGTTAATACTTATTACATACAACTGCCATATGTGTTCATTCACACGCATCGGCTTAAATAAATTTTTCTCCAATCCCCTAATGTCGCTTGAACGTCCGTTTCCGGCGTATTTTCATTTCCATCCTCCAAATTGAACTCCATTTCCTCGCACAATAAAGTGCTAATATATATATCAACATATTTCGGTCGATTTTGTAATAAAAAATAATATCCACGTGAAATAAACCGGTATTTTTTATGCGATTTCAGGTAAACTTTTGATACTAATATTAACCAAAACAGTTAGGAAGATCTTCTTATTAAGACATCAATAAGTACTTAGATACAGAATTTCTTAATAAGATCTTAAATTTATATCCACGTAGTTTAGGAAGTAATATCAGTAAATTAATCTAATTTATAATAAAAACTTACCTATGCTTATAAATTGACAAATAAATTAATTGTTTTTCAAACACGTTCTAACGCGATTCGTTTGACCTTGATATATTTTAGGGACAAAATTATTCGGCAGTTAACGTAAATATAATAATTTAAGTGTAATAAATTTTGGAAATAACAATATTTTCTTAGAAAAGAAATTAAATAAAATGAAGTTAAAAAAGATATAAACAATTATTTTCAATAAATTTTAATTCAATAAGTACCCACCGCGTGGAGCTCGATATATATATATATATATATATATATATATATATATATATATATATATATATACGTATTTAAATTCCCGGATAATTGTGTTTTAAAGAATGAGGAAAATAATTTTTTTTAAATGTTTATAGCCAATTCCGAAGAATGGCTATAAAAATGCAAAAAAATATTTTCCTGTTTCTAAGCTAAATCATTTTGTCTTTAACTTAATGTTGAGAATACGTTAAGAAAAAGTTGATGCGACTATTCTCTCCCAAAATTTAATTTCAGTTGCGTACTTACGGAATTAATTAAGGATATGGAATGGAAGATCCGTATCGAACGCTGGAACTACAAGACGTAAATATATTACTTGCCCATTAATAAAGTACGGAAGTGCACGATACTGACCATATGGCATAACTTGAATGTAACCGTGATATTAATTTAATAAGACCCTTTGACTTATGGAAAATCTACACTCTAAATGTAGTCTAGTACCCAACATCAAGTATGGTGGCTAATCTACAATTAAAACGCTGATAACGGTGCTATATTTCAATTAAGTGTGCTATTAGACGCAGGTGAACCCAAGCATTGGTCGTAACACGCGCTGGCTTCCAATAAAATAATAACGGTTCTTCAAAAACGGTATTCCATTCATGATTTTCTTTCATGCAATTTCCGTCAAGTGACATTAGAATATTGAAATTAATTTAATACATTTGCTATTACATAAAACCTTGATTTTCTGAAGTCAGACAACACTTAATTAGTAACATATTTTCCTCTGCTACGATTATATCCTCGATATATGACAGGAGCAACCACAGGTTAATACAAATATTATCTATAAACGAATTTTGTTAAAATTAATATGTGATAGTAGTTGTTAATAAGAATACTAATACAATGAAATTAAAAACGAATGGCATATGTATTTGTAATAAAAATATTCTATCTTTTACCGTGGAAGTGAAAATTGATGCTAGTCATTTGACTGAGATGTTTCAAATATATGAAATAATACTGAGAAAACAATTGTATTTTTATCATACTATACATTACGTGAAACCAATATTATTCCTATCACAATACCAACATATGAATGATGAAATTGACTTCGAAGTCTGTAGAGCTTCATTAGAGTTACAATTATTATAGTTGAATATAAAACTTCTTTTGTTACAGTTTCATAACAACTGGAAAATACTTATTACTCAGTACAATCTCCAGCATCATCATCATCAAAAGCACAACAGCCCTCTGCGAGCCAAGACTGACTCGCTGATCCTCCTCCACCTGATCCTTTCTGACGTGATGGCCCTCCATCTGTTGATTCCCATTAGTTGGAGGTCTTTTTCAATGTTATCTAGCTAACGTGTTGGTGGTCGTTCTTTTCGCCTAGGCCCCTCAATTTTCGAAAAAGTCACTTTTTTGGCAGAGAAAATATCAGCATATCTGTAAAGATGGCCAAGTCAACTAATACGTGATGCTTTTATGGTTCTCAAAATATTGATTCCACCATATTCGTCATATTTTCTGTAAATTGCATAGTTGTGAAGAGTTCTCCACACGTTGTTCTCTTGAATAAGTCCAAAAATCATTTTCAAAATTATTCTTCCAAAATTAGTAGTTTTTTTTCCTTCTGCTTTATTGAGGGTCCAATATTCACTTCAATATAAAATACAGGCCTGATTTAAGTTTTATCCATGCCTAACTTAGTCTTAATATAAATAAACTTGGACTTAAATTGGTTTCTAAGGCCATAAACACTTCTGTTAGCCACGAAGATTATGTTGTTTTTTTCCAGTTTCAGATCATTGCAACATAAGATCAGAGTTCCCAAACTTATCATCACTATGGTGCTTTTTACTTCTTTTTTGTACTCTTCCATTATCATTGTCTTCTTCAATTGTTCAATGTTAATCTTGGAACTCATATTGTCTCCTCTTCTGTGATAAAATCTATTAATTTTGTGGCGTAACTTTAAAGTCACCAAAAGGTGGTCTACGTTAGCACCTCGATATGTCCAGTACAATTTCCATAGTTATGTGAAAAATGTCAATGGCTTAGCTAGTTCTGACGTTGAATACTAAATATTTTAATAATTCTTCGTTATTTAATAAGCGAAAAACACGTACGAAAATGTCAATATCATCAACCTAATATTGTTGAAAATATTGTTCTATAAAATTACATGTTTGGTTGGAAATGTTTTTCTATAAAATTACAACCAAAAATAGGCATTTATAATTGCATAGAGTTCATTTTATATACCATTAATATGTTTTTTCGGATACAGTAACAAATCATGGCCAAAATCAAAACAAAATTCGTAGCATGTTTCGCCAATATTGCAAGTTACAATCTAATGGAAATTCTAAGTCATCCAGGAGGAAAATAAAATAGGAGTCGAATAAAAAGCAATTCGAATAACACACGTCACATGCATTTCTTACGAGATAGTACAATTGGAAAAGCGACATCGACGCATTAAAAACGGGCTTGCTTTTAATTAAATTAATTGGTAAATTATGAAGATTCTTCAAATCGATTGCCAATATATGTTTTTATTCATATCTAGTAATTTGTGCTAGTGCCGATGAAGACATAATTTGTTCAAAAGAATATAATTAGATGATGTGAGAATTGTTTAGCTTAATTTACGTAATCGAGTATATATATCATTAAATAATTTCCAAAGAAAAACAAAACTTATGTTTTCATATCCTTTTAACAGTTAATGAATTTAGGGTTCGAATGTTAATAAAAATTCCGGTTCGAATGGCATCTTATTTACTTATGTTAATTACAACGTAAAATAAATATAAAATATGTTCGTCAATAAGCTATCATAACGACAGACGTTATGATAGACACGAAAATGTATCGTACATTTAAGTGTATTTACAGTCACTGTTGAAGTTATGCAAAATACAAATAAAATTCAAAACCATGGATAAGTGAAATATCTCGATATAAATCTCATTGCAAACAGTCAGATTATGAAACCACAAGTTCTTCGGTTTGGAGAATGAGTCTACTAATGAGACAAATTAAATACTCGCAGAATTGTCATCGTAATTTTTTTTTATTTTTACATAATTTTTTTATAGTAATAACCAAGAAGGTTTTGATTTATAAATTTGATTTTGATGAGTTTTTTGATACATTAAAAGATGTCGATTGCCAATTTGCTGTAAATTTAAAGAAGAAACGAAAAATTTACATAAACAAATAATTCCAGGAGCGTAAAAAAATTAATTATATTCACCTTTACTTCTGATTTACAAAAAAGCAACTTAAATAAATCTTTCTTGTTTACAAAAACGGAATTTAAATAAATTAAGGGAACAATAGAAATGTTAAAAATGTTTGATTAGTTTCGAAAGGCTATGACTATGGTAAAATATTTTAAAAAAAATACAAAATACTGTGTTACACTCTTTTTATATCCAAAATGTTAACTCCCCGTATTGATGAGCACGGTATTGCAGTTTTTCGAGAATATCGTAGTAGAGGAATACTGTGCCGAATAGAAGAAAAATGCCAATAACAAAAAAATCAACACAAGGGAGCACTCATTACTATTCTCCTATTGAATATATTTGGCGTTAATTTTGTAGAAATTCATTATTCACAATTAAATGAAACTACTTGATGTAGTATTAGTAGGATAAACAAATTTAATGATAATATCATTCATCTAATAAAGATTTTAAACTGGACCTAAGTTCGTTAGCCTCTTTTAGACATTGTCTTATTTGTGTTATATTAATTAATCATTAACTATGCTAAAACAAAAATGTTGCAATTTTTGGTGCATCCATGTGTTTTTGGTACGTATTAGGGGAATAAATAATAATAATAAAATTAACGGAAAATAAGTAATTAATTTGTCGAATTGAACCTTAAGTGCACAATAGGCCTTAATCGCATATATTATATGGCTTAAATTTGCTAACCCATATAAAGTTAATGTTTTTCTCAAAGAGAAACCATCAGCCACAGAAAAACAACCCGTGTGTAGTTAATTTTTATTCATTTATTAGGGTAAACTTTGTTAATTTTCAAATATAATTCGTTAAAACTTTGTGTGTTGTTAACATATTCTGTTTCAAAGTATATAATTATACACAATTAAATGAAACTACGTGATGCAGTATTATTTCTACTTTCTTTAAGTTCTTTGCCACGACCCAGATTTTGTTGTATTACATCTTCATGTGAGTTATTAGCAAAGATTGCTAATAACCCATCTTTGCTAATAACCCACCTGAAGATTTTTACTCCTACACCTTTTCACCTACATAATGTACTGTATAGATTAGTTTTTTACACAATAAGGTTGTTACTTATGACGTAATAATATTTCCAATTTTTTTTTCATCTGGACTAAATAAAAGTAAAATAAATGTTTTCCTGTTTTCGGCAATAATACAAAATATTGAGAACATTGCAGGTGTTCCTTTAATTTCTTTTATTCGAATGAAAAATTTTACTGATATAATAAATGAGAAACAAATTATTGCAACCTGCAATTTATCTCGTTTCTAAGTAAAGTTATACCTTAAAGAAATGCTAAATTGTTTATAATTAGTGAAGGTATCGCGATTTTAGTCAATGTGAAACAAAATCTGAGAAAAAACAATTTATTACAAAACCGTTTATATTTTATATTTTTTAGCAGTATAATATTTATGTGAAGTAAGTAATTCTACACCATTTACATTTATGCAGTGGCAACCCTGAGTGGTAATTATTGTTTCTTCTACTTTAAAAAGGTTTTCGTTAAAATAGGATTAAGTAATATTGAATAAGGTAGGAACGATTATTATAAACATTTTATGTCAGTTCTAACAAAAAAATTATTTAACTATATTACTTCAGAACCGGTCAACTCTTCAGGATTACAGAGCTCTCGGATCTCGAAGTTGTTAGAGAGTTTCTCTACTTTGGATCGTTATTGACTGATAATAAAGGAAACTGACGTGATATGTCAGGAAATTCTAGAATATCATCAAAGTGAGACCAGTTCGGGGTCTGCTATTCTTGATACTTCTATAGCACTCGGAATAGTGGATGGTATGGACAGAAAAACGAAAGACTAAGGCCGCCGAACTAGAAAGGTATGCCCCACATATTATAACTACCAAAATAACAACAAAAATCTATCCTCAAGCCAAAAGAACCAACAAGTCTATCACATTGTCCGCGGGCAACCAGATAACTTCGACAATTTGGTTACGACGGGCAAGGTGGGAGGAAAGGGATCTCCCAGTCGATCAACTACCTACTGGTGTTTACAAGTAACCGCTATTACTCATCTTCCTGTAGCATGGTAAATTAAATCACGAATTTCTTTAAAGGCAACCAAGAAGGGGATGTTATTTCAATTCATAGCCCGGATACATTATATCAAAATAACCCTCTGCCTGGAAATAATTCCCTATAGATAGGTGAATGCTATACCCATTTATAGCACTAACCTAGAAAAAACAGGTAAAATGAATATTCCACATGCTACGCTAAAGCCGGCGTCTTAGAGAATAAAGACTGATTTTCATTTTTCATTTATACTTTACAAACAAGTAGGCCTCATAAATCTCAATTATTTTAACATTTTCTAAGTCTACTTGTTTTGTGTAACCCTTTCTTCACACTTAATGTGAGATTTTTACTTGCGATTAGTGGTAGTAGGGAAAAAGTTATAATGGACCATGACGGTAATGATAAAAAGGTAATAACGTGTGATTTAATACTACGCTGGTTTTTCAAGTGATAGGAAACAATTATCCTTCTCCAATAGTTATATATATTAAAACGCTGATTGCGTTTTATCTATTGACGACAGGTTCATGTAGTCGCGGACTTTTCCTATTGGTTAGCAACGCATTTAGTTTTCCGTGCACAAGTATATTATTTTACCCCTTATTTTCACGGTTTTCCTATAAATTATGACTTAAAAATGTAATTTACTTTTTTAAGTTAGTTTATTTATTATCTACAAACAAAATTGTTTTAAAATCTTATCTGTTATTTAAGTGAGAAATTGTGTAAAAGAAATTAATATTGTTTCAGTTTTATTTTATTAATAGGAATAAACTCGACTACTTATTTTAAATTATAAACCCGATTACATTAGTCGGTACATATTAAGCAAATAAAAGTACTCTTTCCACTTACGTCCAGTAATATTAAAGAATAAAATACACAAAAATAATTTATATTACAATGGCATTAAATATAGTGATTTCTTGTACAACTTAAAAATAAATGCAAGCCAGGTTTTAAAAATATATAAAATTGTTTTTCTAATAACACAATTGAATATGTGACAACAGAGGTATCTCTTTTCCTTCTTAAATAAATTACGCTGTATTATTTCAGGATGGTCTTTTATTTGTCATCCACGAAACACTATTAAAATTTACTAACATCGCAATCATAGAAAATTAAAATTTATTCGTAGAAGAAATTCAAATACCTTTATTTGGAATGAAGAGCAAAATAGATAAAATAATTGCGAAACTCAGAAAATTGGAAGAAGAACGCCCATTTATAGTCGTTTTTTTTTTTTTTATTAAAGACCAATGATAGGCACCAAAACCGAATTATGATTTATTAAATAAGCTTATTCTAACAAAATACATTTCTCTTGTAAATAATTTATCCTTTATTATCATCGTAATGTCCACCACACAAAATGAGAACATAGACAAAAAACACTGTAACTTTTTTTTACAAAAGCTCTACACTGTAGTAAGAGTTTGAGATATTTTAATTTATAACTTAAATGCACAATCAGATAATCTTCCTTGAGTCGATTCCAATTAAATATTTTTTCAATAATTTTTATACATAATCATTGCTTCCTTATTTACAAAGTTTATAATGCTTTACGCAATTCTCTGTCACTTTGAAAACTCCAAAACTCTGTTACACAAATCAGAAAATAGATTATTAACAATCAACTATCTCTTTTCTGCCGTCAATTACGTAAATATATCTATGTTTGTACTGCTTCACGCGAACAAATTTTTCTTTAAACAAATTATAATTCACTACGAAGTGGATACCAACCAGAAACACTCAGTAAAAATCGATTATACAACCGGACACCATGAAATTTGCCTTCACAGGAGCGGAATTTAACTCATCACTTCGTTAACGGTTAACTAGAATAACCCTTTTGTAAAATATTAATAGCATCGGTTCTGTATACATATTTTACAATAACGTGTTAACTTACATTTAACGGTGACATGTAACTTATCATGGCGGAGTGCAGTTAGAATCCTCCCTCAGTACTTGAGGTGCGCCGAGGTCAAATCCGCTACAAAGAACGCGAGGTGTTTGTTAGCGGTCGTACGTCGGCAAGATAAAAGAGCGTTAGACCTTTGTTCTATGCCGACGACTCCACCACTTATTTATTTACCTTCACACTCGTTAAATAATAGGGCGTTGTATAAAACTTATGAGCCTTCCGCATCTTTTTTATTTACACCGCAAAACGTTTTTCCCTTTCTAAAAATGTGTTTTGAAATACAGTGTCTCTATCAATTAAGTCGGAATATTGATGGATATACTTAGTCTAATTTTAAAAGTTCATTGTTTTCTTATAAGACTCTAGAAACGAAGATGAAAAGTTTATATAAATTTACTAAGATGATAAAATGAAGCTCAACATACTTGTTTTTTTTCTATCTTACCCACTTAAATTAATTAATGGATATTAATAAAATTTTATATGTACATTAAAAATATTCTCAATTAAATTATGAGCCACATATAATTACGCTATATTTATCAATACGATACTTATCTGGTAACTAAAATACTGACCTGATGGAAAACTTTACTTATGTAGTTAAAATAATTTCTTTTCTTTTTCTAATAACATGTATGTGAAGCCGCGGGCAAAAGCTAGGATGATTTATAAGTCACATTGAACGACTGAATAGAACACAATAGCCAAAAATATATGTAATAACATTAATTATACGGTAACATTAATTATACTGTAATCGAATTCGTATACATAAACAAACTGTAACGAGATTAGATCCACGTGCTTTCGACCTGTAGATTATTGCCATATAAACGCTGTATTGCTCCTTTTATGTGTTTCTAATCAGATTGGAATAGAAAGAGCAGAAATAGGATTCTAATATGAATTGAAATGAAGACCAACCATGAACATTCTGGCGCGCCATTACTAGAGACGGTGACAAAAACAAGATTCTATTCCACGTGGAACTTACTAGATTTTATATAATTTCATAATAACTTCCATTAGGATTCACTATTTCAGAATTGTATTACCGATAATAATTAAGTTTTGTTCGATAACGACTTTTGTTTTCACTGTATCTTTGAATTCAAACCAAAAATAATACTTCCATTTTACCAAATTAAAGACACTGTGCGTTACCAAATTAAAAAAGGTTTGCAGCCATTTTAAAAATATATATCTAAAACGATAATAACCAAATATATCTTTTTTGGAAATATATACATTTTGAAAAACCAAAACTACTGATCTAAAAACAAATGGCAGTTGGCCTTGTGTAAATGTCAATTTTCATATAATATTCGAGTAAAATAATTTAGATAGAGATAGCCCTTATTTAGAGAAGACTAAAAAAAGAAACGGAGAAAACCAAGAAAAAAGTTGAGTATCGGTAGTGTGTAGATTAGAAACCGCGAAAATCTAATGAAAATTAAATAAATAGAAAAATACTTTTTTTTAAAACATTTTGGAATTAAATAAAATATTATTGTGGCGATTGATATTAACATTTGATTATGGTAAATAAAATTCACACCTCATTTTAAAATCGATTTCGAAATTTACTGACTGATAAGGTGTATCACCAACTCCACAGCACAGGTTAGGTTAGGTGTAGGACCAAAGTCCACAAATAAGTGGCAAAAAATAACACGACAGAATTTATTAAACTTAAGAAATATTTTAAATAATTTTTTCATTAGATAAATTTACATTTTACAATATTTTACTTCTAATTATGCCAGATAATTTTATATTCAGAATTAATTAATTTAATACGTAGCTTTTCGTTTGATTCGTAGTTGGCATATTAACTTGTAAAATTTTTTTTTTCAAGAAATAGTGCAACATGTAAATAGTTATGGGAAATATTAATTTATTAAATAAATGATAATCTAATTAATGTTTGATATTTAAAAGTCTACGTAATTAATACATATTAAACCGTCCGAGTGACAAAAGCATGGCCCTCTTGAATACGTTAAACTACTCACTAATAGAATACAACTTCAAAAACGAAAAGCAATGTGCAATACGGTTAACAACATAAACCTAATTATGCATTCATGGAAAAGCGATCTCGATTTACTGAAAACTTACACTTCGTTTTAGTAAATCGCACAGGAAACTGCATCAATCTGATTACCAATGAATGTTTTTATTTATATCTGATTATTTACCTTAGTTCCTACTCTATATTTCTATTTATATATATATATATATATATATATATATATACATATACGTGTCTGTGTGTGTGTATATGCTGAGGAATACAGTCAGGACAAGATATAACACTATTTCACGACAGATTAAAAAAATGAAACTACTTAATAACAAATAATTTGTTTAATTGCAATTATTTGAGACAATAAATATTTTAAAATTGTTGGCTTATCAATGCTCCCTTGTTCCTTATAACGGCATCACGAGTCATAGGCAATCGAGCAACTAATTTCTTCAATATTGTGGTTATTTTCTTGCAATACTTTCTATAAATATTGCTGAGATGTTGGGCAATTAATTCGTATCTTCCTGTTAAGCTGACCCCAGAATAATTCTGCCGGTTCCAAGTCAGATGATGGTGGGGGTTATGTCGTAACTTTTATAATTTATTGACATCGTGTATTGTTTGATGAGTGTTTAGGATCGTTTTCTGATGGAATATAAATTCCCATTTAGCGGATGGTATAAGGCACAACATTGTTTTCTGAAATATTTTTTTATAATTTCTAGCAGTCTTATAAGTTAATTCAAGCTGTTTAGCTCCAAAACCGCTCCAAATTATCACAAAGTCTGCACCGTGCTTAAGAGAAGCCACAGTGCATACTTCCTTTACCTTTTTCTCAGTTTGTTGATGGATGAAGACTTTTCTCTCAGACCCAAAAATTTCAAACTTCGATTCGTCGCTCCAGAGGACTTTTTCCAGTCGTCAGGAGCCAATTCTTGTTCTCTCTGGCCCAATTGAATCCCCCTTTCTTATTTTTAACTTTAAGAAGCGGTTTTGAAACTGCTATGTATACTAATAAGACTTGTGTTAAAAAGTCTTCTTTTGACGGAGGAAACACTGATAGGTTTACTGCGGCCAATATTGAATTCTGTTGTTATTTCAGGTGCAATTAACCGTCTGTTACATTAGCTTTTAACAACTATGATTAAATAGTCTGCCTGGGTGACGTTTGTTGGAAATTATGTTTTGAATCACAAATTTTTCGACAAAATTGTTAACGATTTGCCTTGGTATCGTCTGTAAACTTAGTATTACTTTACCGGGTTTACTTGTTTTTTTATAACGGCTCTCATTTCTCTTATCCAAATTTTTTGATTCAGTCAACAGATAAAATTTATAGTAACGAACTTTAAAAAGGTAATCTAGAATCAAGTAAATTTTAAAACACCTAATAGTTTTAAAATTCCTGGCATTCATACGTTTACTCAGAAAAATGAAAATTCATACGTTTACTCAGAAACCGCTTTACGTAGAAACATGAAATTTGGAGTTATAACAAAAAAAACTGCATATGTGGATAAAATTCTAGAATATTTGTTTGAAATTTTTTCATAGCCGGTTTTCTTAGAAATGTTTTGAGAGAGAAATTTGAAATTCGAAATATTAAATCACTTATATATCAACATACAAGGATGGAGATTAATTAAGTGCTCGAAAAAATAAACTTAAAATTTCATATGCAGTGTTGGGTATCAAATGGCTATTTATAATGTACTGAAAAATATGCATAAAAATATATTAACCGCGGAACGTAAAATTATGAAAAAAACAGCGTTTTAGAAACACGGGCAAAGGTTTTATTATAACTATGACGATGATACTAGGTGTAACACTATTGGAAATATTCACGACAATATATATGTCTTCTTCCCTAGTTATATAAGATATTATTAAATATATATTGAGCTACGAATGTCATATTGGTGACGACTTATCACACTAATGCAAATAAGAAAGAAAGTTTTATTAATATATCGGCTTAGCATTATTCTCCATTTTCTATGTCTTGTTGTGACTGTTTCTGTAAAGCTCCACGGTAGAAGCACACCTGACGGACCGTCCAGAAGAAAATACTTAGGAGTAGTTGCGTCTTCATCACGTGCTGAGGTCAATACATTAATTTGTGGACGACTGTTGATTGTGTGTCTAGTTTCTATGAGCAGCATGTTCAGCATTATTTCATCATCGTATAGTCTATACAGTAGTCTTTACGCTTCAAACAAAGCGCTCCTCAGCTCTGCTCAAAAATAGAACTCTACGCGGGATAAACTTTCACTGGTTAAAGTTTATTGAAGTTCTCTTGGGCTGCGTCTTTGACGATTCTTTTTGTTTTTAGATCAGTTCCCCTCAAGTTTGTGTCTTAATCTGACTAAAGTTCGGTGGGGTACCCTATCACGTAATGAATCTTTGTAGTACCATCTTTGTAGTTACTACGGCATAGGTACTCAGGCTTCCGGCAACCTTAAGTGCGTTGCTCTGGTGAAGAGCTTCCCATATATTTGGTGAATACGCATGACATTGGTAATGTACAGGATGAAGAAGTTAACACTAGAGAAGATAATGGCCCGGCAAATGATGAACTAGGCAGCTATAGGTTATGCCCTTGATGGTTGAGCTGGGGTAACTTTCCTTACACGATGCCCTTTTTTTCGTGGATTTTCTCACGTTTTTCTTAACTGAAGCAGCCAGTAATGTTGGCACACTTTGTTAGCCGTATTCGCAAAGTCTCAGTGATGTATCCTAGCGATATAAAATGGTATCCACGAGTGATTCCCATTTACGACGGTTGGTTACTTTTGGTTCGCAGTAAGCTCAGTGGTGGTAGCTATAAATGATTGCAAGCGTTTGGTCTATCACATGTCCTTTGGTTAATGTCAGTCATGTGAGGAGGTTGACAGAGGGCAAGCGCTCACATTTTCTTGTCGCTGCTATTTCTCTTACGAATATTTTCTCCTATTGTGCGTGAACACAAAGTGGTTTTATTTCATGCAAATGGTAAGCCTCTGTTAAAATAATTTTTTGTGGGGTTTGTCTTTGGGGCGTACTTGATTTCTTTTTAATTTGCGATTAGCTAATCACGTTCTTTTCCATATGAACGTTTTCTATTCTCTTAGTTTGCTTGAAAGTTACGGTGCACCTCTCTTTTTGTATTCGCGCTTGAAATTTTCGGCATTACGGCTCTATGCACAGGAGAACATGTGCGGTAACACTCATTATTCGCATCCTCTCTAAGAAACGCGCGATAGCTGGTAATGTTTCTTTAAGAAGTGTAATGACGATGGCGACCTTAACCATCTCTGGGACTAGTTCTTCATTCTCCTTGTTGTGATCATCAAGACCTTTCCTCTTTCAATTTGTTCAGAAAGTTGACCCTATGGAATCAACAATGTTCAAAGTTGATGTTATACGGAAAGTCGCTTGTGACATCATCGGCGACATTATGACATTTTCCTTCTTTAATTTTTGTATTTTTTCACAGCACAGTCTTCCAATAGGATTGCCAAATTCGCCGCGCTAGTTTTAAGACGTATTTTCTGATGACCATTTTAGCTATGTGGGAACTACTATATAAAAAAAGAACAATCTCCACAAAACAATAAACGTAACTATTTAAAATTAAATTAACTAAAATAAGAATTTAAATTAACTTTATTTATGCACCATGTATTACATAAGAAAATAGATTGAAAATTACATATGAATAATTTATATAAAAAAACAACTTTTAAATTATAAAATTTAATAAACAAAAAGGTTTACGTAAAGAAAGATTATAAATAAAAATATGAATTAACATTTAAAAAAAACAAACACAAATTATTCAAAAACTGAATTAGTAAAAAGGGTTACATAAATAGCAAAATCTGGTTATTGAAATTGAAAAGTCAAAAAACTAATAACAAATGTTTCATAATTAAATTTCCTTACATGTTTTTACCAGTACTTAATAATTTGTAAGAAATTGTACTTATTACATTAATGTAAACATTTCATAATTTAAAAGTCGATAAACTAATAAAAAATGTTTGACAATTAAATTTGCTTAGATTTTTTACCAATACTTAATAATCCTTAAGAAATTGTGCTTATTACATTAATGTAAACATTTCATAATTGAAATTAGAAACGACTAGGTAAAGCAATGACCGGAAAAGCGTCGAAAACTAGTTGTGTTTTGTCTGCAAGGGTGTATGGCAAACTAATGAACTATGAAAAGAATAAAGAACGGACGGCGCATATGTTCGCAAATTTTAATCTTGTTGCGTGGGCGAGGTCGCCGACCTCGTCTGGAATACTTAATCTAATTCTTTGTTACCGCGCTTTTGAATGAATCTCACTTTGATTTATTTCTAACCTCGTTACACCATGATATTCGCAATATCACAATTATTATTATTGAACATTTTATGTTAGTTGGCTGATGGCTTTATGTTAGTGGCATTAATATGGGGTCATATGTAAGTGAAAACCAGAGAATCTAACTTTATTGGATGTAAAATAATATTTACGAAAGTCGCAAATAAATATTTAATTCTAAATTCAATCCATAATAAAAAGTTAATTATATTCGTAAGGATAAATTTGAGACAAATATTGAAAAATAATAAAAACCTATTTTTTTTCAAAATTATTGAAAGCAAATTTACTTAATAAGTATGAGAAAAAAATGTCTCAAGCAGGGTTTTATCATAGATCTTGCTTATTATCTATGAAATACTTTAAGACTTTAAATAACATATGACAGTATTTACTTATTGTAAAACATATCATTTTGGAAATTCTATAATGACGGTGAGCAAGTAAGTGAATATTTACTGCTACTGTAGAGAAGCAAGACATAAATTACATTAAGGTATCGTAGATAATGACCAGATATGGATATCGTTGTTTATAATTATTTTAAACCTCTATTAATATTTTAATATTAATAGGTCACAGAAGTATTCATTGATGTGCAAATCTTTATTGCTTTTAAAAACATTTAATCTAACATGAAAGTAGACTTACATGTTAGATTAAACGTTTTCACAAACGCTGGATCTCGTTCTGATGACAATTTTACTTTTCATAAATACTTCATTTTATTTACCTGTAACAATTACGTAACAAACTGCGGACGTAATAGAACGATAATAATCATTATTACATTAAGGAAATGGATATAAATTTAGGCATGTAGCCTACATTTATATTGATTGCAATTATATTAAATACAATAACACGAGACCATCACGTTCAACTTTTACTGAAAATATAAACGCAGAGTACTCGATGTATTTGTGGTACTGTATTTGTGGTATTGAACAAATCTCATGGTATAAAACCAGTTCAAATACTTTTTTATTACGACACAAGTAGCATAATATAATACAAAACTTAGGGACAACGTCTGTTTCTTGAATGTCTATTTTGTTACCAACTAAATTGTTTATGGACGATATTAAGTTGCCTATTATTGTTGAAAGCTTGATGAGATAAAATTTTGTTAGTTTGGTTTGTATAAAATCTCAAACAATACAGAGTGACAGTGATAATATGTGTAACAGGATATTCAAGTGAAGAATAGAAAGGAAAACAAGTTAATTTGATCGTGTATATTCATATATATATACATATATATATATAGATACATTTACATATTTACTTAAATTTTGTCAAAAAATGACAAATAATATACAGGAACACTGAAGATATAATAAGAGGAAGAATTACACTTTCGTTAAAGCAAAGCCATTATAACGCCGTTACATCTAGTCACTAAAAGTGACTTAAGTATGGTATGTCCTATGTTCTCATAAAAAAAGGAAATAGAAGCGTCCGAATCAATGACGATAGTCTAACGATACGGGTACGGATACGGATACGGATACGGGCGGCCTACTTCAACATTTATTTCTTTGCTTATGCTTCATTATGTAATACAAAGAGAAAGAGATGCGGGATCTACAAATCGGGTTAATATTTGACGCTCAATCAGCTATGAATTAATATGTGGGCTCACAGGATGAGGGTTTAAAATTAGTTGACGACTCGATTGATCGATAAATCTTCATTGAAGACGATTTCATCCTGCTACTGAATACCGTGGAAATTATTCATTTAGTCCTACATAGCAATTTTTAAATGCACATATCCTCAATAATTTCCAATTTTGTGGAAAAATTATAACTGCATGTTTCTTGTTCCTTCGGTTAAAATTAAACTTAAAAAGCTTTAACAATGTCTTACTTTGATAAAATTTTACCGAGGGACAATAAAATATTACTCCATATAATCCAAAGACGTTCATGGTGGTTGTTTTGTTCTATACTTTAGGGTTACGATTTGCGTTTGTGGGGAACATAATTATAAATTACTATATCTTGTAATTCTGGTTTCTCTTTTCCTTATTTAGAAAATGTTCAAATTAAAGTATCAGAATTTTTGTCATTGTCGAAAGTGGTCTTGACACACATGTATCCTTTTGTCAACAGCCATTTAATTGACAATAAAAACCCGCAGCAATAATCATTAAAAATAAACATGTTCAGACTACTTTATAAACGACCATAAAATGTTACATTCATTTTTTCAAATATCATTAACGTTCATTATCATCGGAATCACATTATTTACAAAACATTAACTCTATACAAGATGGTTAAATACTAACATCGTCATTAAATAGTATTGGCTAAAAAAGTTGCGGGAAATTAAATGGCATGTATTTAGATATAACTTACAATTATATCAAAATTTACCAAAAAATTTATGAAGTATTTGAACTCGACAATAGTGGGTTTCAATTTTCTGACATGTTGTGAAGGCGTAAATATCAATTTCTTCCTACGTGCATTATTCGTCATATACCATACATGAATTTATAACAATATAATTTTTTCACGCTTGGCAGATTTATACGGACATCCTAAGCACACATAAATTGCATAAAACTTGAATGTACGATCGAAGTTTTGGTTCTACAGCGTTCAAATAAACCACGCCATGTTTTTTTACATATTTGTATATATATATATATATATATATATATATATACATTTAGTAAAAAAGGTATATATATATATATATATATATATATATATATATATATATATATATAATGTGTTTCTAATTCTTATCCTTGGATAATATGGTGAACAGTAAAACTATAGCATTGAGTTGCTCTGAAAAGAGATTTATTACATAAACAAATGTTTACACTTTTACAAAACAATTTATAACGTTAATTAATCACAAACTCACCTGAAAAGAGAAACAACATTTAAAGCTATTGCTTCACTAATTCGTATCAATTAAGTATTAAAATATTATACTATATCATATTATAATTCATTGATCGTTTCTAAGAACATAACCTATTTTTCTATCGTGGCGTAGCGACATGTCCAAGTGACAGCTAGCACAGCTCATATGCAAACTTCATACTGAATGAAGTGTCACTCACTTCGTTTACATCTCCCCCCCCTCCATAGAAACGTATTACTACCACTGGAACGAGTTTTGTTATGTGGAAAAGGTTTGACTGTACCTTTTTGTGTCCCGTGTTTACTTTGTAAATTGAATTAGATATTTTCTCTATAATTTGATATGGACCAATTTTCAATTCATCTAGTTTTTTTCGGTTTAACCGATTTCCGTTTTCAACATATACTAAATCTCCGACTTCAAATTCATAATTTTTTCTGTTTTTATCAAATCTTTGTTAATTATAATTATGTGATTTTATACTATTTTCTAAGGCAATCTTCCGGTCTCGTATTAAATGTTGATTCTGTAATTTATTTTGTTTCAGTTCGTTTGGTAGAATGTCCACACTTTTTCCATGCAGTAAATATTTTGGGGAGAACCCTGTCACATTATGTTCGGTTTCGTTATATTTGTTTGTGCATTCGTGAGCAATGGTATTCCAAGCGATCTTATTTCTTTTTTCATTAATTTTACAACGAATTTTATTAACCAATGTTTGGTTTAATCTTTCGTTCAATCCATTAGAAAACGGTGCATTTACTGCAGTGAACACTATAGGTATACCTTCCTCTTCTAAACAATACTTAAATTCTTTTGAATTTATACCCGGATATTGGTCTGACAGAATCAAGTCTATTTTATAATCTTGTGTTACTCTTTGGACTAGTTTTATAAAGTCGTTTGCATTCTGAGTTTTGGATGTCAAAATGTAGGCGTAACGAGTGAAGTGATCTACTAGAAGATGTAAATTCGTTTTTGTTGAACGTGCACCACCAATCCACCTATGGTATCTATAGACACTATTTCGAACGGATGTGTGGCTGGTCCTAAGTGAGACATTAGTCCAAACTTGTATGCTCCTCTTGATTTTTTTTTTATACAAACGTTTTTTTATGTTGTCTAATAAATGTTTAGCTTGATAAAAGGGTTTTATTTTTTTTTCTACTTGTTGTTTTCCTATGTGGCAATAGTAGTGATGAACTTGTTTTATATGTTTACTAAAGTATTCAGTTAGTATAATCTTTTCATCTTTTTATAATATATATTATTTTTATAAATAAGTTTATTTATATTCTCTTTTATATCTTCGTTTTTATTTTGATCTTGTTTTATATCTTCTATTTTGATAAAGTTAACTACTTTTAAACTACTTTCTTCATTTTCATCTGGTTCTAACACTGGGTTTCTGCTTAAGGTATCTGCCTCTATATTATATTTTCCCGGAGAATATATCGTTTAATTTTTTGGAAAAATATGCGCAAGGTTTTTCGTCACCATTGGGTTGAATTTGTTTTAAGATTGCAGCTATGCCTTGTATGCTAGCATCTGTATAAATATTGATTGGTAAGTCTGTATCAAAGATTGCTAGGATTGGTTTTGAGCAAAGTAGTTTTTTTATAGTATCAAACGATTCTTGACATTTATCGGACCAGACAAATTTTTCTCCTTTTCTTAATAAATTATGTAATGGATCCAGCGTTATTGACATATTTGGTACATATTTTCCATAGAAATTTATTTTTCCCAAAAATTGACGAACGTTTTTTTGTGTTTTTGGAATCGGAAATTCTTTTATGGCAATTAAATTATCCTTTAGCGGAGTTACCGTGTTGTTTTTTATTATATGCCCTAGATATTTTACCGAGTCCTGTGCAAAGTTACATTTCGTGAATTTTAATTTAAACCCTTCTTTTAAGATTGCTTCCAATAAGAAGCATAAGTGTTCTATATGTTTCTCAAACGTTTCTGAAAATACTAAAATATCATCTATGTAATTAACAGTAAAATCTGACAATTTATGCTTTCTTATAATACTGCTCAGGATTCTCTGAAAAATGGCGGGCGAAGTTTTTAAGCCAAAAGGTAAACATGTCCACTGATAGTGTGCATTCTGGGTAACAAATGCAGTTTTTTTTCTATCTTCAATCTTAAGAGGTATGGACCAAAACGCCGAGTTTACATCAAGTGTCGAAAAAAATTTACAATTCCTCGTTTTTATTGCGATTGGGGAACTAAAATCTTATTCAATTCTCGAAAATCTATGCAAAGCCTTGATCTTCTTCCTTCTTCTTTTTTAAATGCTAGTGTTACCGGAGCCGCAAAAGGGCTATATGATTCCTCGATTAAATTATTTTCTAGTAGTTTTGATATTTGATGTTCAATTTCTTTCATGTCCTCAATAGAGCACCTATATGGTCTCTTACTGCAGTACTTATCTATCAACAGATCAATATGTGCTTCGTAACCTTTTACTGTACCTATATCATATTTATCTTTAGCGAAAATTGAATTATATTTGCATATCAATTGATCAATATCAGATCTTTTTTTATGATCTAAACGATTTATGGTAATATCAAAATCTTTGACCCTTATATTTTCATTAAAGTTTATTTCATATTCGTGAATAATAACTTGTTTTTCATTTTTATTTATCCCAATGTCACTACCTGTACTGCCAGGAATTTGTTTTGTGATTATAGGTTGTTTTTCTTTGTTTTTTATGTATTTTGTCTTATTGTTATTGTTGTGGATATTTTGCATGATTTCTAAATTCTCATTTTGAGTTAACTTAAATTTTTGTATACAATCTAATCCAACTAGAAAATTATAGTCGAAGTTTTCTTCATCTATAACAAAAATATCAACATGTTTTTCAATTTCAAAAATTTTTAGTTTTAAAGTTACCATTCCTATTGATTTTTTACTCCATTAATTGTTTTCAAACCTGCTTTTTTATAATGAGTTGGTATTTTTTTTAAAGATAATAACCTTGAATTTATTAAGGACACATTGGATCCTGAATCATTCCTGATGTTTCTAAAATGTCATTTATTAGTAATTTAATTTTAATTAATGGCGGCAATACCAGTTTTTTTGGTTAATTTCATTTAGTTCAGTCTCTAATTCTGAATTGTTTACACTCCTTATCTGATCGTTTTTTGTTCTATCATTATTTTTTATCTTAAACCAACATTGTGATTCGGGATGGTAATGTGTACCTTTATTTTCTTTTTCACAAATTTTACACGGACTAACCATGGGCCTTACATTTTTATCTTTAATTTTACTTTCGGAAGCTATTATCTTTTTGTCAAATGTTTTTTATTTACCATGTGCTCTAAACTTCTTATATTATTAAATAAATCTTGAGTTTCCTTTAAACTATTTCTATCAATTTTATCCGCATTGAAATTCGGTAATCCGGTGGCGATTAGATCAATTAGAGTATGTTTATCTATGGACTTATTTATTTCTAATAGCAGTTTCTCTTTTTTTAATGCATACTCCAGTAATGAGCCCTGTCTATATTTAAATAACATTGCATACCTGATCGGTAACCAACTCTTATCTGCATATGTCTCACTAAAGTTTTGTTTCCACATAGCCCATTCTGAATTTATTGTGTATTTAATCAGCATAGAACTATATCAGTCTTTACAGGAATCTTCTAAAAATAACCTAAACATTTCAATTTTTTTGATATCTTCCTCTATACCTAAACGTGCACATTCCGCTTCAAAGATTGACATCCACTGGGACACATTGGTAATCTTACTACTAAATTTTTGTATAACAAATTTTTCTGCCATTTTTCCCACATTAAAAGGTTTTGATGATTCATTCTTCATTTCAGCGAAGCTTTCCATGATTTTGATTAGATATTCTTCAGAGATTCCTGCTGTAGAAGTTTTCGGTGTTTCTTTTTCCTCTAAAAGGTATCCCATGAACTGTTTATTTCCATCTTCATCACAATAAACCGCCTTTGTTTCTGGGCTCATGGATATCCATATCTGTCGCTTGTCATGCCGTTTTTGTAAAGTAGCTTTGATTTTTTGAAAGATTTGTGTTTTTATTATTGCATCGTGTAGTTTTACAGGTTGTAATTTATCCGGGAACACAAAGGTATTGCCGTCTAAATCGGTAATTATTGTTATACAAATAATATTTGTCTTCACATCTTCACTGGCCTTGACTACGAATTCGAACTGTAATTTGTCCATTATTCTTGGGAATTAGCTGTAGAAATGTTGTTTTATAACGTGTTTCTAATTCTTATCCTTGGATAATATGGTGAACAGTAAAACTATAGCATTGAGTTGCTCTGAAAAGAGATTTATTACATAAACAAATGTTTACACTTTTACAAAACAATTTATAACGTTAATTAATCACAAACTCACCTGAAAAGAGAAACAACATTTAAAGCTATTGCTTCACTAGTTCGTATCAATTAAGTATTAAAATATTATACTATATCATATTATAATTCATTGATCGTTTCTAAGAACATAACCTATTTTTCTATCGTGGCGTGGCGACATGTCCAAGTGAC
Source organism: Druceiella hillmani (assembly GCA_039881145.1). Taxonomy (NCBI): domain Eukaryota; kingdom Metazoa; phylum Arthropoda; class Insecta; order Lepidoptera; family Hepialidae; genus Druceiella; species Druceiella hillmani. The sequence goes on along the minus strand of JAYKKI010000005.1, from coordinate 55,345,792 downwards.
AGCTAGCACAGCTCATATGCAAACTTCATGCTGAATGAAATGTCACTCACTTCGTTTACATATCTCAATAATATTTATAGGAAGTTTAATTTTAAGAGTCTCTTATTTTATTGAAAAGTATCTACAGATTGTTATTCATCTGGCTGTAAAGTACTATTATTAGAACATCCAATTTTTAGAACGATTCGACTATTTGGCAAAAATTACTATGGTCACACTATTATAAAACACACGTTGTTCATCTCCTTAATGAAATTATCAATTATATATTTATTAGTCACATTCGTATTCAAAACCCATGTTTTATGGTTTATCACTTAAAAGCAGTGTACCAGGGTACCACGGCTATATTGTATTGGTTTGGCTTTACATCTACAGCTTCGTAAATTTTTGTACTTGAAAGTATTAGGGCCAGGCATTTTTCCAAATATACGAATTTAATTTTTAATTCATTCAGATATTATGTCGGTCAACCATTATGTCTGAAAAGTTGATGAGAAAATACACTGGTAAATGTGCATGATTTTCTTAAATTGTCATAACAAAAGAAATGAAAATAAAAGAACGAGAAAACATAATTTCTTTGTCTAATAATATGTCTCTATTCGTGTGTCTTGTCTGGAAAACAAAAAATATTACAAAGATACCGGAGAAATTTCATAACCCGCTGAAATACATTTCTTCATCTGGCATAAATATATTTTATACGGCGCAATAAAGTTTATTACTGCCTCCACTTTGCTACATTTTTGGTCTATTTTAAATGTTTACCTTCCACAACATTTGGAGAAATTTAAGTAAAATAGAATGTGATATGATCTCATTTTTATTTCTATATTTTGTTTTTCTGTCACGATCAAAAACAATGGCGAACCAAAAATATAACTTTTAAGGAAAAATTCGATTCGTATCTCACTTATTTTGATCAGAAAATACTCATTCCAATTTCAAAGTTTTTAAACCTGATTAAAGGTTGTGAAAGTTGCACTAGCATATTAAATACTGAATATGCAAATCACTCTACTTAACCATATATAAATGTTTATTATTAGGTTATATTTTTATGACTCGAATCATCATTAATTAAATCTATGCGTATTATATTTTATGATTTAAAATTTTCGACATTCTAATGAAAAACTTCTATTCATATTGAAAAGACACCTGGGGCCACAAGATCAATCAAAGTTTAAACTAAATGTCAACAAATCTCAGTTTACAATTAACCTATCGATTACATCTAAATAATAACTGCAATATTAAAATAAACTTAGTTAACTTAAATTTATAACTTTTTTTAACTAAAAAATTTTGAAATGTAGTGCACATTTGTCAAAATTTTTAATAATCTATGATTTTACTTAATTGATTAATAAAAACGTATTTTTTTACGAAAACACCTGCCTTTAATTTGATAATGCCGGAATTAATAAAAGAGTACCCTATTTTATTGAAAGTGGAAACAGTTTTAACATAGTTAACCTTTATCAATCCAAAAGCTTAAAATATAATCTCGATGCACGGGCGCTGGAAGAACATTCAACTTGTACAAGTTACATTGCGAAGACCATTTAACAATATTAAAGTTACGTTATCAGAAACAACACTCGAATTTTCATGTTTTTTTTTATTCATTAATAATGTAAACCTACTAATAATTTAACTCCATTTAAGTTATAACCAAATATTATTGTTAAGTTTTCTAGGCAACGATTGAAATGATATGACTACTAAGTGACCGTTTGAGTAGAATGAAAAAAACGCAATGTATTGATAACCAGGTAACCATATTGCCGCGGTTAATCTACGAAGAGCAGATTAAACCATTCACACGCGCTAGTAAAATTAGTTATTGATTTTACATTCCTCCAATACATATAATATAAATTGAATCATGCTGTAATTTTTTTATTTTCGTACTTAACCAGTTTGTCGTACCAAACTATATTATATGTAGCATTTAATAGCAATACCATATAAATATGTTATATGTTAAAAAAAAGACTTTTCCCAAAAGATATTCTAAAGCAGCTCAAAGTTAGTCAGGGCGTGTTAGTAAAAGGACAAAGGACTCATTAAAAAATATTACTATTAATACTTCAAAAAATTTATAATTATGGAAATATTTCAATACTAATATTAAAATATAGAAAAGTATAGAAAACACAAAATATTCTCACAGCGAGATGTTCATAGAAGTGATTGAAAGATTTTTACGTGTGGGTTATCTGGTAAATAAAATGCATTACTCGTATAAATACAATAATTTTATTACCATCACCAAATGTTACGAATTCCCGAAAAAAGATTTAAATGATTTGGTGATGATAAAAAGGATTGACTTTATAATTTCTATATAAAATATTTTAAAAGTAATTTTTAAGCTTTCTGAAGTAACTTCCATTAGTGTTTTAGTACAAATAATTTATTTTTGTAATATGATTTAATACAACGTGATATCATTTAGTAAAAACAGAAATATTGAACTTAAACTGGTGGTCGTAAGTTTACATATTTTTACGTTTGGTCATAAATCTAAGGTTTGAAATAAATAAAAGTCATTACATTGTTTACAGAAAAGACTCACTTAGCTCATAAAGTAGACTAGTATGATCAATGCGCGGAAAAAGTAGTCTATTTTGATGAAACCTTGACAAATTCTTTATGTGAATTATAGTTTTGATACATTTCTTTAAAACATGTTTTCTAATATCTGGTTTTTCTATTATTTTAGAAGCCAATATTTTCGTATTCCAATATTTTTTGTATTGCAATATTTTCTGCACAAGTTACATTCCCATGACTAGATAAATCAACTACCACAAAGGCAGGGCTGGCTATTATTTCCCCTTCCCAAATACCACAGCAGAAACCAATCCATTTTATTTCGTTAGTTTCTTTAAACGAACAGAACCTAATTACACTATGGACTGAATATGTCGTCTCATGTACCATGTCTGATCAGTACTCGGGCAGTCGCAATTGAAGTTAATTTTTTAATCCAGATAATCGCATCAATAAAGGCAACATAAATCGCTACCCTTCCATCAGCTGCTGTTAATATCCTCCTTTCAACTATGGGGGAAGTTTCTGCAATCATCACCATTCATACCCCTTCGCAATAGAATCCCTTTGCAATGAATTCACAACGGTTTACTAACTTAAGTTGCTACACTTTAGACAAGTTTGAGACTTTTGGAGAGAGTTCCTGAAGGTCTCGCAAAATCATTCGTTGCGAGATTATTCGTGCTCCTGGAAAAGACCTATCATTGCAAATGTGCACACCACTATACAAATAACAACCTCCGTTTAATAATAGTATCGATATTTATTAATTCAGCTAGAGTTTACTAACGATTTACATCGTTAATTGCAAATGGTTTATCGTTATTTCTTCCAGGTTATAAGTCAAGAATTTTATTGTTGGGAAAATATTATTTATTTATTGAACCTTATGTGTGAAATTTATCAATTTAAATCTTAATAGATTTATCCTTATTGAACGTTATAATGTGTTCATTTATCTTTGTGACAGATAATTCACAATAGCGAACTCTTTTGCAGCACGAACTTGATCACCATTTTTGGCCGAACGATTGATGATTTATGAAATAATTACGTCTAAGTGGTTTTCAGTAATTTTTTATGTTTCTGACTTAATTACTAGAAAAATTATCAATTTATAATAAAACACAATTATATAATACAATGCAAACATAAATTAGTACATTCGAGAAGTTCAACTATCTGTTGAGAAAACGAGCATGAAATAATTTATGTCATGCTTATTTATAGGAAGCTTATAACAACAATTTTAAATTGGGTCAACTAATGAGAGAATAAAAAACAACACCTTTGTTTTAAAATATACTATCATCTCTTTGTATCGATGGTTATGAAATTCATTAGATAGGTAAAATTTTGATATTAAATTTTAATTTTGCGTCATAATTTTCTTTGAGTTTGAAAGGTTGTAAAGAAAAGTTTTGCGTAAGTTTTTACTAACATTTTCGAAGTTATATTCGTGTACTTAAACTTTACACGTTGAGTGACATATGGTTCCTGGTTGATTACAATGGTATTAATTTGATCAAAGCCGTTGTAAGTAATTGACTTCGTAATCGCACTTTTCAAAAAATTTACAGTAGATAATAAATCACACAATCCAATTACATTTATTAAAAAATTCATAAGTTTAGATAAAAACAAAGTTAACAACTAGACGTTAGTAATAAGACTAATTTAACTTTTTAATTATTTACAAACAACAAATCATAAACTTGGTTTTATGAATATATATATATATATATATATATATATATATATATATATATATATATATATATTTATATATGTATTCACTTAAAGTATTGTAAATTAGTAAACAAAGAAGATTCCTAAAATACTTTTACTTACGCTGGTATCACCAATAACTGCAATAAGATCAAACGTGTTTATTTCTATTTCAATATTTATGACCTTATTTCTTCCTTATTATTATAATGCTTCTTACGTTTTGTGAATCCTTTATAAAATTGAGGATCAATAGATTGCTAATGTGAGCAGTTTATCTGCAATTAAATACTTTCAACTAGAATCTTATATGACCAATTTTTGTGTAAACTTGAGTAGCAGCTTAGAACTTTTCCTATTTCTGTTAATGGTAAATTCAAATAACACCTTTCCTCAATTAACCTTTCCTATTACTCGTCGATGACCTAAAATAATTGAAAAAGCTAAACTCAGCTAAGGACAATTAGTATGAGTTATTACATTACCAGATGTGGTTTATGGGCTTTATTTTAAGAATATTATAATTTCAAAAATTTTATAGCTTCACGCCTTAGGGAAATATTTTTTTAAAATTGTAAATGTTTATTGGGGCATTTTCCGAGATTAATAATCATTTTAGTTTGGCATTTATTGTTCAGCTAAGACCGTGAAAAGTGGCGACTGGTTTAAATCCCTCTAGTTTTACCAGATATTTACCTAATTATTATAATAAGTAAAAAATACAATGATAAATCATTGGCGTAGCGTAAAATACTAGGATCTAAACCATACTGGGTTAAATTCCACGTCAATTATAAAAAACATTTTTGACTTAAATTAACGGTTCAAATGGCCACATTTGTGTTTGTAATGTATATTTCCTACAAATAGATAAAATCTATGGGATTGTTATCAAAACTTTCCAACACCTGGTGTCTGAGCTTTAATGTTTGTTATTTTCCAAATCTTCACTTTAATTTTTTTATCTTAAAAATAGTGTAGTGTAGTTTATCATATAACTAAATTTAGTTAAATCATTTAGCCAACTACAGTCAAGTTATTTCTAAATTATTTAACATTTTATGGTCTGTCAAGAACGCTTCTAATCGGAAGAAATTGAGTCGGTGCCCTGCGGTAAATATATTCGTTCACCTACACTAATTTGAGACTTTTGTGTAATTTAAATCAATAAGACATCAAGCCACAAATGTGATTTATGTGATGAAAGAGTCCATTTCACGGATATTTTCTCCTTTTTGCCAACAATCCTTTTTTGTATAGTAACTGAAAACTATGAAGACCTCTCTTTCCTTTTTCTACAATTTCCGCTATGTGTTCTGATGATGCAGTGGAGAAAAATATAATATGAACAATGAAACAATATTTATAACCCAGAATATGCTATAATAAACTCAATTACAAAAAGAACATCTCAATTGGTAAACTAAGACACGTTTGCCTATACTAAAAGAGGTTTCGCGGTGAGCTTTTAATCCATTTATTTTGTGATCACAGTTTATATAGGGCGTCAGGTATATTTATTATATAGGGCGTCAGGCGTCAGGCATATTTCGATTCCATTTCTTGGAAATGTTAAAGAAACTATGATATATATTGAAATATTCTGTGAACTCTGCTAAAAATTATGACCATAATACCTTAATCCTCGAATCCAGGTTTAAACTTACTGATAGAAGCCGTATATTAAATTCAAATATGAAATGATACAAATCTTTGGAGATTTTGCAAAGTTCCATACCCCCAAGCAAAATTAAACCCTTATAAGATGACATGTGTCTACGTCTGTTCGTCTATCAGAGATGTTTTTCTTAAATTATATGCACACTTTTCATCTGTCGTTTCAGGATTTCTTACATTACATGCACGATTCCGGAGGAGTACCTACTAAGGAGCGAGAATATGGTCAAGTTATTACTGAAAACGCTCACGAATGGATCTAATAGATTATGACATGATTACGGTCGCTTCAGTTTTATGTTAGGTATTAATCAGGATCCCCCTCTCCTACGATTTATATGTTTCTACGATCGGTAGATGTCTACGACGGGATGTCCTTATTTTCGATCAACATTACGAGTTTCGTCTAAGGTATTCCGTAATATTTCAAAATATATCACATGCCGATGAGGAGAGATAACGTACAATATTGTCAAAAATCATCCCTTAATAATTTTTCCATCACCTGTTAGTATATTTAAATGATTTCACAAACCCGGTATGCCGACCTTTATCTTGTTTTTTACTCACAACTTATGTGTTCAAGTAAGCAAGCCGATTTGCTCTCGATTAAATTTATAAGCTTTTCAAAAGAATTTGTAAGCTTTTATCGACTTAGGAAACTTTTGTCAAATATCATTATATTTATCCCATCCTATGATTTATCTTGTCAAAAACAATGTAAAAAACAAATGAAATTGGCTACATTTCAACGATTTTCGCAAAAACAACGAAGAAGATTACTCACGATCTTTGTAAGTTGATTATAAAACATTATGTCCTGTATTCAGTTCAAAGTGCAAACATCTCAATCAGCTCAACATCTTAAATATTTTCGAAATATTAAAATGTTCATACCAACATTAAGCAGCAATATAATTGTAGACTGCTAATGGTTAGATTAAAATTATTTATTTTAACTTTTTATATTAACACTAATTGAATACTTAAATATATACCAAACAAAAATCGTAACAAAAGCATTAAATTACTCCATTTTCTTCTAAGTATTTATACACTTTTATTAACACCTGTAAGTGTTAATACTTCGATTGCATTACTGTTACTTGATAGGATCAAATCGTATAGTGTTAAATCAGGTAGTCAACTCCTCAAGTATCTTAAATTTATATTGTCCCGTATATTATTTAATTTCATTATCATGCTCTATATACTAAGTAATATCGCATATTCATCTACATATTTTTGATTTCATTTTGTCAACCTTGTATTTTGTGTTCTGTTTTCTTCATTTTTTATTGAATTGGTTGAATTTTTTTATAACACTTTTTCTATGTTCCACATTTAAGTAAATTGTATCCTACTTCGATTTTATAAGACGTATTTTTGTTCAAGCATAAGGCTGTTTGACATATGTTATACAGCGTTTGAATTGAACACAAATAGGGCGTATCTGCCATGGGTCATAGAGAATTTGATAACTTTGAACGCTTTATTGAGTCAAGCATTTCAGTCATAAGCAGATCACCAACGTAACTGCGTGTAGATTAAAACGAAGCCGAGTGCGGTATATCTAACGTTGAATGTGGGAAATCCCATGAAAAGATAATGATCTTGGCCATAAAATCGGGTAAAATAAAATAGTCATGAGCATATTGTCATAACAAATGCGTTCTAATTATAACGCCATCAAACACGGTACCTCTACTAGCAGTCTTTTTTTAGCACTAGTATGGGTATCGGAATGATTTTATTTAAGTTATACTGTATGTAACTTACCAATGCAATTTTTAAAACAAATACAATAATATTGTCTATAAAAATACTAAATTAATTTAGGAATATTTATTATGCCATGGATATTGTCTAATTGTACGGGTACGGAAAACTCCACAGCTTCAGGCAAATATCGTAAGTTGTGGACTAATTCGTGAAAGAGTTGCTTGGGATTAAGGATTAATAGATGCAATATATTTCTTTGAACAAATAATGGCATTTATGATATCTTTCCTTTTAGAGTAAGAAAACTGGGTTTTAATATGTAATATAATTCTAGACTTAAAATTAAGATTATTATTTACAATAGACATATTTTTAACATTATATGATAATTCATCGATAGCGTTACTCAGACATGCTTGGTTGCTGTTTACTAAAATAACGATTTTGTTAAAATTAGAGATTGTTGATTTCGACATTAAAACATTTTCTTTTACAAGGAAAGATAAATTATTATCAATATTTTGCAACCTTTGTTTGTTACAATATTTTATTATATTTTCTTCGTCTGTTTTGCCAATGATATATTTGAAGGCAGTATTTACACAAACAAATCACACAGATCTTTTTAGATTGTTGCGACTAAGTTACCTTATCAGAATGGTACTTTACGTGCCGGTGATTAATTCAGATTAAGCACATATTATTTCCAAGAATTTTAATAACTGTTTTTAGAAATTTCCATAATGAGGAGAGCTTTTCGTATTTGTGGATGTTTTTTTTATATATACAAGATCGCTGACTTTATGTTTTACTGGATGGATTATTTTATTAAAATAAGCTTGGAATTAGTTTTTAAGTTTAATATATTTTCAATCGCTATATCGTAAGAATACCTTAAACGATGTTGAAGGATATGGACATAATCAGGATAGAAAGCATATAAAGCTGTATTATATATCTGGGATAAAAGGTATGTGCTCATAATATAATATCATATAAAAGCCCGCAAAGTGAATAGTTTGTAGTACAGTGGGTATTAGTATTCTATGCCAATATAATGGTTTATATATAACGGACCGGTCAGTTGACTTGGTTTTCGTCCATGAAGGACTTTAAATTTCCTTTTTAAATCAAGTAGCTTTGCTTCGCTCGAATGCTCCTTGAGTTTGTGTATGATAGGATGATGACCAGAGTTACTTTATCTTGAGAAAACCATAGATTCCCTTGAAAAAGATTGGCAGAGAAATTCGTGCTTTGGTCTGTAAGAATGGATTTAGGAAGGCCAAACAGATAGATGAAATTAACCAGACACTCGCAGGTTCCATCTGCTTTCGTTTTAGAGGTGGGGTAAACAACTGACAGTTTAGTAAGATTGCCTGTAATGTCAATATGTTATTGAATTTGGCGTTGCATGATTCTGGTAAAGGACTTATTCTTACTGGTATCTCCTTGAGACAAAATGGCTCTAATAGCGTAACTGGATTTGTCATAGGTAAGCGTGATGGTTTTATGAATTCCGCTTAAATAAGCAAGATAGCGGATACAAGCTTTAACTTTACTGTTTCAAATGCGATCTGTTATGTTGTAAAAATCAGTGCTTCATACAAGAAGAAAGTATGTTGAGAGCTTTACCAAAGTGTTATCCATATTATTTTTGGTAAGGTTGCACTTTACTGTCCATTCTTTCGTGAATGCGTTTCTTTAATACCATATATATATATATATATATATATATATATATATATATATATATATATATGTATATATATATATATATATATGTATACTTATATATATATATATATATATATATATATATATATATATTTACATATATATAAAACGATCTCTTCTGTTATCACAATGACAGAATCCTCGTAAGAACGAAGGATCGGTTTAGCCCCAGTCTCACTAAGCGTTGCTTTCCTTCCGCCTCGCTTTGTGCAACCTCGCGAAAAATGCGCGGTAGGCCGACGATGAAGGGTCATAAATAAATATTATCCCTTTATGAAACGATATTTGTGGCCGTGTTCCGCTGGCCAACAATAGGCCAGTAGTGGTGCCATATAATTTGAAGGCCAGTCTATAAGATTGAATGAAACTTAAAGTCGCATCAAAATATAGATACGGTTTCTACCGTTGTGATTCAATGAAGGTGATGCCATTTTTAATAACACTTAACGCCATCGTCTTTTAACGCCATGAATTTTTCAAATAATTTTTTTTCAATATTTTAATAATACGTATAGAGTACATGTCGTAGATTCGTAAATAGTAATCCGATAGATAAGCATTAGAGTCGAAAATATTATTAAGAATATCTTTACGAAATACCAACGATATTGAAGTACAAAAGTAATTCAATATATTCGTACAGCATACAAAGATTTATACAGCACGCTAAATTTTTGTAAAAATTATTAAAATGCCACACGGTTGATAAGTTAATAGAATTATACGTTTATGTAACAATGTGTTATTTTAAGATGAACTTCAATTATATCCACATGTAGGTTATTAACAAGAACACAGAACTGAATTTTTTATTGTCAAGTAACTGAATTTTTTGCGATATTGTTTCATGTGAGGACAAAATAAAGATTTCCAAATAAAAAAAATGTTATTTTACTTGTATTATATAGCAAAATATCGATCAAACCAAAATGAATAAATAATAAAATAAACTTGTACCAATTGACAACTATTCATTGTATACCGTTTGGAAACTCGCTGGCAGAGACGTTTTTTTTTCCCAATAGAAGAATTTTCTCTATCATGAAAAGAAAATCAAATTGTTCCCACTTTATATATATCGAAAGAAAGTACTCTTAAACTAGGTGACAGTGCACCATGAAGGTGTGCTGAAATATATTGGTATATTTTCTGAGGAACTAGCACTGATAACTGTCGATGCTATTAATGGACCAAAAATACTAGGAAATCATAAGGCACAAAATTATATGCGACGAAACTATTCGGTGCAGGTTTAGTTTAAATAATGCCTGGTAAAAAAAGGAACGACGGTGCAATAAAAAGGATTTTACACAATTTCAGGTAGAAATAAAACAAGAGATAATATTTATGAATAGTGACAAAGTGACAAAAAATTATATAATTTTTTTTTGGCAAATATCAAAATATAAACCTATGTTGTGTATGCGGAGATTTGCATTAACAAAATATTTGACGAATATTCCAGAAGTTACCACTTTCCATCCGAGATACATACCTCCATATGATAACGCGCCCCATGCGAGACATTTTCTCCAGTTAAACGTGGCAATTATCAATATATTTCAGTAAATATACATTCATGCTATACGTGAGCATACAGAACTCTTGTTATAGGAGAAGGAGTAGTGGTAACAATTTAATTAGAGTCGTCGGCAACGGGGCAATCTGGCGTTCCTTTGTCGAGCGAGCGAAGCAACACTGCTGAGTGATCTTTCAAGGATAAATTCTCAGTCTGCGAACCATGCCACCTTCAGCTTTTGGCCAATAATTTATTTCTGAAGATTGCGATTACTTAGCCTGGTCAAAACTTGTGCTTTCCATATTGTGTTGGGCTTATGCTTAAATAAAGATTATAGAATATGAATAACATGACATGAGTGAAAAAGTAAAAAAAAATCTTAATGAAATTTGTGATTTTCTTTACATATAATTGCTTACCAATATCAATGATCTATTGTAAAGCATTTAGTAAACAAAAGTGAACTTAAGCACATAATTAATAAATTATGATACTACATTTCTTCTCAGTTTTTATTAAATTTTCATTACGCATTGTAATTATCAAACATCAAAAGCTCGCAACTATTTAACTAGGTTCCATTGATTTTATTTACTTTCACTGCGAATTTAGTTGTTTTATACAGTGACAAGGGTCTTTAGAGATAATCTCCACAACTTAATATCCCAAGAAAACTTTAAATCTCTTTGACGTTTGAGTAAAATTTTGCTTTGTCGTTAAATATTATGAGCTATGACTTAAATATCTGGCAAAAAGCTTGGCGCTTTGCTCACCGAAGACACGTCGGCGTAGATTGCAAAAGTTTGGCCGGTATTATTATAAAAGAAATTTTTATGTCACGAATTAAATTCAATATGTTTTGTCTGACTGCAAAAATGGTTTAAAAATTTTAAAACAAAATTAAGAGCAGATACCATTCAAGATAATATCTATGTATCTCCACATAGTTTTCTATGCAACATTATACCCGATTTTTTGTGCTCTAAAGTGAGAAAGGTATAAGTATCGTAAAATAAACTATGAGTCCAAAATTGTGAATAGTAATTTTTATTGATTTTCATATAAACCTTATGCATAAACCAGTGACGAAATCTGAATATGTGTATTAGATAAATATTACTAAGATACAAATAAGTACTTCAGAGATAATATTAAGATACAAATAAGTACTTGTTTCGGAGATATTATTGAAACGCAAATAATTGCTTGCTTCAAAAATATTATTGAAGCACAAATAAGTACTTGCTTCGGAGATATTATTGGGACACAAATGAGTACTTCCTTTAGAGACATATTTGAGACACAAATATTTTGAAGGAATATATCTTTTAAATTTCCATTTATACAGTGTTTTGATTAATGTATTAAGTCAACCAAAAAAATAAGCTTAAGTTTTTAGTTATTTCTTGTCTAATGTAAAATATACATAACAAGGCTTTATTGCTATAGATCTCTTCCAAATAAATTTAACAATAAAGTTCAAGTAATCGGCACAAAGATGGATTGTGGGTGATACAGCTAACCAAAATATTCTGAATGGTTTTTAAATACACTTCAATTTCACCTGCTTTTGAGATTCCTCTTCTATAATTTACGTTTTAAAATTAAACTGCAAAGCATGTTTTAATTATTTATGTTAATTTTTCTTAAGAACACTAGCAAACTCAGCCAGTAACTTCATATATCCTGTTTCCACCTATTTAAGACTCATGTTTTTTGATAGTTCCAAAAGTAGTGAAATTTATTTATTGGAAATAATTTAATACCAAAACCAAACAAAATACACTTTTGAAATTTTTACAAAGTCTTGTTTGCAATTGAGAGGGGGAAACATTCATCTAAACGCTATTTTAAAAGAATTTCTGAGCGATATGCCACACAATGCTGTATTTGAAAAAACATACCCACTTCTCGATAGCCTTACAAATAGAAAAGAAAATTATCAGCCACATAATAGTTTTCTGATATTTATTTGAAACATGCATTTATTAAAATTCCATGATGCCGGTTTTAAACTAGGAGAGTGTCACTTGCGGCGGGAGGGCGGAACCCTTGTAATTAAATTTTTGATTACGGAACTATAAAAACACAAGGCTTTAAGAAAACTGGACTTACAAGGAGTATCCAAACACAACACAAGCGAACAATATTAAAAAGGAATTATTTTTCTAAGGTGACTTTTTAATGAATATATATATATATATATATATATACATAAATCATTTTTTGTGCAGAAATATATTTTATTTCTTAATTTAACGACATTTTTCTACGAAATATTTGTATAAAACGTTCTCTACCAATAACACTACCTTCATTTTTATTCCGAAGAAATGTATGCTTTATATTTCGAATCGCATAAAATTTCATAACTCTCTGGAATAATTTTCCACGAATAAAGAATCGTGGAAGGAAGTTGAATGTTATTTACATTGCAACATAAAATACATAACCATGTTAAAATAAGATATCGTCTACGGTTTACAGCGTAAAAGTTTACTTTCCACCTTAAGTAAGTTAACCAATTTTTGTGAAATGTATGATGCTCAAAATAAAAGATAAGGGATTGATCTTGAGTACAAAAATAATGGAGCTGGTAATATATTATAAGTTTAAAAGATAGCTTTGTTACCGAAGTTTGAATTTATTTACGAGTGGAAAGTTATGACGGGTTGATATTTTGGCGCTTTTAGTTTTACCGATGATTGTATTTGGTTGGTTCTCTGACAAGAGATTTGTTATCACAAAAAATATAGTTTAAGATTATATTTGTTAAATAAGAAGTTCAGTTATTAGCTGAACATATTGAGTTTTGAAATAACACGTGGAATAATTTTTTTATTATTTACAACATTTGCCTTTTCATTAACAAATTTTTCCGCTACATCCCATAACGATATAATCGTATCTTATAATTTTAAAGAAAATAATTTTAAAAATTCAAGTTTATAACAAGTTGAGGCTAAGATTCCATTGCGTTTGCAACTATTTATTGCGCGATCAGATGTAAATCGGTTGAAGCAACATCACGGGAATACGTGACGAACGTGACGCGGCATGAATGGGAAAAGTTTCACTATATCATCATAATTAGTGTATCAATTTGTTAAGTGGTATCTCTACGTTTTTATTTAGTTACAGTACGTCCTATGTGTCAAATTCATCTATTAATATTTTGTGCATACCGTTAACTTTTAAATATTACTTGTGTTTGTAAGTGTTACTATGCAAAAACTGAATGCGAAATTGCCGAATAATACCGCGAAAGGCTTATTATAGTTTAAATGTACATTGAAAGTTTAAAAATTAAGGGATGAAGGGAAATATTTTCAATTAGGGAAATATGAAGGAACCTAAAGAAAAAGAATCGGTATATTTTTTTTATTTATTCCATGTATGTTTTGCTAGTATGCAAACATGTTTTTTTGTCTATTTTTATATACATAGTTTCATTATTATACAAGTTTAATATTAAAAGTAAAATAATATATATATTTCCTCAGCACGATACTTAAAATAAAAAAAGTTTTAGTCATGATACTTAAAATAAACAAAATTTTTGCGCTTCCAAATTACTCGTATGATCAAAAAATCTACCTCTTTTGTGTTTTCAAACTTTGTTGCTTTCTTATTATTTTTTTTAAACGGGTGACAGTAAATTTTGGCTATTTTTAATTTAATATTAACGAAACTTGAATAATATTAGGAATATTAATACTCAATATATTATCGAAAACAAAACTCATAATATTTTTGTCGCTTCACGAAAATGTTATGAATTTTATTTTTGATCGCTTCCAGGAAGAAAATTAACCAGAAATTATTCAACTTTAATAAAACCAACTATGGTTTTATTTACATTTTATTACCTTTAACCCACGTTTCACTCACAAATATTTTCAGTTAAGGCATCGAAATATGTCTTTGACGCTCTCGCAACACCTCTTTATGAATTCTTGAGTAACTAGTAAGAAGCTAATAAACGTCATAAACATGGGTGTTATCCTTTAAGAACTACTTCAGATTTATTTTGTTCTCACCGAATACTCTGCAATAAATTTTGAAATATTGTTGTAAAATGTTATTTTAATAATATGTTAATACCACTTCCGACTAACTTTATAGGTGGTGCTGTGATTTAACACAAATATCTGAAATCGTTTCTCATGTTAATAGCCCACACAAAGTCGCAGTTAAAATGAAAGGCAAAACATTAATAAATTGAGTGTTAAATATATAACTAGATTAACATTACGTTCAGGATACGAAAGTTTTATTTCAGAGCTGTGCATTTGTACAATTATTTTATCGTTATTTAATAAGTTACTTATTTTCGCACCTTATTTATTTATGTGTTGCTATAATATTTAAACAAGGGAAATCATTGCTAAAAGATAAGCTTAGCCATTGAAGTTTTTTTATATTATTACCCTGAATACAGGTATTGTATTAATTAACTGCAAGACGGTACTTCTTCATTATTAAAGCAAATATCATTGCCTCGTATTTGATCCGGTCGCCTGAGTATTTTCCATTTGCAGACTTTGCTGATTTTCCTGATACATATTTCCTTGATAACCTAATCGGAACCGTTTGTTCGGAAGAAACTTGCCGAAGCTATGCGAATATTAGATAAGATCATTTCACTTCATTTGTCTGTTTACTTTGCGTAGAATACGTGAGGGAGCGTTTATAGTATATTCTTTTGCATGTGGTTTTTGTGATATTAATTAAAGGAATCACTTTGTTATAAAGAATATCGTTTTGATCATCTTTTGACTTTTTGCGTAATTAAGTCAAATTCAGAATTTGCCAAAGACTTTTTGGAAATTTTTAGTTATTCATTTGCATATTTAAATAGATCCATGCAAACGGATACATTACCATTTTAAACCATTAGCTACATATTTAATTTATATTAAAAAATGTGTTAAATATAGTCATATTCTTGAATATCGGTCATAAATCTCACATATCGAATTTAAGGGTCCAAATGAATTACATTTTCATTTTTGTTTCAACTACACTGGGTTAATAAATAGACAAGCGTCTTCCATCTTCCATATCGATGTTCAAAACCGTATCGAGTTTCACTATTCTATATTCATCACTTGTTTCTATCTCTTGATCCGCCACTATTTCTTATGTGTTTTATGTAAAGTCTGTCTACTTGTCGTTATTATCATTCCCGTTTGGCAATTATTCACAATTTAAGAATTATGCAATGTGGACTGTGACCAAAACGATATTGATTAAAATTGCACTCAGATTAGAAAACCGATTCTTGCATTTTATATTTTTTCGATTCAAACTTAACATAATAGTATTGAATACCTCGGTTTTATTGCGAATCAAAAGATTGTCGTTGCACCGACAAAGTAATTTTGTGTAGGCGCAAAGGTTTTTTAAATAAATAAGTACTTCATAATACTCATTTGTAGTTATAACCATTGGGTTTGTAAATAAAAAAAAATTATAAAATAATCATAACAAACAATATTATTATAAATAAAATACATTAGTTTCCAAATGCTCATAAACCTGTTAAATTTTATGTTTTCCTCATTTCATTTAAAGCTTCCCATTTATGTACCATATACTACAATTTATCTGAAAGTGCTTAAGTCATAATTTTAAGAAAATAACACTATTAAAAGTTTATTGGAAAATTAATGTGATGACCTTAAATCACATAGTTTTTGATAACTTCAAGATATTTACAAGTATTAGGCAAAATATTTATAGGGCGAAAAATAATTTTAATATTTATATTATAAATAGTTTAGAGAAAATATTATTAACCGGTAAATAGTTTATTTCTACATTCCTGAATATGCCCGAAGCTCATGCACTAGTTGTACTAGTACTTAACAGGTTGTCTTCAATATGTACTTCCAAAGCTCCGGTAATTTTAATTATTCGCGCAATACAAAAAAACATACGATGTTGCTAACTTTAGTGAACACAACAATATATGATTGTCATGGAAAATAGCAAATAAATGACTCAATCAAAAAACTTTCCATCGCATTGCCAATGAGATCAGACCAATATTGTTTAACAAACTTATTTTCCTTCAACTTTTGTGTACGTTATAATATTTAAATTTACGTTTCAATAAAAATTATAAATAATTTGAAATCTATTTATTTTATTTTAGTATTATTTGCTTTTTATTGTTATCGATTTTATTTGTCATCCATGTTTCGTACCTTGATCTGTACCATTGAATAATATATTCGTAGAAATAAAAATAAGAGATGCGTTAAAATTATTTACTGTGTTTTAATTTATTGATCTGATAAATTGTAGGGAAGCTTTAAGTTATATACTCTATAAAGGTGTAATGTATGTATATTATATTTGTTTCAACAATAATTTACATGTTAATAAAATTAATTTCTACTCAGTAAATCATAATAAAATTACATAAAATATATTGTGGTGAAATATTTCTTAAACTAAAGATATTTCTTCATTTCAGTTAAATAACATGTTTTTCTATTTCCGTCGCCTGTCTTTTGGAGAAATTATTTAGAGTATTTTCTAAGAGAAATGCGGAATTTAATCGTAATTTTTGTTATAGCACAACATTTTCTAAAGGGACCCAAACATGTGCAGTAAATGAAATTCTAATTGGAAAACTGAATTTTCCATTTGATTGTGTATTAAATATTCTTGGCTTATATTTAAACCTCGAACGTTATCGAGACCAAAAGAATTAACATTTTTTTCTTTCATCCAACGATTTAATCAGAAATTTACGTAAAAATGTGAAATAAAGAATAGTTTTATTTCTAATTTCAACTAAATTTAAATAAAAAAAACTTTTGGATAAAATGAGAATTGTAAATGTATTTCGATTTTGTGCGGAAAAAGGAACAATAATTTTCAGTAAATATTATATCTTTAAAAAACAACCTTTTAATTAGAACAATCCAACCCCTACAGAAGTACGACCATCTTACAATGCTTACTCTCCATATTGAACATCCGGTGAAAATACAATATTATTTTATAAAGCAATGAAAGGCATTTAACCAAACAGTAGATTTATAATGACTAACATTTTCGTGGGTTGTGTTAACGAGATAAGGATGGTGCCGTATGAAATATGTTGGGATAACTATTTATTATTGCATTTTATTGCTTGTAGTGAGATGCAATTTATAGGCCTTCTTTTTAGTGCAGGTAAGTACGTAGTAAAAAGAAAAATATGGAGAATATTGTTGACGAATTTTTGCGTACGACAATAATGCAGTGTCTGCTGAAATAAATTGTGTATCGTCGTACAATATTGAAAGTGGTAAACGCAACACCATAATCCAAATACGTATTTAAAGTAACTTAACATAAAATATACGTTGCAGAAAAGTACTATATATTAGAAGAAAAAATAGATTTGCAGCTTAAAGAGATTTCTCATAAATCAAAAAAACTACCCAGAAAGGTGTACGTTAACCTAAAATGATGTTTTCCGAATTTGAGATATAATGTTTTAGATTCTTTTGGAAATGAAATAAATTTTTTTGAGAGTGATAATGGTTAATATTCCCAATGTCAGTGCCATTTTTCAAAACAATAAATGGGCTTCGCACCAAAGCTTCAATTACATAATAGGTCAAGTTAATACTTGACCGATAAGATAATTTTAAAACATTTTTTAATTCAACCAATAGCGTTTCATACTTCATACTTTCAGGGTACATGCAAATGAAGAAAGGAATTTTTTTTGGCAAGTCTTAGTAATACCATTGACTAAAAACAGTTAACTGTTAATATTTTTGAAATCCTAAGAATAATTATTGTCGTGAATAATAAATGATTATTCTTAGGATTTCGAAATAAATACATCTATTCGTAAATAATAAACATAAATCCTACATAACTTCCGTGCAAACTAATAAATATAATTGTGTATTGTTGTACATTATGTAATATAATGGAATGGCTTTATAAAAATATTAACGCTACAAAAAAGTAAAATATTACTTTTTAGGTAATATAGAAATAAATATAGGAACTACAAAATGGCTTTTCTGTTACCATCGAAAATAATACCTCCGGTAAAATCTGTTATCACCAAAACTCATTTTCTCTATATGGAGCGTGATTTATAATTAAATTTTCACTCATGCCTCTGTGTGCTATCAACTACGATGCGCCGGTACAATTGAAACAGTGATACAGCATCTCTACCAAATTTGAATACAATTGTTGTCGTGACACAATGTTCCCAATAAGGAGGCGCGCTCCGTATAAATTAAATACTCGTTTTTATTCCATTCATCCATTCTCCTTTGACTTTTCAACGTCGCTTTTGCAAATGCGTTATTATCCATATTTTGTATCTGCATCTGTTTCTGGAGCCTACTCATAAATCCTTAGAACCTTACATTAAGATTAAACACAAATCCAACTGTATTATGGAAATAATGCGTACTAATAAGGAAAACTTAACGTTCAAGATTTAGTTTCTTAAGAATAATGTAGTTTTAATGTGGACAGTTATGGTAGTGGTACTTCTGAATGGGCTCAAAACTTACTTATTTGAGTAAGTTAATTTGCCCATATTTCCTTACCTCGATGAATATTTTTTTTAAATTAATCAACAACATATAAATTATTTTTAATAATTTGTTTTAAGGTATTCTTTATATAAAAGAATCGGTAGGCATTAAATTTCGACTATAAAAATATCAAGTTACGTTTCTTCTTCGGAGAATTAATTAGGAAAAAGTTATCTAAGATAGGGAAAGGTAGTTAGGTGGAAAGGTGAAAGAAATTGGAAGTATGTGTGGTTATTCCATCTTTCTGGAACCACCCGTACTAGTTGCAGCCTTGCAAATCGTGCAATGGTAGTGTCAAAAACTCTTCAATCGGTTTTATATATGATACCAAGGTTATGGCATTCGTGCAGCCACACGCAACTTCAACACGTTGACAAAATAGCCCATACCGTAGCTTTTTTGACGAATTTTTTATGCTTTCTTCTCAAAATGGCACCTCTTCACTAACCGAAATTTCACCATTCAAGTGAAAAGGAACTTGATCTGAGTATAAGATAGTACCAAATTTTAAAACGTAATTAGACAATTCAGTAATCAGTCTTTCCGTTTCTTTATTGTTTCAACAATTGAAACTGCGTTTATCTAACGAAAATGATAATATTGATACATACGCGGTGCTATAGTCTCAAAATCATTGTTTCGACATAAAAGAAATCCCCGCTCAGGTAATGCACTCTTTGGCGACTAAATTTCCAGCAAGCCGTATTCCGTTTTGTTTTACATATCGCATAAATTAACAATGACATTATTAAAAAATAATTAACATCTGTTATGTAATTTTAGCAACCAATATTATTTTTTGAAACTTATTTATTTTTTAAAAAAATTCATATCATGCAAAATGTGTGATGCGAATATTTTATCCACATATTTAAACACAAAATTGTGTAACGTAATACATGGTACATACATGATTATGGTAAAATTTATTAAAACCAAAAATTAAATTTTGGTTTATTTAAAGGATAATATCCTAAATATTATTGAAATTTTTATGTTGACAGTGATAAGAAAGAAAGAAATAGACAAAGTATCTTTGAATATTAATAGAATAAAACTTAAATAAATTTTCAAAGAGTATCATGAGATGACAAATACTATACAAAAATCTAAACCAAATGTTATTTTAGTAGATTTTGAATAACCACGTACGTGGTGGAGCTTTTATGTGCTCTTTCTCAATATTTAATCCATCACATGTACAACCCTTTTATGATCTTTCTAACTTAATTTTTTGTCAAATTATCATCCGTATATTTAAGGTAGTGTTAACTTTTGATGAAAGATTTATTTATAAGAGAAATAAATAAGGCCTAAAAGTCTACAAATTAAAAATATGTAAAAAAATATGTTCAAGGGACTGTTTATAACTACACTGTATATACTACACTGTCTTTCTCAATGACTAATAGACATTATCAAAAAAGGCAAAAATAAGAGGAAGAGATGGAGCCTTTTTTGTGAAGTACAAAGTTAAATTTCGAGAACTTTTCATTTGAAAAATTTTGGGAACGAAACTATGTTGGTGCCTTTTATTAACTTGTTTATACGTTAAATTTTATTTAAATTATTAAAACTTCAGGAATAATTCTCTAACCTATAAATATTTTTGCACTTTTGGAAATTGGAAAGTTTTTATTACAATTTACAAGCAAAAATCAAAAACTTTGCAGTAATTATCAAAAATTAGTAAAATTTAAGTTTAAATATTAAATTGCTTTAAAATTTTTAGACGAATCTACTAAATAATTCCTTGAACTCACACGAAATGCGTATTTGATAATAATTCATTCTTTAACTGTTTTATGATTCAATGATATCCCGAAGAGAACTCACTCCATTCTTTTATATGTGTATATGGTGAAATGAGAAGTTATACTGAGAATCGGACATTAATTTAAGATAAATATATTATTTTATAATACAGACATAACACGCATCTCTTTTTAAAGACTTAACATTAGATTGTAGACACCTTTTCCAGCAGTCTTCCAATTTTTGAAATTATTTTTCGACGTGCTCTTTTCGCATTTAATAAATCTGACTAGTCGTTTTCAGGTAATATCTTCTGATAACTGAAAAAGGATGTCGTTCGGCTACATTTTCTGTATTGAAGTTAACCAAAACTCGCTAAGAGCAATGCAGGAAATTAAGTAGGGTTGCATGGTATAAAGGATCAAAATCTGATTTATTTAATATGAATATACGATTTTGTTATCGTGACGAAATTAACCTTTTTTATTGGATACGCATTCAGTGATATTGTATATAAGAAATGATGAAGATAATACAATTTCGAAAAATACCTTAATTAAAAACTGTCAGCATATGTTTTGATTATAGTATAAATAACAACAAAATACGATTTAAGGAATTTACGATTAAGAATTTTTTATTCCTGAAACAAGAAGTTTTTAAAACTTTTTATAGCAATATAAGGTCATAGCCTTCAACATACGATATTAATTTTAACTGGATATCTCAAGCTGTTTCCGTGAAAAAGAACTTTAACAGTCAGAAGACAGACGGACGGACACCGTTTCTTCATTTTGAGGAAAGGGTAGGGTTCCTTTACCTCAAAAAAATCTTTTACTTTTCCTATATTGTGAATCTCTTTATTTTGGTAGTGCGAAATAAGTATTGAAGTGGTTGAACAGATATTTTGAATAATTTTTTGAACTTCGAAATATTTATTGATTCCGAACCATCTCAGCAACTATGCGCGACGGTCATAAATAAATATTACCATTTTATTTCTTTATAAAACTATTATTTTTGCTACTTTTCTGGCGATATTTTGCCGAAATTTATATGTTATTATTGAAGGCTCATACAATAAATGACAACATAATAAGATCGCGCCAATATTTGCAGATGGTCTTTCAATTCACATTAAAATGTTACGGACGCTATGTGATTTTCAATGACATTTTAGATAATTTGATTACATTTCCTCGAAATATTAAGTACGATGACTTCAACTCATTTTTGAATATTCTAATTTTTAACTACTAGAGTATACTATAGTCCGAGGTCTGATAGAGTAATAAGGTACTGTGTGAATTAGAAATATTATAAAAATAAAGTTTGCTTTATTTGTCTATCCGTTTATTTAATTATAAGCACAACATGTAATAATCGCTTAATATATTTTAAACGAATTTAATTTATAAAAGTATTCTGTTTCAGTCTCAATAGTAAATATAGGTACGCGTAACTTAAATGAAACACCAAAAAGAGTTAAAATATTAACACCATCACATAAGCATTATATTTAGTGAATATAAATGAAGTATATTTTGTAGTTTTGCTTATATATTAGGAATCAAAGTGGAGTTTGGTTTATTTCTTACTTATTAATATTTTCTTTCTTTCATATTAATATTAAAATTAAAATATTAAAAATAAACCTAAAAATATTAGCTTAGTTAGACACTACCATAACATGATTAGCCACTGACCATTGCCACTAAAGACTAACAAATAAAAAGTTCACGCAAACGTATCTTAAAGGAAACTAGGTAAACATTTTCACGTTTTCGCATTTCCTTTATGGAATAAGTCTACCGGTATGAGAATGAGTTTTAAATTAGCCGATTACTAAAAAGGATATTAAAGAAATTGTTACCGTGTATCTAAAAACACCAACTCTTTTCAGCACGCTGAAAGTTCCAATAAACGATTCATCCTGCCAATAAAAATGAAATACTACTGCGAATATTTGTTCCGAGTGAAAAGTCTTAATATCTTGACAGACTTTCCAACCAGAACAACGGATAAGGAAGTCAATGTTTCATTGTTTATGTTACATTATTGAGAAGTAAAAAGGACGTGAAACGGGAAAATTCATCGTCTCCCAACGCGCGCTGTCTCGGTTTAATTTATTTTAGACCCGAGACTGTGTGTCATGCGACCGTTCAACCCGTGATGCGACGTGACTTCAAAGCTCTCTGGTTGAATCGAAGCCGTTATCAGGGCGTAACGTCTTTGCGAAAGACTTGGATCCGCAATAAATGACATTTCAGCTTTCTTTTTCGTTTACCCTTTGAATATTCCATTTAAAATTAATCACTCCCGAAGTATAGCAGTATTCTGTTATGCGTTCTTGAAGAAAAAAATTATTAAAACTTCTAAAGACATCTTTGTTTTGCCTTATGCAGCAATGTAAATTTGTTTACGTAATATGGTCCAAGTAAACATGTTTTTTTTATTAACAATGACCTGTGTACTATTTATATGAAATATTTTTTGGCGTTTTTAGCTTTTTAAGGCTTTTCAACTGGCGTTTTTAACCCCCTTCTAATTTAATACATGATTTAAATACAATGATAATTTTATCTATGGAACCAGATTTTCATTTTGATTTAAAATTATAAATTTCACAAATTTAGATTCAGTAGATCTTTTGCTATGGTCATTAAAGAATTATTAATTGATATAACATCTTACTACTGACTGACATAATGATCATCAAAAACTTATGTCATTGACTAAAGGACATGAAATTTGTCTACCAATTCCAACAGAGTATACACATGATAAGTTTTAATACTCATAAAGAAAAAAGTCGGGAATGAGTTGGAATAGATGAAACTTTGTGATGAAGTACTTTCGTTCCCAAGCAAGAGTTTTTTTTGGGAAATGAACTGTGCTAAACATTTTTAAAAAGTTGCAGTTATTTTATCAAATTGCTTAATGTTTTTTTATGATTGAACTATTGAAATATTAACAATAACTTCCTCTTCCATAAATACTTCTAATACTGCCGGAATTGTGATAGTATGCATACAAAATCAAGTGCTATTTAAATGAAAGCTTGGCAAAAAATATCGAACAATTGGTCAAGTGTGGACCTAACTACGAAATTGCTTTAACATTTCCATACATATTTACTAAATAATTCCTCGAGTTTATTACGGAATGAGTATTTATTTTTCGACTTTTTTACTATTCGATTATATTCGATTATTCGCAAATAAAACTTGCTCCATTTTTTTATACATGTGTGTTCAGTCAGATAACGGGATTTATAAGATGTATTATAAGATAATCTATTTATAACTTAAAATAAATACATTTCAATTTTTTCAGGTTTTTAACATGTATCATATTCAAAAACTTTGTATTAAATTATACATTAAACACTTATCAAAATCTGAATTATTTAATAAGAATAGGCAAGTACGTTATCGTGATGCCGTTGCCATGGTTTTGTTGCCTAAATAGCATTTTTTGTTAATTATTTTACCTCATGGTGCGTAGTCATAATATAGTGTAAAATGATGAAGCATGCATACATTGAAAAACAGTACTTTGAAGAAGTTTTGTATTAAAAACCTTTGATTAGGTAAGTGTATGTTCCCTAAAGCAAGTCCTGTTACTTTTTAAAACACCCTGTGTTACAAAATTGAACATTTAAGAAAGGTAAAGGGACTTTAATAGATCTTTGTATAAATATTTTACTTACTAGCTAAGTCTGCAAAGTAATTTGCATGGAATTTGTAAATATTAATGAGTTAACTGATTATGTAATATGTTAACATAAGAGAAACCTTTAAAAGTGATACCTGATTTTATCTAGTTGAGGACTGCATAGGCTAAAAATATATATTGCAACTACAATGCTTCTTTATATATGGTGATTAGCAGTTATTCGCATTTCACATTCTTTGCTGCTTTCGAATGATTGAGAAATAGCCATCGCTATCGGTAAGAAATTAAGCGCCATTCTGACTCAGTAAATTTTCTCAAATATGATTCAGCGCATGATGCTTGCTGTCGGTGGTTAATGGCGCTATATCGTCTTCGCTGGATTCGATCCAACGATAAATAGCAATGCTGACTTGCTGAGGATATTGTCATAATCCACATTGAAAAGTTAGTAAAGGGTGATTTTATCCCTGACGCTACCGCTTAGCAGCAAACTATGTCTTAACTATCTTCGTCTGATTCGTGCGACCTTAAATCTATTATTATTTTATAATTTCTTGAATACGGAGGCAAAATCAAACTTTTTTAATGGAAAGCAATCTAAGCAGTATTTTTAAAAAATAACCAAGTCAGAAAAATAAAAAAATATTAGATACCTCGTACATACAGGCAACCTATGTCACGAGTAGGTCAATTCAGCCAAAATTTCTAATCAACGGTATACAAATCATAAAATAAAATTTTTGAAAAGCCGAATTTTAATTTTAGTCGGTAACGTATTTACTTTGCAATAAAACATATATGACCACAAGATCAAGCAAGGGGAGGCCATTTTTTAAATTTATTCGAAATATCTGCCTCCTGTATCGTGAGAAAAACACGTTAAAATTAAATGTAACACCTTCTCTAATATTTAAAACAATAATTTTTTTTAACTAAATGTGTTTTGTATTGGAAGTTAAAATTACCACGTATAGATTTAGTGGGTATATTGTGATAAAATAAATCCTATCTATTGTCTCTAAGTCTACACAATTTCTCAGTGAATTGTTTCAAAATCCTGAGAGTGGTTCTTACATAATACACTACTTACTGAATACTCACAGATGAAGACACGTTTTCAAAATCAATGCTTTGTACCTATTGCAAAAATTAAATCGCCTCAAACGTAATTCCGTAAATTTCTTCTATGTTCAGATATGATATTTTCTTGTATTTATTAGATGTATAGATCTGTGTAACGGAAGGAATATTATACAAATTTTATACATAAATTATATTATAAAATCTAAATAGGAAATAATACTTAATACACAACCACATTAGCTTACTATATAAAGTAACAAAAGCCTTTTCGCTGCTATAAATACATATTTCTCTGTTTCTATAAAAATAGAAAAATTTCTCCGGAATTAAATCCAATACCAACCCTATCCTTATATCTATAGGACAAGTGGATCTCAAAAATGGAGCGTCACCTTTCATCAATCTGCATTGGGATATTGCAAAAAATCGCTTTTTCATAAACAATAAAATTTAAATATTTATGTATGAGCTCCGAAGACCGGGGAGGTGGCTGCTCTTATTCACGAAATGAACGTCATGAAATGAAAGCATAGCGGCGCTCGACGAGGTAGTTGCCAGTTTTTCGTCCCCGCGAAGGTTTCCGAATTGTGATAACAAAAGGCAGTACTTCACACAGTGCGTTTACAAGTGTTATAGAAGGGTCGCCCATCTTATTTGTGGAAAAAATGGTATTTATATTATTTTCCTTCCAAACTCTACCGCAAAATTTGAGAATTGTTCTCGTTATGCCATTTTCTTTTGAATTCATTAAGTAACATAATAGTCAAACATATTATTATTATTATTATTCACAAATACGATAAAAATAATATTCCCTGTAACTATAAGTAAACATTATTACCACTTAACTATATAAGCTGTAGTTTTCTCTCATGTATAGGCAAAGACTCGCAAGAGAATGAAAGTCATATATCTTCCTGTCAACAATGTGCCGAAAGTGGTATGCTATCGTTGAACGCCAATAACAAAAGATGAAAACGATATAAGATCGTGCCAATGTTTGGATATTGTTTTGCCATTCATATCAAAGTGTTTATATGGAATCAATGTACTTTCTAGTAAGAGTTATTTTTTTTTATTTGAATAAACCTTTTACTCATAAAAAGTAAATCGTTTGACGACTAAATACCGTGTTATGGTGAATAACGAACCAATTAAAACAATAAATAAAACTCCACAATATTTCATATATATATATATATATAGATAGGACATTTCTTTGTGGAGTCCTTGTTAAGATCAGACTGAACTTTAAGTATGCTCCTTAATGGGATACTCTAAACTTTCTTTTAGAAAGGTATGATTCCAGCAGTGGAGAGTCGTTCTTCGGAAGCAATTTGCTCATTTTTTAAATAAAGTCTTGATGGTACATACTATCAAACGCTTGCGAGATATCTAAAAATATTGCTGGAATGTATTTTTCTCTTTAATATTTATTCTATTATAGATGTTATTCTGTATACTTAGGTTATCGCTGAATGAAGATGAGAACCGTAAAGTGATTAAAACTTGACCACTGTCAAATCAAAAATATCACGAAATTTCTACTTAAACGAAAGGAGTGCAAAATGTATATTTTATTTTACGTAAAGGGAAAAAACCAATCAAAAATTATTTGAAGTATTTTATCAACACTAAACACGAAATAAGCTTGTGTTCTGCCATTTATACAAAGAAAAAGAAAAATAAATACATATAAAATTTTCAATTAAACACGATTATATAATTTATATATATGTGTATATATATATATATATATATATATATATATATATATATATATATATATATATATATATATATATATAAGGTGGTTTAGTTCACTAATTTGGACAAACAATGAATAAAATAAAATGAAAAGTAAAATCACTGATAAAACCTCTATGCGTGAATTTCAGAGAATCTCTTCTTCTCATCTGATCGAAACTGGGGGCGTGAACTTGCAACTTTGTTACAATATATCTTTCAATATCTCTGTCAACCATCTGTGACATCTTTTTATTTTACAAGTCGCACAAACGCCGTAGCGGTGCTCTAATACCGGCGTTTGTTCGTGCATTATCGACATAAAATAAGAGACGAATACGAATTACTTTGGGAGTTCGAATTTTTATTTAACTCAGTAAAGACGGATAGTTATAATTACCTTGACCGATGTTGAATATAATCATCAGCTGTAATAACAAACGTCTATTATAGAAGACATCACATTTTTATTTATTAAGTAAGACTTGATAAAATGATTTACAGCTATCAATATAACACTGAAAGGCTTTAAAATTTTATTTTACTAATAGAAAAAGTTGCATATAGCAAATCCCAGATGATAAAAACGTATCCATTAAAATATTCGTTTCAAGAAAAACATTTCCACACTTTTCATATCGTCTCTAGAATTAATTTATTAGCATGACTATCAAACAAGCTGATTCCTCAATTGAGTATAAAAAAAATATTATACGAAATATTTAAAAAAAACACAAATCTTGGCAATACACAATACAATGGAACATCTCGGATGTTCCAATAAATAATGAAATACGAATGCAAATATATGTCCCCGATTGAAAAGCCTTGCTGTTGTTATACCACTGCGAACCGGAACGACAAATAAAGAAGTCGATGTCTCATAGATAATTTTTACAAAATTCATCGTCCCTCGACACGCGGTCTCTCTATTTCTAATTTTTTTTGGACCCGAATCAGGGCGTCACGCATCCGTTGAACCAACGATACAATGTCCATTCAAAGGTTTCTGATAGAATTTTAATTGTTAGAGTAGCGTAAAGTTTTTGCAAAAGATGCAGATGTGGAATAAATGGCATTTTAGTTTTCTCTTTTCGTTTACCATTTGAATATTCCAAATTAACTTTAATCACGTCCGAAATATATCAATTTTCTATTTTACGTTATCAACGAAAAATTTGAGATATTCAAATTAATCTTCAAAGATAGCTTTCTTTTCCCGTGTGCAGAAATTTTGACTTAGCTTACGTAATGTGATAAGAATTAGGGGATTTTAATTAAAACATTTTTTTGCACTTTTACTCCTCTGCTGTTTGCATATATATGTATATATATATATATATATATATATATATATATATATATATATATATATATATGTATATACACATATTTATATGTATATATTTACCGATATGTGTGTCTATTATACATGAAAATGGTTTTAACAACGTTGCCAGAAATTTAATTAAAATTCCACGTTTCACAAATTTGGCTTTAGTGGATCTTATGTTATGTATTCCACGAGGACTTATTTTAGTTACTAATTAGCAGACTGATAAAAAATTCCGTGACTAGTAAATGACCAAAATTTGTTTATTTATAGAAAAATTACGTTAAAAGTTTATCTAACTAGAAGTTACTAATAATTACAAATATAAACTTTTCTAATGAAATGCCATTTTTATTGAAAGGTAAACTAAGTTATATATTTTTTAATTGGCTCATTGTAACAAAATAAAACCTTTGTTTTACCACAGACTTTAATATCTATTCATAAAAATTCGATTAAAGTCAAGTGATGCACAAACAAATAAACAGATTCACAGAAAACATTTCCAAAAATCACTATTTGGTACCTATTACGTAAATTATGTCCACCTGCATAATTTTTCCTTGAATACAGATACGCCAATTCTTGAGATGTATTATATATACAGACCTAATAGGATTTTATGCAACAGAAATATAATTATGACTTTGTTTATAGAATATTATAAAAAACGTGTACATAAATTATACTGAAATCGAAATGGATACACGTTAAACACAAGCCCTCCTTATCTTACAGAAACCATATAATATTCATCATTCGATTATTAGGTGCCGCAAAAAACGTTTATTTTTAAATCAATAAAACTTAGATGTATTCGTATGAGCTACCAAGTTTTACTCATCAGGTAAGCATCTCAAAATAGAAGGATAGCGGTACTCGATGAGGTTTTAGACAGTTACTCATCCTTTATCCTCGGAACGTTTCTGAACTGTAGCAACAAAGGGCAGCACTTAACACGAAAGTAACGTGTGTTGCGAGTGTTATCAAACGACAGCATATTTTATGTGGGGAAAAGATGCAATTCACATTTTTTTCTTCCAAATTATACCGCAAAAATTGAGGAACGTTTTCATTACATTATTGTTTATTTGCACGGAGCAAATGCATGTTCTTTTAAATCCATTAAGTAACATAACGTCGAAACATATATTATTATTCGCATGTATGGTGAAAATTATATTCCCTTTTTTCATAATGAAATATTAATACCATTTTATAAAAATTTTAACATTCAATTGTAGAGATTTTTAGTATATAGACTAAAGTGTTCTCTGATATATACGTAAAAATTCATAAAACGGAAAGAGGGTGGAAAACCAATTTTTCCTCCGCGTGACGCAAATAATATTTTAACATTATTTGCAATATGAAATTGAATGTCATTAAATATAAGAAAAATAAATAAAATCTACCTTTAACTAGATTCTAATAAAGCGTGTGGTAGCATATAGGTTTTAATTACATTTTAATTCTTTCGAAAAGAGTATTAGCCCCAAACTTCAACTTAAAATTTTCCTTTTATTTTATTAGTTATGTGTTATATTTGTAGCAAAGAATAAAAAAATAAATAAAATAAATAATGTGCTTATTGCTGACTCCAGAAAATCGGTATTATTTTCTTTCCAGTTTCAAAATACAAATTGGCGGCCCCAAAAAGTTTATTGTATTATTTATTAGTGTTTATGTATTATTTCTACTTTCTTTAAGTTATTTACCACGACCTTCTTTATGTTCTTTCCCACAACCTAGGTTTCATTGTATTACAACATCTTCAGGTGGGTTATCAGCAAAAATTCTATCTAAAGATTTTTGCTAAAAGCCCACATAACGATGTTGTAATACAACGAAACCTAGGTCGTGGTAAAGAATTTAAAGAAAGTAGAAATAATACTACATCACGTAGTTTCATTTAATTGTGAATAATGAATTTCTACAAAATTAACGCCAAATATATTCAATATTCAAAACAGATATAGAATAATTCACTAGTTTCATAAGTTTGATGTTATATTTGAAGAAAAATATTAACAAATAAATATAAGTAATTAATGTGCTTATTGCTGAATCTAGAAAAAATTATCATTTTCTATTCAAATTAAAAATATAAATCGGCGGCCGCAAAATATATTCTTTACGAGGAAAACATGATTTCTTACGCGATCTATATTAAAGATATATTTTTAATATCTTGCAATGGAAAAAATAAAATATAACGTGATAAGACACTAGAAAAGATTCAGATGTTTGACGTTGCGATTAACTTCTTTACTTATTAATATCGCCATGAATAATCGTAAAACTCCACATTAGTTTATACCTTCCCTCTGAAGTAGACTTAATATATTTAATTATTTTTAAAATACACAACACTAGTATGTGAGAACGCCTAAAATTACATTTTATATTTATTTTGTAATTTTTGTTTATTCTAGTCTCAATTTATAGTAATTTTGGTTGGAACGTATCAATATTTTTAAAAAATCTTTTACTTTTTTTTGTTAACGGTGTTTATAATGTATTACGACTTCATACGCAATTAATTTCAATTAACTCCCTTGTAATTGTAGTTAAACGAAATGTACCGTATTACAAATTTTATTTTAATTGATTATGAATATAATTTTCTTACAATATTTTGACACGTTTCCTTACTTTTCAATAACACAATTATCCGTAGTCACCGCAATGCTTTCCCATATCTTATACCGTGTTTTTGAGTAATAGATTTTTTTCCCTTATGTTATTTCATTTTGGGAAATAAGAATGGGTCAAATGAATAATACCTACCAGAAAATAATTCACTTTTGTCTAATTTGCTAGTATGTTTATATTTACCAAGACATATACCAAATGAAATATTCTTTAAATATGAATAAAAAAGATACTGTCCATGAAAAATAGACTTTCTTCCAATATTTTTAAATAACGGATTTTTATTTTTGGAATTCAAAAGCACGGTTAACAATCTCA
The DNA here is from genome assembly GCA_039881145.1 of Druceiella hillmani. Taxonomy (NCBI): domain Eukaryota; kingdom Metazoa; phylum Arthropoda; class Insecta; order Lepidoptera; family Hepialidae; genus Druceiella; species Druceiella hillmani. Next base: position 55,313,709 of record JAYKKI010000005.1, on the reverse strand, counting down.
ATATTCGAAGAACTTTAATTGTTTTGTATGATAAATATATATGTGTAAAAGAAGGTTCGAAATCTGCCTCCGATTTTGTTAAACGTCAATTTTCTTCTGTATCACAACCCTCTGACCCTGAAAAGTTTGAAATAAATATTACCATTTTATTGCTTTATAAACGATTTTTCTTGCTATGTTCAGGCTAGCAATAAACCGAAAGTGGTATCTTATTTTTTAGGAACGTATTAATAGTTAGGGAAAAAAATCATGCTATTCTTGTCAAAATTATTTTATGAAAGCGGTGTGATTTTTATTCAGCTCCTTTTCTGTCATCAATTTTATAAGATCATCACATTTCTGTAAAATTCAGTACCATTTTCATAAATTATTTTTTTGCTTACTTAAATATTTTACTACTACAGATTAAATGGTCTGCCAAGTAGTAAAAAAAATTGTTTGGAAAACCAAATAAAACTTCAAATTATTGAATGAACAAGAAACAAACGTTCGAATTTTTAATTTCCAGACAGATGCATTCTATCATATGTAATAATATGCATATATATTTAGTGTGAAATAGATAAAAGGCTAACTTGATTTTTCATTACACCAGGTTATTGTTTTAAAGTTAGATTAAAATAAAACTTACAGCGAAAATATAGAGAAAAATTTAATATTTCCCCTGTTTCAAATGAGTACGCAATTAGAAAAGGAGGTAAAATTCTGAATATGACTGGAATATAAAAAATTCTGTGAAAATAAGAAAATCGTTGCACATTTTAGTAACTTTTCATTTGTGCTGTCCCACTTCCCGATTAAAATTAAGTACATGATATTACAATAAAACTTTAAGAAGTCGGGAACCTTCATATTAATTCATTTATTTTCAAATCATTTCAAAAGTGCTTCCTGAATATAAATAAAATTTTTATTGTAGTTTTTTATAGATGAAGAATCATTATATATTAGTATGAAAATAAAATAATAAAAACTAAATTGAAGTACTATATTTAGTAAACACAAAAAATTTTCAAACAAAAAACTTATGCAAAATCATCTTAAACAAAATCTAATGCCTTTTATTTAATTGTTCACTTGAGAGGAAACTTTATCTTCTTCACTTCGTTTGTGTAATAAATATTTTAAGTGAATATATATTAAATAAGTCAATTACTCAAACGTACATAAAAATAAATTGCATAATATGTAACAAGAAATGAAATTCATCCTGCGAATAAACAATTCATCCTGCGAATGAAAATGAAATACAATGTTTGTCCCTTAGTGAAAAATTCTGATATTTCCATGGTTTATTAAACGGCAACAGCAAATAAGGAAATCAACGTTTGATTGTTTATTTATTACATTATGAGAAAGAAAACGGGTTAGGGCAGAAAAGTTTCTCGTCCCTAGACGCATGGTCTCTCGTTTTATAATTTCTTTTAGGCATAAGTGTTTACGTCATGTGACTATTCGAACAACGCCAACGTAGTTGTTATCGTGACGTAAGGTCCTCTCAAAAGATATGGATTCGGAATAAATGACATTTCAGGTTCCTCTTTTTCTTATTATTTAACTCTTAGAGTTTCTGGGCAAAAATTAATTTTTGAACACATTTTTTTTACTTTGTACTCGAGAGTACTCAACAATGATTTATTTTTTAACTTCTTTTACTATTAAGTGACATCGAAAAAGGGGGCTTGCTCCCCTTTTTATTATTCGGTGGCAACATTGCCAAAACCCCAATGTAATCACATCTGTCTGACACGAGCGAATTTCTAGAAAACCATTCGATGTAATAATATGAAATTTGTTATAAAGATGGAGTATGGTGGTCCAATTATAGACGTTTATTTTAGGGTTAATCGATAAATGAGAAAATGGGAAATGAGAAAAACAATTCTTTCAAACTTTTCGTGTAAGGTGTAAAATGAAAGCTTATTGAAACACGAATGCAGCTACATTTGAAATATATTTTTACGATTCTTTTTAAGTATTTTTAGAGAAGATTTCTAAAAAATTGCAGATCTCCGCCATATTTATTTTAAGGATTGCTCCGAAAGATCTGAAAAAAATCATTATTGTTGGAAATCGGATGTAAATTGAACAAAAATTATGAAGATTGAGAACTTTTCAGTGTAATTATTTTTAAAAACAATTTAATTGTTTATATCCTTATAACTGTTGTACCATTTCCTTTAGAGAAACTTTCATGTAAATACGATATGATAGCGCGGTCAGCGTCATTGAAAATTTTATTATTGTTTTCTTTTCCCATATAATACGGCTGTCTAGTCGCTTTTGAGTAATATCTTTTCATGACTCAAATCTTTTCGTAACTCATGACTCGAAAGGGATTTTTTCAGTAAATTATTTCAATATTGGAAGTTACCAAAATTTACAAAGAGGAAATTAGGTAGGCTGGCTTCGCGTGTTGGATTCACCAAATTATATATTACTTGGAATGGAACCGCGGGTGCGTTATTGTCTTTGAATTACCATGCGTAAATATAATGTAGGAGTAAATGTAACAGTAATCTTTATTAATTGTTTTACCTTCTGATATGTATAATGACGAAGCGTCTACATATTAAAGAGGAGTATTTATAAGAATATTAGTGTTAAAAACCCGGCTTAAAAATGTTTATATATATATTAGTGTGATTCATAACAGACCGAAAATTTTTTTTTTGACATTTATTCACTCTCAACCCCGTAATTTTATCTATTCCACTAGAAAACATACCAGGATTTTTTATTTTTTTTTTAAATTTATATTTAAGGGTCGCTACCTACTTTTGAAATTCGAAAAAAAGCTTTTATTTTTAAGAGTTTATTAATACCAAAAACGAGTGTTACGTATAGGTTTTAGGGAAAATATTATACTAAGAAACAATAACTATCGTTCCTATAAATTATTAAATGAAATGAAAAAAAAAGCTAAAGCAATTAGCTCTTTGGAAAGATACCAAAGAAGACAAAACATTTTTGACGACGACTTTGGCTACAACTGTGTTATATTTTTCGAAATCAACCAAATCTTTTAATATATGTAAGTAATTCACTGAGGCCATATGAGCCACTGGCACTGTAAACCAGTATTTTCGTAAACTACGACAAATATATAAATATTTGTAATGCCCTTAGCTTGCTTAATTGTGATTTTAAGCTGATGCTTAAACAAAAACATTTTCAGTGCGTATATAGCTTTTGCCATCTATCGCGCGCGGTGCATTCCAGCAGGGGCTTTGAATGAGATACCGCTTTCAGGAATCCCAACCAAAAATATTACTATCACATGAAGAAGCTCTTTGTAATCGTCACGAGGCTAAAATTGTTCCAGTTGATTCTCAGCAAAAGCGTTGATATCTTTCGCAACAGTTTGAACGCAATTCCATTGAGATGGTTCGGACATTGCGGTTTTGAAATCTGTTTGGTTTATTTTTAGCCAGCAGCTTTTAAATCTTTTAAAAATCATAATTATAGGACCACTGGAATTTCTAATATGTGATGCTGGTATGCAAACCAAATCAGTTCCTTTTGCATTTTCTATTCTAGAAGAATACATGCTCCGGTTATTAGCCCTGTATTAGATGATGTATTAAAACACATACATTTTATTTTATCAAATAAATTCCATGATAAAATAGTCTCGAAAATAGCAGAAGCCATTGTTTCTCCCTTTTCATCTGGAAGCTTGGGAACAGCCAAGAGCTGGTCGACTCCTTTTCCAGATACCATGATTGGTAGACGATCTACTATTTCATGTCCGGTTACATCTTCCAGCATCTTTTCATCTCAGTTCACAGGTTGGAAATCAGCTTTAATTATCTCAGCAATCTGTTTTCTAATATCCATTCTTTGACGATGTATAGAAGAATAGCTAACGTTATATTGTAATACGTCACAGCCCAGACATTTAAGTGTAGAAACCAAAACAACAGTTGCTCTTCGGTTAGTCAACTTAGCGACATCAAGAGTAGTAGCTAGGCTCTTTTTCAGCCTCGTTTCTGTGTAGTAAAACCATAGCTTGAAGAGGGCTCTGGCTGAGGAGATATAGGATGACTTTGACTTATATCGCTATCACTCTCATTCCCTGCAGAAGAAGCTGAAGAAGATAGTAAATCACATTTCTCAGTTAATTTCTTCATTGCTTCTTTTTCCTTTTCTATCATCTTTTGCATCTTAGCTTCTTTTTGTAAATGTTTTTCAAGTTTTTTCGCATGGGTTCTATCGATATTACCAATTTTTCCTGGACAACTCATTTCTCTTTGTTTTAAAAGAAATTGCTCATCTTCTTCGATAGTTATCATATTAAGGGTATTTGAGTGAGCAATATCAAACAAAACATTTCAATTTGATTGCCATTTGTTTTCTTTTTTTTTATTGCCGCTGAGTGTTATGCTTTATTTTGTTTTTTAAATTTTTTTACATTTTTTTCAAATTCTGCCATTCTTTGAAATATTTAAATATTTTTGTCATAACATGTTGTTTTTCCTTGGTACGAATAGTTGCTTAGTAGTATAGTGTCAACACATCACTTGGTATTAATGATGCCGATTCTCTATTTGTGTTGTTCATTACGCTTTTATAATGAAAAAATAAACACATCACTTCTTTAACTAACGGCAATTTTGTTTGCATCAATTCGGTAGAAGATTGGCCAATTAACCATATTTTAGTCCTTTTTCGCGTTTTTATAATATTCGATGTCATTTTAGAATTAAAAATACGAGAATAAAGCTAAATTAATCACATTTACAATCAAACACAATCACTTAGACTAGCATCGATGACGTCACTGGATAAGTTTATAAAAGAGCAATGGATTGTTTTTATTAACTAAGTTGTGGGTATCTACAGAGAGCACTAAGGTGCTGATGAAGTGAGTAAGCAAAGAATTGTTTAGGTTAGCAACTAAATATCGTTATCAAACTTGTATAAGTAAACCATAGCCAACATCACAATAAGTGCAAATTTTAAGGTAATTCTTAAAAATATTATGAGGCGGTAGTGACCCTTAAATATTAATTAAAAAATCCGAAATTTAAAACAAATTGTTGAAAAACATCAATACGAAACTGCATATAAGGAATTAAATGCCTCATTGTTTATCTGTAACATTATTGAGAAGGAAAAATAAATTCAAGTTAAAAAATTCATCTTCCCCCGACGCGTGGTCTCTCGATTTATATATTATATTATTTTAGACCCGAATCTGTGCGTCACGCGTCCGTTCAAACGTAATGCATCACGCTTCCTTTTAATCAACGATGTGACGTCGCTTCAAAGGGCTATTATTGAATCGTAATTGTTATCGTGGCATAAGGTCTTTGCACAGACGTGGATGCGGAATAAATGACATTTAAGTTTTCTCTTTTCGTTTATCTTTTGAATATTCCAAATGGATATTAATCGAACCTGACCTATATCAGTATTGCCTTTCAAAATTTCAAAAGAAAATTGTATTAATAATAACTTTCAAACATAACTTTGTTTTCCTTTAAGCAGCAATATACGTTTGTTTATATTATACGTTTTAAGGAAAGGGGTCAGTTAAAAAAATCACCTTACTCTGTGTACTTTCTACACGAAATGTTTCTAGGCACTTTTATCCCATTTGTAACTTGTTATGTATTTTATGTACATGTAACTGTGTTGTTACACAGTTACTTGTTATGTATTTTATGTACGTGTAACTGTATTGTTACACAGTAGTGAATGTTGAATTAATTCACTTTGCTTGTTTTCGGTTAGCGACATTATGAGACTATTGTATTTCTGAATATTATTTTATAACATATGTATACATAATTAACGTAACTTGCCTTAACTCACCCAAAAACTTTATTTCTAGAAACTAAATTGTTTTTCCACTAGTTACAGTATTATGGCAAAAATGTAATAATTGTAAAATCAATTAAACTCTACATTACTGGTCAACAAAAAACAAATTAAAAGTTCAAGTCACGTATTTTTAAGACGTATTTGTTCTATCAACATATTTGACATCATGTACATGCCGTTAATAAGAAATAAATCAAAATCTATCTCCCTTTTCCGCTATACAATGCTACTATTTCAGGATAAAACAACAGTGAAGATAATATAACAAAGTATATAATTAATATTACGACCGATTTTGACTCTTCAAATAAATATGATTAGTGAAAGAAGTTAAAATCTGAACACGACTGCAATGTAAAAACGGTCCAGTGTATGGGTAAGCAAACAATTATTCGTCTTATTGCCTCTAGATTTATGCTCTTCCAGTTTCCTATTTCTAGTATTCTCATATCGATAGGATCATTGGAAAATTTGTGGAATCAGAACAGTGGACTATAATTATGTCCATGAACACAAGTTTAATATTATAATCCTTTTTTAATAAAAAAGAATAAAAAAATATTTCATTAAATATTAAAATTATTTATAATTATTTTTCAATGAAAGGGTTTATAACAATAACAGTTAAAAGTTATCAAAAATATTTGGGACACATTCCAAAAATTAAGGGAAAAAATGCCACATTAAACCCCCAGTTACTTGCTTATATTTTAAAACCCTTTTCACAATTTTCATTTCGTTTGTGGAATAAATTTGTTAGCATGATAACTGCTCTCAAACAAGAAGATTTTTAAAAGAAGGTACAAAAGGATTGTGTAGCATGTATCTAATAACACAATTCTCGCCAACATCCTGAAATGCATTTCAAAAAACAATTCATCCTACTCTGAGTAAAAAGTGCATATAATTTCATGGCATTTACAACCAGAGCGACATATAAGAAAGTCAATGTATCAATTTATATCTATTACATTATTGAGAAGAAAAAAGTACTTGAAGCAAAACAATCCGTCGTCTCTCGACGCACGGACTTTCGATTCAAAATTTGTTTTATACCCGAGCCTATGTGTGACGCGTCCGTTCAACCAACGATGCTACACCATTTTAAAAGCTCTGATTAAATCGTTGTTGTAGCGCAACGTCTTTTCAAAATACGCAGACATCGAATAAATGACACTTTATCATTTTCGTTTACCCTTTTGAATATTTCAAGTGAATATTAATCACAGCCGACTTGTATCAGCATTTTGTTTGATATTGTCAATGCAAAATTTTTTTTAAAATAATTTTCAGAAATATCTTCCTTTTTATTTATGCAGCAACGTGTGTTTACATTATATGGTCTAAGTGAAGGAGTTAGTTCAAAAAATAAATAACCTTATATTGTAGACTGTTCTTATTAAATACTTCTAGGCAATTTTATCCCTTTTTGTAACTTATTACATATTTTTTATACAAAGTTAGTATTGTCGATGTAACCAAATTTCCATTTCAATACAAAATTACGAAATTTCACAAGTTTAGTTTCTGATATAGCTATTAAGAAAAAAAATGTGTCTCACTCACTAACTGATGTACTCATTACATAAAACTTACTCGCTGACTAGTAGATCATCAAATGTTTGCTACTGTTAATTTATAAGTAAAATTAAACTAAATTAAAGTTTGAGGGTGAGTTTGAGTATGTAATACTTAAAAAGAAAAAAGGCAAGAATGAGTTGAAATAAATGAAGGTTTCTTTAAAAATAATTACAAACTTTTGTTCCCAAGCAAAAGTATTTCTGGGAAACTTTGAAAACGGAACTGTGTTGATAACTTTTGAAAAGAATTGCAGGTATTTCATGAACTTGCTGACACATTCTATTCTAATTAAACTACCATTTATTTCTTTCCTCTGTTCATTTATTTCTTTCCTCTTTATTTCTAATGCTGACGAAAACTCGCGGGTTTTTCTGTCACGCTCAAATCAAGTGTTAGTTAAGCAAAGGCTTTCCAAAAATTATAAAAAAACTTGTCACATTAAGGATTAAATTTTGAATTGCCTTAAAATGTTCATGAAGACCTACTAAAAATTCCTCGAATTTCTTAAGAAATTAATACTTGTCAGTCAGTTAATTTTAACTTTTTACCATTCAATGTTATCGCAAAGAACACTTGTGTTGTTTTTTCTTGCTTGTTTGTTTGGTGGGGGTAAGAGGATTTATAAATACGGTATAATGACTAAATTAAGACATATATTTATTTCTTTTCAGACTTTGAATATTTAGTTTCACCTTTTACTACACAGTTAAAAACATGCAATTCTTTTATGAGTAAAAGACTTCTTTCCATAGTAGGTTTGAATATTCACGATCAGCAATTATTTGCGATTTACAGTCTTTAATTCTTTAAAGTGATGGACAAAGAGCCGTAAGTATCAATAAGATATCAAGCGTAATTCTGGCACAGTAAACTTTTTCAAACATGATTTAGCGCGTGACGCTTATGATCGGCGATTAGTCAGGGTACATATTCCTCACTGGATTCAAGTCAACGATAAACAGACTTGAGAGCATTATGATTCACGTTGAGTAGAAGTTTCCAAAACAGGATTTTCTCCCTGACTCGCATTCTTTTGGAATTCCTTGAATATTGAGACAACTTTGATGTTTTCCTTGATCTGAGATGTATCTTCTTAAAAACAGTAACAAGAACAATGGAACTAAATCAGATAAAATAATACCTACTTCGTACGTACAAGCGAATCTTATGTGAGTAGATAAGTACAGCCAAAATTTTCAATCACAAATATAATTTCTGGATAAAAAGTATTTCAAGTGTAGTCAGTAAATGCAGCATTGTTGTGAAATAACCTTAATACCAGATAAAGAGACGTTATTTGACATGAAGTAAATAGATAATATGAAGTAAAATACAGAATTATCGCCGCTATAAATAAAAAAAATATCCCCTTACACATAGCAAAACTTCTCCCCCGAAATGAAATCCAATTGCCAACCCTATCGTCATATTTGAAGTACACACGAATCTTCAAAATAAAATGCCACCTTTCGTCAGTCGACCCTTGGATGCCGCAAAAAATATTTTTTTAAAGAAATTAAATCTATATATTTACGTATGAGCCACAAAAAGCTAAGTATCCATGTCTTATTCATGAGGTAAGCGTCACGAAATGGAAGGATAGCGGCGCGCAACGAGGTTTGAGGCAGTTGCCGATCCTTCCAACTCGGGAAGGTTTCCGAGTTGCAATAACAAAAGGCGGCACTTCACACAAGAGTGAAGTGTATTGAAAGTGTTATCGAAAGGTTGTCCACATTGCTTGCGGTGAATATGAACTTTACAGTTTTTTTCTCCTAACTATAGCGCAAAATGTGGGAAACGTTTTCGTTATGAAGTTTGCACAGAGCAAATGCACATTCCTTTTGAATTCGTTAAGTAACTTAATGTCCAAACATACTATATTTTTCACTTACACAATGAAAATTTATTTTCTATATTCGTAACTAAACGTTATTATCATTTGTACAGTTAATTCTCATTTAAAGACCAAAATCCACTTGAAAAAAATAGGAAACATGTTTTTGGCCCACCTGATGCAAATCATATTTTAACCTCATTTACGATATTGAAATTAGTGTTGTTTTAATTAACATACATACATGCTACATGGGTTTAAATGATTATATACGTAACTTGTATAATATTAAATAATTATGGATTTTAACAACTTGTTACACTTCCAGAAAAATATTGAAAAAAATATGTGCAGTTATTGCTGAATCTAGAAAACCATGCTTACTATTTTCTATTTAGTTTGAAAAAATAAATTAGCGACCGTGAAAAGAAGATTCTTTATAAGAAAAACACGATTCTGCCTAACCTGTATTATATAAATGCATGTAACAGCTTATTGCGCGTAAAATTATAAAATAACGACTAATAAAAAAAAATTGTCGTTTGTCGTGATTACATTCTCTAGTGATAAAAACTAATGGTAACTAACTGAAAACTCCATACATATTTAGACCTTACACATTTACACGAAAAAAAAAATTAACTTGATATAAAAAAATTGATCTTATAATTATGCAAAGTACGTATATCAGCAAGTTAAACACAATTTTAAAATTGACAACGGATAAATATTAATTTTTGAAATGAAAGTTATTCACGAAACGCGTAACTAAAAGTTAAATAATGTTATTAAATGTAATATTGAAGTATAAAAGCATGGTGTGCTTTTTTTCGAAAGTAAATTATTTTGCTTCTCAAATCAATATTATGTGAATGAAAATGTTAAACATTTTAATTAGGTTTCGAGAAAAAGCGCTCCATGTTTTTTTATTATGCTTAATAAAAAACATGGCTTATACTAAAGTCCTTACAGATTAGATAGAGAAAAGAGGTTCGATAATTTTTTTTTTTCGCAATTTATAAAAAAACATTTTTTTTAATTTACGATTTATTAATTTGTTTCTTATTTATGACAGAAAATAAATAGATATTTATATTTAAGCCCTATAAATTTGTTATGTTTCTGGTGTTTATAATAATTATAGCAAATTAGGCCGTTAATTGAAATTAATTCCTATTAAATTCGAATTTATTTCAAGAGAAATATATCGTCTCATTATAAATTATTATAATCCACATTTTCTGGTAGTGTTTTGATACCCTTTCATACTTTTAAATTTACTTCAAGAACTGACGTAATTATTTGTAAATCGCAAGGTTACTGCAAGCGTATTTCGTACATTAAGTATTATTATTGAATAATATAATTTTTATTATATTAAATATTTAAAAATTATTATATATATATATTAGAATATTAAATACTAAAAAATTATTTCTCGTTAGTCAGTTAATTTTGAGAAATAAGGGGAAGTGAAATATAAATTAGAATATTAAATACTTAAAAATTATTTCTCGCTAGTCATTTAATTTTGAGAAATAAGGGGAATTGAAATATAAAACACCGAGTACGAGTTAATTCACCTTGGTATAATTTGTTACCATGTATTTATTTGAAAGACCGTATAAGAATGGAAATTCAGAAAAAATACAGTTCAAGGGAAAGCTATATGCACAATTAGTATTTTGTGCCATCAGACCTCCAACAAATATTAATAGTAATTCATTCCGATTATGTCGCTAAAAGGCGCCCATCTGTCGCACTACGCATTACATCATATATGCCCGGAGCTGAATGGGAAGCCTTTCGACTTGAGCCAAAGTAAGAGTTTGGAAAAATACGGCTCTTTACATCGTGAGAAATATTTTTCACCGAAAAACTTTTTGTCTAAAACTTATGGTTCAGCAGTTAGAGAAAACTGAACAATTAAATTATTTATAGCAACTAATCGCGTTAGAATCGCGCTAAATTCTCAATGTTCATTATTTTTTTTAAATCTCATAAGAAATCCATTTGATGGTATGGGACAAAAATTATTAGACTATATTCCTGAGACAGTCGCAAAAAATACATTATATATATTGTTGACTTCATGCTTCAGTAAATTTTCATTTAGAACTATACCCGATAATTTTGAACGATTTTTTTTCTTTTCCCAATTCACCCCTGCAATAAATCCCCCAAAATCAAAATTTAGCTTTTTTCAGTTCTATTATATGGTCACCATACTCTACGTATTTGCTAAATTTAAACATTTTACGTCGAATATTTTCCGAGGAAATCACCCGCATGGCATTAAAAAGTGTAGTCACCTGTTTTCATAACCCTGAACATGTTATTTCCAATAGTAAAATTTTTATATATTTCTAACGTAGATCATATTTTTAAATTATATTAGGAAGTTTGAATATGTTTTTCTTAGAAAATTATGTATTGCCATATACAAATTAAATGGCGTAACATTATTTACATGATGAAGAAATTAATGTATCTCACAACACTTACATTTAATAAAAATGTTCTTTAAATTTGTCTCGTAATGTGAAGAGGGATAATAAATTGTATCTCCGCCAGAATTGACGAGGATAAATTTTCAGTTGTGTAGAACACCGTCTATTGTTACTGCGACTCGCGAACTTTCGCGAAAATGAAGGTTTGAAATCTCTTTCTCATGACCGTTCAACCTTTCGATATAATCAGTTTACTGCTCTATAAAATTATTTATCTTGCTACATTCCGGCCAGCAATGCACTCCAAGATATATGTAAGCTATTGTCGAAGGCCAATAGAAAAGATGAAAGAGACCAAAGATAGAGTCAATATATAGATATGGCTTTGCTATTCGCATCAAAATTGTTTTATTGAGTCGAAATTACTTTTAGTGACTATTTAGATAATTCATTTCACACGTTTTCGGTTAGCGACATTATGAGGTGATTACATTTCTGTAAAAAACAGTTTAATTTGGGCAATATTTTTTGTTTTTTTTTATTATTTTATTCCTACCAATTAAATTGTTTATACACTTAAATATGTGCTATGACAGGGAGTGAAATATTTGAATAAACAATAAAAGCTTCACATTACTCGATAAAAAAAACTTTTCCCACTTTTCCGCTATGTTTTTAGATTTCTAATGAATTGATTAAGGAATGTGGTAAAATTCTGAATATGACTGGAAAATAAAAAGTTGTCCAGTTTGTACATTAACAAATCAATGCTCTTCCAATTCTATTCTATAGCTGGAAAAATTTTGGAACAGCGGATTGCAGCTTCAGTCATAAAACCGAAATTAGCTTTTTTATGAAATAGAAGTCATCACAAAAATGTTGATGGAAAATAAAAATTAATGTAATTACTCTTTACGTAGAAAAGCATTTGAAATTATAATAGCCAGAAATTATCAGAAATATTTAAAATATATTTTACAAAGTACGAGAAAAATGCCCCATTACAACCGCACTGGTTTAAACCCGCAATTAATCCTTAATATCTGGTAACAAGTTATGATCTATACAAGCAGTTTTTGTTTGCTTATCTCTCTTTATTTATTTATCGGTGCATTATGTAAAAATTAATAAACCGAGTTTAATGGATATTTTTCCCAATATTTCAGTAAAACGTTCAGGAGTTAGGTTAGTTAATATTTTAATTCATTTATTTATATCCATTTAGCGTGAAAAACACTCAATGAATATAATAGAAGCCTTTATTAAAGTTTCCCTAGAGATAAGGAATTAAACTAAAATTTATTATATGCTATTATGAAAAGAACAGAAATTAAAACTGAACACAAATTATTTATTGATATAATCACTTTCATAACGTGGTTAACCATTGACGAGTTACTAAAAACTATCAACACAAAAGTTTAATGCGAAGTCAGATTTGATAGTACCTAATGAACAATAATTAATTGTTCGCTTAAAGGAAAATATTCTTGTCGTTTTTATTTCGTATGTGAGAGTAATTATGTAGCATATAAAAATAAACAAAATTCTTGTCACCATGCCGACAGACTTTCCGACAAACAATTCACCCTACCAATGAAAGTGAAATACAATTGCAAATATTTGCACCCTGGTGAAAATTCCTGATAATTTCATGGCATTTTCAAACAGAACAGCAAATAAGGAAGTCAGTGTCTCATTGTTTTTCTCTTTCATTATTAAAAATTTGAAGCGGAACAATTCATCGTCCCTCGGCGCACATTCTCCCGATTTATAATTTATTACCGACACAAATCTGTGCGTCACGGGTCCATTCAACCAAATATGCTATGTCGCTTTAGAGGCCTCTGATTGAATCGTAATTGTTATAGCGACGTAACGTCTTTTCAAAAGACGTGAATACGGATAAAATTACTTTTTAGCTTTCTCTTTTGCTTTGCTCTTTGAATATTCATAAAGAATATTAATTACGCTCTACATGTAACGGTATAAGAAAAACTTGCTAAAATTGTTACTTTTAAATACATCTTTCATTTTCCTTAAACCGTAATGCATAGTTAGGTATATAATACGACCCAAGTGAGAGGACCATTTCTTTAAAAAAAACTGGATTTACGCTGTGCACTGTTCAGATGAAACATTTCAAAACAGTTTTTAAATCTCCTGAGACTTATAACATATTTCAGAACCGAAAGTTTAATTTTATCGGGATATTATTATTTTAATGTAGTTTCTTGTTTTAGTGATTCAAATTTCAAAATGTAACTTCTTCCGATTTTTTAGTACGGATATTCGAAAACGACAAATTTACGGACCAACTTATTCACTGACTGACAGACATATCATCAAAAACACGTTACCTTACTGACACACAATAAAAACTATGTACCGATTGCAACAGAAGTAAAAAGACACAATTTAGTACATAACTAAAGCTTTGTATTCCTGAAAGTCTGGGCGTGTTGGAAGAGATGCAGTCTTTGGGCGAAATATTTACTATAGTTTAGTTTTAGAACAAGAAATTGAGCTGATCATTTTCAATCAAGCATTTACTTTTAAACGTATTGCAATGATTTCATAAGCTATGCTACATATTCCACTCGGTTTAAAGTATTAAAACTTCTTCCTATTCAAATACTTCTTACGTCGCTGGAAATTTACGAGTTTTTGTGGGAGTTTAGTTAAACAATAGTTTGCAAAACTTGTCAAAATTTAGCAAATTTAGGTCTAATGGTTAAAGCCTTTTAAAATTTTCGTACATACCTATTAAATAATTTCTCGTGTTTCTCATGGAATGAACACTTGATAAATATTCATATTTTTTTTTACTAATCAGTGATATCTATTTTTTTAAATGTGTGTATTTGTTAGAATGAGAAAATATGCAAGTGTGTTAAAAGTGTATTAGACATTACTATTATAATCAACAACCTGCTTCAGTCCGCACTTGGATATATACCTCACCAATGCAAGTATCTAGGAATAATTGCCCATAATCGCCACGCAGAGTTGACGGGATCACGACGCATAGTTTCTCGGACAAGCGAGACTATACCCGTCAGGGGTTTTGGACTTGTTATCTAAAAGAAACAGTTTTGGCTCTGAAACATGATATAATGCACGAAAGTCGCATATAGTTTCTCACTGGATTCGAGTGAAAGATAGTCAACAATGAGAACTTGCTGAGAACAATGTGATTCACGTTGAGTAGAAGTTTCCAAAGCGCTCAGCAGCAAACCTCGCCTCACGATCTTCGTTTGAAACTTGAGATCATAGTTCGTATATTTTTTAGCGTTTTTTAAACATGGATAAAATTGCATGATAGACTTCCTCGCGCAATAAATATCTGATATATTTATTTTAACTTAATTACCTCAAAAATTGTGACATTAAAATCATCATATAATTTTTCTACAACCTTTGCGTAGGTTTGTAAAAATACCGCCTCTTGTAAGTTAAGATTCAGCAGATTCAGATACAAGAGGGTTAATTTATTTTTCTGCACATTTTTGAGGTCTTAATAACTAGTCCGTTTGATTGAAACCCTAAAATAAATAATAAAATTAAATTTTTCTTGAGTTAGCAATTTATTTTGAGATATGTGCAACTTAATGTGCTTTATTATTATGCCAATTTCAAGTTTCTTCGTCCAACGGTTTCAGATGAAGAGGCTGTTACTGACGAACTCATAAAAACGCAGGTGATATTATAAGGTTTACGCTTTGCCTTTTAAAGTACGAAACCCTAAAATGTACATGTAAGTTATGCTGTCAAATCAACACGGATAAACATGTCAAGAGACGCCTTAATTCAATATCACCGCTATAAATAAATATTCCTCTCTTTTGATATAAAGAGTGAAACTTATTCTCTAAAATAAAATCCAAATGTTAACCCTACCATCATACCTACGGAATCTAGACCTCTAGCCAATCGACTCTGTCAAGTGGCAAAAAATAGTTTCATAAAGCTATAAAATCCAAATATTTATATACGAGTTGCCTTGATCCGATATCCATGTTTTATTCATAAGGTGAGTATAACGAAATGGAAGGATAGCGATGCTCGACGAGGTTTGAGGCCGGTGACGATACTTCATCATCGGACAGGTTTCTGAACTATAGTAACAAACTGTAGATTTCACATAAAATTGTATTGTGAATTTTATTTATTTGCGGTAAGGATGCGATGGTTTTTTTCTTTATAAACTAACCGCAAAATATGAGAAATAGTTTCGATGTGATATTTGTGCAGAGTAAATTTATATTCCTTGTACATTGTGTGAATAAAATAACGTTCAAAAATAGCATTGTTATTCAAATATATGAAATGTAAACATATAAACTATAGTTTCTTAAATAAAAGTAAAGATCGACAAAGTAAAGTTGGAAAGCAAAAGATATGTTTCCTCGCATATCCCAAATAACGTTTTAACCTTATTTACGAGGTGAAAATTAGTGTCGTTAATATAAAAAAGCACAGTTATTACCCAGCCCCTTCAGATAAAACCTATAACAACCGGCGTTTAACTCACAAACTTATGGATACAAATGGCGATTCAGGAAAAAGTGATATTTCTATACGAGAACAATTATAATTAACAAAAATATTCTATTATTTTGTTTGTGCACAAGGAAGGACAATAAATTGCAACCCCACCTCAAGCCACAAAGATGATATTTTGATTGTTTAAAACGCCGTCTATTATTATTACTACTCACAAACCTTCGCAAGAATGAAGACTCAAAATTTGCTTCCTACCTCACTAAATATTGCTTTATATTTGTCTCAAAAGTGTTCGATCTTTGAAGTTAATAAATAAATATTAAAATTTTATTACAATGATTACCTTGCTATTTTCCGACCTGCAATGTACCGAAAGTGGTATGCTATTGTTGAAGATAAATACTGTAGGTAAAAGAGCTATAAGATCTGCATACCAGAAAAACCAGATCAGCAAAACCACATTCAAATATTAACGTAAATGGATTTAGTTTTCCTACTGATATCAAAGTGTTTTTATTGAACCGATGTGATTTTAAATGAAAGTTTTGATAGTTATTCCCAGGTTTTTCGTCAGCAACGTCACGAGGTAATTATATTGCCGAAAATACAATATCATTTGTATAAAGTATTTATTTAATTTACTGTATTACTTTACTCCTAGAGGCTTAATTGTTTGTCCGCTACTTATACTATTATGGCAGGAAACAAAATGGTTGAAACTGAAACAAAACGTAAATAATTCTAGATTAGAAAAAAAGAAAATGAAATATAATTTTCTTTAAGACAGATATAACTCTTAATTATATCAATATATTAGGTAACATGTACATATATTAATATGAAGTAGATCAAAAACTACTTCGACTTTTCGCTACACCATGGTACCATTTCAGGATTAAATGAAATTAAAACTAGTAGTTTAAATATACAAAAATATTAAGGCTGCTTTCGGTGCTTCAAATAAATACATGACCAGAAAAGAGATAAAATTCTGAGCATGATTAGAATATCATTGCTTGCCTCGGTATCTTCATATCTATTCTCTTCAAATTCACTTTTCGTGGTAATTGGAAGACCCTCCCCCCTCACGATAACTGGATTTATAAAACCAACAAAACTTCTCTTAAATAAATCCATCTTTTGTAATCTTTTGAATTATGAACTATTTGAAGGATTTAAATTTGTGGTTAATATTATATTTTGAAAAGTTAAATGGATATTAAAAAAAATGATGATCTATGACATTTATAATCACATAATATTTTAGTGTTATTTTAAAAACCTATTAAAAATTATCAAAATGAGACAAATTTGTGCAGTTTTATTTATAAATCTTGCTAATAAAAAAAACTCTCAGATGATCATGTATTTAATGATTTATTAAAAATTTACCATAATACAATCTTTTGCTTTTAATTAGTAGTCGACCAGTGTATTTTGAAAACAGGTTATCTAATTTAAAAATAAGAAAAATAAAATAACGGTTCTAAATTTAGGTAGTCTATTGAATATTAAACATAAACTTATGCAAGCAAGGTTGAAATACTTTTTAAGTGGGAAACTTCTCCAGTTATATTATGAATTGTATGGAATTACATTTTTAAATATTGCTTAAAAGGTATTACTAATTATAATTTTGTGACTGCTCTATTCCGGTGTATTATTTATTTTATGTTATCGATTATTTTTTAGAATACCACAATCAAATAACAAAATGAAAACACTCACAATTTCGTCCTGTCCATTTGCCTATCCGTATCTAACAGTCATTTTATTCGAAGATTACTGGCACTATAAAGATAACATTTGAATAGCAAGTGTTATCCATGAACCGCTGTACAATGAAATATTGCCATTATGGAAGAAATAATACTAGAAATATCACTCCATATACGTAAATGAAGGATGAAAAAATCAATTGCACGTTGGAGTGTGGAGTATCGTAAGATAGGTCTAAGAAATAAAATATGGGTTCCAAAATAACTTTTTTCTTTAAGTTAATAGTTGTTGAGCTATACGCTTCCAAAGTTTTAAAAAGTGTGCCTCTCCTCCAAGATGTCAACTAACGTATGTACAATTCTGAACAAAATTAAGGTTGAATAATACACAATATAAATTTTATATTTCTTGGTGCTACGAACCCTTCATGTCGAACACGGAAAAGGAGAGTCCAAATCGTCCTTGGCCGTTTTTTCATTAAAAGGAATGTTAAATAATAAAAGGTTTTTTGAGTCAATAATTTTTATTACTAAAAAGTATATAATTAATTTATATCTATTTGTTTTAGAAATGTTATAATAAATAAAATGACTTTAGTAAACGTGTTACAAAATCTTATAGTATTTTTTTCAAATTCCTTAGAGGATTTTTATGTTTGCTAGTTACGCCTTCAAACAACTACATCCAGTAATAACAACCATGCCAACATACACTTATCCTAATATTATTACCCCATTACGTTTTATATCTAGGTAATACCCCTCCCCTCTTTCTATAATAAAGTCTTCAA